>CM055612.1:8272248-9472248 GCA_029379385.1 Quillaja saponaria
AAAAATAAAACAACAATATTATGATCATGGAAACTATGATCTTAATATATTTTTTTAATTCATAGTATTTAAAAAAAGTTAATTTTACAAATTTGAGAAAAAACTAAAAAAACTTAATACTTACTAAAATTTATTTTTAAAAAAAATTGAAAAATTCAATCTTAACTACTATTGGCATATAAGTTAAAAAAATATTTTAAAAATAAAATTTAAGAAAAACAATATTATCAATCATGAAAACTATACTCTTAATATTTCTTTTAATCCCATAGTAATTTTTAAAAATTTAATTCTTAAATTGTGAAGAATTAAAAATATACGATTATTAGAAACTTATTAAACAAAAACAATGAGAAATTTAATTTTAATTAGTATGACATATAATATTGAAAAAATTATAAATTATTAATATTGAAAAGAATTAGTAGTAAAAAAAATGTATCAATAGTCCTAAAACAAGTACAATCATATTGATATTAAAATGGAGAATAATTAGGAAAAAAAAAAGGAAAAAAAATATAAAATAATAACTAAAGATAACTATATAATAATAAAAGCTCATAAAGATATTTGAGGGAATAAAAAATTATATATATATATATATATATTTTACAGAGTACATAGAAAGAAAATTAATATAAAAAATATAAATGTTTGATTTGATAGAAATTTTTGATTAATCTGATAAATTTTTGGATATCAATAAGTGTTTAATTACTTAATAGAAATACACAACATTAGTTTTTCTTGCATGTAATTTCTTTATTTTGTTTGTAAATATTATATATATATATATATAAAGTCAAGTTGTCCAAGGTATGAAATAAGTTGTATATAAAATTAGATAAGAAAAAAAAAAAAAGGGGTGTGTATCCTATTTTGATACGACAAGCATTTTTAAATACTCATTTTTCATATGTGCATAATTTACCTTTGTATATGAAAATAATGTTCCTTTATAGGCATTAAAATAGAAGATCAATTGGTAAATTCGGTTTGTGTTGATATCAAGCACATGATATTGTATCCTGCCTTTATTCGAGATGGGGGATTTATGGGACAGGAGAGAGCTACTCTCAATACATATCTCATAGGACAATGTCTAGTCCGAACCACAATAAAATAAATAAATAAATAATGTTATATCAACTAACGTGATTAATACAATATTTCTAAAAGATATCATGGGACTAAACTGTGTGTAAAAATTTTAAGTAAAAACACTTTTAAAGTAAAATAGTTTTAAAACAATGTTTTATAAAAAGTTGGAAATTTGTTCGGATGAACTAACTAAGATATAAAATAGTTGTTTTATTTTATTTTAAATAAATATTAAGTATTAAAATTATTAAAAATGTTATTTGATAAATATTATAATTAAATTTATCTAAATCAATAAATGTAAATCCGATGCTTTTGAAAATCATGAAAACACGCACTTGCACCTCAATGGTATGGTGCATACATAATCAATCACATACAACAAATAATTAAAGATACTATAACAACCACCCTTTTTTTGTCACTTGTTATTTTCATGTCATGGCACTTTGCTGTTTTGTTTGCATTTAATTAGCCGAGCAAAAGGAAGAGAAGCCATCAATCAGGCGACCAGGTCCCCACTCTTCCTTTCTCTTATCTTTTTAAGCTTTAATTAAAAAAAAAAAAAAAAAATTCTTTAGAATTTAAGAAATGTATAAGAAATTTATGCTGATTGAAAGTAACAATTAGTTTGCGGTATTGTAGTTGTAGAGTGTAAAATTTACTTTTTTATATATGAAATTACTGTTTCTTTTGTAGACTTTAAAATGAAAGACCAACTCAAATGCAAGTTGAGAAGTCTACAGACAGGTCTTCTTTGATAAGACAGGTCTTCTAATAAATGCTTGGGCAGGAGTCAATCATTCCACCAACTACCGTAGAAACCATGCACGAAGACAGACATTCAATTTCCACGAGAACCACAATGATATTGATACTCCAAGTTGATGTTTGTTAGAGCCAATGCGGGTGCTATGGTGCGAAAACCGTATTGTGCGCAATCGGTGTGAATTTTTTACGCGGTTGCGTGTCGGTTGTAAAAGTGAATTTTTAAAATTTTAATTACACTTATTATTTGTTTGCCTAATACCATGAAGAGAAACTCGATTAATTTTTTACCAGTAAAAAATTCGTTTCTCAGTTTGCCTCAAAAAGCAAATACCAAACATCATAGTCAATGCCATTAAATTGCATAACTCAATAGTCAAAGACAGTCTAAAAATAATTATAATCATCAGATTTGTCCCAGCTACACTTATTTTTGAAAACCCACCTTTACACAAACATGTGGCAGTGTGAAAAATTTGCACGGATTGAGCACAACATGATGTTCACACCATAGCACTGCCTCTTAATTAATATATTTTTAGTTAATTTTGTATTCATAATATATTAATATGTCATTAATTTACTCTTTCTGCATCTTAATAATAAACTCTTGACAAGATTTCTGTGGTAATGGTTGAAAAATGTCACAATGCGTTAAATCGGTATTTAACATAACTAATAACAACACTCATATCCTTATGGAACTCAAGACAAAAACAGAGAACAAAAAAATTACAAACATGTTGTATGAACATAAATTTTTTGGAACAAGAAGTTCACAAACATTACAAATTAATGGAAGGCTTTTTTTTTTTTTTTTTTCTTCAGATAATGAAAGTTCTTATTTCTTTTCTTCTGCCTACTAAATATTAAATTTTATAATATTAAATAAAGACATTGAAGTATTTAAATAGAGACATATGTATGTGATTGAGTTCATATACTCAATTCACTCAATTAGTACAATACCAATGCTTTTATTTATAAGGATCACTAGATAATCATAAACTAGAGATAAATATAATAATAAATAATCATGATAATCTAGTAGTTATTAGAGGATATGATTATGATAATACATATTTTAAACATAAATTTTATCTTTATTCATATCTCTTAACACTAAATACAAACTTTGCAAAGGATTAACAAAGGAAATAAGTGCATAATTTCACAAAAAGACAGCCGAGTATATGAGAATATAGCACCAAAATACGTTCATCTCCCATTATCTAAGGCAGTTAGGATATTGTCTTTCATGCTATCATAAGCAGTATTTACACTGCTATCACCAGCTTCATAAGCACCAGACATATCATGGAGCAAGTATTCAGACTCTTCTAAATTAGAATTCATGCTAACCCATGGATGCTTCTCGGTCCTTCTCAAACCTTCTAACTCCATTCCCACTTCTTTCATGCTAGGCCTGTCCTCCCCTTTAAGTTTTAAGCACCTTGTCGCAAGCCTCGCAACTTCCTTGACAGTCTCTATATTTCCTTCGTCCACTATCCCCACTCTCAGTAACTTCAAACAAACGATTTTCTTTGAAGTACGACAGGAAACACATTGCAAGACTTCTTTCCTCTTCAGGTTTATTAAACAAAAGTGCTTTCCTGCCTGTTAGCAGTTCCGCAAGTACCACTCCAAAGCTATACACATCACTTTTCTCAGTCAATTGGCTAGTAAGCATGTATTCAGGATCTAAGTAACCGAGTGTTCCTTGAACCATTGTGGCGAATTCAGTTTGATCAATTGGGACCAACCTTGAAGCTCCAAAATCCGAAACTTTTGCAGTGTAACTCTCATCTAAGAGAATGTTAGCCGTCTTCACGTCTCTATGGATTATTGGCGTTGAAGCAGCAGAGTGCAGATATGACAGTGCCCCTGCTGTTTTCTGCTGCTATTCTTAGACGGGTTGTCCAAGATATGTCTGATGCCTCGGACTCACCATGTATGTAATCAAAGAGAGTACCATTGTTAACAAATTCATAAACTAACAGAGGAACCTCTGTCTCTAAACAACATCCCAAGAGCTTGACCACATTCCTATGATTTATTTGGGACAGCACGACAACCTCATTGATAAATTGCTCAATTTGGCTCTGATCCACAATTTTGGACTTCTTTATAGCAACAACTCTATTATCTGCCAAAAGGCCTTTATAAACTATACCGAAACCTCCTCTGCCAATGATTAAATCTTCATCATAATTTTTGGTTGCATTCTTGAGTTCTTCAGCAGTAAAGATTTTTGCTGTTTCAGAGAATGTCCTTTCTTGCCGTGAGAGTTGCTGTTGCAAGATGAAACCACCGTTTTGGCGAAAGAACCTCTCTTTGAGGTTGATGAGCTTTCTTTGCTGGAGTGCCAAGTACAGCCATAAAATAATCACAAGCAGAGCTGCAAAGCCTAAACCAGCACCTACAAAAGGGAGATATTCCATTACTATCACTTGAAGTTCTAATTATACTCAGTAGCAACCAAAGTAAGCAATACAAATCCTCATTTCAAAAGTGAATGCTAAATCAATATTCCTTATTTTATAAAATATATGGCAGAAGGAGCAAGCGAAAAATTTACAACCCCCATTGAACACATAAGTCTGTTAAGATACTCACCCAGTGCTACATCCTTATAGGGAAATTGTTGTTTGGAATGATCTACTAAAGTGCAGCCTGTGCTGTTTCTAAATCCATCTCCTTTGTATCCCAGTGGACAGGAACAATTGTAACTTCCAAATAAATTGTGGCATGTTCCGTTGCAGGGTCTCAATGTTTTGCACTCATCAATATCTAAATTTAGAGCACAATCAAGAACAAGAGAAACTTCTTTTAAGTATCACTCTAAATAATATTGATGATAAACTACTTCGATTTCCAAAACAAAAGAAAAGAATTTTTATTTGTTTTACCTTGGCATCCATTAGAGCCAGAGAGATATGGGTTCCCTGAGAATCCATCTTTACATTTACAGAGGTATCCGGATGCATTTTCTGAGTCCACACAGAAACTGTTATCCTTGCAAGCATAACTTGTAGCATTCCGCCTGGCTTTCTGGCAAGTTTCATTCCCGATTGCCCAATTGATGACAACCGGAAAATCATTTTTATTTCGCAAATCTTTAAGGTCTAAAGAGGAGAAATTGAAATAACCATCTTCCACAACAAATCCATAACTGCAAGGATTGAAATCCCATACGGCAGTATGGTTACGATAGCTTTTTAGAGAAATATTGTAACCCCTAACTCCTGTGGGGAAACTGGTTTGACAGCAGCCAATACCGAAGCAAGTCCCATTAACCACATCTGTTATATTCCTACAGGTTGCAGTGCACCCAGTTGAAAACCTGTCTCCCCAGTAGTCATCAATGAAAGCATAGGTGTCACAGCCAATGACAGTGAACTTGTTCTTAGTATTAGATATGGTGAATTGCTCAAGTCTAAAATTGACATTATCTCCTGAAGATCTATTCCCAGAAGGCAAGTAACACTGATTCGCCCTCCAAGCCGAGATTCGTATTTCACCGTCAAGAGAGATGTTGAGGACCTGAATGTTGCCTCTGGAATAATTTGCTATGGGATTTCTAGATGTAGAGCTGCAAGTGATGAGGAAATTTTTATCTCTGTAGCAGCCATCAGTTGTACCGAAGGGGTATGGAATGTTGAGTTCTCCACAGGTGCTGTTGCAGCCGGGTTTGGCTTGAGCTGCAGTGGTCGTTGCTATTGATGCCAGTATCAACACGAGCAAGGCGAATTCCATGGCTAAATTTCTGTTCAGAAATCAAGTCTTCAATTGGAAATTTCTATTATCAAGCAAATTTATGGCCAAAAGACTGCCAATAAAATAAGCCATGCACCCACTTTGTCAATGATTACTATCAAGCAAATTCGGGTAATAACTATTTTCGGTTCGGTTCGATTCATAAATTTTATTACCCGAAAATTTTAGCTCGATTCAAAAATTTATCATTACCCGGACCAAACCGACCCGTGCACACCCTAATATCAGTGAATTGTGACAATTTAGTACTTAGACCTCTTCAAATTAAAGAATTATTCAGCATTCACTCATAGAAAAGTAAAATTCATCCACTCATGGAATAATTAACCATTATCCAACAACTTTCATGAAAGCAATGTGTATGAGGGAAAAGCAAAGGGACAAACTTTTTTTTTTTCTTATAATTAATCACCAGCAACAGTATCCAATTAATTAATAAAAAAGAGTGTATTTATTCAATCTAGTCCAAATTGGACATAGAACTCATATTCTAATATTGTGCTCCCATTCATGTCCCTTTAATAAAAAAAATAAGACGTGGACATCTCAATAATTCTCCTACTAATCTCAACTGAACATTGTTAAGTTTTTCAATTTAATTATTAAAAAAGAATTCATTTATTCATTCTAGTTAAATGCGCAATCTAAGTCAAAATCCAACCTATTCTAATGCTAATGAAGTATTTTACTTTGAGATACTAAGGAGTAGTCACAGTTTCCAGGAGTTGATTATATCCCATCAACCACTAGAATCAATGAAGGAGGCAACTGGAACATCCAAATTTAGAATCAACCTGGAAATCAATTTCCTTAATCAGTGGTTGTGAAACCAACCAAGTATAGAGCCAGAAATATATTTGATTCCCATTTCCAACACGCCATTTCAAACTTGCTTCTAGAGCATCTAATGCGACACAATGCTTCTACAAGAAAAGGAAGAGCCTGGCATATTTGTGGCTGATAGAATTCCACTATTGTTCATATATTTCATCCCCATAACCTCTATCTACAGACGGTTAGGTTCCGTTAGGCAACGCCATCCCGCCTTAGCTACTAAAGCTGCATTGACATGTTAAATACGCTTAACCCAAGCCCACCATATCTCCTCGGCCGACATACAACCTCCCACATCATCAAATGGACTTTCTTGTTTCCATGTGATTCAGCCCATAAGAACTAGCGGTTCAATTTTTCAATATGGTTACAAAAGCCAACCGGTAATAGGGCTATTTGCATGGTATGGAGGGGAATGGTAGTAGTGACCAACTGTAGTAAAGTAGACAAACAAGTAGCTAAAGACAAATGCCTTGCCTTTCATCCTGCAAGTTTCTGCTGAATTTTGTCAATGATCTCATGGTGAGTCAACTTAGTCACTCTTGAATGAATTACAGGGACCCTATTAGAATTCCTCGAGAAGAAAACTTTAGATTTTAGAAGACTAAAACCAAGTCCTGAAACACAATTGAAACAGTCCAGGCAACGACGAACTTGATCAGCCTGAGCAAATAAGAAGATGACATTGGCAAAAAATAAGTGTGAAATCTGAGTGCTACTCTCACCCAATCTGAACGAGAGCCATCTACCCTTAACAACCTCTTCATTAATAAAACGACCCAGACGTTCCATACACAGATCAAATAGGTACGGCGATAGGGGATCACCCTGTCTTATCCCTCTCCCTGGACTAAAGGGCTCTGTGATATCCTTATTCCAAAGAACTCTAGTTCTTGTAGAAGAAACATAGAATATGATAAGACTAACCCAAGAATCAGGAAAGCCAAAAAGGAGTAAAGTTTCTTTTAAAAAATCTTCCCAAACCTTATCATAGGCTTTTTACTAAATCAATTTTACCTTTAAATTAACTTCTTCATACTATGAATAACCTCCTGGATAACAAAAAATATTATCACTAGCTTGATGCCCTGGGATGAAGCTGCATTGATCAGTGGGTTCTATCATATCATTCAAGAAGGGTCGCAGTCGGTTGACTAGGACTTTCATGATAAACTTGTAAGCCACATAGCATAGGCTAATTGGCTGAAGGTGCTTAAACATGATCGGATTCGCAACTTTCGGAATCAAAACCATAAAAGCTTCGTTTAGTGCTTTAGGGTATTTCCAGTAAGCAAAGACTCTTGAATTAGCAGAATCGGTGACTGGTAAACATCCTACCAGCAATGTTGGAAGACCCCTACATTAAAACCATCTAGCCCGGGGCTTTTATGTGGCTACATTGCAAAAAGAGCTGATTAAGCTTCTTCACCTGCAATAGGCATATCTAACTGCTCTGCCCGTTCGGTGGACAACGAGGTAACCAACCCAAAGTCACTCCTCCCATACACTCTCTGATCACAATGGTAGATTGACTGGTAATAATCCCTTGCCAAATGCTTAAGCATTTCGGGATCATCGCAACAGTTTCCGTCCCCTGCTTTTATCATTAAAATCTTGTTTCTGTGACATCTACAAACTGGAAAGGTGAAAAAAGGACGTGTCTCGGTCCCCCTCCCCTGCTCAATCCACTTCTCCCAAGATTTTTGAAACCATAACACTTCTTCTTTCTCCAGTAGATCATCATACTCATATCTTAGTTGATCTTCTACAAGAGCCATATTATGAGAATAACTGCGAGCCATTATTTTTTTGACACCTTCCAACTAAGCAATTACACACTTCTGGAAGATATTCTTGAAGACTTTGTTATTCCAGTATGTTAATTTCATGGCCAGCTTACCCATCCGATCTACGACAATTCCAGAATCTAGTTGCCACACTTTCCGAACTATTCCCTTAAAATCTTTGTGCTTAATCCACTTTGCTTCAAAACGAAAAGTCTACTCTCATAACCATAGCCACGGACACCATCCACGTTTATCAAGATT
This sequence comes from Quillaja saponaria, assembly GCA_029379385.1. Lineage (NCBI taxonomy): Eukaryota > Viridiplantae > Streptophyta > Magnoliopsida > Fabales > Quillajaceae > Quillaja > Quillaja saponaria. The sequence continues at coordinate 8,280,777 of CM055612.1, forward strand.
GGACCATGGTTAGAGTCCACTCTTGGAAGGTGCTGAACAACATCTTCCAGAAATTGAAGCTTTCCAGTCCGTATTATCAAGGGCTCTATCCAACCTTTTCTGAACAAGAATCCTACCATTCCGTCTGCCACTCCAAGTATAAGGAATACCTTTGAAACCCAAATCCAAAATATCTCAATTATTTATCATGTTCAAGAACTGATCACAATTCCGCCAATTTGCAATGGGACCATCATTATTTTCTGAGTTAGAAACAATATCATTCTGTCAAAAGCCAAGGTAAATTCACATGACTCGCAAAATTCTCAAGAGCTTCCTATAATTTCCACCGAAGTGTTTGATTGGGGCTAGCACAGATTGCTGAAAAAGCCATCTCACACTACTTCCTCGAGAGATAATGCCCGACATGGTCTGACTTGAGGAAGTAATAATCTTTACTTGATACACCCGCATTTCAGAAAAACCAAAATCCACCCGTAAACCCTATTGGATCACACCAATGCCAATTTGAAAAACTCAACTTTTCTATAGTCTCTTTAGCTCTACTTGAAACCTTCGATACCAGAATAACCAAAATGGTCAGGCTATATTGCCGGATCAACTTGTACATGCCTGACAAACGTCTTCCTAGAAGCACCTCTGCAATTCCAAGTGATGATTGTCTTATGGCAGTGGATCAAATGAAAATAGTCTTTATGAGGGATGAATGCGCAAGATTATGAACAACTTATAAATTGGTGGAAAATACAGCTTTTTATTCCTCTTTCTACAGAAATTTTGTCATAATGTTTATGAACAATGTCTAATTGTATGTTTGTATACATATACATTTCAAAGTACTCATTTTGATTTAGAAATCAATTAAAAGTTTACCTTATTTGCAGTTATGAGCATAGGCCTTTTGGCTCTGTTTATTGTCCTCTCCTAGCTATATAGTGCAATGTGCATACAAATAAAGAGGGGTAAGTTTTCTGCAGCAGGAGCAACTTTCTAAACAATTAAAAAGGTTATGGTGAAGTTACTAAAATATTGACTGACGAAGAGCTCAAAAACAAATAATCATATATAGTTGTCATCAAGAAGTCCCAAATTGGTGACCTGACCTAAGTTAAGCAATTCATCAATGATGATGTTGTTTGTGCTCTCTCAAATCAACCATATAAATGTGGTAAAACTCTTTGGGATGTTGCTTGGAGAACCAAGCTCCTTTGTTTGTATACGAATTATGTCTAATGGAGTAATGGTACCCTCTTTGACGATATTGACCAGTAAAGACTGAATCTTTGTGTTTTTATTTTAAAAACCAGAACAAGATCGACTGGAAAATTTTATTGGGTCTCGAGTCATTGGTTCAACGAGACAGGATAATGTTATAAATATATTTAATTATTTATATAATAATAAATATATTATATAATTTTTTATTAATTATAAATACTAAATTCACAAGAAAATAAAAAATAATAATTCAATATTTATTAAATAATAAGAAAATCAAATCACAAATTGTCAAATATAGTTATTAAAGTTAATACGACAGCTGATTGATTTATTGTACATCACAAACATTCAAGTTTTAGCTTATGAATTAAGTAAATAAAAGTAATATTAATATAAAATATAATTGTTTAACTAATATTTAATATAACATACAAATATTTCACTAATCTTTAATACAAATAATATTTATTTTTAGAAAAATAAAATTGGTTCGGGTTGATTAACCTGGCATCGATTTTATAGGTTCTTAAGATTTTTATAAGATTTGACCTTAGTTAAATCCGGTCAGATTTGTCACTCAAACAACAGTCCGACTAACTAGGTCAATTTGGTTTTTATAACTTTGCATGTATTGATTCATTCAACCAATCATTCATCACAAGCTTAGCCATGTAGCCTACATGAATCAATTAAAATACATTTATCATTCATAAGTTTATAAAAACATAAATTTATAAAAACTTAAAGATTCATACTAAACTTAAACAAATGAGAAATTATTTTACAAAATTATGATATTTACCATTCACATTAACTTAAACATTAGTACTAAAACTGTAAGTTGGAAGCTTTTCATATTGCAATTTAACTATATAATTCTTTCAAAAAGTTCCTTTCGCCATGATTGATTTCCGTAGTTTCCCTGTCAAGTCCCATGCACTAGGCATTTGATTATTCTGGCTTGTTGACCGCGCACATGAAATAACTCCACTTGGGTAACAGTACCCAATAAACTTCCCAGTTTCCACCCCATTTTAGATGTACAACAGTGAGGAGGGAGTCCCCATAGTTGAATCCAGATAGGTGCATGTGAAAATCTTAATTTAGTCTTCTTAACGTCCAACTCCCATTTTGACAGCAGGAGAAACTAGATTTTGAAGAGCCAAGGACTGCCTTATAATATTTTCTAACAATCGACTTCAACATCAAAGAAGAATTGATAACACTGCTCTCCCATTTCAAGAATACACAGTCCTTTAGTTTGGTTCCATATATTCATTAGAACATTGGGCATCATTCAAGTGGCATCGAATCTAGTGGACACCACTTTTCCTACTAATGTTTTAGCATGTTCTATAATTCCTGTTTTAATATCAAATTCATCAAAGGAGACGGATAAGTCATCCTCATTCTCTTCTGATGCCATAAGGGTAGCCTGTGTATGGTTAGGTAGTGTCTAGATAGGAGGTTTTTGGTGAAAATGGTTAGGTTGTGCGAGCTTAACAGGAAGACACTAGGGTAAGCCTCATAGGGAGGAAAAGTAATAAGCCCTGGTCTCATTTGAAGTTTGATTAGAGTATTATTATGAGCCCATAGGCAGAGGTTATTATGTCTACAAGATATTATTAATTTTTTTTTTTAAATGAATAATATATGGACTCTTATGTTTTTGTAAATATACTATATATAAAATTACCTTAGCTCTAATACCTTGGCATCCATTAGAGCCAGAGAGGTAAGGGTTCCCTTTAAACCCATCATTACGTTTACAGAGGTAGCCTTGTCAATTTTTTGAGTCTACACATAAACTGTTCTCCTTGCAAGCATAACTTGTAACATTCTTCCTGGCTTCCAAGCATTTTTCGTTCCCAATTTCCCAATTGATAACCACCGAAAAGTCAATTTTGTGTTGCAAATCTTTAAGATCTAAAGAGGTGATATTAAAATAACCATCATCCACAACAAATCCATAACTATGAGGATTGAAATCCTATATAGCAGTATGGTTATGATAGCTATTTAGAGAAATATTGTAACCCATAACTCCCATGGGGAAACTTGTTTGACAACAGCCAATACAAAAGCAAGACCCATTAACCACATCTGTAATTTTCCCACAAGTCGTTGTGCACCTAGCTCTAAACTGTTTCCCTAGAAGTCGTCAATGAAAGCATATGCGTCACAGGCAATGACAGTGAACTTGTTCTTAGTATTAGATATGGTGAAATTGACTCTATTTCCTAAAGATCTACTCCCAGAAGACAAGTAACATTGCTTGACCCTCCAAGCATAAATTCATATTTCACCATCAAGAGAGATGTTGAGAGTTATTTATAAGGCGACATACAATTGATAAGAGGATTATGCTTTCCTAAGTCATGTTCAGAGACATCTCACACAAGGTAATTCGAGTACGTGCTCAGGGATGTATGGAGAGATATAAGAAATAATATATATATATATATATATATATATATTGCCTCAAATGTTCAAAAGGCCTTAGCCACTTCATATGTTTAGAAGGCCTTAGTCACCTCACACATTCAGAAGGCCTTTGTCGCCTCACATATTCATAACAAGTATTTTATTTACGGGGACACTTATCAATTTGATTTCCAAACTCATACTGGTTTTCAGTCAATCACCTTGAGTTTGAGAGGAGAGTTAGAGTATATTACAGCTCATGATTAATGGCCTATAATTTATACTTGATTATTGTATTTAGTCTTATACTAGGCTAGCTTCATTTTGTTAGATCAACTTGTATAGCCTATATATATGTAGGCTTTCTCCATGTAATCAAATCATCCAATTCTCATATAATTCAAAATCGTCATTATATTCAAGTTTGAGGACGAGAATGTTGCCTGTGGAATAATTTGCTATGGTTTTTCTAAAGGTAGAGCTGCTACAAGTGATGAGGAAATTTTCATCTTTGCAGCAGCCATCAGTTGTACCAAAGGGGTATGGAATGTCAAGTTCTCCACAGTTGCTGTTGCAATTGGGTTTGGCTTTAGCTGCTATGGTTGTTGCTATTGCTGGTTGTAACAACACAAGCAAGGTGAATTCGCTAGCTAAATTCTGTTCAGAAATGAAAGTGTACAATTGGAAATTGCTATTATTAGGCAAATTTATGGCCAATTTTTAGAACATTGCTATTTATAAAATACTTTCTAATTTTGATTTCCAAACTCAAAGTCTTGGTTTTGATTCAACCATTTTGAATTTAAGGGAGATTCAAAGTAAATTTGGTTCATTATTCTATGCTCATTGTTTAGACCCTAATTTATCTTAATTTACTTTGTATCCTTATTTGAATAGTTAGGTCAACTCTATTGTAACCTATATGTACATAATCTTTATTGTAACATTAATCCCATTCAATATACAATTTATATTTCTTAGATTTTCTAACTTGTAAAATAAACATTATTTGTATAGAATTTTTAACCATTATCCAAACAACTGTGATATTAGAAAAATATGCATGCAATTTCAGGAAAATATATGTATGAACTTTAATTATTTAGTGTGCTCATGTTGGTACCCAAGTAAATAATTTATAAAAATTCACGTGTTAATTTGTTATTTGTCAATTAGTCGTGTTAGTAGTTACATAATTTTCATCCTTTTTCGTTTGTCTACCTCGCCTCCATCAAAGTTAATTTGGACGGAAGGTGACTGAAAAAACCCAACTAGAATAATTTAAGAAAATTTAAGACTCAATTACAACAAAATGAAAGATAAAGACCAAAGTGAAATTAGAGTAAAACTACAAGGACCGATAATATAATTTAGCCAGTTAAATTTTAACTTCTTTAAGATAAAACATAATTGGTACATAATCAAAAATTAATACAAAATTTATTATTTCAATTTTAAAGATAAAATTATTCTTTTTCTCCTAGAATTGATTCAAAAATCATTTTAATCCTTATTAGTTCAGTTACAATAAAAAATTTATAATTTGAAACCACATAATATAACAAACAAATTTAAATTATGACAAGAGATTTTCACAAAAACAAATAATTTATAAAATATTTCTATTTCTATAATTATTTTTATTTTTAATTAAATGAAAAAAAAACTTTAAAAAGAAAAAGAAAAAGCTTAACCAAAATTAAGAAAAAGGAAAAGAAACCAAAGAAAAAATAAAATCCATTCACATTTCACACAGTTTTTATTGTCCCTCTCAACCTCGTTGGCACCATTACCACTGCTTGAAGCTTGGTACCAAACACAGTGACCATCATTAACAAAGTCCCCATGATTACTGTCAAACAGAAAGACTTAATTACTAGATTTCCATTTACGCTTTAACGCCTAAAGGCTAAAATCCATTATTTTCCACTTTTCATATCTTGCACCCCATGTCGAAAACCGTCAAATTTCAAATCCATGACACTTTTTCACAAATTCATATTTCAGAATTTAAGATTCATTAGAGCCAAACGAACCGATGAATAAGGACAACCCCAATTGGCAAGATCTCTGTCACATTGCAGAGACTTAATGTTGTCATAGAAAAGTGCAAAGGCTGGCTGAGTTCAAGATTTTATTACTCGAAACAAACGCCCCTTAAACTACCCGCAACAATATCCAATTACAGTTAACTTATTGCTATTGCAGTAAATATTGGTTATAACTGATTTTGTTTATATTTTTCTGCGGGCACTGATTAAGTTTTCTTTAAAATTTTATTTTTGCCATTTTCATTTGATTCTTGACTAATAATGGGTTATTTAATGGAGTTTAATATAGACAGTTGAAAGTAGTTTATCTAATATAAGTTGTTGGTGTTAATATCACCATTATAAATACTTGTGTTATTTGCAAAATTGTAGTCACTAAATAAACTTCTTACATAACCATATGGCAAGGAAGGCACCTTACCTCCTAAATACAAAGGATTAACAAAGGAAATAAGTCCATAATTACACAGATGACAAGAAGACAACCAACTGACAAGTACATAGAATACAGCACCAAGCTACACTTGTCTCCCTTTCTCTAAGCCAATTAGGACATGCTCTTTCATGCTATCACAAGCAGTATTTACACTTGTGCTTTCACCATCTACATATGCACCAGACATATCAGGGAGTGAGTATTCAGACTCTTTTAAATTAAGATCCATGCTAACCCATGGATTCTTCTCTGTCCTTCTCAAACCTTCTAACTCCATTCCCACTTCTTTCATACTAGGCCTATCCTCCCCTTTAAGTTTTAAGCACCTTGCTGCAAGCCTCGCGACTTCCTTGACCGTCTCTTTGTTTCCTTCATTCACTAATCCACTCTTGATAACTTGAAACAATCGATCTTCTATAAAGTACGATAGGAAATACATTGCAAGACTTCTTTCCTCTTCAGGTTTATCAAACAAAAGTGCTTTCCTGCCTGTGAGCAGTTCCACTAGTACCACTCCAAAGCTATACACATCACTTTTCTCAGTCAATTGGCTAGTAAGCATGTATTCAGGGTCTAAATATCCAAGAGTTCCTTGAACCATTGTGGCTAATTCAGTATGATCAATTGGAACCAACCTTGAAGCTCCAAAATCTGAAACTTTTGCAGTGTAACTCTCATCTAAGAGAATGTTAGCCGTCTTCACGTCTCTATGGATTATTGGCGTTGAAGCAGCAGAGTGAAGATATGAAAGTGCTCCTGCTGTTTCTGCTGCTATCCTTAAAAGGGTTGCCCAAGATATGTCTGATGCCTCGGATTCACCATGTATGTAATCATAGAGAGTATCGTTGTTGACAAATTCATAAACTAGATGAGGAACTTCTGTCTCTAAACAACATCCCAAGAGCTTGACCACATTCCTATGATTTATTTGGGACAGCACAACAACCTCATTGATAAATTGCTCAATTTGGCTTTGATCCACAATTTTGGACTTCTTTATAGCAACAACTCTATTATCTGCCAAAAGGCCTTTATAAACTATACCGAAACCTCCTCTGCCAATGATTAAATCTTCATCATAATTTTTGGTTGCCTTCTTGAGCTCTTCAGCAGTAAAGATTTTTGCTGTTTCAGAGAATGTCCTTTCTTGCCTTGAGAGTTGCTGTTGCAAAATGAAACCGCCGTTTTGGCGAAAGAACCTCTCTTTGAGCTTGATGAGCTTTCTTTGCTGGAGTGCCAAGTAGAGCCATAAAATAATCACAAGCAGAGCTGCAAAGCCTAAACCAGCACCTACAATAGAGAGATATTCCATTACTATTACTTGAAGTTCTAATTATACTCAGTAGCAACCAAAGTAAGCAATACGAATCCTCATCTCAAAAGTGAATGCTAAATCAATATTCGGAAGAAATTGATACCCAATATTCCTTTATAAAATATATGGCAAAAGCAGAGAGCGAAAAATTGGCAACCCCCATTGAACACATAATTCTGTTAATATACTCACCTAGTGCTACATCCTTGTAGGGAAATCGTTGTTTGGATTGATCCACTAAACTGCAGCCCGAGCCGTTTCTAAATCCATCTCCTTTGTATCCCAGCGGACAAGAACAATCGTAACTTCCTAATAAATTGTGGCATGTTCCATTGCAGGAACAATCGTAACTTTGTATCCAAGTTGATGTTTGTTAGAGCCATTCTTAATTTGGCGGGTCTATGGTGCGAAAACCGTAATGTGCGCTATCAGTGCGAATTTTTTACGCGATTGCGTGTCGGTGCAAAAAGTGAGTTTTCAAAATTTTAATTGCACTTAGCTCTTGGTTTGCATAGTACCATGAAGAGAAGCCCGATTAATGTTTTACCAGTAGAAAATGTTTGTTCCCCAATTTTCCTCAAAAAGCAAATGCCAAAAATCATAGTCAATGCCATTAAATAGCATAACTCAATAGTCAAAGGCAGTCTATAAGTACTTATAATCATCAGACTTTGTCCCAGCTACACTTATTTTGAAAATCCACTTCTACACCAACATGCGGCAGTGTGAAAAATTTGCACGGATTGCGCACAACATGATGTTCACACCATAGCACGCGCCTCTTAATTAATATGTTTTTAGTTCATTTTGTATTCATAATATATTAATATGCCATTAATTAACCTTTTTTGCATCTTAGTAAGAAACTCTTGACAAAATTTATGTGGTAATGGTTGGAAAATGTCACGAGGCTTTAAATCGGTATTTAACATAACTAATAACAGCACTTATATCCTTATGGAACTCAAGACGAAAACAGAGAACAAAACAATTACAAACATGTTGTATAAACATAAATTTTTTGGGACTAGATGTTCACAAACATTACAAATTAATGAAAGTTTTTTTTTTTCAGGTAATGAAAGTTCTTATTTCTTTTCTTCTGTCTACTAAATGTTAAATTTTATAATATTAAATAAAGACATGGAAGTATTTAAATAGAGACACATATGTATGTGATTGAGTTCATATACTCAATTTACTAAATCAGTACAATAACAATGCTTTTTATTTATAAGGATCACTATATAATCATAAACTAGAGATAATTATAAAAATAAATAATCATGATAATTTAGTAGTTATTATAGGATATGATTATGATAATACATATTTTAAACTTAAATTTTATCTTTATTCATATCTCTTAACACTAAATACAAACTTTGCAAAGGATTAACAAAGGAAATAAGTGCATAATTTCACAAAAAGACAGCCGAGTATATGAGAATATAGCACCAAAATACGTTCATCTCCCATTATCTAAGGCAGTTAGGATATTGTCTTTCATGCTATCATAAGCAGTATTTACACTGCTATCACCAGCTTCATAAGCACCAGACATATCATGGAGCAAGTATTCAGACTCTTCTAAATTAGAATTCATGCTAACCCATGGATGCTTCTCGGTCCTTCTCAAACCTTCTAACTCCATTCCCACTTCTTTCATGCTAGGCCTGTCCTCCCCTTTAAGTTTTAAGCACCTTGTCGCAAGCCTCGCGACTTCCTTGACAGTCTCTATATTTCCTTCGTCCACTATCCCACTCTCAGTAACTTCAAACAAACGATTTTCTTTGAAGTACGACAGGAAACACATTGCAAGACTTCTTTCCTCTTCAGGTTTATTAAACAAAAGTGCTTTCCTGCCTGTTAGCAGTTCCGCAAGTACCACTCCAAAGCTATACACATCACTTTTCTCAGTCAATTGGCTAGTAAGCATGTATTCAGGGTCTAAGTAACCGAGTGTTCCTTGAACCATTGTGGCTAATTCAGTTTGATCAATTGGGACCAACCTTGAAGCTCCGAAATCCGAAACTTTTGCAGTGTAACTCTCATCTAAGAGAATGTTAGCCGTCTTCACATCTCTATGGATTATTGGCGTTGAAGCAGCAGAGTGCAGATATGACAGTGCGCCTGCTGTTTCTGCTGCTATTCTTAGACGGTTTGTCCAAGATATGTCTGATGCGTCGGACTCACCATGTATGTAATCATAGAGAGTACCGTTGTTGACAAATTCATAAACTAAATGAGGAACTTCTGTCTCTAAACAACATCCCAAGAGCTTGACCACATTTCTATGATTTATTTGGGACAGCACAACAACCTCATTGATAAATTGCTCAATTTGGCTTTGATCCACAATTTTGGACTTCTTTATAGCAACAACTCTATTATCTGCCAAAAGGCCTTTATAAACTATACCGAAACCTCCTCTGCCAATGATTAAATCTTCATCATAATTTTTGGTTGCCTTCTTGAGCTCTTCAGCAGTGAAGATTTTTGCTGTTTCAGAGAATGTCCTTTCTTGCCTCGAGAGTTGCTGTTGCAAAATGAAACCGCCGTTTTGGCGAAAGAACCTCTCTTTGAGCTTGATGAGCTTTCTTTGCTGGAGTGCCATGTACAGCCACAAAATAATAACAAGCAGAGCTGCAAAGCCTAAACCAGCACCTACAATAGAGAGATATTCCATTACTATCACTTGAAGTTCTAATTATACTCAGTAGCAACCAAAGTAAGCAATACAAATCCTCATCTCAAAAGTGAATGGTAAATCAATATGCTGAAGAAATACCCCAATATTCCTTATTTTGTAAAATTTATGGCAAAGGCAGTAAGCGAAAAATTAGCAACCCCCACTGAACACATAAGTCTGTTAATATACTCACCTAGTGCTACATCCTTGTAGGGAAATCGTTTTTTGGATTGATATTCTAAACTGCAGCCGGTGCCGTTTCTAAATCCATCTCCTTTGTATCCCAGCGGACAAGAACAACTGTAACTTCCAAATAAATCGAGGCATGTTCCATTGCAGGGACTCAATGTTTTGCACTGATCAATATCTAAATATATAGCACAATCAAGAACAAGAGAAACTTCTTTAATTATCACTCTGAAAAAATAATATTGATGATAAACTACTTCGATTTCCAAAACAAAAGAAAAGAATTTTTATTTGTTTTACCTTGGCATCCATTAGAACCCGAGAGATATGGGTTCCCTGTGAACCCATCTTTACATTTACAGAGGTAGCCAGGTCCATTTTCTGAGTTTACACAGGAACTGTTCTCCTTGCAAGCATAACTTGTAGCATTCTTCCTGGCTTCCTGGCATGTTTCATTACCGATTGCCCAATTGATGACAACCGGAAAATCATTTTTGTTTCGCAAATCTTTAAGATCTAACGAGGAGAAATTGAAATGACCATCCTCCACAACAAATCCATAACTGCAAGGATTGAAATCCCATACAGCATTATGGTTATGATAGCTTTTTAGAGAAATATTGTAACCCATAACTCCCGTGGGGAAACTTGTCTGACAGCAGCCAATACCAAAGCAAGACCCATTAACCACATCTGTAATATTCCCACAAGTTGCTGTGCACCCAGTTCTAAACCTGTTTCCCCAGAAATCGTCAATGAAAGCATAGGTGTCACAGCCAATGACAGTGAACTTGTTCTTAGTATTAGATATGGTGAATTGCTTAAGATGAAATTTGACACTATTTCCTGAAGATCTATTCCCAGAAGGCAAGTAACATTGATTCGCCCTCCAATGCGAGATTCGCATTTCACCCTCAAGAGAGATGTTGAGGACCTGAATGTTGCCTGTGGAATAATTTGCCATGCGATTTCTAGATGTAGAGCTGCTGCAAGTGATGAGGAAATTTTTATCTCTGTAGCAGCCATCAGTTGTACCAAAGGGGTACGGAATGTTGAGTTCTCCACAGGTGCTGTTGCAGCCGGGTTTGGCTTGAGCTGCTACGGTTGTTGCTATTGCTGCTAGTATCAACACGCGCAAAGTGAATTCCATGGCTAAATTTCTGTTCAGAAATCAAGTCTTCAATTGGAAATTGCTATTATTAAGCAAATTTATGGCCAAAAGACTGCCAATAAAATAAGCCATGCACCCACTTTATCAATGACTAAATGAGTCCAAGTTGCAATTAACAATTTCTATTTTCCAGAAGGGTGATGTCAGTGAATTGTGACAATTTAGTATTTAGACCTCTTCAAATTAAAGAATTCTTCAGCATTCACACATGGAATAATTAACCATTATCCAACAACTGTCATGAAAGCAATTTGTATCAGGGAAAAGCAAAAGGACACAAACTTTTTTCTTCTTATAATTAAATGAGAACTATGAGGTTCTTGGTTTGAGTCTCACCATCAACAGTGTGTGGTTATGTAGTCTAATTTGTGATTTGTTTTTCCATCTTATGTGTGGCCAAATTATAATGTAATATTATTAATTATTAGATTGGGAGTATTTTATTGTATTATGCATTGTGATTATAATTGTATTTGATGTAAATATTATCTACTTAGGATAACAAAACTAAATAAAATAATCTAATAGAATTTAAGAAATGTATAAGAAATTTATGCTCATTTAAGTAACAATTAGTTTGTGGTATTTTATTTGTTGTGTGTAAAATTTAATTTTTTCTATATGAAATACTGTTCCTTTTGTAGACTTTTTTTTCAGGTCTTCTAATAAATGGTTGGGCAGGACTAAGTCAATCCACCAACTACCTTAGAAACCATGCACGAAGACAGACATTCAATTTCCACACAATATTGATACTCCAAGTTGATGTTTATCAGAGCCATTCTTAATTTGGCAGTTGGTTACGTGTAGGTGCAAAAGTGAGTTTTCAAAATTTTAATTACACTTGCTCTTGGTTTGCATGGTACTATGAAGAGAAGCACAATTAATCATTTACCGGTAGAAAATATTTGCTTTCCAGTTCTTAATAAGCAAATACCAAACATAATAGTCAATGCCATTAAGTTGCAGAACTCAATAGTCAAAGATAATTTATAGACATTTATTATTATTATACGTTGTCCTAATTATATTGCCTGGCCTATTTTAAAAACTCACTTTTGCACCAACACGCAGCCGTGTGAAAAATTTGCACAGATTGCATACAATATGGTGTTCACACCATAGCACCCGCCTCTTAATTAATATGTTTTTAGTTCATCTTGTATTCATAATATATTAATATGCCTAATTAATATGCCATTAATTAACTCTTTCTTTCTGCATCTTAGTAAGAAACTCTTGACAAAATTTATGTGGTAATGGTTGGAAACTGTCCTGACTCTCTTAAATCGGTAGTTAACATAACTAATAACAACATTCATATCTAAGGATAAAAATATCATTTCTTATTATAGTATCGATCTGTCTAAAAATAGAAATATAGCTTATACATATCTAAAATATTATGAAAATGGTATGCAATCTCATAAATAAATAAATAAATATATATATAGAAATATATATATGTAAAAATATTGTATAATATTTATTTATAAGTGATTTGTAATGAATATAATAATTAATTGTTCAAGTTTGAAGATTTGATTTGCTTATTCATATAATTTATATTTTCTTTTTACATGTTTAATCTCAATCATTTATTAAACATACATGATGCAACTAATACATATTAACTAAATCAAATAAAGTTTAGAAATAATACATATATTTTACTATTTTTATTTTCTTATCATTTGATTAGATTCTACATAGTAGTTTTTTTATATATATAACTTTTAGTTTTTATACTAATAAAATATAATTGTATAATTTAGTTTATATAACTTAGTTGCTCATAATTAAGTATTAATACATAAAAAATAAAAAAAACAAATTTTATTAGTTACAATTTTTAAATAAATAAAAAATGAACTCTTAGTAAATATTAAAAACAAACATTTATAAAAAAATAATAATAATAATAGTTAAAATAAAATTATTTGTATTATGAATTAAAAACTACATATCACTAAGTATTTTTTTTGTTAATTCTTGATATTAATCTCCATTATTGCTTTTTTTTTCTTTTATTGACATTAAGAAAATCTTTAAAAAATATTAAAAAATTGAAGTTTGGTGGATATGGTATCTAGAAATATCGAAAATATATGATTGTATTCTTATATATAATAGGATAATAACAAGTATCCGTAGATACGTTTGAATATCGATAGTAAACAACAGTTTCATATACATAACTTAAAATATGGATAAGTTTCAGCTATATCGTAGAAAAAGATATGACATTTAGTTTCTTGCCCATATCCTTATGGAACTCAAGATGAAAACGGAGAATAAAAAATTACAAACATGTTGTATGAACATAAATTTTTTGGAGAGTTCGTAAACATTACAAATTAATGAAAGTTTTTTTTTTTTTTTTAAGGTAATGAAAGTTCTTATTTCTTCTATCTACATAATATTAAATTTTATAATATTAAAATACAGATATGGATGTATTCAAATAGAAACAAAAATGTACGTTGTTCAGCTCATATACTCAACTCACTCAATCAGTACAATTGCTTCTTATTTATAAGGATTACTAAATAATCCTGAATTAGATATAATTACAATAATAAATAATCATCATAATCCAGTAGTTACTATAGGATAAGATTATAATAATATATTTTTTAAACTCAAACTTTTATCTTTTATCCAAATCCCTTAACACTAAATACAAACTTTACAAAGGATTAACAACGGAAATAAGTGCATAATTTCACAAATGACAAAAAGACAGACGAGTACATAAGAATATAGCACCAAGATACGTTCATCTCCCATTATCTAAGGCAGTTAGGATATTGTCTTTCATCCTATCATAATCAGTATTTACACTGCTATCACCAGCTTTATAAGCACCAGACATATCATGGAGCAAGCATTCAGACTCTTCTAAATTAGAATTCATGCTAACCCATGGATGCTTCTCTGTCCTTCTCAAACCTTCTAACTCCATTACCACTTCTTTCATGCTAGGCCTGTCCTCCCCTTTAAGTTTTAAGCACCTTGTCGCAAGCCTCGCAACTTCCTTGACAGTCTCTATATTTCCTTCGTCCACTATCCCACTCTCAATAACTTCAAACAAACAATTTTCTTTGAAATACGACAGGAAATACATTGCAAGACTTCTTTCCTCTTCAGGTTTATCAAACAAAAGTGCTTTCCTGCCTGTTAGCAGTTCTGCAAGTACCACTCCAATTGGCTAGTAAGCATGTATTCAGGGTCTAAATAACCGAGAGTTCCTTGCACCATTGTGGCTAATTCAGTTTGATTAATTGGGACCAACCTTGAAGCTCCGAAATCCGAAACTTTTGCAGTGTAACTCTCATCTAAGAGAATGTTAGCCGTCTTCACGTCTCCATGGATTATTGGCGTTGAAGCAGCAGAGTGCAAATATGACAGTGCCCCTGCTGTTTCTGTTCAGAAAAATGGAAAAAAACAGAAAAGGTTGATGGAGAAAATATATATAGACTTTTTCTCATACTCTGTTTAGAACTTACAATCAATGCTCTTTATATAGAGCAAAAACTAACAGATAAAACATAAAATTAGGAACCATAATCTAACATGCAAGACCTATAAAAACTGGATAAACTCTACCTGCTCAACTACTTGCTAAAAAATAGTTCAACATTGTTCCACTAAATAACAGATTCACACCATTACTCCTATAAACTAGACCTGCAAACCATAATAAAGACTTGCTCAAGTATAAGACCAAGTGACTCAACAGTCCCTCCCTTAAACTGAAAGTTTGCAAACATTCAGTTTAATTCCAGCATGCCAACACCAAGCAACTTCCTTAGCTTCTGAAATGCAGCGACCTTGAGGGGCTTGGTAAAAATGTCAGCAATTTGATCTTCATTTCTGCAATAGATGAGATCAATGACTCTTTCTTTCGTGAGATCCCTTAAAAAATGAAACTTTACATCTATATGCTTGCTTCGGCCATGTAAAACAGGATTTTTGGAAAGCTTTATTGCTGAACTGTTGTCACAATAAATTGTAGTAGCTTCCTCTTGCTTGAAATGCAGATCTTCAAGAATTCTTCTCAGCCAGATAGCTTGACAGCCACAAGCTGTTGCAGCAACAAATTCAGCTTCTGTAGTTGACAAGGTGACAATTGGTTGCTTCTTGGAAGACCATGAAACAACCCCTGTGCCTAACATAAAAACATAACCCGAAGTGCTCCTTCTATCATCTTGATCTCCTGCATAATCACTGTCAGTAAACCCGAACAGCTCTGACATTTTACCTTTCTTGTTGAACAACCCAAAATCTCTAGTTCCTTGCAAGTAACGAGAGATTTTCTTGGCAGCTAGTAGATGCATTTGTGTTGGATTCTCCATATATCTACTTATTAGACTCACTGAATACATTATGTCTGGTCTTGTTGCAGTTAAATACATCAAACTACCCACAATTTGCTTGTAAATTGTGTTGTTCACCTTCTCTCCTTCATGATCTTTGTTTAGCTTCAAGCCAAATTCAGTTGGAGTGCTTATAGGATTGCAATCCTTCATCTGAAACCTGTCCAAAACTTCTCGTACATACTTCTTTTGAGAAATAAAAATTCCATTAGCAGACTGCACTACTTCTATTCCAAGGAAATAATGCATCATACCAAGATCAGACATTTCAAATTCAACCATCATAGACTTCTTGAACTCTTCAAACATGACATTATCATTTCCAGTAAATATCAAATCATCTGTTCCTCCAAGTTTCCATGCAAGAATGCAGATTTGACATCCAACTGGAAAATAGGCCAAGAATTCTGAGCTGCCAATGCGATTACCAATTTGATTGTATCATGTCTTGCAACTGGAGCAAAGACTTCTGTATAGTCAACCCCGTATTCTTGCTTGTATCCCTTAGCCACCAATCGCGCCTTATACTTATCAACCTCACCATTTTCCCTTAGTTTTGTTTTGAAAACCCACTTTACACCAATGGTTTTGTGCCCTTTTGGAAGTTCAGATAGCTCCCAAGTATCATTTTTTTCAATGGCTTCAATTTCATCATTCATCGCCTTCTGCCATTTTGATTCTTTGACAGCACTTTCAAAAGTTGTAGGGTCACAATCTGAAAATAAAGCAAAATGGGTTATTGGATCTTCAGTTTTATCAATTCCAGTTACCTCATAGTCTTTCATCCATGCAGGTCTTTTTCGAACACGTTGAAGAGATTGAGCTGCTGCATCAGTAGCTTCTACTGTTGTTGGTAAAATTTCAGCAACTGTTGGAATTGTATTTGATAAAGTTTCGGGCATAGAGGTTGTTGTATTTGGCTGGCTTTTTTCTTCAACATCACTATCAAAAATGACTGGAGTAGGCTGCTGCCTATTCCAATCCCAAGAGCTTTCTTCATCAAAAACAACATCTCTACTGGTCACAATTTTCTTTGTCAGTTGATTTAACAATTTATATGCTTTGGATACTTCACTGACACCGAGAAAGATACACTTTTCACCTTTATCATCAAGTTTCTTCCTTTTCTCATTTGGAACATGTGCATATGCGATGCAGCAGAAAATTTTGAAGTGATCTACTGCTGGTTTTCTCCCACTCCAAGCCTCTTCTAGTGTCATATTTTGAACACAAAAGTAGGACTTCTATTCAAGATATGAATGCTCCAATTTACTGCTTCTGGCCAGAAAGTCTTTGGAATTCTCCCTCTAGTCAGCAAACTTCTCACCATATTGAGAATAGTTCTATTTTTCCTCTCTGATATACCATTTTGTTGTGGTGTATAGGCAGTTGTGAGTTCTCTTCGAATGCCATGAGCTTCACAAAAATTTTCAAATTCCTTTGAGCAATACTCTCCACCACGATCAGTACGGAGGGTTTTAATGGTTCTTCCTGTTTTATTTTCAACACGTGCCTTGAAGCTTTTAAATGTACTAAAAGCTTGTGATTTCTCCTGTAAAAAATAAACCCAAGTTTTTCGAGTATAATCATCAATGAAAGTAATTAAATATCTTTTACCCCCATTAGAAGATGGATTTATTGGTCCACAAATGTTGGAATGAACCAGCTCTAAGACAGTTTTTGCTCTCCATGACTTTTCTTGAGGGAACTGAGAACGATGTTGTTTGCCAACAACACATTCTTCACAAACTTGGGAAGGAATAGTAATTTGAGAAAGCCCTGTCACCATATTTTTCTGCTGGAGGGTTTTAATCCACCAAAACTCAAGTGGCCATAGCGAAAATGCCACAGCCATGAAGGATCTTTCACTTCAGCTATCAAACAAGATCGGACACTATCAATCTTCAATGGAAACAGCCTGTTTGAACCCATTTGCACAACAGCTATAGCTCCTCTAGTAGGATCATATATCTCACAAGCACCCTGCTGAATAGTGATTACATAACCCTTTTCTTGCAATTGACCAGCACTTAACAAATTACTTTTCAAGTTAGGAACATAGAGGACATTGGAAATTGTTTCTGCAAAACCATTCTTGGTTCTTATCTGAATATCACCCTTTCCCATCACATTAACAGTAGAACAATCACCAAAACTTACTGTAGAATGAAAATCTTCATTTAAATAAGAGAAAGAAGACTTACTTCCACACATGTGGTTACTGCAACCCGTATCCACATACCAAACATCTGTCTCAGGTTCTTTATCAACTTGGGCTGCCATCAACAAGGTTTCTACTTCCTTCTTCTCTGCAAAATTTGATTTCTCTCCTTTTTCTTTATCATTAAGCAGCTTAGTATAACAGTCAGAACGATAATGACCAAATTTATGACATCTAAAACACTCTACTTTTGATTTGTTAAAATATTGATCATGTCCTCTGCCTTTGTCTTGAAATTGATCATTATCGGCTTTGAAATGCTTGCTGCCATCTCTATTGCCTTGATCTCCCCTTCCTCTACCTCTGCCTCTGCCTTTACCCCTTCTTCTAGAATTTGAGAAATGAATAGAGGTAGAAGCCTTTAAAGCTTGCTCTTCTGTAGTTGAACTTCGGTTCATCTTTTGTTCGTGGACCAGCAAGGAGCTTTGCAGTTCATCAAGAGAGAGTGCATCTATGTCTTTAGATTCTTCAATTGAACAGATAACATAATCATATTTTGCTGTTAATGAACGTAATATTTTCTCCACAATGGTGACATCTCCCATCTTCTCACCATGAAAACGCATTTTATTGTTTATCTCCATAGTTCTGGCACAGTAGTTAGTGACAGATTCACCATCCTTCATTTGTAGAGTCTCAAAATCCTTTCTCAAGGCTTAAAGCTGTGCACGCTTCACTCTAGAAGAGCCTTGATATTTTTTCTTCATGGAATCCCAAATATCCTTGGAAGTTTCTTTACTAAGAATTGTTTCCAAGATGGGACGATCAATTGCTTGAAAAAGATAATTTTTTGCTTTCAAATCTTTTTACTTCCTCCCTTCTAGCTCTGTGTTTTGAGCATCTGTCAAAACATCTTTTGCAGGCTCTCCAATTCCAGAGTCTACAACCTGCCAATACTCTTTAGACCGCAAAAAATTCTCCATTAGCATGCTCCAATGATCATAATGACCATCAAAATGTGGAATTGCTGCCTGCACAAAATTTGCATCTGGAGCCATAGAAAGACAGATAAATGAAAGAAATAAAAGCTGCTGTTTACTTTTGGACTTATTTGAGGACTCTCACTTTTAGCTTTTCTTTCTCACCTCACGTGTCTCACCCTTTCCTTTTTACACTCAACTAGGCTCTGATACCATTGTTCAGAAAAATGGAAGAAAACAGAAAAGGTTGATGGAGAAAATATATATAGATTTTTTCTCATACTCTGTTTAGAACTTACAATCAATGCTCTTTATATAGAGCAAAAACTAACAGATAAAACATAAAATTAGGAACCATAATCCAACATGCAAGACCTATAAAAACTGGATAAACTCTACCTGCTCAACTACTTGCTAAAAAATAGTTCAACATTGTTCCACTAAATAACAGATTCCCACCATTACTCCTATAAACTAGACCTGCAAACCATAATAAAGACTTGGTCAAGTATAAGACCAAGTGACTCAACAGTTTCTACAGCTATTCTCAGACGGGTTGTCCAAGATATATCTGATGCCTCGGATTCACCATGTATGTAATCAAAGAGAGTACCATTGTTGACAAATTCATAAACTAAATGAGGAACCTCTGCAACATCCCAAGAGCTTGACCACATTCCTATGATTTATTTGGGACAGCAGGACAACCTCATTGATAAAAAGCTCAATTTGGCTTTGATCCACAATTTTGGACTTCTTTATAGCAACAACTCTATTATATGCCAAAAAGCCTTTATAAACTATACCGAAACCTCCTCTGCCAATGACTAAATCATCATCATAATTTTTGGTTGCCTTCTTGAGCTCTTCAGCAGTAAAGATTTTTGCTGTTTCAGAGAATATCCTTTCTTGCCTTGACAGTTGCTGTTGCAAAATTAAACCTCCATTTTGGCGAAAGAACCTCTCTTTGAGTTTGATGAGCTTTCTTTGCTGGAGTGCCAAGTACTGCCACATAATAATCACAAGCACAGCTGCAAAGCCTAAACCAGCACCTACAATAGGGAGATATTCCAGTACTATCACTTGAAGTTCTAATTATACTCAGTAGCAACCAAAGTAAGCAATACAAATCCTCATTTCAAAAGTGAATGCTAAATCAATATTCCTTATTTTATAAAATAAATGGCAGAAGCAGCAAGCGAAAAAATTTGCAACCCCCATTGAACACATAAGTCTGTTAAGATACTCACCTAGTGCTACATCCTTGTAGGGAAATTGTTGTTTGGATTGATCTACTAAAGTGCAGCCAGTGCTGTTTCTAAAGCCATCTCCTTTGTATCCCAGTGGACAAGAACAATTGTAACTTCCGAATAAATTGTGGCATATTCCGTTGCAGGGTCTCAATGTTTTGCACTCATCAATATCTAAATTTATAGCACAATCAAGAACAAGAGAAACTTCTTTAAGTATCACTCCAAATAATATTGATGATAAACTACTTCGATTTCCAAAACAAAAGAAAAGAATTTTTATTTTGTTTACCTTGGCATCCATTAGAGCCTGGGAGATATGGGTTCCCTGAGAATCCATCTTTACATTTACAGAGGTATCCAGATGCATTTTCTGAGTCCACACAAAAACTGTTATCCTTGCAAGCATAACTTGTAGCATTCTGCCTGGCCTTCTGGCAAGTTTCATTCCCTATTGCCCAATTGATGACAACCGGAAAATCATTTTTGTTTCTCAAATCTTTAAGGTCTAAGAGGAGAAATTGAAATAACCATCCTCCACAACAAATCCATAAACTGCAAGGACTAAAATCCCATACGGCAGTATGGTTACGATTGCTTTATAGAGAAATATTGTAACCCATAACTCCGGTGGGGAAACCGGTCTGACAGCAGCCAATACCAAAGCAAGACCCATTGACCACATCTGTAATATTCCCACAAGTTGTTGTGCACCCAGTTGTAAACCTGTTTCCCCAGAAGTCATCAGTGAAAGCATAGGTGTCACAGCCAATGACAGTGAACTTGTTCTTAGTATTAGATATGGTGAATTGCTTAAGACTAAAATAGACATAATTTCCTGAGGAGGGATTCGCCCCAGAACGCAAGTAACAATCCTCGGCTCTCCAAGCTAAGATTCGCATTTCACCGTCAAGAGAGATGTTGAGGACCTGAATGTAGCTTGGAGAATAATTTGCTCTGGGATTTCCAGAGGTAAAGCTGCTGCAAGTGATGAGGAAATTCTCATCTCTGTAGCAGCCATCAGTTGTACCAAAGGGGTATGGAATGTCGAGTTCTCCACAGGTGCTGTTGCAGCCAGGTTTGGCTTGAGCTGCAATGGCTGTTGCTGTTGCTGCCGGTATCAACGCGAGCAAGATTAATTCCATGGCTAAATTTCTGTTAGGATATGATGTCTCTTGACAATTGGAAACTGCTTTTAATTAGACAAATTTATGGCTAAAAGACTGCCTGTAAAATAAGCCATGCACTCACTTTATCAATGACGAAAATGAGTCCACTGTCCACACGTTAGTAGTCAGACTAATCAAAACAGACCTCTTCAAATTAAAGAATTATTCAGCATCTTAGGGTGTCTTTGAAAGGATGTTAAATATAAGGGGTTAATATTCTAATGTAGATAATTTCATATATAAGAATTAAAATGTTAAGATTAATAATAGAAATAAAATATATCTTTACTCTATGTAGTTTTTCTCAAATTTCACTTTGATTCTTATTCTTTATTTTATTGAAATTGAGTCCTTAAAGTTTTAAAATTGTTCCAACTGGGTCTCTGTTATCACATTCCATCCAATTTACTGAAGGAAATAGGTCCTTCAGTAAGGTCTTGTGATGTGCAGAACTGATCTGCGAATAAGTTGCAAGAAGCAAGAGACTGGTCGAATAGCCTGGTGAAGAAGAAAGTCATGACGACAAGGAACACGGACCCAATCTGGTGTGTGCGAGGTCAAAGAGGCTGAGGATGAGCTCCCATGGGTCTCACTTGTTGATTGTGCTTGTCATTTCTGAAGATTCTTAAGTAATTCTACCGATGCGGCTATAAGTTTATGAGGTGCTTCTCAGTAAATAACAATGTGCAGGCGAATGTGTTTATAAGCTTTATAAAGGAGCTAGACAAACTCGCGGGTTAGAAGGGAATTGAATATATCTCACTGTCATTGCCAAAGAATTTGAACTGAAAACAGAGCCAAAAAAAGCTAATCAAACTAGAATTGGACAATAAAAGGTTTGGAAAGACGTAGAAGGATTTTATTTTTTCAATTTAATTTAATTTTCAAAAAGTTTTCGTCATTTTTAATTTATGTTTTCATCCGCTATTTATAAAAATTCACATGCCAAGATGTTTCTTTCTCAATTAGCAGCAGTCACATAATTTAAAGAGAAAATTATATATTTCGTCCTATAATTAATTCAACAATCATTTTAATCCCTATAAGTTCAGTTACAATAAAAAACTTATAATGTGAAACCACATAATATAACAAACAAATTAAAAGTAGGAAACGAGATTTTCACAAAAATAAATAATTTATAAAATAATTCTATTTCTCTAATTATTTTTATATTTAATTAAATAAAAAAAACCATAAAAGAAAAAGAAAAAGCTTAACCAAAATTAAGAAAAATGAAAAGAAACCAAAAAAAAACTCCATTCACATTTCACACACAAAGTTTTCTTTGTCCTTCTCAACCTCATTGGCACCATTACCACTGCTTGAAGCTTGGTACCCAAACACCATGACATCATTAACAAAGTCCCCATGATTAGTGTCAAACAAAAGGACTTAATTACTAGATCTCCATTTATGCTTTAACGCTTAAAGGCTAAAATTCATTATTTTTCACTTTCCATATCTTGCACAGCATGTCCAAAACCATCAAAATTCAAATGCATGACACTTATCCACAAATTCATATTTTATAATCTAAGATCGATTAGAGCCAAACGAACCAATGAACAAGCACAATCCTAATCGACAAGATCTCAGTCTATATTACATAGGCTTAATGTTGTCATGAAAAAGTACATAGACTACTTTGGTTTGAGATTTTATTACTCGAAAAAACACCTTTTAAAAGATTGACACTTCAATATCTTAACTTTAAACTCTCCTTAACTCTCTACCAAACACATCCTTAAAAAATTATTATAACCGGTTTATGATAATTAAAGTTTATGTTTTATGATCGTTGAAATATTTTTATTTGTTTGTGATTACAAATAAATTATTTATCGAGTCACTATCTGAAAAGTGTATGTGACCAAACCAAAGACATGCTGATATGAAATCAAACCTGTCATACACATAATATTCAACATCTTCCTTCTACAACCCAAATCTATAAGAGGAAGAGGGGCTGCGTATGTTCATGCCAGCTGAACCTATTGTAATCTCAAATTTTGTGTGCACAAATATCCACAATCTACTATGGGATATAAACATATAAATATATATATATATATATATATATATATATATATATATATTTGTAAATCTCTAGATTTGTATTTGATATAACTATTGTAATTTATAAATTTCACCAACTACACCAGCATAAGGCTAATCGGTAATTAAAGTTCATGAGCTAATACCAATGTGTTTGGAACTAAATCTTCAACTCAAGAGGAACAATGAAAGCCGGAACAATCCAAATTACAAACATAGTGTCTGAGCATAAAACTTTCTACAGGTAACAACTAACAAGTTTATAAAGATTACAAATTGAGGAAAGCCTTGCAGTGTGTACAATGAAGGTCCTGTTAAAAAAAAAAAGGACTGAAAAAAGACAATGAACTTGATAATTCCACGGATGACTAAAAAAAGGACAATGAACTTGATTTTTCCACAGATGACAAGAAGACAACCAAATGACCAAATACATAAGAATACAGCACCTGTCATAAGCAGTATTTACACTTGTGCTTTCACCAGCTACATAAACACCAAACATATCAGGGAGTAAGTATTGAGACTTCTAAATTAAGATCCATGCTAACCCATGGATGCTTCTCTGTCCTTCTCAAACCTTCTAATCCATTCCCACTTCTTTCATACCAGGCCTGTCCTCCCCTTCAAGTTTTAAGCACCTTGTTGTAAGCCTTGCGACTTCCTTGACCGTCTCTTTGTTTCCTTCATTCATTAATCCACTCTCCATAACTTCAAACAATCTATCTTTTTTGAAGTACGACAGGAAATACATTGCTAGACTTCTTTCCTCTTCCGGCTTATCAAATGAAAGTTAGCAGTTCAACAAGTACCACTCCAAAGCTATACACGTCACTTTTCTCAGTCAATTGGCTATTAAGCGTGTATTCAGGGTCTAAGTATCCAAGAGTTCCTTGAACTATTGTGGCTAATTCAGATTGATCAATTGGAACCAACCTTGAAGCTCCAAAATCTGAAACTTTTGCAGTGTAACTCTCATCTAAGAGAATGTTAGCCGTCTTCGCATCTCTATGGATTATTGGCGTTGAAGCAGCAGAGTGCAGATATTGAAATGCTCCCGCTGTTTCTGCTGCTATTCTCAGACGGGTGGTCCAAGATATGTCTGATGCCTCGGATTTGCTATGTATGTAATCAAGGAGAGTACCATTGTTGTGAAATTCATAAACTAACAGAGGAACCTCGGTCTCTAAACAACATCCCAAGAGCTTGACCACATTCCTGTGATTTATTTGGGACAACACAACAACCTCATTGATAAATTGCTCAATTTGGCTTTGATCCACAATTTTGGACTTCTTCATAGCAACGACTCTATTATCTGCCAAAAAGCCTTTATAAACTATACTGAAACCTCCTCTGCCAATGATTAAATCTTCATCATAATTATTGGTTGCCTTCTTGAGCTCTTCGGCAGTAAAGATTTTTGCTGTTTCAGAGAATGTCCTTTCTTGCCTTGAGAGTTTCTGTTGCAAGAGGAAACCACCGTTTTGGCGAGAAAGAACCTCTCTTTGAGCTTGATTAGCTTTCTTTGCTGGAATGCCAAGCACAGCCACAAAATAATCACAAGCACAGCTGCAAAGCCTAAACCAGCGCCTACAATAGAGAGATATTCCATTACTATCACTTGAAGTTCTAATTATACTCAGTAGCAACCAAAGTAAGCAATACAAATCCTTATTTCAAAAGTGAATGCTAAATCAATATTCTGAAGAAATTGATATTCCAGTATTCCTTATTTTATAAAATATATGGAAAAGGCAGAAAGCGAAAAATTGGCAAACCCCCATTGAACACATAATTCTGTTAATATATTCACCCAGTGCTACATCCTTGTAGGCAAATCGTTGTTTGGTTTGATCCACTAAACTGCAGCCCGAGCCATTTCTCAATCCATCTCCTTTGTATCCCAGCGGACAAGAACAATTGTAACTTCCTAATAAATTGTGGCATGTTCCATTGCAGGGACTCAATTTACTTCGATTTCCAAAACAAAAGAAAAGAACTTTTGTTTATTTTTCCTTGGCATCCATTAGAGCCCGAGAGATATGGATTCCCTGTAAACCCATCTTTACATTTACAGAGGTATCCATGTGCATTTTCTGTGTCCACACAGAAACTGTGATCCTTGCAAGCATAACTTGTAGCGTTCTTTCTGGCTTCCTGGCAAGTTTCATTCCCAATTGCTTAATTGATGACGACCAGAAAATAATATTTGTTTCGCAAATCTTTAATGTCTAAAGGGGAGAAATTGAAATAACCATCCTCCACAACAAATCCATAACTGCAAGGATTGAGATCCCATACAGCAGTATGGTTATGATATCTTTTTACAGAAATATTGTAACCCATAACTCCTGTGGGGAAACTTGTCTGACAGCAGCCAATACCAAAGCAAGACCCATTAACCACATCTGTAATATTCCCACAAGTTTCTGTGCACCCAGTTCTAAACCTGTTTCCCCAGAAGTCGTCAATGAAAGCATTGGTGTCACAGCCAATGACAGTGAACTTGTTCTTAATTAGTATTAGATACAGTGAATCGATTGAGCTTAATATAGGCATAATTTCCTGAGGAGGGATTTGCCCCAGAACTCAAGTAACAATCCTTGGCTCTCCAAGATAAGACTCGCATTTCACCATCAAGAGAGATGTTGAGGACCTGAATGTTACCTCTGGAATAATTTGCTATGGGATTTCTGGAGGTAGAGCTGCTGCAAGTGATGAGGAAATTTTCATCTCTGTAGCAGCCATCAGTTGTACCAAAGGGGTATGGAATGTTGAGTTCTCCACAGGTGCTGTTGCAGCCGAGTTTTGGCTTGAGCTGCTACGGTTGTTGCTATTGCTGCTAGTATCAACACAAGCAAGGTGAATTCCATGGCTAAATTTCTGTTCAGAAATTTAGTGTACATTTTGAAACTTCTACTGTCAGGCAAATTTATGGCCATGAATCAGAGACTGCCAATAGAATAAGCTAAGCACTTGTTTATCATTGACTAAAATGATTCCACGACATTGCCATGAACAATTTCCAACTTCCAGGAGGGTGATGTCAGTGAATTGTGACATATTAGTAGTTAAACTAATTAAAACCAACCTCTTCAAATTAAAGAATTATTCAGCATTCACTCATTGAACTATTAACCATTAGCCAACAATTGGAAGAATACAATGTGAATCCAATTTATTATTACATTCCGGCGACAATATTCAATTATTTATTAAAAAAGAGTTTATTTCTTCATTCTGAGGTTAATGTGCATTCTAGTCAAATCCTACCTTCTTATGCTAACGAAGCATTTTCCTTTTACAAAAAAAACAACTTTAATTAATTCTTATGTAATTTTACGACATGTTCAACCTGTAAAGTCGAACACATTAATTTAAGGAGTATATATGATAATATTTCTCATCTATATATTTTAAATTGGATCGTTATAAATAGTTTAATTTTTTTTTAAATAAATAAAAGAAGAAAAAAGAATGAAAGGGAAAAGACATTAGAAAACTATGACAATGATAGTATAGTCTTTTTTTGAGTTAATTTCTTAGATTTAATAGATAATTTAGATGATTGAGAATTGTTGGCCAATTATGACTCAAATAAGGAGGTTATGTGTATAGTTAATTTGATATAGTTCATGGGAGTTTTGTAAACTAAATGATAATTCATATGGATAAATTAGAGCAATTGATCCTGTTATATATTACAAATTACTCATTAAAATATTATATATTACTATTCTTATGTATTTTCATGTGTTGAAAATTATACATGATTTCGTATTATTTTTAACTTTAAAATAATTGATTCATACAATATTTCGATTGATACAATATTTCAAAAAGATATTATAATTCTTAGAGAACGTTTCGCACTGTGTACTAGACTAAGTTAATTTGAGTAGAAAAATAAGATTGAATAAACACATCTTGACTCACAAGGTCTTTTAATAAGTTATTAATTTCAATAAAAAAAATGAAAAAAAAAATCGATTTTTTAACAAAGATATTCAATTTCCACAATAGCCATATAGCCATCTTCAATGAATATTCAAAGCTGGTTTTCTAGGAAAGTTCTCAATTAAAACAGTGTTGATAAAGCTTAGTTGACTTGGTCCTTAAATATTCAAAATTTTGTAATTTGTCTGTAATTAAACCTAGTTTTTGGGTCTCATTTAATTATTTAAAGTTTAGGTTAGAATAATTTATCTGTTAGGACGAAAAACTCATGTTGTTCCACTTGGGTTGTTATTCTACTATGAGCATGTAAGTGTTACCCAATATGAAAATTAATAAAACTTTTAGATGAGCCCCGTGAATGGATTTAAATTTTTAAGCTCTTTTTTACATTTTAAGAAAACACTTGAAAAAAAAAAATTGATGTCACTTGTTGTAACCAACTAATTATAACTAAATATTTGTTTATGATCGAAAATAAATTATTTATCTAAGTAACCCTATCTAAAGAGTATGCATCTGACCACGCTGATATATAAGGAATCAAACTTGTCATACCCAAAATATTTAACATCTTGCTTCTACAAGCTTATCTATCAACGGAAGAGGGGTAGGTGGCATGTTTTTTTGTTTTTTTTTATTTAGCAATAAGGTGTGTGCTTACTTTACTCATATCTCGACTAATCACTTCAAGTGAAAAGAGATTTGAATCCAAAATATTAATAAATAGGATACATTTTCTTAATCACCAAGTCAATTCCTTTACAATTAGGTAACCAGCTGTGATCCCAAATTTTATGTGCACAAATATCCACAATCTACTATGGGATTGTTAAATCATAAAGACTCTGCATACCCAATAAAGACTCTAACATGGTGGAAACTGGAAATCAACATTAGAATAGGTCCAACTTGATTTGTAGACCTCTTGTTTTGTATTTGATATAAAGTTTGTAATTTACTAATCGGTAATTAAAATTCATGAACTAATGCCAGTACTATGTGTTTGGAACTAAAAGGAACAATGAAAGCGGAGAACAATTCAAATTTCAAACATAATGACTGAGCATAAAACTTTTTACAGGTAACAACTAACAAGTTCATAAAGATTACAAATTAAAGAAAGCCTTGCAGTGTAGTGTGTACATTTAGCAGCATGCAAATTCCCATTACTTCTGTCTATTTTCCATGTGAACAATGAAGGTCCTATTAAAAACACGAGGACTAAAAAAGGACAATTGAACATGATAATTACGACAGATGACAAGAAGACAACCAACTGACCAAATACATAAGAATATAGCACCAAGCTACATTTATCTCCCCTTCCCTAAGCCAATTAGGACATGCTCTTTCAAGCTATCATAAGCGGTATGTACACTAATGCTATCTCCAGCTACATAAACACCAGACATATCAGGGAGTAAGTATTCAGACTCATCAAAATTACGATCCATGCTAACCCATGGATGCTTCTCTGCCCTTCTCAAACCTTCTAACTCCATTCCCACTTCTTTCATGCCAGGCCTGTCCTCCGCTTTAAGTTTTAAGCACCTTGTTGCAAGCCTTGCGAATTCCTTGACCGTCTCTTTGTTCCCATCATTCACTAATCCACTCTCAATAACTTCAAACAATTGATCTTCTTTGAAGTTTGACAGGAAATACATTGCAAGACTTCTTTCCTCTTCAGGCCTATCAAATGAAAGTGCTTTCCTACCTGTTAGCAGTTCCACAAGTACCACTCCAAAGCTATACACATCACTTTTCTCAGTCAGTTGGCTAGTAAGCATGTATTCAGGGTCTAAGTAGCCAAGAGTTCCTTGAACCATTGTGGCTAATTCAGTTTGATCAATTGGAACCAACCTCGAAGCTCCAAAATCTGAAACTTTTGCAGTGTAACTCTCATCCAAGAGAATATTAGCCGTCTTTACATCTCTATGGATTATTGGCGTCGAAGCAGAAGAATGCAGATATGAAAGTGCTCCTGCTGTTTCTGCTGCTATTCTCAGACGGGTGGTCCAAGATATGTCTAATGCCCTGGATTTGCCATGTATGTAATCAAGGAGAGTACCATTGTTGACAAATTCATAAACTAACAGAGGAACCTCTGTCTCTAAGCAACATCCCAGAAGCTTGACCACATTCCTATGATTTATTTGGGACAGCACAACAACCTCATTGATAAATTGCTCAATTTGGCTTTGATCCACAATTTTGGACTTCTTTATAGCAACGACTCTATTATCTGCCAAAAAGCCTTTATAAACTATACCAAAACCCCCTTTTCCAATGATTAAATCTTCATCATAGTTTTTGGTTGCCTTCTTGAGCTCTTCAGTAGTAAAGATTTTTGCTGTTTCAGAGAATGTCCATTCTTGCCTTGAGAGTTTCTGTTGCAAAATTAAACCACCATTTTGCCGAAAGAACCTCTCTTTGAGCTTGATGAGTTTTCTTTGCTGTAGTACCAAGTACAGCCACAAAATAATCACAAGCAGAGCTGCAAAGCCTAAGCCAGCACCTACAATAGAGAGATATTCCGTTACTATCAGTGGACGTACTAATTAAACTCAGCAGCAACCAAAGTAAGAAATACATATAGAAATACATATCCTCCTTTTCAAACGCAAATTCTTAATCAATAACCTCAAAAAATTGATATTCTGTTCATATAACTCACCTAGTGCTGCTTCCTTGTACGAAAACCGTTTAGATTGATCTTCTAAAGTGCAGCCTGTGCTGTTTCTTAAGCCATCACCTTTGTATCCCACTGGACAAGAACAATAGTAACTTCCAAATAAATTGTGGCATGTTCCACTACAGGGTCTCAATGTTTTGCACTCATCAATATCTAAATATATGGCACAATCAAGAAGAGCAGCAACTTGTTTAAGTGTCACGCTAAACAAAATAATATTGATGAAAAAAAGACTATTTCAACTTCCCAAACAAAAGAATAAGAAAATAAAATAAAATTACCTCGGCATCCATTAGAGCCAGAGAGATATGGGTTCCCTGAGAATCCACCTTTACATTTACAGAGGTATCCATATGCATTTTCTGAGTCCACACAGAAACTGTTATCCATGCAAGCATAACTTGTAGCATTCCGCCTGGCTTTCTGGCAAGTTTCATTCCCGATTGCCCAATTGATGACAACCGGAAAATCATTTTTATTTCGCAAATCTTTAAGGTCTAAAGAGGAGAAATTGAAATAACCATCTTCCACAACAAATCCATAACTGCAAGGATTGAAATTCCATACGGCAGTATGGTTACGATAGCTTTTTAGAGAAATATTGTAACCCCTGACTCCTGTGGGGAAACTGGTTTGACAGCAGCCAATACCGAAGCAAGTCCCATTAACCACATCTGTTGTATTCCTACAGGTTGCAGTGCACCCAGTTGAAAACCTGTCTCCCCAGTAGTCGTTAATGAAAGTATAGGTGTCACAGCCAATGACAGTGAACTTGTTCTTAGTATTAGATACGGTGAATTGATTAAGACTAAAATTGACATTTTCTCCTGAAGATCTATTCCCAGAAGGCAAGTAACATTGATTCGCCCTCCAAGCCAAGATTCGCATTTCACCGTCAAGAGAGATGTTGAGGACCTGAATGTTGCCTGTGGAATAATTTGCTATGGGATTTCTAGAGGTAGAGCTGCTGCAAGTGATAAGGAAATTTTCATCTCTGGAGCAGCCATCAGTTGTACCAAAGGGGTATGGAATGTCGAGTTCTCCACAGGTGCTGTTGCAGCCGGGTTTGGCCCGAGCTGCAATGGTTGTTGCCATTGATGCCAGTATCAACACGAGCAAGATGAATTCCATGGCTAAATTTCTGTTCAGAAATCAAGTCTTCAATTGGAAACTGTTATTATTAGGCAAATTTATAGCCAAAAGACAGCCAATAAAATAAGCCATGCACTTACTTTATCAATGACTAAATGATTCACGTTGCAATTAATTAACAATTTTCATTTTCCAGGAGGGTGATGTCAAGTGAACTGTGAAAATTAAACAGAAAAGTGAAAGCCATTGACTCTGAGAAAAAGTAAAAGCCATTCACTCATAGAATTATTAACCATTATCCAACAACTGTGATGAAAGCAATGTGAATCCAATTGGAAAATCAAAAAGAAACAGAAGCTTCTTTCTGTTAATTATACACCAGCAACAAAATCCAAATTATTAAAAACAGCCTATTTATTCATTCAGGTTAATGTGCATTCTTGTGAAAATCCTACCTATTCTATTGCTAATGTATTTCACTTTTACAAGAAAAATAACTTCAGTTAATTCTTATGCAATTTTACAACATGTTTAATCATGAATAAACACAATGGTTTTCTTTAATATTAATGTGAGTTGCTTATCAAATAGTTATATTATTGCTTATCAAGTATGTTTAAGAATATACAAATAATAAAATGTTCTGTTTTTACAACAAGCTCGGCCAAGGGTGTGAATAGTATAAAATTGACTTAACTATTATTTTAGTCTCTCAAAATATTGTCTCAGTTTTTAATTTAGTCCTACAATAATGTTTTCTATCAATTTCATTCTCTAGGATTCAGAATTTTTTAACCGAGTTATATTCTCACATTCTCATATTATATATAAATAAAGTAATTTTACTTAATTTAATGATAAAATAACTAAAAATATTTTGTAAAATATAAAAATAACTTATATACGTGATTAACTTTATATCAACTGTGGTTATTTAGTTAATTCATAACATGTAATGGGAGAATTGAACTTACTTGAAAATTTTTGAATCTTAAAAGATAAAATTCACAGAAAAAATTATTAGAGAATAGAACTAAAAACTGATATAATCTTGAAGGATCAAAATAATAGATAAATCTATACAATTTCATATTATTTAACAATTATACTTTGGATAGGTATATATTCGCTTTCACTTTAAAAAATAATCTATGATAATAGGAAGGAGTTTCCCATGTTAGTTTATTTCATCTTTACCAGGCCCATCACTGTATGAACTTAATTATTTAGTGGTCTCATACGGATAATCATGACATTTTTACATTTGAAAATCACGAGAACATCCACATGCATCTTAAACAAATCTAGATCTTGCAGAAAGTCTCGTAGTGGTGGAGACTTGGGTCTTAATTAAATTATATAATAAGAAATAGATAGAATTTGCGTAGAAATTTTTTAATTTTATTTTTTTCTAACTTACATCTGAAGTTGTAACATATTTTAGTATTTGGCCAATCAAGTAGATTCATAAATACTTTTTGTAGTGTTATAGCCATGGATCAAATGAAAATGGTCTTTATGAGGGATAAATATGCAAGATTCAGAACAAATAAATTAGTGGGAAATGCAGCTTTTATTCCTCTTTCTACAGAATTTTTGTACAATGTTTATGAACAATGTCTAATTGCATGTTTGTATACATATACATTTCAAAGTGCTCATTTTGATTTAGAAATCAATTAAAAGTTTATCTTATTTGCAGTTATCAGCATAGGCCTCTTGGCTCTGTTTATTGCCTCTCCTAGCTATATTGTGCAATGTGCATACAAGCAAACAAAGGCAAGCTTTCTGGTGCAGGATCAACTTTCTGAACAATTAAAAAGGTTATGGTGAAGTTACCAAAATATTGACTGACGATGAGCTCAAAATGGTCTCAAATAATCATATATATATTTAGTTGTCATCAAGAAGTTCCAAATTGGCAACCTGACCCAAGTTAAGCAATTCATCAATGATGATTTGGTTTGTGCTCTCTCAAATCAACCATACAAATCTGGTAAAACTCTTTGGGATGTTGCTTGAAGAACCAAATTCCTTTGTTTGCATACGAATTTGTGCCTAATGAAGTAACGGTACCCTCTTTGATTATATTGACCTGGAAAAGACTGCATCCCAATCCCCAAATCCTTAGGAGACTCGGTCAAAGATAGCTACAGAAACTGCTGGAGGCCTTTCATATATAAACTCACCAAGCCTACGATAACATACTCTTCGATCATAATCACACAAAGGTTTCTGATTTTGGAAGATCTAGGTGCCTCTAGATCAGATTTAGACATGGCATTGGGTTGAACTGCAGTCCGGCCCATT
Organism: Quillaja saponaria; assembly: GCA_029379385.1. Lineage (NCBI taxonomy): Eukaryota > Viridiplantae > Streptophyta > Magnoliopsida > Fabales > Quillajaceae > Quillaja > Quillaja saponaria. Next base: position 8,314,327 of record CM055612.1, read on the forward strand.
CTGAGCTAATTAGGCCAACATGTTTCAATTTTAGTAAACAAATTTGACTCAATCTGACCCAGTCTCAAATTAGTAACACCTTATAATTTTCTTATATACTTTTTTAATATTTTACATGATTTTATATTTATTTATAAATAGATATTGACCCATACTTAAGGGTCGTGATCTGATCCTAATCAGAAAAACAGAAGAATCTTGATATGTATTTGGATATTGATAGCATGGGGATCCAAATAGCATTTGATATTGAAGATGGGCAATGATTACTGTAGTTCCTTTTATTTGTGACTGTTTTTAACACCAATTTTACTCTCTGAAGTTTGCATCTTCTGCGGATGTATTATGTTATTGTACTGCAAGCATCTAAAAAAAAAATTTGTTATGTCCTGTGAAATTATGAGAAGTTTCTTCTACTCTCTCATAAAGTTTGTAATATTTTTATTACGGGTACAAGTTTTTCATTGAATATTCTGTTTTCCTGAATCCACACAGCAGATTCAGACTTCAATTTTCAGAATTTTTGGTCATCATCAAGTTCAGAGTGAAGTTTATTACAATAGAAATTTTGTTATTTCCAAGCAGAAAAGAGAAGACAATTTTCTTTTCTTGGTGATTAAGAAGCTTGATAGCAGCATAGAAGTCATACATTGATCAGCCTGATATTAAAAGGATGGGATATTAAATAACTTGTCACCTATACAAGGTTCAACAATTGAGTCTATATTTTCACTATATACTATGTAAAGCCATTGCTTGACAAAAATGACTGACAGACCTTATGTACCCAAAAAAAAAAATTAATCAATAAACTAAAAACCTACACAATAAAATGTTCTCTATGAAGAAAACAAGATTTGGGAAAGAGAGTATTATATGAAGATTTATGATCATAATCACACATTGTAAAGTGATATATCCCTTTGATACTGAAACTATTACTGATAAATTTCTCCTCTTCAATAATGAATAGCTACTCAATTTTCTTTACAAGAGACTGCATCCATAGACCAATTTGAACAAATCTACCAGAGTGTGTTTCAGTTTACAATGACGAATCAGATCAATGCAGGACTAATTTGCAAAACTTGGAGGATTCCGTGGTATCAGTACTGTTCTGAGACAGCATTTTTTACAGTTAGATAGCTACAGAAGTAAAGTTCTTTGAATCAATACTAGACCTTTCCATCCGATGAAGGGAGATTTCTATCGGTTTTCAAAGCTGTGGAAGATGAAGTAGTTACAGAATTGGTCCCTCTAGACGGAGAAGAGGAAGGAGAAGGTAGCTTCTTGGGCAGCATCTGTTCCCAGTAACTCTTGGGTAACCTTGATGACTCTGAGAGAACAATGAAAGCAAGCAGAGTCAATACCAAGCACTTCTGCCTCCAAGAACCTAACATGTTGATTACACAGGGAGAGCTGCAGATCTCTCCTTTAGCTTTCAAAGAGAGCAGCTTTAGAGAGCCTTTGGCAGCAGACATGTTGAGTAATGTATGGAGGTTGCCAACTTGATTGTATGAGGAAAGTGTGTCTATGGCAGACAATGGGGTATTTGATTATTCTAAACTGGTAAGCAACTCATGTTGTAGCTCTCATTGTCTAATATAGAAGTAGAATCTCTGTGCATGTGTGAGGAATTTAAGTAATCAAGCTGGACCCTCATTAGCTGGTTGAGAATATTTAATCATCTATGTCTGGTAAGATATCTTTGTTGTCAGACTTGTTCTAGTGATATAATTTCTAATGCCACTGAGCTATATGAAATTACTAGCCAAAAAAAAAAACTCCCCATATGAGTAAGCTGATGTAAATGAATGCATGCAACTTTTCTGACTAATTTCCATGAGATAATGAGCTCCAGGGTAGTTCTGTTGCTTATTGAATATTTGCAAGGGTTAAAATGGCTTCTTAAGCTTGATTTCACAAGCTAAATACAAGATTATCCTAATGGTATGACACGCATTTAAGGCAGAGGTGCACATCAAGTCTGGATCCAAACAAGAATCAAACTAAACCTCGCATCAAATTATCATTAGGACAATGTCAATGAGTGAAGCCCTAGGCAGACCCACCTAAAACCTAGGATTATGATACTTAAATTTCAATCATGCAAACATGAGGCTACTAATCTTTTTCATTAGTTTCAGATAACTCAGAAGGCAAACAAGCGCAACTAAGGAAAAGTTAAATTCATTTTCAATTGATTCCAACAAAAAAAAAGAAAAAGAAAAGAAAAAGCAACTTGACACTTTTGTCTGCTGTTCTGCCAACAAAGAAGTGTATTAACTATATAAAGATAAGGACTATTGGTGGTGTCAGTGAATTGCTGATACATTAAATTATACAATCAGTAAAATTCAGGCAGACAGACTTGCAATAAGAAAATCCAAATAGTAATAGAATATAGAAAATTCACAGAAGTCCCTGAAACTTCTAAACTTAGCACCCCGCTATCACAAAAATGATTAATCAATCTGACAAACTTACACAACTATACAATCAGTATGCTTATTAGCTTAAGTCTGTGCTTCTTTATTCTTTAAAATATTGAGAGGTAGAAAAGGTCAGAACGCTAACTGCCTATGTCAAGAATAAGTGGATAATTGACAGAGCTAGTTATTGCTCAAATTAGAATAAGTTGGACTAATGTCGCGTAAAAGATATTATTCTCGTTTCTTTAAGCTACTTCAAGCCAAGTCTAGTTGGATAGCAGCCAACGCAATTCTATATCAAAGTGGTAGGATCCATTCTTGCCAAAGTGACAGCGGCTAAACCAAAGAGTAGCCTTTTCCTCCCTGAATCCCTCCCATCCACAAGCTGGAGCTATACCACTCAACTATAAAATACCACTTCCTCATTTCCTATTCTATTTTCAACAAGGCCAGTATAATAATAATCAACAAAATTTGCACTAATTCTATCATCTTGCTTTAATTTTCTTCGCATTATCTGCTGAGCATGATCAAAGTCTCAAAACCAAACCTAGATAACCAAAATTACACTTCTTTTCTCTTTTAAGTTTTACTGCTATATCTAGAACAAACTGTACATGATCATACTTGCCTAAAAACAATTTTAGGAGTAATATTTTTCATAAGGTAAGTTTTCTCCTAGGCAAACCTTTCAAAGTTAAAATAGAACTTTTCTCCTACAATTGACATGATTTTTCAGAACTCAAAAGGTCAACTTAAGTCTGTAACCAACTAACCATATGACCTAAGTATCCTGGAGCACAACTTGCCTTAAGACCTTGTCCAAACAGTTAGCTTCACTTCTCACAAGAACTACAATCATCCAGTTTCAGGAATCATTTACAAAATTGGGAGTTAATTTGTGTTCACTAATATCCCAGAAATTCATTACTATCTACCTATGATATTCTCTTATGCTCCAGAAGCACTGTAATTGGGATTCTACTTGAGTTCCAAGCCTACCCAACGAAGAAAGAACCAAACTATTATAGTTGTAATACAGGACCAAAAGAATTGTCAAGGATCATCTGGATTGCCCACTGTCCTAAATATACACTCAAATCTTCCTCTAAATTTTAACTCTTAACAAACAATAGTAGGCAAGATAATGAACCATAATCACGCTCACTTTGACATGTTGTAACTTGTAAAGATGTTAATGGGCCACATACAGAATATAATAGCAGTGTAGCACCATTCAACAAAGAATCAGCAACAGGAAACATATAAAAAATTGATATTCACATGGTGCTGCGACAACTATGCCTCGATCACTGCCAAAAACGAACTCATCTGACTATAATTCTATGAAACTAGGATGCTGGCAGTTACGAGGTAAAACGACAGCACTCTGTCGAAAAGAGTAACATGCTATTTCTCTTTACATCAGCATGCACTGTGTTACCACATAATCTTCGGTAAATCTTGGTTATTATGTATTTATAGCAGACAAAAGAAATTGAAGAGTGCTTTCTTCTAAGCTACAATCTTTTTAGGATATAGGATATTGATAGGTGCACATAGCAAAATTGCTAGGTGCACTCATCGTTTCACTAAAAGTGGGCCATGTGGGAGCTGCATTTTTTTTATCCAGTAATTGGCTCTATAATCGTCAAATCGCTAATCAAAATTCTATTTTTATGAATCTTATATTATATCAAATCTATGATTCAGTTAATTTTTACAAAAAGAAATAATAAATATTCAAAATAATAAATTACAAAGAATTATTATTTAATAGTTGGTAAGCTAAAAAAAAGCCTAGCCTATACTTATTCAATGTCTAGTAAAGCCTTTAAACCTTTGTTATTTTTTATCCATAACTAAACAAATAAGCAGTTTATTGCCCTTTACAACAAAACAAAAAACTAAACAACATTGAAGAGCAGGTTCTTAACACGAAGGACAAAACTTGAGAGCAATTACAAAAGAAAAAACAACACCCAGCATGCACCTCTCTGGCTTCAATTCACCAACAACAAAAAACAACCAAAAATAGAGTAGACGATACAGGGTTGTTTGATTGTTGGGATTCGACTGAGCTACTAGAAGGAAGGTTGCGCTGCTCTGTTTCAATCAAACATAATAGAGAACTTGCATTACGACTTGCCAAGTTTGATGTGTAGTGTTTTAGGATTTAGGTAGGTTATAATTTGGAGAATTCCAAGTTTATAGAGAATCTTCAAGTTTGTGCTTTGACAATTCATTACAAAAAAAAAAAAAATTTATTTAGTGAATCATAGGTGAATCAGAATTCACATAACTAAATAACAACTCACCTACCTATGCAGGCATTCCACTGATTCTATAAGCAATGCGTATTGCCCCTCCTCTGTATCGAATTGTATCGTACAATATATATATCGCATATCATATAATTACGACAACAAAACTTCACTCAAAATACTATATACATATCATGTCCCTTATTTTATAATGGAGAAAAGTATCAATAAATCATAATTTTATAATTTTCATTTTATACAAGTCCTTTTAACTTGTTAAGGTGCATTTTGTATCTATTTTGTCCTTCATTATTAATTGTATAATAATTATAGTTTTAAAAATGCAAATAAGTAGCTAAACTTTAAGAAATCAATGTTTTTAGCTATTTCCGTAAGGACAGAGGAAAAAAAATTGAGATACTATAGTACACACCCATACCACATTGTTTTTGTTAAATTAATTGTCAAAGTCTAATTATTATCGTTTACCTTTCTTCCCTTAGAAAACTGTTTCCTTTACTAATTTAGTTTATATATCTATATATATGTGTGTGTAAAAGGTGAAGTACAAATTTCCTTCTGATGTAGCAAAAGACTAGCAAAGATTTAGAAAATACGAAAGTTATGATAGACAAATAAAAAAAAGAGATGCTTAAGAAGAGAAAAGAAATCTTGCAAAGAGAAATTAGAACGATGAACGGAAAAGTAAATGTGAAGAACTTATTTGGAACTAATATATTAATAGTATGACTCAGAAGTCTTATAAATATTTCCTAGAACTAATTAATCCTTGAAAGAGTAAAGTAAGAATTATAGACACTTACCCATTTTCATAATGACAATACACCTAGACTGCGACCTAAAAAAAACAACTGGAAAATTAGTTCTAGAAGATGACAAGGAAATGAGATTGTCCATAACATTGAACAAATAAAACACAACAACAGAACCCTTTTTTCCATTCTTTTTCTGGTATGAAATGGTTCCTCAGTTTCCGAAATAATGATTTCCAAGAAAGCATTCTACTTTCACTCACAAATAGGATTAGGCTGACGCTAGATGCATTGCTCTGGGAGCTCTTCTATGTGATGGGTGGATTCCATATGCGGCTCACTCATCCCTCATAGAGAGGGGCTCCCGGTAGGATTATACAATTCAAGTTCTGGTAAAGAGCTCCCCTTCAACATTTCAAGAGGGAATAAATAATAGAGATGATAAAAACTACAATGCTTACTGAAATATCATAATTATATACATGGATACTTCCATGAGCTGTATTCATAGATTCATATGCTGAAAGTGAATTAAAAAGAATACCTATTAGGCTAAAACCGACACGGAAGCTCTAGTTTGCAGTGGACACCCTTAAAGAATAGCTGCTGTAATCGTTTCTGTCTCTGAAGGACGCCATAATGTCTTCTCAACACAAAGTACTCCTTCATTGTCTTTAGAATAGATGAACCGAATCTTCCAGTGTAGAGATTTAACCATGCTCTGTATCTGACTTATGGTTTCAACATTGTCCCGTATGATCAGCTTCCCTTTTGGTCTTAGGATCCTATCAACTTCTGCAATCACTGCCACTATGTTGCACCTGACCCAAGGGAAAGATTACCTCAATTAGAAAATGAAGATTTCTTTGATGCATCTTTTTAAGTGCGGTAATATGTTGCAAAACATACCTTTTCTTAAGATTAGAGAAGAGATGATCTGCATGAAGAAGATCATAAGATCTAGGGTAAGTATTGAATGATTCACACCAATCATGATATATACCAGACAAACCACGATCATAGATTATTTGGAGTGTATCTGGAGATTCAACTGGAACTACATTCATAACCCACACTTTGAAGTCTTTCAGTGCACCAGCAAAACTGAAAATGCAAAAGAACACAATAATCAAGTTACAACATACATAGTTTGAATATAATATTCATATTACAGTGAAAAATGTTAAAAAAATCATATACAGTAAATTATTCTGAGCTCTCCTGTATTTTAAATACAGAAGGCTCCCCATTTTTACAAACTAATAAGTTTTTATAAGGGGGGAACCATGTTTATTAATGTTGTTATCCAGTTTTAAAATAAAGTTATTTATAAATAGAACAATGACAAGAACAAAAGGCTGCTTAAATAAAACAGCACTCAGAGGGAACTCTCTTTATCATAAAAAAAGGGGAAAAGGTGACAGAACACTCTGCTTACACTAATAAGTTTTTATAACGGGATAACCATGTTTATTAATGTGGTTATCCAGATTTAAAATAAAGCTATTTATAAATAGAACAGTGACAAGAACAAAAGGTTACTTAAATAAAACAGCATTCAGAGGGAACTCTCTTTATCTTAAAAAAAGGGAAAAAGGTGACGGAACACTGTGCTGACGCTTATGTGATCAACCACTCGGAAAAAAAATTAAACACGGGAGTAAATAAAAATACAATCTAGTAGATATACTTAACGAAGACTAAAGTTTGAAATTCTTGTAGGATCAGCTATAGCATGCAGCTCCACCAAAAATATCCAACAGTTGACAGGTGTATGCAAGGAACAGAAAAAGTAAAAATGATTGTATAAGATGTTCCCTGCAAGAAACATGAGCCCGGTAGGCTGGTACAAAATGTAGTTTTCATGGGATGCAAATATATGGGAAACAGAGAATGTCTTACCCTCCATAAACAGATCTCATGTCCATGACATTCCTAATTGAAGACCAGTCAATTCCAATATCATTCATATATGATTGTGAAACAACATTTTTCCAGTGCTGATAGTCAGCAGTGAAATCCTGATGAGCATCTCTTCCATAAACACCTACCTGAGATTTTAACCAGTAAGGTGGTTTCTCCAACCTTAGTGGCCACAGCTCAGGCCAGTGTGCCCCTTGCTCTGATGCATTTACAGGGACTTTGTGCATACATGCCTGAAGTGGTACATTCCTGAAGAGGTACCGAAAAAAAAATTTACAAAAATTTTGTATGAACATCAATCATCAGATAATTGGATTTTCATAATTGAAGAGAGGTTGTCCAATATCAAGTAAAGCATTATTCAAACCCTTGCTTCAGCTAATGCAGTGCGCTATTTGAAACAGAAAAAGAAGGTAAAAGCAAAGACCTAAGCATAATTTAAAGATATCCATCTGATCCCATCTCAGCACAAGAAACACTTTACTACAGACCTATTGTTTGTTCAGAAAAATCACTTACTGGACATTATGCAACCAGAATGGAGGAGTAAATAATCTTTGTGGAGAAGGTTCTGAAACAACAGATCGTGATTTGGTGAGGTATGGGAATATCTTTTCTAATTTTCTTTTTTCTTCAAATTCACTTAAGCAAAGGAAGAATGGTCTTTTCCTTTGAAACTTGCCATGGTACATGGAGTTTACAATCTAAGTGAATGACCTACTGGGCCATGGATACCAATCTATGATCTTTTTCATGCAATTCTAGATGATTGATTATGACCTATTTCATCATCAGAAATCAAAGCACTCACATATATATATATATGGAAAAACTTCAACACAAATCCATCCATGTCACATCAAAAGTAATTTAGGAAATTATACTACCAGATATTCTGATTAACATTTTTTTCAGGCAAACTTGATGTTAATGAGCTTTTTGTAACAAGACAACAATCTGACACTTCAATTACAAGACAGACTGTAATTCAAAATTTCGAAGCCTGCATCTAAATTGGTTTTTGATTAACTTTTCAGGCATTCATTAAAATTTTAAAAAATACTTTCATGCATAGTCAATAGTTAAACCACTGGCCACCCCAGTACCATGAAAATTTAAAAACAAACGTTAAGCATTGGTAAAAAATTAAAGTACCAAGCTGCATTTGAATCATCCGAGTCCTTGCACAGTGGAGGCTCATTTTGTGATCTTCTGTTATAGCACTCATTTGAAGTTGGTTTTCTATATATAGCTGCTGCCACTCCATTCAACTTGTCCTTTCTAATCACCACCAGATCCCAGCACATAGACTTTGTAAGTTCAGACATTGCTGCAAAAAGAGAAGGCATTCATAAAATAAACCCAGACTCATCTTTTTTATAGTTGCAAGAATTCGAATTCAATGGATTGTACCCTTCCAAATGCCAACATCTTCTGGAAGCTTTCGATACACAGGAGTAGCAGACCAGACAAAGTAACCTCCGGGTCGCAAGACACGGTTAAGCTCTAAGAGAAGTTTACCACCTGCAACGTTCCACATAGTATATCATTAAAAAAACAACAGCAAGCATTAGGTGATATAATAAACCTAAAAGGAAAATAGACAACGTAAAATAAGTGCAGATATTACCTTCAATGTGCCAAGGGACTCTACAGCGTGCACAGTGGACAACATCAAATACAGAACTAGGAAAAGGTAACCTCTTGGTGCCCATGACACCTAATAAAGCAGGAATTCCCCTTTCAAGTGCAAATTGTACCTGGGCTTCATGCTCGTCCTTGGGAGCAAAGGACATAGTCAGAACATCTTTTTCAAATAGGTAACCTCCAAAGCTGGCTACCCCACATCCAACATCCAAAATCACACGGCTTCTTTTCCCCCATGCAATACAAGGAAGAGCCTGCAGTGCCATATTAATAATCACCACAACAAATCATAGCAGTCAAATCCCTAACCTAAAAAGTAATTTATTTTTCAAGCAAATGGAAAATGAGAATGACCAGGTTTTTGAATGATTAGGTAAATGAATATGACATGTGGATAGAAGAATGAGATACTTAGTTACGTGTTTCAAGATGGATAGATAAACTTGGATGGACAAATACCATTCCATAATTGCAATCACACTCTCAAATTGAGAGTGCATGTAAGGTTAACCATACGGCAGGAAAGGATATGCATAACGATGATAGATGCTTTAACACATTTAAGTTGACTTTTTCTTCAGAGGCAGTAGTTCAGTTGGAATTCAGGTAGCTTAGTTACTAGACAGTATACAATATATGAAACATTAATAGATGTTCAGTGTACTGCACATCACATACAAGAATGTTCACCTTAGCTGGCATGAGACCAATCCCACATCTTCACAATTGCAAATCATAAAGACACGGTATATGACATACTAAATAGGTTTTCCCTTTTCTGTAACTCTAGAATCCAAAAAATATATTTGAGGTAGGAAACACAGAACCAGTAATGACTTATGTGAAAGCATGGACGACGATAATGAATTAGCACAAATGGAAAGGTAATAAGAGCTCACTTTTTGAATGAATTCAATGTAAGGAAGAGCACCATTCTTAAACTGCGTTCCACCTCCAGGGAAAGTAAGGTATTCACCAGTAACTTTGACCCAATTTTGGTGCCCCTTAACTTCTGCTAGCTTAGTATGTGGAACATTATAATACCAAATCTGCAATATTCACCACAATATTAGCTACAATAGTAAGTACATGTCAAATAGTTCTAGCCGTTCCAGTAACTATTAATAACCTTTTCCCGGCTTTTGGGCCACTTAATCGGGGTTCTATATCCCACAGGTACAGCAACAAGACAGGTGGGGGCTTCATAAGGACAGTGTCTCTCGCGGTGTTCGTAGTGCTTTGTACTTGGAAGCTTTCTGATAGCTAGCCAATTGTCAAGGCAAGGAATGTAGTCTGACCCAGCAGTGGCATTACAAACTTTCCAAGCAAAGTCACTTTGGCCCTTAGAAATTGAAGTTTGCAGTGATTCCTTCTCATTCTGTGACTCAACAACTTGAGTTGACCAAGACCCACTTCCAGTGGTAGCTTCATTCAAGATTTCTGACCCAGAACCAGCAGGAACATCTGAGACTTGATTCATTTCATGGATCTCCTCGTTAATCTCCCCAAAGCTTTGTTTTTCATATTTTTCCTTGTTTTCCTTAGATGTTTTGTCCTCTGTCTGACTGACCACCTCAGGTTGCTTCTTTATTCCATCTGAACTCTCTTCTGTCTTTAATTTTTTGGTATTATCATCCATGTCAGTTTTAAGTTTATCTAAACTCTCCTCTGATCCTGTCCACTCATAATTTTTACTTACTGGTTGTATTTCTACAGCTTCTGCACTTGAGCTTCTATCTCCTGAATTGTCTTTCCCATCTTCCAGTTTTCCAACTCCGTCTTTTTCATCCCTCATCTTTGCTTTGTCTTCAGACTTAGCCTCCTCTTCTGTGGTGCTCTCCGCATGCCTTTCTTGATGGTTCTCCTCAGATGTAATCATTTCTTCCTGGTTTTCTTCAGCTGTATTACCCAACTCTTTCACTATGGTGCTTTGATCGTCTTGTGATTTACTGGGATAGCTATCTCTTTTTGTCAAGTCCTCTGATGTTTCATTTGAACTGTCTTTGAAATGCCTAAAAACATTTCCCGTTACTATTTCTTTCACCACATTAGCATTCTCATTTGCAGGTAAGTCTGAGTTCTCAACGGGAATTATGGAGGACATTAACATCCAAATACCAACTAAACAAAAAGCAACAAACACAACTGTGGAGATTGTGGAACAGTAATTTGATGATTTCCTCCCATCAAGTCGAGAATATTTCTCCAGAGCCATGCTTTTGAGCTACAAAAAAATACAACTGGGTAAGGAACTAAAGATCAGAAACCCCATAAAAAAAAATAAAAAAAAAAGAACTTACACTATTAGATTTCACTCAAAACTCTTTTTTCTCTCACAACTTTTTATCAAGATATCTCTATTCCCTGAAAATAATGAAAAACATAAAATCCCAATTATTGTTTTTGTATGCCCAAAAGAACATCCAATAACTTTCCTTCTTTTGGTAATGGGATGGGGAAGTCCCCATCTTGAAAGAATGATATTGTGTTGGTGATAACGGGGCAATTTCTACAAAAGTGATTCATCTAAAGTAAATAAATAAATGAACAAAAAAAGAAGGAGAAGGAAGCCCTGAAATATGAAAAGGAAGAGTGAGCTTGACAAATGATAACTAATATGCATAAATAACAGGGTTTAAATAAAAACGAATGAATCTTCCTTTTATCTATGTAAAAGAAACCCAGGTTACAGTTATCCCTTTTCTTCCCCAAAAGTTTCCGATAGTACCTAAAAGCAAGCAATTACGTACTGGAGGACTTATGTTGAACAAGAAGGTCGAGACTTGTCAATTAACAAATACAACAGGCAATATCTTACACAAAGATGCAAGTCTCTCAATCCCTTTCACAAAGACAACTACTTGAATTCACGATTAAATCAAAAGATGCTCATCATACCTCAGAGGATGAACCCAAACTGAAGAAACGGAAATACCCCAGAAACTCAAATACCCAATAACTGGGAAATGTAGAAGAGGTTGAGATTTCAGGATTTGGTGAGAAAAATAATTGGAAATTTCAAAAATTCAAATACCATTATAAATTATATTAAATTGACATATTATTCCACAAAAGAAAGAATATTGAATATAATAAGGTTTTAAAAATTCCTTTTTTGCAATGAACAAACATAAATGGTAACATAAGAAGGACAAAGGAAAGCAAATGCAAGAATTGAAGGCTATACCTTTCAATAGTCGATGAAAGACTCTACTGGGTTCTCCACAGACAACAGTTCAGAATGGTTAAGCTGAGCTGCTGGTATAGAGCTGTGCTGTGTGCTTCAACAGTGAAGAATTCTTCCCTTGCTTCACTTCGTATTTAATTTGTTTCTTTTCTTTACATTTTAGAGAGAGAGACTGAAAATAAGAGGGCTTATCACGGGGTGGGGGAACAGTTTAGATGGAAATATCCTTGAAGCAGTTATGTTTTTGGTATTGATTTAGCCGGAGACACATCAAAATTTAAATTGTACGGTACTTAAGTATGATCGTAGCTAGAATTGAAAATATAACGCAACATTCTTCTTTTGGTGACAACGAAATTCAAATGTGCCGTGTATCTCTTTCACATTAGTATTTAGCAGCACCAATTAGAGAGAAATTAGGGGTCACTAGTTAATTTGTGAGTAAATCGATGAGAATTTGATTGGATTTTGTTCGCTTTTTAAACGAGTTAGTATTGAAATTTATTTTGAACTTATGTAATAAAATAAATAAAATTTAATTTTTTTCAAAACTCTAACTCATAAGTTCACGAACTTATTAATTTAAAAAATTTAATAATTTTTTGTTATATAAATATAATTTTATAATAAATTGTAACTTAATTGGGTTGGAAATTAATCAAATTATATCTAATAGGTTATGATTCAACTCCGCAAATTAAAATCAAGTAATCGCAATAGGTTAATGATCATATTATATATTACTAAGTATCTCTAGCAAAATGTGAAAATTTTTCCAAGCACTTCTAAACGGTTGGTCTATTCCTCTAACATAATGCATCATGCTTTAAATATTTGAAAGTTAGTTTCAACATATGTCAATAAAGGTTAGCTAATTTTTGTCAGTAAATGGTAAGAATAAGTGATCACATGCTTTCAAGTTTCAACAATCACCAATTCACCATTGTTAATATTATGTATTTCATTATCAACAAAAATAAAAGAATAAGTTACTTAGACTTATGATGTATTTTTTTTAAAATCATTATTTTCATCTTCCTTTTAAAATTTATACAAATATATTTCCTACAAAATTAGGCATAAATCTTAGCTTTTTCTTCCCTAAGAAAAGAAACTACCATGTAAGTTAAAGAGGGGAGGTCAGTGTGAACAATAAATTTGTGTTGGAAGTAACAAATAAGAAAATGTGTAAAAAATAACAATTATATTATATTTGTAGAATAGATTGATAAAAATCTGAATTAATATTTTTTACAAGAAAACAATAAAGTTTTCTTTTTTGATTAGAGTATTATGTAGTTTGATTCCTGAAAAAGTAATGAAACTCTTTCAAAAACGACATTGTGGTCCTTGTGGATGGTAGTTGAGAAATGTCTTGTTGTGGTTTCTTTGGGCAATGAGTTTGATCGCAAGCATTTGTGGCTTGATTAAGCCTCTATTGTTTGATGGGAAAAAGAAAAAAAAAGAACAACAACAAAACAAAACAAAAAAGAAGGGAGTTTCAATAGTTTTTGTGTCTTTGATTTTTCTGCCTTCCTTCTAAAGTTAATGTGAGGCCTTTTATAAGAGAGGTGTTAATAGACAAATTTTGGTTGATTTGAGATTATTGAGGTAACTGAAATTGATTGATGATTGTAATTGAATGAACATGATTGAAATTAATTTGCAAAAACTAAAGGATAATTGGATTCAATTCGATTTGATCAATTCAATATTTAATTACTCAATTAATTACAAGTTATATTCAATCAACATTTAATCACTAAAATAATGACAATTTGTATTCAATTAATGTTCAAAAATCCAAATACTCTATCTCCAATCCACACTCAATTACACATGATCGATTAATTAATATTTGATTTAGCCAAATTGTAAATTAAAGTCTAATAACTCTTTTTTGGCTAATTATAACTAATTAATATTTTTTATTTTATTATTAATTAGTCAAAAATGATAAACTTTAGGGGAAAAAATTGTAACCACTTCATATAATTTCTCATGCTTAGTTTCTTAAAAGGGAAATCCACATAAGATCTGAAATGTAAGATGGTGGAAATAGGGGCATGAGCATTCCTTCTCAAAATTTAAAAAATAAATAAATAAATAAATGCACACGCCAAATACGGAAATCGGGGATTCTTTTAATGTCAGAGGAAGTAGTTAATTAACATTCATTGATATGCAATTCCAAAACTTTCATTGTCAAATACAGGAAATTGAATTGGAGACCATAAAACTGGAAATCTGACTGATATAGCTACTGCTTGCTTATGATTAATGAGTCTGACAATCTCTTAGTTTCAGAATATATATATATAATGTGAGAGAGAAAGAGACATTAAGTGCATTTAATATAACGGCGAGATAAAAATTATAAAAAAAAAATTTTAAATCCATGATCAGAGAAGAATTGGTTTATGTAAAAAAATTTTAAATGACAATTAAATTGTTATATGTACAAATTAATTAAATTATTTTATTTTTTATTCAGTTTTTTTATTTAATTAAAAGTAAATTTATTTTTAATTACAAATAACAAAATTAATTAAAAATTATACAGCCCATTAAATTAACAATTAAAATTCTAAATTACAAAATAAGACTAAAAATTAAAATTAGTAATTAATTTAAAGAGACACCTACCATTATACATCCTGTTGCCACGACCAAATTTATAAAAAAAAATAAGGGACACGCTGGGTACAAAGAAAAAAAATTTGAGAATAATTTAATAAATTTAGTTCAGAGATACTGTAAAAATTATGAGAAAAAGAAAATGAAGGAGAACAAAAAGCCTTACGACGGCCATCCCGCAAGGCCATACCAAGCGAGGCCATAATTTCTATTCCAAAATCTAAACTATATGCACTTATGGACTTGAAGATTTGTCTGTTTGCTGTTTGCTGTTTGCTGTTTGCTGTTTGCTTCCAATCATTAACCCTGTTGTCAAGGTTGATTCCCTGGTCTTAGAAGTGCTTCCTCTCATCTGGGTCTTCCAAGTCTAATAAAAATAACTATGAATGTCACTTTTCATGTACAAAGAATTTCATAAATTATGATATCTATTGATCACAGCATTAACTTGACACTCTTCTGTAACACTGTTACATGATGAAGCATTAAACATCTGCGTAAGCAAAGCAATGTCGGGCCAAAAAAGGAGGGGAAAAGAAAAACCATTAACACATTGAAAATTTTGTAGATAGAATAATATACAAATGTCACATTTTTTGCATACTTCTTCTATTATATAATCCTCCTTTCCTAAACATTATTAGAAGGATAGTTTCGCAAGCATTCATGCTGTATTGCAGTCCTGTTATTTGATGCAGCTCATCTCTTATTTCTGTGTTTTCCTTCTGTTTTTGAGCAAGAAAAACCAGCAACGAGCACCACCAGTTTCACGCCTGCATTACATTCAAAACATAATTATTTTCCAACCCATAAGAATTAGCACCTAAATCTGTAAAAATGGCTGGTTGTTACACCCCAAGATATGTTGTAAAATTCAAATAAATCTTGTCTTGCAGCATTTTATTTATTTATTTTAAGACAATAAGCTACAAAAATTTCCACCCCCTCCCCCAACAAAGAAACACAGACAAATAAAGCAATTGAAGTTTTATAATAAGAGGCTAAAGCTAAAGCTGTTTCAAGGTTTCAAAAATTTATAGGATGGCCCCAAAGGAACAGATTCTTTGAGGTTTCAACCCAGAAAAACTTCTCGGCTAATTGCAAAGGAGTCTTAAGAATGTCCAATTATGTTAATTTTGAACCAATCAGCAATCTAATGTTGATAATTTCAAATTCCAAATTCTAAATCAATTCTAACAATTCCCTCAGCTAAAATAAAAAAACAATTGGATTAGTTGCTATGACTACAACATATAAAACCAGAACAGTTAAGGTTTTTCAGTTTCAAAATTACCTGCTACTACTTCTGCTACTGCTACTATTGTTGCTGCTGCTACTGCCAGTGCTTTTCGTGCTTCCGCTATTAATACTAGACCCGCCACTTTCACTCTCCCCTGAAGCTGAAAATCTATGTTTCTTCCACCACTCTTTGTCCACACCCTTTGCAGATCCATCAGATATTGAAGGTCTTGGGGAGACTTTTGCACTGTTATTATCAATTTTGTTGTTGTTCTTCTTCTTAGATCCCAAACTCAAAGAAGTAGGAAACACCATCTTAAGGTAAAAACCCCCACTTTGAATATTCCCATTTCTCGTCACCTTTGCCTTATGATCAATCATTTTCTTACTCTTCCCCTTCATGTAAACAATTTCACTGTTGGAATTTCTCTCATCTTCTCTACTTTCTTGCCTAACTTCAGCCATGGGATGCTCTACCAGATCTTTCAAAGAAAGCTCATAACATGACTCGGGCATGTTCCTAACCATATCCATAAGCTCCCTTTGTCCTCTGGCTATGGCTTGGGATCTTGATGTTGGAGATAGACTCCGATAATGGTTTTGCCTATGTTGTGTGCTTCTGGGTGGGCTTGTTTTCCATAAAGGCGGCGAACTTATACCCGAATCATGGACCTCTTTTGTTCCAGTTCCAAAACCAGAGTAGCTCTGAGCTGTATTCATGGCTTCCCAACTGTTGTAATTGTGAGTTCTATATCCAATTCCATCTAAGGAGTTAAAAGGGTTTGTGAGTTGTCCTCTTCCTGGATCAAGCATGGTTTTTTCTTTTAACTTTCCGGGAAAAAATAGAGGAAAATGGAGAAGAAAAATGAAAGTGTGTGTAGCGTTTGGTTTGGTTTGTGAAAGCAGAGGTAGATGCAGGGTTTTTATCACCGACCTTCTCTGTATTTTAAGTCTTAGTGAGTCTATTAATTTCTTGCTAACTAAGTTTTTAATAAATGTGGGGAGTACCTTTTAAGATTAGGTTCATAAAGTCAAGGGCTTCTTCTAGATGTTTGGACAACTGGACAAATAGAAGCCCTTCTCTCTCCTTAATTTTCTCAATAATTTTCTGTCTTTTGAGGAGCTTTGTCTTTTGTTCTTTTCTACTTTTTATGTGGATGGAAATTGGAAAGTGAAGCATGTCCTCCTCTCATTCATATTCTGTATTTCTTTTGTTTAATTGACTTTTTGGTTAACAAAACTGTAAGGCTCCAAGCAAAATGGATGCTTGTCTTACTTTTTAATTGTATGACATCAAATTAAAAATTAATATATTGTATAGAGGATCTAGAAAGAATACAAAATCTTTAAACCAAATTGGGTGCCAATGAGTAATCATATTGTCTGATTAAACTTGAGCATTTTACAGTGGACCTTTTTTTTCTTGCTTTTTTTACTTTTTCCTGAATTTTTATATGACACAACGTTTTGGTTTTATTCTTTTATTTTTATTTTCTTAGAAAAACTAATAGACCTATTAATATTAACTACATATAAATGTAAGTTTTTATTTTATTTTATAAATTCTCATTCTAATTGAAAAAGAAATTTAATCTCAAATTTCTATGATAACACCAAAAAAAAAAATTTCATTGGAAAAGTTTTATATTTTTTGTTTCTGATAAATAGAAGAAATATTTCTTATATTCATAAAATTATAAATTAGTTATAATAGCTAGTGGTAATTACGTTTTATGCTTTTTGAGTCATCAACAATGCCATTTTAATTAATTTTTTTTTTTTTAAGCTTATCAGCTCTTTAGATTCTTACCATCTTTAAAAGTTTAATTTATTTTATGATGACTCATATTCATGGATATTTCTTGTTTGTATGTGAATGGAAGAAGGAGAAAAGGACCCTACAAATATATGAAATCAAATTATTAATTCAACAGTTGAAATTTGATGATCTTGAGCTGTGGGGACATGAAAGCAATAAATAGAATATGCCACCTTGCTGCTTTAAGATGTATATGTGTGTGGATCATAAGGATATCATTTTCTTATGCCTTAATTTCCAATCATAGCTACCCTTAATATTACAAATTTAATTTAAAAATTTCTGTTTCTTTTTAATTTGTTGGGTAACAATACTGCTATTGATGTGACTGAGGCCTGAAGCTACAATAATAATACCCAACATACCACCATGATGTTTGGTAGTAGATGTAGAGTAGCAGTAAAGCATAGGCCTTAAAAGTCGAAACCTTCCAAGTCTCTCACCTTCACTAATTAACATCAATCCCTTTTGCTTCTATCTGGTTAGGTTTTGACATAAGCTTATAGAATTGTATTTTGGATTTGTCTATCGCAAATCATTTATTTCAGAATTAATAATTTTAATTTTTATTATATTTTTGAGATGATTTTAATTTAAAAAATTAACAAATTTATCACACATACTTCACTACCATATCAGCTTGTTAGAATCATAAATTTTTAATATATATTATTTTAACAAATATCCTTAATTTAAGGTCATTGATTCGTTATAAATTTTTTTAATGTTTTGTATTTGAAAATTATTTAGTAAAGAGTTGTTTTCTTACAACTACTTTATTCATTTAAGCTTATTATTAACTGAGTGTGCTGCTTGATTACTCTAAAAACAACTCTTTTTATCAACAACAACTTTTCTAACCGTAATTATAAATTAAATGTATCCATTTTAAGATTGAGTGAAACTTTTCAAATACACGCCGCATAGAGATGTCACATAATCTATAGCTATGACAATGTGTTTAAAGATAAAAGTTTGAGTTAAAATTAAATAACTTTAATTTCTAGGATAACTTGTGCAAAAGACTGGATAATATATAAATGTGTAATGTAAAGTATATATTATAAGTAGCAGGTGTGCAAAAGACTAGATATATATAAATGTGTAATGTAAAGCATGTATTATAAGTAGTAAGTGTGCAAAAAGACTGGATATATATAAATGTGTAATGTAAAGTATATTATAAGTAGTAGGCAGACAAGGACCATGTGATTTAAGGTTTAAATTATTTCATCGGTATATATGTGATTATTTTTTTAATTTGAGTTATTTTTCAAATCTTCTGTTTAGATATATTAAATTGTAATATTGTAATTGTTGAATTATGATTATTGCTCCATTATGATTTATGATTGTTTTTAATATTATATTTGGTAAATAAATAAATAAAAATAGACCATTGAGAGCATAAGGCAATGAATTATTTGTTCATTTATAAGATATAATATAATTGACACTTGAAAATTAAGAGAGTATGGTGTTGACACATAATCAATGAACATATATAATATTTTAACACATAATCTTATCACATCACCTATTAATTCTATCTCATATTTTTTCAATTATATTAATTTGTTACATAATCCACTAATTATCTCACATCTCTTTTAAGTTAATTATGTAAAATATAAGTTTTTACTTTTTCAATCTAAAACCTATTATCTTCTCCATCCTCTTTGCTATGTCCTTCTTCACTTATAATACACTTAAGAGTTTTTTCTATTTCTCTCTAATTGTTATCATCTTTGCAATTTTTTGTGTGATATTTTTTAAAATATTTTTTCTTAAACAAAAAATTCTTAATTTACTCTCACTCTCTTATAATTTACAAGCAATAATATATCTTACAAGAACGGAATAACCTAATTTGATTTGTCTCCTCTTATAAACAAAAAAGACTTAACTTCAAAAAATAAAATATAAAAAAAGTACTATAATGCCTAATTTTTTGAATGATTTATATATTGCTTATTAGAACTGATCAGTTGCGAAAAATTAGAGAAAATTTATGTTTAAATCAAATTAGCAAACTAGTATTTATTCCAAATTTCAAATTATTATTTTGATCTTAAATAGAAAAAAATATTTGCATAGTGCATAGTCAAAATTAAAATTAAAAATTTATAAAACCAAATATTATTTATCAGTTTCAATTTCAAAAAATATAATATAATTGTTATGGGAATACTATGATGACATAGTGACATAAAAAAAAAAAAATTGACGCATAAATTAATATTTAATATCACATTAGTTTAATATTCTTTATCAAACTAATAACTTTAAAATAAAATTATTAATGCTGTGAATAATAAGTTTTGTTAAAAAAAATACAATTTATATAAAAAATAAATTTAAAATACATTCATCGCGCAAAAACCAAATAAATCTAGTAAGTTTTAATATTTTGTGTAACCTTTTAATACCAAGAAAATGAAGTGAAAACACAATTCTGCAACTTAATTATTAGGGCCTGTTTTGGGACGCAAGCGGTGTGGGCCACTTGGGTCCCACTGTGCCCTGCGTCTCGCTCATCCCAGGTCGAACATTCGAGAAGTGACTCCATTAGCAGTTTTCGATCTTACATTCCAAGATGCGGGCCAATTAATTAATTATTATTTTTTCCCTCTACCAAACAAACTTTTAAACATTCCAAATATATTAAAAATAAATAAATATATATATATTTAATATACACACAAATCAATTTTTTATATTTATGATCATAAATAACAATTTATAGATACACGCTAAAGATACGGAAAGATGAAAACTATGATACTCATCTTTACGCCAATAACAGGAGCTTAGTGTAGGAGACAACATGGCCAAAGAATCAACTACTTCAATTTCAAGCTTGCGTCGGTGAGGCATGGCGTGGCATGGAAATTGGGATATTTACATTGTGTTACACGCTTGCACGTCTTATTCCCATTAAAAATATAATAATAAATAATGGATGGTTTATATAGTAAAGTAGATTAAATTTAATTAATTGGATTATATAATTTAATAATAACAACAAACCTATAATAGTAGGGGAATGTCAACCGGACAAAAGATGACAAGGCAGGTAGTGACAACTGAAAAATTATATAGTAGAAACAAAATAAACATATTAATTTACTTATTTAGACAAATTTACGAGTGTAATTGGAGAGGAGCTGATCTTGTGATTAATAAAATTTGTTTATTTTATTAGCTTCTTGGTTTGAGCATCTTTAGGCATATAATAAAATGACTTATTATTTGAATTAGGATAAAATTGTCAATATTTAAATTTAAATATTCAAATATTATTTCAAATATTGAATTAAATATTATATTATTCTAATTCTAATTTGAATTCAATTTATATTTATATTAAATCTGGTTAATAATAATGCGTATATTACTATGATGATTTTTTTTTTTCTAGTATGACGTCAATAAGATGATTTTGAGTTTCATGGATTAATTTCGTCCTTACGCAGTTTTATTTAGAAATGACGTGTTTGCTTACGAAACTCCCTAAAATCCGATCATTGACAAATAAATTCAAATGCTCTTCCAAATCTAAATAATCAAAAATAAATTGTTACGCCACACACAAATATTAATATATTATTTACACTGTCATTCCCTTTCCAGTAATAAGAAAATAGGATTTTATTGACCAACATAACCTGCAAGCACGTAACTTAATGCTTCTAGACACAATCATATTCGCCGTCCTCCATGGACAATCTTTTTTAATTCACCAGTGACCGCCATCAACTGCAATCCAACGATATGTCAGAAAGATCACGATCTGACCTACGCATTTTAATTGTAGAATAATTCATCCTAATTTTTTTAATAGAAAATTTAAAATAACTAAATAAATTTTTAATTACTTATTTATTTATCAAGATATAAAATAAATCAAACAAACTTAGATAGTAAGAATGGATGAAATTTAGATACATATATTAACCTTCATTATAGAAGAAACAAAAATATATAATCATAGAAAACAATAGATACAAAAATGAAGGGGAAAAAAAAATATATTCAAAGTTTTGAAAATAAGTGGGTCTTCAATATGTATTATATTTATTATGCACTAACATCCGTTTAATTTTTTTTTTACTCTTGTTCTTTTATTTTTCAAGTGAGTGTATCGGGATAAACAATTAACAATAATATTTTATAAGGATTATGATTATAAAAAAATTTATAATGATCAATATCACAAAAGTATATTTAAAGTGAGAGGAAAGTAAAAGATAAAGTACATCTTTTATTAAATAGAAAAAATATGATTATATTAATTAAAACATGCAAACATTATAACGTATATTTTTTTCTCTACTTCTAAATTCTCCTGATTTAGGGGAATTAAAAAAATTAGGTATTGGTGAGATTTAGATGGGTACATGTATTGCTCTATTTTCTCTCCCTCCTTGAAAAATAAATAAATAAACTCCCAAACGAATAAAAAGAGTACGCACCTCTCCTCTTATTTCCTCTCCTCAATTTCTCTCCATTCAAATAGACCCTAAGGTTGTCGTAGGATTTTCTCAAAATCCTACATAGATCAAATGAAAGAAACCCAACTTTTAAGCGTTAGAATAGGATTTTGGAATGCAAGAGCTAGAAGGATAAAATATAATTTTTAAGGATAAGGATAGTATTTTTCCAACATGACCCCTAAAGGTCCTTATATGGTTCCACCATTGGATTATGGTCTTGAGGACCAAGTTTAGATGGCGACCACCATAGAGTACGGTGATCATTATCGTTGGGACTCGAATAAGATAATGACAAACACTTTTTAGACCCACCACAGATGATGATCACCAGCGTTAGTACCTGTCAAAAACTAAGTCAAATACTATTAGAGCCAGTAACAGATCCAAAATTTTTTGTCAATGCGTGGGGGCAAATATGTTTTATTTTTTAAATAAATTTGTTTCAAAAAATGAATTTTCTAAGTCGTATGTAAATATTTTTGTTTTGCAAAAATAAAAAAAAATATTGCAATTGTGATTCTGATGAATCAAATTTCAGTACTAATTTTTAATAAAGAAATAATGAGAGAAATTAGATGTCGAACTAATGAGATTGATAGTTTCTAAAGACAATTTTAATCAAAAGGTTAGAGGTTATTTTCTAATTTTTGTAAAATATCCTAGTTAATTTTTAATAGTTGTAAAATATACTATAAAATTAGTTATTAAATGTCATGATTTAAGTGAGAAAAAAATTCAAATAGATTAAGAAAATTTGAATATGTTTTCCCTTACTAAGTTGTTATATTTTTATAAATTTAAAAAAAAATTGCCAAAATTTGAAATTTACAGGGTATAATTAACTAATGGTTGTTTGATTTTTTGTCTTGAGAATTTATTAGGGAGATGTATTAAAAAAATTTGGGGACAAGTTTTTATTCAACAATAAATGAGTGGGAGAATATAATATTTTCATAGGACTTATATATAATTTTTAAAAGTCTGTGGGGTCAACTGTCCCCACTGGCTTGTATGTAGATCCGCCCCTCATTAGAACTCCCCGAAAATGATAATCACCGCTTTCAAGACCTATCAAATATGACAAATACTATTGAGACTCATACAACCACCATGCACTAACATTGCCACCCACCAGACAACGACAAATAAAGTTAAGACTCACTGTAGACAACGACAACCATTATTAGAAATTACAGGAAATGACGAACAACTACTTTTGATGCAAAATTTCAATTGTAAAATTGAAATTAATTTTGTAATTTCAATGCGTCTAAACATACCATATTGTTTTTTTGATTTTTTAAGAATCGAAAACATCTAATTACTTTATGACTACATGAACATTCTATTGCTATAAGAGAGATCATTAGCATATACATGCAACTTCATGAAAATTCAAAACAATACTCATCACTCAATTAAATCATTTCGCAATCATGCAGAATGTCCTTTTTACGTAAACAACCTTCTCGTTAAATAAGATTATTTGGCTTTAATTTATTATTATGTATAGTTTGAAAAATCTCAAACAGAAATAATTTTTCGCAACGTCATGTATAAATATTGAGTTGTTATACATTTAATATTATAAATTTAAAAAAAAAAAAAAAACAAAGAGGGTTAACACTGTTTATGATGAGGAGGTAAGTTAATTTTACAAATTGACTGGGACAAGAGATGCGACAGGAATAGAGACGGTTTGATTGGATTGGGCCGCCGCTGATGGACCTGGAAGGTTGGAACAAGGCCTGCTGGTACTTTGTGAAGAAATTGGATTTGACCATTTTATGATCACGTCACTAATTGGTCAACTTCCTTGATGGAACAAAATTCAGATTAGTTTTTCTATTTTTGGGTAGAAACGACTGCAAATTTTGATGTGACATGTAAGTGAACTAGTAGCAGAGGATCATGTTGTACTTGAAGCAGTAATGGACAAAATTTTGTTGACACCTTGCAGAGTTTGTGTCTTTACTCATCCCAAACTAATCCTTTGGACTAACATGATACTACTTACGTGGCCAACCAAATTTCTTTAGGCCCGTCTAAACTCATTCCAATTCCTTTGTCAAGTATGCTAAACTTAATTCCTCAGTTTTTCTTTCATTTTCCATGTTAGTACCATAATAGAAGAGAAGGTATATCGAACTCAAACCCCCCACAAAAGAAAATATTATTTATAGAAGTATTTATTAAATTAAAATCTAAAAATAACGAAACATGAATAATATTTATTATATAAAAATGTAATAAATATATACTAAAACCTATACAAAAAAAAAAAAGTTTATAGTTTGCTGGTTTGAACTCAATTTTAGAGAGCTTGAATTCGACTCATTAATTAAACAAGCTCTTATAAATAATTATGATTACGTTATTAAATTTGCACTTTTCTTGACGTTAGATAAATGCTAGTAGTTAATATTATTTTCTTATTTGGAATCTCTGCCTTTATGGATGGCAAATATAATATATTGTTTGTATAATTTATTATTTGAATTCTCACATTCATTAGTAATGAAAATTATACATTACTACACGTATCTCATCTGTGCTATGCACATATATATTTTATTTTTGAATACTTTCTTAACAAATTGTAAGAAATGATTCTTAAAAGTATTCATTTATTTTGTATCCTATACATTAACCATTGTTAGTTCCATCAACAA
Source organism: Quillaja saponaria (assembly GCA_029379385.1). Classification (NCBI taxonomy): domain Eukaryota; kingdom Viridiplantae; phylum Streptophyta; class Magnoliopsida; order Fabales; family Quillajaceae; genus Quillaja; species Quillaja saponaria. Next base: position 8,339,416 of record CM055612.1, read on the forward strand.
GTTTAGTGAGGTGCTTGGTGGTTCCGAATGGATCTCCAGTCTATGCTTTTACATCAAAGGTCCCAGCGGAATGTCATCTACAATAAATCCATCAAATAATATGAACCATTCCCACACAAAATAATCAAGTACATCTACATATAGTCTACGACCATGCATCTTTTACTGATGCAAGAGAGTAAAAGCAAAAGATATGTAAGTAAGACGAAGAATATTCGAAGTAAGGTTCTTCTTGACCATGACACTTATTAGTTTCTTTTTGGCCTTCTTGATAGCCTTTTGGTAATCAGACTCACAGTTAACAAATTAAACTTACATTTCCATTCAGAAAACAGAAATGAAAAATCAAGATCCGCTGAATCTTGAAAATATGCTCACAAAACACAGCCAAACAAAATTAAAAGAATAATAAGCAATTGAAGCAGAAATCAAACAAGAAATCAAGTTCAACAAATGAAAATTTGGAACTGAAAATTCAGTGATTGTCACAGAGTCAGATGGAGAATTAAACCCAAAACAAACTTGTAATAAGAATTTTATAGAAAATTGATAGAGGGAGATTGAGAATACCAAGAGGAAGATGGAGGGAGTTAGAAATCTGGCCCTTCAAGTGCTAGCCAATTACATTCAAAAGCAAGTTTGAATCCCTTGTACAATGAACCTAAAACTACATGTGTTAATAGAGAGGTACAAAAATATCAAACTAACTAAACTATCTTATCCCCAAAATTGAACCGTAACACCTTAATTTGAAGTAAATAAAATTGTTGAGAAAAGAAACTTAATTGATGACCCTCAACATATTTTTATTTCCTATTCTCTCTAATAATTACATATAAAACCTATAATTTTTTTCTGAATTGACGAAAATTAAGAGGCAGTTATAGAAATTAAGAGGTCTGTGAATTATGGAATAATTTTATGTCATTATTTACTAATTAGTAATTACTAACTTCTAAAATGTCTCTTATTATTATTTATATCATATATCAACAAGTAATCATTAAAGTTCAAAATCGTTTCAAATTAAGAGGTATGCAATTAATTTAATTTGGAAAGAATTTTATGTCATTATTTACTAATTAGTAACATATTAACTTTTGAATGATAATTATTTTAATAAAAATGAGATTAAATATTTAAATCTTGACAATTGTCGTAACATGTAATAAGCATATATACTTTTAGTAAGGATGTTGGCCTAGTCATCAAGAAGGAGTACTCATTTTTTCGATTTCTTAGGGTCAAATTTCCTTGAGAGGTAAAATCCTTCATTACAAATTCTTTAGTTCTAACATGGAGTTTTTAATCGGACCAAAAAGGTAGATTAATTGAAGTGTACATAAATTGCCTGGACACCACCTGACTGTAATTAAAAAAAAAAAAATGAAAAAGGAGAGAGAGATTGGATAAGAGGCTTATAGTACTGTTTGGTCAATAAAAAAAAATTTGTGTAGTAACATTTAAGATTGAGAAAATAAGTCAATATTCATGTGATTTTTTATTTTCATGTATTAATATTTATTTTTCATCATCTTTTAAAAAAATATGATATCTAATTTCAATAGATTTTACCTCAATTTATTAATTTTAACTTGATTAAAAATTTAATTAAAATAGAAATAATTGAATCTTAAAAAATAAAAAATAATTCTTTATTATTATTTTTTTGGTGAATAAATTGAAGGGTTGATAGGGTACCTAAACATTTTGGGGAGAAACATTGTGTCTATATCACTACCACTCTATTTATTGAAGAAACCTATCGCACTTACGTTGGGTTGAAGCTAAAAAAATTTCGAGAGTGATCACGATTATATATAAAAATTTAGATTTATCCTAATAAGTACTGTCAAGGGACACAAAACTCTCAATCTCATAAAGAGAGCGTCTTTTGAGTATTATATTTACCGTTAGACTAACTTGTTGTTAAAAATAATAGATAAATAAAAAAGAGAAAAAATATAAATATTTTATAGATCAAAATAAGAAAAAGAAAAGCAGAGTTTGCACAGGAGCCTCAATAAATAAATTTCGCCGTCCCCGGCCCATACTGGATTCTTAGAATCCTCACCAGCTGTCTAATTTATGACTTCCACCCAATTCTTAATACCAACGGTTAAAAAGGATTCCACGCCAATCGCGTGGTTTAAGGGTTTTTTTTTTTAATTGTGTATTGAGTGACACGCGAGATTAGCGTGGTTGTGTACATGATCCTTGCAAGATCGAGATGGGCACATAACTTGGAAATAGAATTAAAAAAACAAAATAAAATTTGAATTTATTTTAAAATAATATATATTAAAAGAAAATTTGAATTTATGTTACAAATGAAAGGATTCATATTCAATTATAGTTTACAGCAGGGTGCTATTTCCATGCCCAAAGAATAAAAAATGTATATTTTCTACAAAATAGTGCTATCAATTTAGTTTTTGATAGTTTAATTTTATTAATTAGATAAGAGATACAATAGTTTTTTTTATTAAATTAGATTTTTTTTTTTTTGCTATCTTTATAAAATATTAAAAATAAAATAATATTTATTGAATCATGAGATTTGTCATTTGTTTGCGTTGTCTGAAATTAAAATATGAATGAGAGGATAGACAGCCAATATAAGAAAGATTTTAATTTGACTACTTTCTCAATACAAAACATAACATTCTTTTTTCTTTTCTTTTTTAAATTTATTTTGATTTAAGAAAACACATTTATTAACTAAAAAAAAAATTAAAAAAAAAATATATCTATACACGTTGATAGCACTGTGTCGTATACTACAGCCCAAAGGACGAAGTACACAAACTGATAAGAATTACAGGTATATTATAATCAAATTAAGTTTTTGAAGACCAAATTAATAGTATCATACTTTTTTAAAGACTAAAATAATAGTTTTGTTTCATTTTGGTGAGAAGAAAATCTTAATATATTTACTTTTCTTTTTTATATTATTTAAGACACTTTATCACAAATCGGAGAGTATAGTTACAAAAACGATAACATGTCAATTTTTTTACATATATATATATTTTTTTTGTAATCTAGTTTTTTAATTTATTTTCTAACATTTATCTAGTTATTACACTAATTAAATGTCTAAAAGAGATATTAAAGACTATCAACTAATATGACATTATATTATCTTTTGTCTTTTTATTGACATTTATTTTATTATTATCTATTATGAGACAAAACTTATAAATTTTGTGAAAAATTAAATATTTTTATATAGTCATAAAGTTTAGTTTTAAGGTGAATAATTTCGGAAAATTATAAAAAATAAAAAATAAAAAGCTGGAAAAAAACAATCATGTCATTGATGTCATATGTTTTAATTTTTTGTAAAATAATCAAGTTAAAGTAAAATAAAAAATAAAAAAATTGCCGTTTGATGCTCTCCAACAAACAACAATGGCTTTTGAGAGTTTTGAGAAATAGTTTGAAAATTATTATAAAATATACTTAGAATAAAGGGGGAAAAAATTATAATGTGTAAAAAAATTGACTTGTAACCACACCATTTTCGGTGACTATACTCATTAGTTTTGGTGGAGTATCTCAAAAAATATAAAAAATTTGTCTCAAATGATATAAAAAAAGGTGAGTATATATTTTGAGAATAACTTTTAACTTGAGGTTCTAAAACAATAGTTAACTCATAAAATTATAGTATTATTTTTTAAATTCTTCTTAATCTTATGAGCTATTAGAAAATAAATGTTATGATTTAAAACAAAATATTATGGCTTCTCTAATTCTTCTCATCAATTTTTTTTTTTTAATATATTGAAATAGTAATTGGGACATTAAATTTGAACTCAAATATCATATGAAGATATGAAAAAGACTTGACAGTATTAAGATTTAAAGTTTAATACAATTGAGTTGTAAGAAAAAGAAAAGAAACATACATCCTAATCTATTTAGTCCCATATTTGATTATTAAAAAAGAAAAAAAATTTGATTTTAATTTTAAATTTTTTAATTACAATTTTATATATATAATTTTTATAATATTTATTATGATAATTGACCATAATTTTATTTTTATTTAATATATAAATTACCATTGTTAAATTGTTTTAATTCTCACATATTATATTTATTATGTTTAACTTAAGACACCGATCAATAATTGAAAATACATGGTGGAAAACAGATATCTTGATATGTATGGGCGTACGGGGAAAAAAGAAATACCACGCATGCTTACAGCCAAACATTGAAGCTGATGTGGCCCCAACTTGATAGGATCAAACAAACTAGAGAATTCAGATATATAAACACACGTCAGAAAAACAATTGGTGTGAGAAAGTGATCTGATCAGGAAAACAAATCAAGAAACTGACCAAAAACTCACTTTGATTAATGCAGAAAGTAACTCTTCCATGTGCTCTCTTCTTCTCCCTTAAGTAATAAATTCTTTCACTTCATTTCTTCATCAACTTTTTCTGTTTTTCATTTCCCTGCCCAATTCCTCTGTTTTCCAAATATGGCGATCTGGTTTACAATAAGGTCGTCATCATCAAGAACTAGAAGAATCATTACCCATCACTTCCAAAACAAAAAACTGGGTTTTCTGGGACTAATTGTCAACCAGAATTATTCTGGGTCGTCCTCTTCTTTATTTCATTATAAAGCTGGTTCTTATTCTTCTTCTACTTCTACATTAATGGCAGTTGGTGAGAGTTGTCCTCATAAACCACATGCATTATTTGGTACCGTTCGCTCCTTTTTGCGTTACAAATCCACTGAAGCTCAAAGCCAATTAGAACCACAGTATACCGATGAGGATGATGATGATCAGGTAATTTTTAAGCTTCCTTAATTAATTTTTTCTTTTTTATTGTTATTTGATTTCTTTATGTTACCACTGTGAAGTAATACTTATCCCTCAAAACTTTAATATTAGATCTTACCCACTTTTTATCCAACAACCAAATATCATTTGCTTACTCTAAATTCCAATTGTCCAACAAGGCCACCTCAATTTCAGATTACTTTCCTTTTACAAGTCTTTAGATTGTAGCGAGGAAGATATTATTTAATCATTTATATATTTTAGCACAGTCTCACTCTTTTTCAATGATTATGTATCTTAATTTTATGATTTTGATCGGGAATACAGATTTAGAGGACTTTTTTTTTTTTTTTTTTACACATTAAAAACATTCATGAAATTATAATCAACAGAAAATAGTGACATGTTAATTCAGCAAGTGAATTTTATTAATGAGTATCAAACTGTATTATTTTTTCTTTTACCATAACTTCATTATTTAACAAAGAATTAAAAATACATATTGAATGACATAATTGTGTTTCTTTTTCATAAATTTATTTATTTATTTATATATTTTTTTGATGTTATTCAACATGAAATAAAATTTTATGAATATATAAAAAATATTTAATTTCTCTCAAAATTCTTAAATTTTTTCTCATAATAGATAATAATAAAAATAAATATAAATACAAAAGACAAAAAAAATAAAATTTTATATTAGTTTATACTATTTAATATTCATAAACATTTAATTAATGGTATAATCAGATAAATACTAAAAAATAAAATTAAAATTTAGATTTAAAAAAAAAATTATGATAAAAATATGTAAAAAAGATTGATATGTCATCATTTTAAATAACTATATTTATTAATTTTAATAAAATACCTCAAATAATGTAAAAAAACAGTGAACAACTATTTTGAGAATAATGTCTGAGTTGAGTCAAACATAATTAACTCCTCTAATTAGATAACTTATAACGGATTTCGCACGAAACTAATCTACTGCATAGCCATAATATAAAACCAAACCCGCCAGCCTCGCCTAGCTCGTGCGCCTCGTGATCTCTTTCTTATGATTTGGGGTAAGTGTATGTAGTCCCCACAGTTTCGATTCTATTAGTCACACATGCATGTGCCTGAACCCATCAATAATTCTATACTAATATGAACCTTTCTTTCCTTGTATAAGCTTTTTGCCAAAATCTGTATGGAAATAATCTCAAATAATTTTTTTTATTGTTTATATATATAAAAAAAAGGTAAGGTATAATCTGATAATAATTATTTAATTAATCCTTAACTTCTAGTATTGTCTTTAGTAATAATTTAAGTTATTGTCTTATGTCCTGCTGTGACAGGCCATAGATTTTCCTGGTGGGAGGGTTTCATTCACTTCTGAAATGACTTTCATGTGTGAAACACCTGTAAAAAGAGTACCTTGTTTTCGAGTTCTTGATGACAATGGAGAGCCCATCATATACAGCAATTATGAACAGCAGGTAAGTGTCTAGATATTAATGTAAATTTGGCATTAACAAAATAAGAATTAGTAGTTTGGTTTCCATAGTATTTATTGTTTAATAAGACTGGACTATCACGTTTGTAGGTTAGTAAGGAAGTGGCTGTAAAGATGTACAATTACATGGTCACCCTTCAAATGATGGATACTGTGTTCTATGAAGCACAGAGGCAAGGAAGACTTTCCTTCTATCTCACCACATTAGGAGAAGAAGCAATTAACATTGCTTCAGCAGCAGCACTATCCACTGATGATCTTATATTGCCTCAGGTTAGAACTTACAGCACAAACTAATATATACCTTCAAAACATCCTACTGATTATGTTTAGAGATGTTTGGAGGTCAGTCCTGTTTTTGGTTAATAAGTGACTGTACAATTGAGCATATACTTAAGTATTGGGCTTTCCTTTCCCCCATCAAACTGATACATGAGCACTTGTCTATTCTGATGGCAGTACCGGGAACCAGGCATACTTTTATGGCGCGGTTTTACACTGCAAGAGTTTGCCGACCAGTTGTTCGGAAACCAAGATGATTATGGTAAAGGCCGGCAGATGCCAATCCATTATGGGTCTAACAAGCTCAATTACATCACTGTCTCATCGCCTCTTGCGTAAGTTCCATATACCCCGCAGAAGAAGTTCATTCATTGTTGTATGAAGATAATTCAATCCCATCAACCAGCTTAATTCTTGTTTGTATAAACTCTAAACAAGTTTTCTTGCCCTACAATAAATTCAGAACACAACTTCCTCAGGCTGTTGGAGTTGCCTATTCGCTTAAAATGGACAGAAAAGATGCTTGTGCAGTTACTTATTGTGGAGATGGCAGCACCAGTGAGGTTATCGCTCATTAATTTCTCTTTACGAACTGTAATAATGATTGTTTACTACTTTTATTTTCTGATCCTATCAAATGCTTTCAGGGTGATTTTCACGCCGCCTTGAACTTTGCAGCAGTAATGGAAGTCCCCATTCTTTTTATCTGTCGCAACAACGGTTGGGCCATCAGTACCCCAACAGAAGAACAATTTCGAAGTACTCCTTCAATTCATTTCATAAATCTTTTCAAATGGACATCTCCTTTGGCTTGTTGATGGGCAGAGGATGCCTCCATATTCACTCAAATATGTGATATGACCTGTGATTTAAATGTCTAACTGCAGCACAAAACCCATGCCTTCATTCTCTTTTAGACATTGAAACTCACGGTACTTTTAGTTATATTTTTTTTTTCCTTGCATCATGTTTGGCAGGTGATGGTATTGTTGTCAAGGGTCCAGCTTATGGGATGCGAAGCATCAGAGTCGATGGAAATGATGCTCTTGCTGTCTATGCTGCAATTCATACCGCTCGTAGAATGGCTATAAGTGAACAAAGACCTGTATTAATTGAGGTGTGTTAAAATTTCCTTGTTGGTATTTTCATTTATTTCCTTTTATAGTCCACTCTCCACACAAAAATGAATCCTGTCTTTCTTACTCATTTAGTATTCCATTTTTCCATGATACTGGTGTTGCTTCCTTTTGGCATTATTAAGAGCAAGTTGCTGATCTATGTGTGATACTCAATTTGATTTCTTCAATGTTAACATATATCATTCAGGCACTCACTTATAGAGTAGGACATCACTCTACATCAGACGATTCAACCAAGTATCGACCAGTTGACGAGATCGAGTATTGGAAAATGGCTCGAAACCCTGTAAATAGATTTAGGAGTTGGGTAGAAAAGAATGGTTGGTGGAGTGATGAAGAAGAGTTAGAGCTCCGAAACAGTGTCAAGAAACAGGTTAGTACAAATTTTATTTGTTGTAATAAATTAAGTTCTTTTCTTTTACATAACCAACCTATTTATAATTTCAACATCCTATTCTGATCTTACATGCTTTCCTGCAGCTACTGCAAGCAATTCAAGTTGCTGAGAAAGTACAGAAACCAGAACTGGCAGACCTATTCAGTGATGTCTATGACAATCTGCCGTCAAACCTTTGTGAGCAGGAAAAACTACTTAGAGAAACCATTAAGAAACATCCTCAAGACTTTCCTTCTGATGTACCTTTGTAAATGCCAGTTTATTCAATACAGATTCATTCCCAGCTAATTAGTTATAATTTAGCTCTCTACCGGTGCCTTTTCCGTCTTAAAAAATAAGGATTGAGGGCTAGATGAAGACACCCCAATGTGTGTAGTACTACTATCAATCATGAAAAAAAGATAACGCAGTAGTTATGTATAGGGCTGAAGAGGCAGAATAAGGAAGAAGTTAATTATTAAAATTGCATATGTGAAAAAAGACTTCATTTGGCCATTGCAATATGAGATATCTAATATTGTACTTTGGTTCACAGTTCTGTTTAATTATGGCTCTGAGTAAATAAGATTTGTAATGGTTTTCTAATAATCATTTGGTTCTAATTCTGTTTTAATGCAAAATTTTTATCTCTAGTTCATAGCCTTTTGATTTCAGGGACAATCCTTGTTTTGCATTCATTTTTCAACTCATTCGTTTTATTTCGTTTTACTTTTTCTTTATATATGTAATAGCTTCTTCCCCATGTCTACAACAGAAGAGTCTTACTGACTTTATCAAAATGAATGGGTTCTACACCTTCAATAAACTACTTGTATTGGTGGAATTCTACATTATGGAATCAGGGTCTAAATCTTGAGCTTTCTGCAAAGAGTAGAGTAAGGTTGCTATCTGAAGTAACAAGGATCCTGCGAGAGAATGGACTGTCAGTTTCTAGAGCAGGAGTCTCAACCATAGGTGATCAGAAAGCACTGAATATGTTCTACTTGAGAGATGCTTCTGGAAATCCAGTGGTCATGAGACCTATTGAAACACTTTCGTAAAGAAATTGCTGGAACAATGATGCACGATGTCAATGAGAAAAAGGTCTCATGCCCAATTAGTGGCGTTGCAAAACCTCAACTCAGAACAGTGGATGGGCTAAAACAAGCTTCTTCTTTGGGAACTTGTGGGAAAGGTTTTCGGCTTCATTACAAGAAAATGGGTTATTGCGACCTGTAAAGTATGTCTCGGATAAAATCGCCACAAATAACTTATTTACGACAGTAAATAGCTATTTATAACCGTTCACACTGTCGTGGATAATAAAATAAAGTAAACAATTCTCAATATTTACGAATATTTTTATATTATATGAGAAGATACTATACTTATTTATAACGGTTAAATAACCATTTTACCCATGGTAGATATGAGACTCATAAAACTCTGTAGCAAAACGATTTTAATTTATTTCTGAATTTTAAAACTTAGAGAACCTAACTCCCTATTTCTCATTCTCCGAGCAAAGGTGAGTAACTACCTCATTGATCTTGCCCTAATTTTATTGGACGAATAGAACCCTAACTCTGTATTTCTCATTCTTATTATCCCCTTCATTTCAGTTTGTATCCGGGAGTTGATTTCTCGGATGTTGTATGTTGGAGTTGATTTCTCAGATGAATCGCTACCTAGCTGCGCTAAGTCACTTCCCAGGTGCCTCTCTCTACATTCGCTTCTCACATGGATTAGAATTAATGCATGTCATAGTGAATGTATACCTTTGATGCCTTTTGTTTCAGTGGGGGGGTGTTCGCAAATTCTCTTCGTTTTTTCTTGTCAATTCTTTTATGAATATGTTAAGAAATGTATTGAATTGGAATGATTGTGTTTTGATATTGAATTGGAAGGGTATATTTTCATTCATGATATCATCACCTATATATACAAAAATGATATAATTATAGGAAATAGTAAATTAAGAAATTTTACAAAATTGTGTTTGATGCCGTGCTTGATTCTTGTTTGATTGGTCAATGATTATGGTTGATATTCTGTGTAACAATTGTAACATGATGTCTGCCAATAGAATTTGATGGCAAATTTTAGATGTTCCATTTCGTTTTGAATTGAATGAGACTCTTCCAACAAAACATTTAGAACACAATCTAACAAAGGAATTTGTTAATGCGCGAACGCAATCAATTTCTTACCTTGAGTTCATAGGATTTTTGAATTATTATCACGACATTTAGGAATATAGGGAATCAAATCTAGACCAACTTCTTAGACAAGAAATAAATATTGGAATCTCTATAGTTGGAATATCTTTAAGTTTTATATGTTATTGTTTTTCCTATGGTTTGATGCATTGCATTCTTAATAGTTGAGGCAATGACTAGTGAATTGGGTGACCTGATGGCAGTGATTTTTCATTTTATGTCTCGAACAACTTCGCTTTAAATTATATATCACTTTTTCTCTTCTGAGAAAGGAAACAAATTTCATAGTTTTTTTGGTACTTATTTAATTAATGCTTTTGTATAACTACTTATTTTAGTGTTGTACGTAGGAGAAATATGAGCATGAGATTGAGAATAAATATAGCTCAGATCTTGCTATATATCCAACCAACTTCCGATGATCCTTTGTGGTTTAATATCGTCAAGCAAGATCGAAGAGAAGTCACGAAAGAGTGTATGGGAAGGGGAAGTACGTGAAAGAACTACCTCCAAATAGTGGATAGTCATCAAGCAGCCAACAATTGGCGGGATCATCTTCCGGCCATATCTTTGCTTCACAGTTAGGCCCCTATCGCAGTGGACTGAAAGTGAACACAAAGCAATGCAAGAGTTCTTTACGATGTTTGCAACAACTATGCTTCAGCAACCTCAATCTGATGTAAGTAAGTATATATATACATATATTTATATATTATAACCATAAGTTTATGTTAGAGTTAGATGTTATAAGTTTTGTTATTTACAAGTTCAATTTTTGTTTGAAATGATAAAGTCGGTGATGATAATCATGTTGCTGATTATTCCCAGCACGATGATGATATGAACCTTGGTGATGATTGATTAGTTGTAGTCTTCTTTTTAAGATACAAAACTTTTAGTTTTATTGTATAGTTTGGAATACATTTATTTTGATATTATTATTTTGGTACTTGTTATATGTTTTAAGGTTAAAGGTGTGTTTAGTAGAAGGTTAAAGATTTGAGGGTTAAGTGGTCTATGGAGATACTTTCATGGAGCATATATTAATAATAGAAATGTTAAGGCTAATTGTATTTGGTTGTGATAATAGATGTTACTTAAGTTTTCAACTCTTAAATATTAATCATGATTGGTTGTGAATTAAAAATTAATGGAAAAAAAAAATTAAAATTTGTCATTTATTTATTTAATCCAACAATTTTAACATATAAAAATAAAAATAAATAATTAAATATTATCCAACAAAATTAACATATCAAAAACCATCTATATTAACTGTCTGACTTGAATAAGTTACATGTATCAATAATTATTTTTAATTCTCTGTACAATTTGGACAAATGACATATCATTGATGGCCTTGGCAGAGCCCCAAATTAAGGAAGGGAGGGAGAAAATGGAGATCCATGACAGCTGAAACCTCATTTTGAAACTCCATAGCAGCCACAAACCACAAACTCCAAAATCTCCAAAATCCCCAAAATCTCAAATTCCAAAATTCAGTTGGAAAGTAGGGAAAGAGGAAGGAGATTGAACAAGATTAACGGAGGTGAGAGAGAGGGATGAGTTCGCGAAGTCAGAAGTAGCGAAATGGTGGCGGCTGTGGCCATGACTGTGACAAAAGTTCAGTACTTTCTCCCTCTCCCTCTCGCTCAGCAAACCCGATTGATTGTTCCTTTTATTTATTTTCCTTTAACCCCCCTCTCAACCTACCATCCCAAAGAGTAATGATTAAACTCAAAATTACAAGACAACTTTAACCTGCTGAAACTAACCACTTCTTGTGTCAAACACACTTAAATGAGGTAAATAATTACTCTTTTAAACTTTCATTTCTTTTAACCCTATACCATACACACCCTAAATTTAATGAATATTTTCTTAGATACACATTCTTGTGTTTTGATTTGAATGGTTGATTTGGTTGGTTGGAATTACTCATATGTTTAATTAGAGATTATAAATTTTTTGGCCAGTTTGAGTTTTAAAATAAGAATTAAATCCTATTAGAATTATCTAAGACGAGCAACTTATCGTAAATTAACAATGGACAATTAAAAAATTAAAAATAACTATTTTATCATATTATTTACGACGGGAATCCATCATGATAAGTTTACAAGAAAATGGTGCCAACTTATTCTCGATGGGCAAGATCTATAGTAGATATTCACACCCATCTTGGATAAGATTGCAATCATACTGCACCAAAGTTATGCACGACATAATAAAATGCTCGTCATGAGTAATGAATTATTGTTGACGGTTCGCATACTCTTGTAAAAATTAATTATCAATGACACCGAATATATCCACATCAATTTTTTGCTCTATTTGGATAACTCTTGTAGTGCTTGAAACTTGAAATCCATGCTTACATTTAATATATATACCCGATGTATAGTAAATATATGTAAAGGTGTTCTGTAGTACTTGCAGTTGTCATGCACTTTGTACAAGAAAATGTACATAGACGAAAACTAGTGCAAGGTTCATGAGAATCCTCAGACAAGAGGGAGTAATAGTAATATATTAGAAGTTTCAGATCAAAAGTATAGAGAGACAAAGATACGACAGAAAATGCAGGGCCTAAAGCTAAATAGAAGACTTGGAGGATACAAACCATCACTGACGCAATTTGAAAGCTCAAGCCTCAAATCAAATTAATAAAAGGGGATATGGAGGCTTAATTATTCACTTTGTCTGAAGTAATTTTAGAGTGATGATGTTACACAACGCTAAACAATTTCAGAAAAGGAGCTCTTGGTAAATGGCAACAATATTATAAACTTGAGAATTTTTTATTATTGGAGAAATTAAGTCAATCAGTTACAAGCAAATTTAACACTTAAAAAGTTTTTTTAATTTTTAATTTATATATTTTTTACACTGAAAAACTTAGACTATTCATTATTCGTTAATTAGAACTTAAATAAAAGAATTGTATTTCTAATTTTATAGCTCATGAAAAAAAAAAAATTTGACACTAAAAATTAATAACATGAATAATTAATTAACCAAACTTCCCTATGTAAGACCTAGACTGTCTCATATAACTTTAGGTGAAATAGTTGGCATTTTCTTCTCATTACTTATTAGATAGTGAACAATATATTTCGATCGATACACTCCCGAGATTCAACTATAATATCAAGAATCATCATGTATTTTGTATCTTTCTTGCGCAATGCAATATTTAGTTTATTATCTCCAAGAAACGGTTGACTATACGTTTTGTGAAGGTAGACTGCCAAGGGAAATAAACCTCTTGAGGGGACGAAATCACGAGACTATGACGTATTTTAATTTTAAATTGGCATCAAAGGGAAAATATCATGAACGAGTCTCATAACAAGTTGTGAACATCGGACGACTATGTTTGAACTTGAATAAAAATAATTGATGTTGTTATATCATGCCACGTTGCTTGGATATTTAATACTCCATAAAAATATGGGGTATCATACAATTCTCCATTTCAAAACTTTAGCTATTTTGACACCTTTTTTTGTTCTTATACACAATAATTGTAGGTCAAATATGGGATGGTGTTATATAATTATATTATCATGGTACACATAATAATTTTTTAAATAATCGATCGTTTTTCTCATTTTACTTTTTCTCACTACTGTTTTTTATTTTTTTTAAAAGTTTTCAAATGTTTGATTTTGTAAAAAAAGACAATCTTAGTACTTATGTTATGAGTTCAGGCAGTATAACTAAAGAAGTAAGAAAAAAAAATAAAAATTCAATGTGTTTTGAATTTTACCATCTATCGGTATCCTTTAAATTTGCCAAATTAAGACAAATGAAAAAATTATCATAATTTCTTTATTAAGATAATCTTATTATTACAATCAATATTTTTAAAACCACAATTTATTAAACATAATTAATTTTATATTTCTTACAATACCCCCTTATTCTTTTCACTGACCCACTATTTCTCTTCTTACAATCATCTCCGTAGTGTTTTTTGTCCTTTTCAATCTCTCATATTGGGTCGATGCACTTCAAGCATCTTTGAATCACTGTCATTTTTCATGCATAAAAAATTATAGATTAATATGTGGAGCTTATTGGATTTTAGAAGGAAAAAAATAAAATAAAATTGCTGCAGTTCCCAATTATTCAGTAAAAAATTTGGTTTGATATAAAACGGTAGCGTTTTCGGAATCAGAACATGGCGTCCCTGAGACCCGTGGCAAGTTGTCTCAATGCTTCATCACAGCTTGTGTATTATGATTTTCTAACAAATGAATTGAAATTTGGCTCATCAATCGCTGGACATAATATACAGAGAGGAAGCAAGGTAAGAGAGAGGGGGAGAGATAAAGAAAGAAAATTGCAATGTACATTCTTGAACTATGAAATCTTATGGATTGGAAAATAAAGAGTTAGACCTTTTGCTAAGGTTTCTATAAATTATCTAGCATTTAAAATAGTATATTCAATAAATATTTTTTTTTAAATTAGAAGTTCTAATTATTTAATAAAAATAAATTTATCTTCTCACGTATGATTGGGATAACAAATCAATTGTATCAGCTGATGAAACACATCATCTAGGATCCTTTCTATTTCTCGGTTTGGGCTAAAGCCATAAATAATGTGACCTTTAATTTTGTGGGTTATTGATGCCGTTTAGCTTTAGCCTTGGCGAGAGCCGAGACCATTGCTTTGCTTTTAGTTTGCGTTTTCTGTTATAAACAAACAACGGAACCTTCTACACACTACACCCATACACAATACGCAATCCCCCCCCTTTTTTTAAAAAACTTTTTTCATTTAAAAAAAAATCATATATATAATAAATAGCCCTTCTAATTATATAATTTCAGCACGTCAATCATAATTAATGAATTATTATATTTATTATTTTTAAAATATTATTTTTTTTATTAATTTTATTTAGATATATTTTTAATTAATTTTATCACATAAAATTATAAATAAATAAAAACTAATGAGTATCTTTAAGATACTTATTAAGATGGTTAAATATTTTTTTTTTTTCAAAACTAAAATTGCAATAAATATTACAAGCTCTTCATATATATTATTTTAACAAAAATTGTAAGAAAACTAATTAGAAAAACTCAAATTGTAATGTTGTGTGTGTGTGAAATATTCCATAATTCTACCAGCATATCTTAAAGAAAATAAATCAAGTTCAAATTATAATAATTCTTTTAACACTAGTCACATGTACGTGTTTATCAAATAATTTTTTTCAAAAAAAATATAAAGTTGTCAATTTAAGTCTTTTAGTCCTAGTTAAGAGGAAAAGAATAATTAGCGTGAGTAATTATAAAATACTAGTTTGGTACGTATAAATAATTTTTGTAAAATTGAAATGAGAAAGGAATAAGAATATCATTTTATTCTTTTGTTTAGTAGCGTCAACGAGCAATAGTCACTATATTATATTTATTTATTTACTATGAAATTTTCAGACATGAAATTATATAAAAATTATGTTAAATGACAATATCTCGTAAAGTAGTATAAATGTAACATAATTATGAAATTTATAAATATTTTTAATATTTATAAATTTATTTTAAAATTTTATTTAATACTTAAATATGATTATTACTTATTTTATTTTACTATTTTATTATTTTTATTTTCATTAATATTAATATTAATACTTCAGTTTAACATTACTGAACTAATTTATTTATTTTACATTAATTATACCACTTACAAAGACATGAGGATTGAAGGTATTTTGTCTGTTTACTAAAATGAATTGAATTATTATTATTATTATGTATATATTTTTAATTTTTATATTTTAAATTATTTAATATGATATTAAGGATATTTTTATTATTTAGTTAAATTAAAAATATTTATTATTTAGCTTATTTATTTATTTATGATATTATTATTTTATTAATCTATAATTTTTTATTTTATGTGATAAAATGATATTTTTTATCATTTAACTTAACTAAATTGATTCAATAAAAATAGAAATAGGTGGGTTTGAAAATTACTATTTTTATGAAATAAAATAATTAGAATGAGATAAAGTCATAAACATTTTGAGGGTAAATACATACTAAACAAAAAATATTTATTTTTACTAAACAAATTACATATGGTACCTGAGTAACTCGGATATTAGATAGTTATGAAGAGAGAAAATTAATTTTTTAATTATTTTTAGTTAATTTAATTTAAAATTATGTAAATTATATTATTATAAACTAAGAGATAATAAAAAAATTATTTTATTTTTTAAAAATACTCTAAATATAGCTATAGATTGATATATAAATTTATTTTGTAAAACCATTTTTAAAAAAATAAAAAATTCCCACAATTTTTAGTTTTAAAGCTTTAATCTTGCACCATTCTTTTCTTTTCATTGTTTCCTCATTTCCTGTGTCGTATGTTCTTTATTGGGACCCATTAAGCCTTTACATCACTCGTGGATGACTGACAGATGTCATCATACGCGTCACTAATTCTTTCTCCGTACATTCCTCTCTCCTTTCATTTTCTTTTTCTTCTTCTCCTATGCTCTCTTTATTTGAGTCCTTTCCTCCTCTAGACTCTGCTTCCACCATATTACTCAGAGACTGAGGACCAAACCAATTATTCCCCAAAAAAAAAAAAACTTTTATCGTTCTTCTTCTGTTCTCATTATAGAGGTAAGGATCACATCTCTAATTTCTTCTATTTCTGCAGATACTAATTGCTTTTATTTTTTCTTATAATTCTTTTTTCTTGAATTTTCTTACCCTTGATCATATATTTGTTTGTTCTAGTTCTTTTTCTATAAATCTATACAGTCCATTTCTTCTGAATGTGAAGCTTTGGAATTCATAGAAACCTTCTTATTGGTTAGATTATTTTGTTTCTATTGGGCTCAGGTTTTGCTCATTATTTATTAGAATTTGAGCTTTCTTAAATTTATATTTGATTTTGATAATTTTTTACAAATGGGTTTTCTTCAGAAGAACAGGACTGCGTGTAAATCATTTTGAAGTTCTGTATTCAATTCTCTGCTACAATGCTTGCGTGTACTTTTCTAATTGGGGTTCACTACACGTTTTCTTTGTGAATTCAAAGGTCTTGGATATTGTGATGCCTTATCTGTTCTCTCTCTTTCTGACATCTCTCTAATCATTTTTTTTTTTTTTTTGCAGAAAGGACGTGAAAGGCGGTGTTGGGCTAAAGGGAAAAGGTGGGTAAAGAGAACTTGAACTTGTGCTTTGAGAAGCTTATGATGCATCCTGGGGGTGGTAAAGGTGGAAATAAAGGTGAAGGACTGAAACTGGAAAGGGGTGTAATTACCGAATGGAAGGATATTCCCATGGAGCTTTTGTTGCAAATTCTGTCGCTTTTGGACGATAAGGCAGTGATCGTGGCTTCTGGAGTCTGTCGTGGGTGGAGAGATGCCATTTGCTTGGGTCTTACCCGTTTATCACTGTCATGGTATAAATATTTTCCTTTCAAAGGTTCTCTCAGGCTATTTTTGCTTGCTCCCTTTATTTTTTTACTTCTATTAAGGATAACCTTGGCGATTATATTTCTGAATATTTTGTGTTTCTTTTATCAATTGTAATATATTACCTTTTCTGGATTAGTTTGCTATGCATGCAGTATCCCAAGGTGTGAATCTTGTTTATTACTACTATATGGCCTTTTAAATCGATGTAGAGAAGGTTGCCCCTTATTTTTGTCAGAGATTGTTATGTACTGTATTTTAAATTGATCTTATGTTCTCATTACTTTGTGAGATCATCAGATGTTAAGGATACAAGTGGAATGTACTAATTTTCCTGTGAGAGTGTTCCCTAATATAGTGTTTATAAGTCTACAAAAATGGAAGTACCAAAGCTTATTTCTTATGTGGTTGTTCAGATGTTTGGGAACTGTCTCTGTAAAGACTATTCGCGTAACTATATTATTCATGTATTAACGTGTCATGCATCAAAGGTAGTATCAAATTGGCTGTGAATTGGATCCTGGGGCATGTTCAAGTGTAATTCTAATTTGTATTGTCTAGAAAGGTCTCTGTTGGAGCTATAGGCTATCTCAAAACTATGTTTGGAGAGAAATATTGGTTGGAACAATAGGCTGTATCAAAAGTCAAAACTATGTTGATTAATCATTTTGATAGCCCTCACGCTGGGCATCCAAGTCTGCATTCTGCAGCTAATGTGGAAGAGAACTTACTTTTGTTTTTTCATACATACTGATTAAGTTTTAGGACAGCATACATAAATAAGTGTTATTGTGATTGATATTGATTAGACGATTTGCTTATCCGTATGCTTCATCTTTTGAATAACTTAAAACCTGTAGGAGTTGGATTTCGTTATGGCAATTCAAAGTAGTCATTTAGCTTTAAACAATAATACTTTAATAATTTTTATTAAAATTCTTCAATTGATTTGAGATCTTGGTGAAAAATTGTGTTTTTTTTTTTTTTAGGTGTATGGGATCCTTTTTTCACTGACATTCTATATTTTCTGAGTGGGGCTCTGTGCGTGGTCAAAATTGCTCTTTACACTCAGCGCCTCTCTAAGGGGTGGCTCTGACATGGGTCCACCATTTTCCTGTGAGACAGCATCTATGCATGGAGCAATTTTTTCCATGCACATAAAAGGATCATTTGCAAATTTCTTGTCCCTCCTCTCTGTTTCTCACTCTTTTGCCAACCAAATCCAGATAATAACACTGTCTTTTCTTTTAGCCCAAAAAAAAAAAAAAAAAAACTGCTTTTGCTGATTTGAAGCTCCAGAAATGCCTTACCTGTGAATAATTGGGCAAAATCTTTCAGGTGCAGCAAGAATATGAATAGCTTGGTTCTATCTCTTGCTCCCAAACTTACAAAATTGCAAACTCTTATACTGCGTCAAGACAAACCACAACTTGAGGATCACGCTGTTGAGACCATTGCATATTTCTGTCATGATCTGCAGATCCTGGATCTCAGCAAAAGCTTCAAGCTCAGTGATTGCTCACTCCATGCCTTAGCCTCTGGTTGTCCTAATCTTTTGAAACTGAACATCAGTGGGTGCTCAGCATTCAGTGACACTGTTCTCGCATACCTGGCTAGTTTATGCAGAAAACTGAAAGTTTTAAATCTCTGTGGATGTGTTCAGGCTGCATCTGACACTGTGTTGCAGGTATAAATGGATTACTTCTCTTTTTTTTTTTTTTTTTTTTTTTTATATTTTGTTTTAGAATTGAGATGGTGTCATCAATTTTATAAATTAAATGCAGGCTATTGGGCTCTACTGTAACCAGTTGCAATCTTTGAATCTTGGTTGGTGTGAGAATGTTGGTGATGTCGGAGTAATGAGCTTGGCAGCTGGATGCCCTGATCTCAGAGTACTTGACTTGTGTGGCTGTGTTCAGATAACAGGTACTTTATGGAAAGGGTGATTGGTCTTACTTTTGGAAAATATGTTGAATTCATCTTGTCAGCATAAGTGGTTTTAGTGTTACCTTTTTACATATTCAATCCAGCCTACTCAAATGAATTATGATAAGCCTACTTTGCCTCCTTGTCTTCTTCGTTGAGCATTTAGCCTGTTTTCTGCGATATTAAATCATGTACTTGTAGTCTGTAGTTGTGTATCCTTGTAGTCTGTAGTTGTGTATCCTTATACCTCTGATCACATGCTAATAAAACTAATGGCCAAATCCTTGAAAGGAAAAATAGTGACAGAAAGCAGAGGGTTCCTGATTATCCGTTTTCCCTAACATACAGGACTACGGGTAGCAACGAGCCTAGCTTGAGCCGAGCTTTGCTAAAACTCGGCTTGGCTTGGCTCGGCTCATCATTGTTAAGGACTCGCTAGCCTAAACTTGTTAAGAGTTAACGAGCCTAACCCAAAGCTCAAGCTTGGCTTGTTAAGGGATCTTGAAGGATTTTTGAAAATTCTAAAAAAAAATTTTAGTCAAGAAAGGTTGAACCCAAGACCTATTTAATAAGTATTTGTATAACTTACTACCAAATCAAGTTATAATTTATATTAATTTTTTATGTATAACTAGCTTTATTATAAATTTATATATAAAAAAAAAATTATTAAATAATATTAAACAAGCTAGCTTATGAGATTACAAGCTGAGTTTTGAAAATATTAAGCTCAACTCGTTTTACTAAATAAGTTCAAAATAAAATTCAAGATCGGCTCATTTAGAAAACGAGTCGAGCTTGATCCGAGCCTTTAACGAGTAGCTCACGAGCTAGCTCGGCTCATTGCCACTCCTATACAAGACCTTGCTATTCGCTAACTTAACTTTTCCATCTTTGTGAATCCAACATTTTCTAGCCATCGTCAACCAATTTTTAGCTTTTAGTCAACACCAACCCATTGTGACTCCTTCAATGTATCATAGATGCCTTGTTACTTGATCATGATGCGCCTTGATGTTTCGAGGGTATTCTTTGTGTTTCTTCTCTCCCTCTTTGACATTGTTTAATCTCATGTTGCATATTCTCAAAGAGACATATTGCATTAGAGTACAATTTATGGGGATATCAATGTTTTGGTTAAGAAACTTGAAAGTGTAAAAGAAAGACAGAAAATCAACTCTTCGCAAGTCTCCTTTATTTCTAAGAAAATGAAAAGAAAAAAATAATAATGAAAAATTGTGCATGAACTGCAAGATGCGAACATAAGATTTTGGTAATACTTATCATATTAATCCCAAGTGATATGGAGTATGGACAGTTTAGCACGAAGGACTATTCTCTGATAGTTTATGTTTTTCAATTATTTCAAATTAGAAAATAGTAATATAAGCTATGTTATGTAATGCTAATATCTTTTATGTGAGCTTCAGTTTTTAATTTTATAGCTGCTCTGGACTGTTTCACATTATCATTCTTGACCTATTCATGTATTGTTGATGCAGATGATAGTGTGATTGCTTTGGCCAACAGGTGCCCTCATCTGTGGTCCCTTGGCTTGTATTACTGTCAAAACATCACAGACAGAGCAATGTACTCTTTGGCCCAGAGCAAATTGACCAGAATGTGGGGTTCTGCGAAAAGCAGGAATGACAAGGATGGTCTTCGAACTCTTAACATAAGCCAGTGTACGGCACTCACCCCTTCAGCTGTCCAGGCAGTGTGTGATTCGTCTCCTGCACTTCATACCTGTTCAGGGAGGCATTCCCTAATCATGAGCGGTTGTCTGAATTTAACGACCGTGCATTGTGCTTGTGCTGTCCAGCCACACCGCAAGGCCTATGGTTTTCCTCATCCAGCTCATTGAGCAGAGGATAGAAGTGTCCTTGAAGGGCTCGGAGAAGTGAACATTTTCATTGTACATATGGTTGTGTTGTAAACTAAAAGACTCTGGTTGCGAATAAGCAGCCTTTTGTTGTAAACCTTTGGATTGTGTAGAACGCTATGAACTTGTGCAGTGAGCTTTTTATCTCTGAATTATGAAGTGCAGTTCCATAATAAGGTCGAATATAAACTGACTGGTAGAAGAGAGTTCTGGTATTATTATGGGAGTAGAACCATGGTGAATTGGTGTTTAGACCCAACTGGATGCTGGATTCTCCTTTTCATTTCTGAGAGGTTATATGTCACTAACCTTGAATTTATCAGAGCCCCCAGTTCGTTTTACAGGAGATGGCCTAGACTTCGTATATAAAGCTTGTCCAATTCATGCAAAAGCTTTTCTTTAAACTACCATTACAATTTACAACCTCTTGATATGTTTTACTACAATGCAAGTAATTTTCAGTTGAGTTTTTTTTCTTATTGACAAAATTAGATATTTTGTCTGCATCAAATCTTAATTCTAAAATTTAAATCTTATTTACTCTTATAACTTGGGTTTAATATAGTAAATATTTCATTCACCAGTTATAAAGTTTTTTAGTAGATGAAATACTAATTCTTATTTTATATAATTTTTTTAAGAGTAAATTATTTCAACACCAACTCTATTTTTAAATTCTACACATGCATCTCTTGAATACCTTTATGATCTTATTATTATGAGATATATATGATTTTAGTATTATTAAATTAATTTAATATTGTATGATTATTATTCAACTTAAAATAAGATAAATCAAAATATGAATAATTATCATTTCTATTTTTTAATTATTTCTTTAATTCTTGTCCATATCTTAATTTAAGTTAAATAATAATATGTCATTGTTAATTTAATCAAATATTTTTTAAATTATAGCTGTATAATCAGAATAAAAAATATATATATCAATATATTTGAATCAAAAAATTCTATAAAATTATAAAAGATGGAAAGTTTCTTCTAATCAAATCATTACATTTTATTAAATTGACAATTGTAAAAAAACTGTTCATACTGTTTACTTTATCTTAATTTTAAATATAAAGAAAAATATGTGTTGGTTTCATTATATTGACAATTTTAAAAAACTGTTCATAATATGAATATTATTTTAAGTTAGATATGAATAAAAATATATTGAAGTTTTAAACATAAAAACAACATTGTGTAATATTAAGATTATGAAACGGATTTTAGAATAATTCACTCATTTTTCAAACTTACTAGTGAAATGGGTTTATGTGGGATAAAGTATGGGACTTTCATTGGTAGGCCTCTTATTTTGGTGGGCTTTCCAGAATAGGCCTGTGTGAAAAAAATAAAAAGGTCCTACCGGGAGTCGAACCCAGGTCGCTGGATTCAAAGTCCAGAGTGCTAACCACTACACCATAGAACCAATCTGTTCGGACTCTGGCAATAATCTTAATTTTTAGAGTTTAATGAATCAAGTCAGAGATCAAAGAAATAGAGTTACAAAGTTCTATGTTTTTTCAGACTTTGTTACTTCTTTTTCTCGCCAGCCAAACAACCAAAAGAAAATTTGTTTAATACTTATAATTTTCAAGAAAATGCATTTCCTCAAATCCATCGTATTTCTATTAGATCAAAGAAAATTCAAATATTGAGCTCAAAGACAAACATACGTAACTTTTGATCTTAGGAATCAAATATTAATACATAATTTGTAATCAAAAGAAGAGATGAGTGAAGGAAAAGAGAGAGAAGTGAGTGACAAAAATCCATTTACAAGTTGTCGAAAAGTGTAATTGGAAACCGTGGACAATTAGGTCTAACAGAGATTGGCAACTCTGCTTCTGCCATTACTTGATCATCTTTTTGTTTATCTTTTCTAACACTATTAAGCCCTATTAACCTAGCTTCCCGTAGTTGATCAATTAAACCCTCTTTTAAAAGAATGATATTGATTCTGGAAATCTTAACATAGTAAAGACATATGTTACCAAACACAATTAAAAGAGATTAAAATTACTATTGAAAATTTACTCCTTCTTAACCTTACATCAAACACAGTTACCTATAAAGTAGTATAGGTATCTTGCTTAAAAGTTTAAGCAGATAAAGTTTTACCTAGAAGTTTAACTCTTTTAATTAAGTGCGTTTAAACAGTAGTGTTATCTAAAAATTTAAGCTACTAAATCAAGTGGTCGTTTTAACGAAAGAGCAAGAAGTTGTACACAAAAAAAAACGTCTGAATGCATTAGAAACATGATCATCAAATCCAACTAAGATAAGTCCTATGGAATTGGATTATACAGGCATTCTAGATCATACATAGAAGTGGAAAGAAAGAAAGTAACAAACAAATCAGCTGCCTGGAGAGGTAGGTGGGTGCCCCAATTTAAGTAACAATCATCAAGAGCAACATCCACTACTTGATGCATCAGACTGTGGGGGATTCTGTTTGAAGATGTTCTTTTTCACACCAGAAGAGTCCTTAGCAAGGAGACTTGGTGTATCCAAAATCTACACGTCAACATAAGAACCATGTCCCAATCACCTTTCCACATTAGATAAATAACCAGTTTTGTCATACAGCAGTAAATGTTTACCGTATGAAAATGGAACCTACGAATTAATAAGCAGTTACATGTGCCAATAAAATGACTATGAATTATAGCCCTGTACCAAGTTATTTTTTTCCATATGTTTTACCATCTTGAAATTCTTAGATTTTAGTCCCAGACCATGGTAAAGGATGAACTCACGCAGTGTGGTCTCAACTCTGTTACACAAGGAACAAACACATACACACATCTGGAACTACTTATAAGAACATCATTTTGAGATATTAATGCATTCCAAAATGGAGTTCTGTAAAAGATATGGTGATTTGCCCAATGTTTACTAGTGTTGAGTGTGTGTATGGTGAGAGAGAGTTCCCAACCTTTAAGACAAGCTCCTCAAAGCATTGCTCGACATTTGCTCGGGTTTTTGCACTACATTCGAGAAAAAGGCATCCATATTCCCTGGCGAAGTCAATCCCTTCTTTTTTGCTGACAACCCTTTCGCTTTCCTGGAAAATGAGATTATTTGTTGTGCATGAGAACTATATACAAAGGACCCCTCCAAAAAAAATATACATATTTACATATCAAGAGAGAAGAAATTTCCAAAACAAATTCTCAGGCAATTAATACTGCTATTAATGCACCCAGACTTTCTCTACATCCTTGTAAAATGAACTAAAATCCTAGTTACTTGAAGGCATACCTTATCAACTTTGTTGCCTACGAGCATTTTGATGCAATCTTGATTTGTTGAGTACAGGTCAATTTCTTTAGCCCATATATCAGATAGATTTGTAAATGTTTCTCTCCGTGTTACATCGTACACTGTATCACATAGCGAGTCATATTAACAAGGTCTATAAATGACATAAGTGACTGCAAAATAAACACAATACCTACCACTAGAACAACTCCAGACAAGTCAGTAGCTTCCAGAAGCCAAACAAGTTAATTTAGCTTACAAACCAATGAAGAATGTATCTTAAAACTCATATGAAATGACCATTATCTCAATTACAAGGTGATACAAAAGATGTGGTAACATCAGCAAAAGCTAAACCAACTTATCTTTATGTAGTCAAGATTGCATCTTACTGTAAGTCTGTAACTGAGTTTTAAGCTGTATTCTAATAACTAGTACCAAGTAACAATTACAACCAGTAGTATTATTAGTACTTCCATCATTGTAGTGAAAATTACTTGCTTGGTCACACAATGTTAGTACAATATTCCCAACTCTATAACCTGATTGAGCTCCAGCTTGATGCTGCTGATGCAATTCCAATTTAATTCATCAATTACATCACATATGATCATAGACATGGGCAAGATTCTCCTCAAAAAGTTAAAACAATCACTTGTGGGCAAGTTAATATGTATCTTGCAACAAGAGACAATAAAAGGGAGGCCCATGAGCACACAAGCACATGTCAAGGAAACCAAGGGTAAGAGGATTGGTAGATGGCAAAAGATTCTCCAGAATTCGTCAACTTGCAATTATCACAAAGAAACAATTAAGTGGAAAATAGAACACAGACATATATAACTATAATAGAAATCCTAACAACGAATAACATTTTGTTGAGGTAATGGAATTAATATGGTGGTTGAGAACTATTAGGAATATAATATTATTATATTGTGTAGTCCCACACTGTTTAGATATGGAAGTCTATGTTTTATTATTTACTATAAATAAAGCTTATGGGTGAAGGCTTTGAGATATCAAACAAGTCCACAATCATTTCCTTATTCTATTTTATTTAACATGGTATCAGAGCAGGTTTGAAACCCAAGCCCGATCTTGGTCCTATTTCCAAGAAAACCCTAATCTTCTCTTTCTTTTATCTAGCCGCCACATGAAGAAAAAGAAGGAAAAAAAAAAAAAAAGACTTTGCCTCCAGCTATCATTAAACCTAGTTGTTTCTTCCATTCACGCCTCATTCCAGCGTGTCTCTCTATTGTTGCTGCGTTTCATTCCAGCATGTCTCTCTACTGCTGTGTTTTATTCCAGCGTGTCTCTCTATTACTGTGTTTCATTCCAGCAATACGATTATTATTCATCGGAGTACTGTTCATCGGTATGTCTACCTCTGAAAAAATTGAAATCGCCAATTCACTTGAAGTTTCACCATCTAAAGACAATTCATCCCATTTTCTTTTCAAGCCTATTTAGGGTTTGACGGCTCAAAGAGTTTGACAGCTCAACAGTATCTTCATGAACTTCCCGTTATGTCTCTTTCTAGTGGTGCTCCTTTTATTTTTCTAGAAAATCCCGTTGTGCATTTTTCCAACGGTGCTCTTTTTATTTTTTCAGAAAATCCAGCTGTGTCTCTTTCCAGCCAACACAAGTACTATTCATGGGTACCAGTATGTTCATCAAACGGATTGAAGCTTCACTTAGATTGTTGTAAGTAAAGGGGAGTGTTGAGATTGGTAATTGGGTTTTATTTGTACAAGATTGAGCATTATAAGCTCCATCTTGAGGGGGAGTATTAGGAATATAATATTATTATATTGTGTAGTCCCACACTGTTTAGATGTGGAAGTCTATGTTTTATTATTTACTATAAATAAAGCTTATGGGTGTAGGCTTTGAGATATCAAACAAGTCCACAATCATTTCCTTATTCTATTTTATTTAACAAGAACCATTAAATCAATGGTTGAACTGCTGTTTTCTAAAATAATAGAAACATTTTGAAAATAATTATTTTATTTACATTTGTCATTAATAAAATATACAATATATGTTAACTCATTCAATTCAATACCTATAATTGATTTTCTTTTTTATTTGGACCATAAGTTAAGAAAGAACAAATTTAATCGTATATGAAACTATTATGAAAATAATCTAGCAAACAATTTCTCGAAAGATTATCCATATTTTTATTTTTAATAGATGACAAACTACATAGTAAACATAAAGTCCTAAATTCTAAATATAAAACAGAAGCACAAAATGCAATCCACAAATCAGTAGAACTTTAGCATAGAAATTGGATTGAGGATTATAATCTCTCATAAGAACAGGAGCTGCATTTGGTGAAAAGACATCTAACAAATTTTCTAAAAGGGAAGTTCGTCTCTCTTTCATCATTTTATGAATTTGTTAACAAACCTGATATAGTAAATATGGATGGGTTAATGGAACTTTAAACACCACAGATTAATATCAATTCTTCTGTGTCACTTTCATAATTGGTATAAGAAATGAAAAAGGCATGACATCTTGCTCAAGATTTTCCATTCAATTGCAGTATTAGTACGACTTTTATAAAAATGAATGAAACAGGTAAATCGCAAAAAGAAAAGGTCAGTACATTCAATCATGAGTCATGAGATCTGATTAAGTAATTTACAATTGTACAACTGATCAAAGTTCAACCATTTTCAAAGATGCAGATCACGTTAATTGGAAGGTGAACAGGAAGACAGTGAAGAACGAAGAAAATTGAAAAACATACCCATTATTATTCCTTGAGCTCCTCTATAATATGAACTGGTTAGTGTTCTAAACCTTTCCTGTCCCGCTGCATGAAGAGAAGAAGATGTAAGTTATAATTCTTTTAATTATTTCGAAGACATGACAGCAAAGTGATATCTGATCCTTTTGTTTCATGTTAAGCAAACTTGCAACAATACAAAAACAAAAATAAAAAAAATTGAGGGTACAAACGGCAGATTTATTTTCTGACCATAATTAGATACACCATGTATTGTAGGTGGGTACAATATAGTTCAAAGAAGTGAGATTCCATTATCTACTTGTTAAGACTTAAGAGATATGAGGCACTTCCAATAATCAAGAACTGTACACAGTCACTATCAAGAATTGCAGAAACTATTGGAATTATAACTTTCTTTTAGTAACAAACCAATAACCATAATTCAAATGAGCTGATTTGAAGAATATTCAAATACTCCAATCTAGACAATGAATATACTTCATTGTAAAAAGCTTGTATACCATACCTGATACTGTAATTCTAAGTCTTATGCTTATTAGATAACAAAGTTCACACATCAGACCATGATCTATTCAACTATGAAACCACCTCATGGTTGTTCCCCCAAAAGAGAGAGAGAGAGAGAGAGAGAGAGAAACCTCCTCATACAGTCAAACAAATTCTCAATGCTGTTAGTTATGGATGATTTATATACAACCTTTACTCTAAAATTAGAGATGTTTCATTTTAAGATATGCTGATGAACCATGATGAAGAAACACATTCACACTTTTCCAATGTTTTGGTTATGTGCAAGATGAAGCAAATTGTCACCATGATCAAAAATAGAAAATTAAATATATTAAATCCTATAAAATCAGCTGCTTCAGCTCCTGCTTCCCAGGTTTGTTCATTGCAGGAAGAACTAATATTAGTAATAAAGCCGAAATTCTGGGCAAAAGAGAGATGTGAAGCAGAGAACAGAGCATAGTTAGCAACACTGATAAAGCCATAAAGGAATAAAAGGTCATACAAATTTTGTTTCTTGTAGCTAGACACAGACACAGGGTGCATTACCTGTGTCCCAAATTGCAAGCTTCAACTTCTTCGCACCAAATGTAACATGTTTTATCTTGAAATCCACACCTGCGTTATGCTTGTAACAATCAATTTATGGTACTTTGTTAAAGGAAACATAACTAATCTCAGCCGTTGTGCAGTAATAAGTAATCTGCCATAATAGGCAACAAAAACACATGGATACACGTCATCACTGCCGAAACCGCAACATTGGCCCAACAAATTTGAGTACCTTGATTTATGATCACGTCCTGTTGGAGTCAAGCTAATAAAAAAAGTCCTGTAACTGGTACCAAGACCAGTAAAATCTTAAGAGCTAAGGTTACCAGGGAAACAGAACCTAGGGAAGACTTGCAAAGAGGAAATGCTAACTAGGCAAACTTACTACAGAAATTCTAGAGTCTAGACACTCAAGAAAGACAACACTGGTCAACAACATAAACCTCAGCAGATTCTTTCAATTGGTTTGATAAATTTGTCCCCTTAAAAAAATCTGTGTGATCCCTTATTAACAAATAAACTCACATAAAAAAATAAAAATAAAAACAAAAACAAAACACTCAGAAAGTTGAAGACTTGATTGTTTAAACAAATTGACATAGAAAAAACAAAAGGGTGAAGCATAGCCCAATAATGCCCTTCAGTTTCAATCTAGTAATCCAGCATCCAAAAGAAATAAAAGGACTATGTAGTTGAAAAAGAATGCTAACTCACCGATGGTAGGAGAGAGATCCTCGAAAGTATTAGATGTGAAGCTCAAAAGGAGAGTACTTTTGCCAACCCCTGAATCCCCAGTAAGCAGCAACTTAAACAAATAATCAAACTCAGGTTGACTGGAAGATGGTGAAGAAGTACCCATAGAAACCTCAACAATCCCAGACCAAAGAAGTAATCAAATACTGTTAGGTAAACACATAAGATTGAAATACTATGAATTTGTGAGTTTTATGAGAAATAAAAGAGGTGCCGCTGGATCCAAAACAATTCTTCGTCTTTCTAAGAAATTAGTTTACTGGGTTGAAGAAGTTGGAAAAATCATATAAAAGAAGGTTGCGGAAAGTTGAAGAAAGTCCTACAAACTGTGGCGGAGCTACACATAATTTATTGTTTGGGCCTACTAAAAATTTTAAGTAAATATATTTAATTACAATAATTATAAATAAATATATATATATAATTTAATAATTCATTAGATAAAATAATAATTTATATGTTACAAAAATTAAAAGATAAAAGTAAATAACCTCAAAATATATTTTGAATTGCTTAGATAAAATTGTGAACTACGATTTTTAAATTAACAAATTAATATTAATATTTTTTTATAATTATTTATTTTAAACTAATAAAAAATAAATAAAATATATTCAAAAATTAAAAAATATAATATATTTACTTGTTACTCGTTTAATTCTTAAATTTTCTAAATTAAACAAAAAATAAATATATTCTATATCATTGTTAGACACATTCAATAATTATTCTAAAGTAAAATTTGAAATAAAAAAAATTTTAATTATATTAAATTTTTATATACTTTAGGTATAATAATATAATCTTTACAATAAAATTTTACCTATTTTTTTGAAAACAAAATTCTTCTTTTCTTTAAACCTAAACAATGATTTTTTTTTTAATATTGAAAGAGCCTCACTCATAATTTTTTTTGATAACTGATAATTGGCGATTCATATTATAAGGTGAAGACATGAGAATCCCTAATTTAATATTTTATAAGAATTTTATTGTCTATTGAGCTCTAAATTTTAATTTATTAGTCTTGTAATATAAAAAATAAAATTATTATTTAGTTTTTATTCTTGGAAAGTCTATAATATAAAATAAAACAAATTAATAATTAATTTTATATTATAATATTAATAATTTTAAAAAAATTTAAGAGACTATAACCTTCTTCTTATCTCTTAATGGATCCTCGTTGCTTACAAAGTTCTGATGCTTACTTTTAGAGCTGTGGCCGCTTTTCCACCGAGCCACCGACCTTACTTGCCCCCGTTAATTAGGGTTGTGCAAGGAACCCTGGATAACCGAATACCCGAACCGAACCGGTAATTTGGTTCGGTTAAATTCGGGTATTTTTTTTATTCGATTCGATTCGGGTAGTTAAATTTAATACCCGTTATTTTCGGTTCGGTTACGAGTAGTGGGGTAGACTGCACATGGGTACCCGTGGTTACCTGAAAATCAAAATATATAATTTTTTTTTGTTATTTTTAATGTATTATTGTATTAATTTATAATTTTGTATTTTTATTTGTGTTGAATATGTTAATATATTATGTTTTTTGTATTTTTTTTTTATAATAACTAATGAATTTAAAGAGTATGAGGTTCAAAAACAAAAAAATATAATTTTTAATAAATTTCGGGTAACCTAATACCCGAACTGAACTAGTCATATTTTTTCGGTTCGGGTAATACCTATTTTCGGTTCGGTTCATAAATTTTACTACTCAAAAATTTCGGTTCGGTTCAAAAATTTATCACTACCCGAACCGAACCGACCCGTGCATACCCCTACCGTTAATGAAAAACGAAATGGGTAGGGATCTGGTATACAAAAGAATATGCTTCTAGCTTATACCCAAATTTAATGCCACATGATCTCCACCGGCAAGGGTGATGACTCGTGGTTTCTTTGTACTCTTTTGGATTTTTCTAACGGTTTAGAGCATTTGATCTATATATATATAGAAATTAGAACTTTCTAAAATTTATATTGTAAATATTAAATTACATTAAAATTATGATCAATATAATAAATTTTTAAAAAATTTATAACTGATTGTTAGATTATTCAATAAAAATATACTTATAGATATGATAGTAACACGTTAAAATTGTATTTTACGTTCACCCCTTTTGGAGAGTTTATAAAAATTACATTCAGTTGAATCATTACCAAAAAAATGAATTATATATTTAGCTCATTACAAAAAAAAAAATAATAATAATAAAAATAAATTACATTACCACAGTACTTCTTCAATTGAGTAATATTATTTTGAATCAGCAATACAACTCCTATATTCTTTAATTTTTGGTAATCCTAATCATTATTGTCTTTCTTAATGTGTTTGTTAATTTTTTATTTTTATTTTAATTTGAAGTCATATTTAAAGAAAGATATACACATGTAAAACTTTCCTAATTTATAATGGATAAGGTAATTCACTGTTGACCCAAATTTAATTTTGTTGTAGGTTCATCTTCATCTTTTACTTGATTATTAATGCTGAAATTTCCTGGGCAAATACAGTGTAAGGAAGTAAATAGTTAGAAAAAATGGTAAAAATTTCATTGCATATTGGGCAGAATATATTGTACCAAAAATTAAAGAATGAATGAACCCCAATTTTTTTGTAATATAAGGAATCCCAAATTAGGGAACATGATGTACTTAAAATTCAAAGGCTTACCCTTGTGTTTCAAATTCTGGAACACATCCATTATCCAATTATGTGTTTTGAATTAAACTTTCTAAAATTTTATATCTTAAATATTAAATTACATTAAAATTATGGTCAATGTAATAAATTTTTTGATAGATTTATTACTGATTGTTAAATTATTCAATAAAAATATATTGATAGAAATGATAGTTGATAAACAAGTTAAAATTGTATCTCACGTTCATTCGTATTGGAGAGTTTATAAAAATTACTTTCACTTGAATCATTACTAAAAAGATAAATTATATATTTAGCTCATTACAAAAAAAAAAAAAAATTAATAATAATAATAAAAAATTACATTGCAACAGTACTTCTTCAGTTGAGTAATATTATTTTGAATCAGCAATACCACTCCTATATTCTTTAATTTTTGGTAATCCTAATCATTATTGTCTTTCTTGATGTGTTTGTTAATTTTTTTTTTTTTTAATTTTAAATTGAAGTTGTATTTAAAAAAAGATATACCCGTGTAAAACTTTCCTAATTTATAACGGATAAGGTAATTCACTGTTGACCCAAATTTAATTTTGTTGTAGGTTCATCTTCATCTTTTACTCGATTATGAATGCTGAAAATTCCTGGGCAAATACAGTGTAAGGAAGTAAATAGTTAGAAAAAATGTAAAAAAATTCATTGCATATTGGGCAGTATATATTGTACCAAAAATTAAAGAATGAATGAACCCCTAATTTTATGTAATATAAGGAATCCCAAATTAGGGAACATGATGTACTTAAAATTCAAAGCCTTAACCTTGTGTTTCAAATTCTGAAACACATCTATTATCCAATTATGTGTTTTGAAAAACAAGCAGAGAGTAGTATGGAGAAATTAGTAGACGTTGTAATAGTAGGGGCTGGTCCTGCAGGGCTAGCAACCTCTGCATGTCTTAAAAGCTATTCCATTTCCAACGTTGTACTTGAAAAAGAGGATTGTTCTGCATCACTTTGGAAAAAAAGGTCCTATGATCGATTAAAGCTTCATTTGGCAAAGCAATATTGTCAACTTCCTTACATGCCTATTCCTGCAGAAGCACCAGTCTTTGTTCCTAGGAATGCTTTCATTCAGTACTTGGATAGTTATGTGACCCGGTTTCAATTAAACCCACATTATTATCGTACCGTTGAGTCTGCTGTTTTTGACGAGGGAATACAAAAATGGAGGGTCATAGTGCAGAACACAGTTGAAAATGTGACTGAAATTTATGTTGGCAAGTTTCTTGTCGTTGCAAGTGGGGAAAATAGCACCGGCTTTATTCCGGACGTGGTGGGATTGGATGAGTTTTCAGGCGAGGTTATGCACTCGAGTGAGTATCAAAATGGTGCCAGTTTTTGTGACAAGGATGTTTTGGTTGTTGGTTGTGGCAATTCTGGCATGGAAATTGCTTATGATTTGGCAATTAGCGGTGCCAGGACTTCAATTGTTGCTCGTAATCCGGTAAATCTCTTTCTTATTTATATGACATTTTAGTTAAATTCAATATATTCTATGCACACTCGTATTAATAAATTATAAATATCTTCAAAAAATACATATATGTATAATAATACATTTTGATATCTTACACGTTTATAAATGTCAAGCTATACAAACATGGGAAACTCATAATATATGCTTTTAAGAAGAATACAAGGGTGTTTGTGTTTTACTTAAAAAATAACAATTTTATTAAGTTTTCATTCTTAAAGAATGTTTGATTAAATTTGTGGCAGGTACATCTACTAACCAAGGAAATCGTGTACCTGGGCATGTTTCTGTTGAGAATTCTTCCTGTTAAAATAGTTGACAAAATTTGTTGCTCCATTGGAAAATTAACGCATGGAAATTTAACCAAGTATGGGCTCCTACGGCCGAGGCCTGGACCGTTTTATCTCAAAGCAACAACAAATCGATCACCCACTATTGATGTTGGGTGCATAGACAAAATTAAGAGAGGAGAAGTCCAGGTATATGTTTTCAATTTTTATTTTATTTTTCAATAAATAAGGGGATTTTCTTCGGTTTGAAATTGGGCTGGATATACTAATTCGCTGAGTTAACAACTCAAGTAGGTTACAAGGTATGTGTTTAATTTGATTAATTGGGATTTATTGGGATGGTTATTGATGTAATTAGGTACTGACTGGTATCACAAGTATCCAGAAGAACAAAATCAAATTTGAGGGAGGCAAGGTCGGACATTTTGATGCTATAATCTTTGCAACTGGCTACAAAAATACCGTGCGAAATTGGCTTAAGGTATTATATATATGTATTGATTGTTTTAACTTTTAAGTATCGTTTTTAAAACTCGAGAATTGATTCTTACTTTCTTTGTTTTTATTGAGGGTATACGAGAAGGGAGAACAACTATATTATGTAATCCATTATCTTAATAGATTTTTCTATCGAAATAATATTAATAAATTTTCGTTCTATAACTTATGCAGAATGGGGAAGATGTGTTTGATGAAAAAGGAAAGCTCCAAAGAAGATACCCAAATCACTGGCAAGGGGAAAATGGTGTATATTGTGCTGGATTTTCAAATCGAGGCTTGTTTGGTATATCAGAAGATGCTCAGAACATTGCTAAGAATATTGATTTTATTTTTAAAAAAAAAGGTGAACGAGGAAATTTGGCAGGGATAATTTAAATTTAACAAGTGATTAAAAGATACTTTTACAAAGTAGTCTTTAATACAAGAAAATCCTACAAGAATAATATAGCCGACCCACCAGCTTGAAGAATTCTAGTTCATTACAATTGGGATGTTTTCATTCATGGGTGGTGTACTGGGGTTATTAGGATTTGTATAGGAGTAGAAATTGATGGATTCCAGCCTTTCAGGCAGAGATGTTTTTCAAGTTGTTGATATTCATGGGATTCTTTGTTGATGTTTTATAATTTTTTATTTTTTGCATAATTTTGTAATTAATTGTTTGGTACAACTTACATGTCAACCTCTTATTTGTCCACTATGTGATGTGTTTAAACAATGTAGGATGCCATTAGTCACTATGAGATTCTACATTTTAATGCTTTCAAGTACATAAATACAAATTACTTGATATTTTCGTGGATAAAAATATAATTTAACCTAAGAATTAACATAAAGTCTTTAACTTCCATTTTAAAGACGAACAATTAAGATATCCAAAATGTCATACCTTTCACAGAAATATGACTGGTCGGAAGATTGGATAATCCGAACCTCTATAACTATAATTTTATCACAATTGAAAATATATGACTCTTGACTAAACTAATACATAAAGACAAATTTTATAAAACAGAAATTAACTGTAAAAGTTTGATAACTAAAATAAATAATAATTTACTAAAAAATTTTGGCAGAGGTTCTCTGCAATATAGAATATGCCTCAAAAAACAAACAAGTAAACCTATTTTTTCACAACAACGACACAAAGACAATAAGGAGTTATGCTATGTCCATATCATAAACAAGATAAATAACTAGATTATTACTTCATACCAAAATTTAACACCCCACAGTTCTAGTGTGACTGCAAACTTTCATCATTAATTCAAGTCTTAGATCTTGAAAAATATCTTACTGTACTTTGTTGGCAAGTCACGAACTCTGTGACACCATAAACTGAACTCTTATTACTAAAAAAAAAATTATCCATGAAAGAGGGATGAATTTTACGAACTCCGTAAGTAAAAAAATGTACCTAAAGAATACTAATACCACTCAACACAAGTATATAACATATATAGTTAATTAACATCATGTAACAATGTTCATGCCTTAATTAAAAATACAAATACGTATTTGTAATCATTATAAATTCATAACTCACATGATTCATAGGATAAAAAATCAATTAAAACAATCACGGTATACAAAACAAGCATAGGGCCAACGAGTAACTCAGTCCTACACAACAGTATCCTTCCCCACAAGGCATTTACACGCCCGCACAACAGGTTAATTCTCCGAACGTAATCTATCCCACCAAGGCTAAGCACTCAATTCTTTTAAAACAATTGTCAGAATTAAAATATCTCCTATTAGAATATCAAATCAAAATATCCTAGGTACACTTGGATTTTAATTTTGGAAATAAAAATTATTTTAGAGAAAAATATACTTTGTTAGCCCTTATCAACGACAAACAATTTCAATCATCAAACATGATTCAAATAACTCACTAAAATACTGGACATCCTTATTTTTCCATATAACACATTTACTCAAATATACATACACTTACACATAATAATCTAGCAACCAAAGAGTAACAGTTAACCATTCACCGGTTTACAATTCTTGTTCATCACTTTCTCTTGTGCTCACGTGTGTCATTAGGTCCATATTAGAATCTAGAACTAAAATTCATGTATTCACTTAATACTTAGTTCATAAACGTTATAATCATAATTTTTTAATTTCTAAACTTATATGAGTTTCTTGAAACTACGTCCGTTTAGGTAGTTTAATCAACTCCTTGTAAGACATTTGCTTTCATACTTTGTATGTATATTTTATATATATCTATCAAGAGATTAATACTTACTTACGCTTTCAACATTTTCATTTTCTAGCATTGAATCCAAATTGAGTTACTCTTTTTAGATTTATCCAAGAGCATGAATCATGTCATTTCAATATTAATACCATTAAATTCTAAAATTTATTTTTCCTTAACTACTTAACCACATTTTCTTTATTCTTTTTTTAGACTAATTATTTAAGTTCACATACTACTTAACTTTCAAGATCTCATTTTACCAAGTTTCCATTTTTAGGCATTTCACAACTATCTTGGAGATATGCTTGCTTTTAGATTACATACTTAACCAAATTTAGTAAAACCAAGTTGAAACATTAACTTTAGGAAGTTATATATCTTTCTTATTTAGAAATTTTTCCTAAAATTAGCCTTGAACTCACTCAATCTCTCACATTAACAAAAATAGGGTTCTCGTAAAATTCCTGGTTACTAACCTTTGATTCTGATGCTTATAGAATTCTCATACTTAGGAAATAAATTACAAAACTTTGTTGTATAGCTTATCAATATGTTAGAAACATTTCATCTTCAGCATTCTACTCCTAATTCATCTTTTAAGAGAAATTCAACACCAATTCATCCTAAAGCCAACATATTAATCACTTTCCTAATGATTATTAACCCACATGTTCTTGTAATAATTATATAAGATCTCATATATGAATTTAGAATACATTAATAATAAAGCTTACGTACTTGATTAAGCCATAGTAATGGATATGTGAAACCTTAAACAAGTACTCCTTAGTAGAATGCTTATACAGTCAGGTCTTCCTCTCTATACTCTCTGTATTTATTGACAACTCTCAATGGGATAAGATATGTGTATTAGAGAGGAGAGGGGACTTAGCTTAGTTATCATCAGATAAACCATAAGAGTCATCCCATTAAAAACTTCTAAAGTCACACAATCTATACTTACTGTCAATCTTTATCTAACAGATAAAAAACGTAGTTGAGCCCTATCTAAAATGATCACATAAACCATATGAGCTCATACTAGCCTGTCTCAAGTAAACCAAACCATAAGCCCATTTTTATTAAAACTAAAACCATACAATTAATAATGCCCACACATATGGAGTTTCTAATAGTTCTTTGATCCTACACTTTTACTTATAATTTCTTTGATTCCTAAATCCAATTATCAAACCACTATAAACATCAAGAGAATTAGAAGTATAAGTTGAAGGATTTACCAACCACCACACAAAAGGGAGGCGGCAACAACAAGGAAGAGCCATTGCTGCACTCCTAATCCACACCCTCAAACGTTGCTTAATTCCATTCCTGCTGTCGTGAAAGAGGGAAGAGTGTTGCAGCCACAAGGAGGAGGATGAAGACTCATAGTTACAAGAGTGAAATTCATAATGCAAAATATGAGCTATCAAAGCCAACCGATTGAACTAAGAATTTCTCGGCTGGTGTTGATTACTCAGCAAAGGAAAGGAGTACAAAGTAGGAACTGTCAAATAAAAGGAAACCCAAGCAAAGCAAGAGTCAAATTCTCTTAGCCAGCAGGGGAACAACACTCACGCACAGTTACACATACACGGTTGAAAGTTTTGATTGAAGCTAAGTGTGAAACAAGGTTGCTACCCCCTGACAATTTCAAATCAAGTGCAACAAGGATTATACCAAAGAAAAGAAACAAGCACGGCCACAGAACCACCATAACAAAGTTGAATCAACGCCCAACAAAGCTGCTACACCAAGCTGCCAATGAAGTTACTACAAAGGAAAAGACTATCACTACTAGGAAAGAAAGAGAAGAAGCATGCCTTGAACAAGAGGAACTAAACTCTTTGGCTGCAAAGAAGAGAATATATAGCCAAAGTAGGGAAGAAATTTCTAGAAAACAAAGGAGGTCTCGGTTGGGAAAAGGAAAGCTAGAGACAGTGGATGAAGTTTTCAAGAATTAGCCAAGTAGAAGACCAAATGAATGAATAAAATCACATGATAAAAATTAAATATAATATAGGGTCAATAGTCAAAAAGTTAGAATGTGTTGTATATATTTAAGCTTGATTTGTATACTTACACACACACATATATGTTTATTATTCTACCACTTTAATTTACTTGGTCACAATTTAGTTTATTTTACATCAACAAGTTGTACACAACATGCATTTTAAATATACACTCATGGATCGGGTTGTAGCATGTTTAATTATATTGTTATTTATTTAATTTATTTATGTATTTGCTATTTTATAACTAAACATTTACACATTACATTTAAACTCAACTTCACTACTAGAGTTGGAATTTGCTAGAATATTATCCTTCAATTCTTCCTAAAACTCAAAAGTTGTCATTAATTATTTTTCGATTTATGATCTTAGCAGATAAATCTGACTTAACCCAATTTAACACAATCTTATTATTATTGTTTTTATAACCTAGCTGTTCCTTGTTATATAAATGAAACTAAATTGACGACCAAAACGAACAAAATAATAAGTTTTAACTTTTAAGCTTTGTAAAGGTATGTTTTTGGGCATTACAGGAGCATGAGATTGCTTAATCTGTTAATTGTTATTTTTTCATTAACGTCCAATTATTTGAGCCACCAACATTAATTAATTTTAAAAATATTTTTCAACATAAAATATTTTTTACTACAATAATACATGCATAAGCAAAATGCCAAATCTAACTTAAGAGAAAATTAAGAGTTGATTGAAAAGAAAAATGAAAATTTTATTTATCTATCATAATTTTTTATTAATTTGAAAATTTTAATTTTTTAAGAAAATTAAGATCGTTGAATAAAAGAGAAACTTAGGAAATTTATTTCCAAAATTATTTGTTGGAAAATTGAAATTCTAAATAAAAACTACGTAATTTTTTTCTCTTTTATTCAACTTTTGTGTGTTAGTGTCTATCATGGGCTTTGTGAGCCACAAAGCTCAATTTTGAAGGTAAAACTCTTATATTAGGCATGATGGATCATTTTTCTTGAAACCCCAAAAATAACATGACACAAAGTACAAAGCCCAAATCTTGATCCAACTAACAATAATTCTTTGACCCATTTCACCTAAAATTCTCCTTCCAAATTAAAGCTAGTGAGTGTCATCCACATTTGTAGGAAAATGGGAATAGCCCATTTGCTTTTGGTGTAACTAATTCAATAACATAAGATAAGTCATATATGTCAAAATCTTCTGCCTTTTATCCAAAGGGTGTTAGTTGCACTCGTAAGTGGAGTGTAACTTCATAATGAGGCAAAAAGTTTAAATTCTAGAGTCAGTCCATTTGGGAAGGGTCACAGACTGTTTCACTATGTAAACTCAAACTAGATTAGGCCATACTCAAAGGGTGTGAGGATACTCAATAAAAACCAAAAAAAAATAAAAAAATTCTTCTGTCATTTGAGGTTCATTTGTTCATTAAAGCGGATAGCTTTAGCCCTGTTTTGGTCTGCTGTATTTGAAGCTTCTGGTCCGATTCCTATTTCAAAATTTGAATACTTGAGCCAACAACCCATACAGAAGCAAAGTGCCAAATCTAACTTGATTTTAACTCGTTGAATCAGCTACGTCACACATTGAAGACTTAATTTGTACACGAATGGCAGAATCTTGGTCAAAATAAACACATGTATATGTTAATGAATAGGTTAACAATAACTATTATTCTAATTGCGCTAATTATTTTCTTAGAATTTAGTTTCTTTTTGCTTTTTTCCATTTGGGGAAGTTGTTTATTACCTTGAAAATTAATTGCAGTTTTCTTTGCATTTCTCTGCCACCATGCAAAGACGTTTATGGGAGATCTTGTATATTGCGTTTTATCAAAAGCCCGAGTTTTGAACATAACAATAGGTGATCGAAGATGGTTCTTTTATATGTTTCATGAATTAAAATATTTATCATTATAGTGAAATTCAAACCTAAGATTTCAAAATAAAAAATTAAATCCAACTAGTGAGGTGTTCCTTAGAGATAATAAGTGCATGTTTACCATTAAAAGAAACTTTATATCAAAACTAATTCCCGATCGACACTGATAATTTTTTAAACCTTATAAATAGAATTCTAAGATGAACTTAATTCAAACTAACTTCATTAGTACTCAATTTCTTTTTGCATCCTATATAGCTAGGTAGCAGACAAGTAAACATCGACTAGGAAACAATATTGTGTAATCTTGAGCAAGCAAACGATGTTTTGCATTTTAATTTCTAATAATCAGTATGGTGGAAATGATCATAATTCATAATGAATGTGGTGCCATTAAGGAATCCTCATTTCAAAAGCTGTTACCCTTTCTTATTCTCTGCTAAAAGGGCCGGTTCCCAAACGAGGAACTTAAACTCCATCTTTCCTTGATGTCTCTTGCATGCATTTGATTAGAATAGGACAAGAAAACAACTTAATTGCATATATAGTTTATAAATGGTCCTTAAGGACAAACTAAAAATTTGGATTCTTATTAATATCTCTAATTATGACCTAGACAATGAAGAAACTTACATCTGAAATAAGGGCATGCATATAATCATATATCGGTGGTCCTAAAATACTATAATTGTGTAACAAAATTAGGGCATTGCTATTGCTCAAAATTTCATCTTAAAACTTTCGAGTACTGATCAAAAAATAACTAGCTAAGTTTGGTTGTTATACGTACATATATACCATATTATATAAAATGACATAAATATTTCTGGTCACTAGTTGATCTATGATGAAGAGACACCTACACCAAGAAAATCAAAGAAAGGAACTTCCTTGTGTTCAATGGATTGATCTTCTTTCTCTTGCTCCTTAGAACCCATAAATTTTTCCATTGTGGATAATGATGAGTTATCGTCAAATAAACTAACCAAGTCCCTCTTGATCCTTCTTCCATGGGGTTGGTCATAATCATTACCATGGTTACTCCTACTGAAATGTCCAAAAGGATTATGAACAACCGTCCTATAGTTTGGAAACCCAAATGAAGTATTAGAACCGCGATATCGGCCTCCATGATTAGCTGAGGGATTTGGACAAAATCTATAAAACAACTTATCTGAACCAGAACTCAAGCAATCTCTACCTTCTTTTCTAAATAAATCCACCATTGACAAGTTTTTTGAGGAGGTAGGCGCGGCCATTATTGATGTGAACTTCCAACAAGGCAAATAACCATCTTTATTATCAAAACCAATACTCAATGAAGAGTTAAAATTTGTCACCTCAGGAGGTTTTGGTTTCCTTTTTTCATGAAAGTTATTGTTGGAGTTAGTGTAAGCATGATCAGCTACAACTTGAAAACTTCTTTTCCCGGTCGTACACAACTTAGAATGCTCTCTTTGCTTTCTTGCCATTACAACATGCCAGTGATTCTTCACAGCATTATCAGTTCTACCTGGGAAAAGTCTGGCTATCAATGCCCATTTGTTTCCATGAACTCGATGAGCTGCAAGAAGCCTTTCTTCTTCCTCTTCTGAAAATGGCCTCCTGTTGATTCTTGGGTCAAGCTGATTAAACCACCTTAGTCTGCAACTTTTCCCTACCAAAATTAAAAGGAAAATTAATTTGACAATTTTAGGAATATGAAATTTCCAGCCTATATGATTAAGGATGTGTAGCTTAAAAAGAAATATATTTAGGGTCAATCATTTTCCCTATACAAAAACAAAAATAAAAAAAACGTTACTTTCTTCAGGATGGACATATTTTTTCATCAAGACCGACATATTTTTCCCTATAAAATCATAATAAAATATAATTATATATATTTCTATACTACAATCATAATTACTTCAAATTAGTCTGCTAAAGATAGACCATTAGGAAAATATTGTTTAGATCCTAGCTAGCCCTTGAAAATTAGATCAACCTAGCTGATTAGAGACTACTCAAATAAGATCTTAATTATAGGGAGAAAGTGATTTTTTTTTATTTTTTTTTTTATATAGGAAAAATTGCAAGATAATCCAACTAATTAATTATACATATCACACACCTGATCTTCCTTGAAGCTTCTCAGCAATAGAATTCCAGTTCTGGGCACCAAATTCCTCAACAAGTTGCCGGAGTTTTTCATCCTCAGCCGGTCTCCAGTGACCTCGGGGACAAGTACTACTCCTTGTGTCATCACCTGAATCCTCCATAGCAGCTAGCAGGGCCGGTCGATTACTAGCTGTGATCACTGTGAGACTTATTTAGTCCTATTTCTGGACATATAGGAGATCAAGAAGTGATCTACAAGAAGATATATAATTAAGGGAAAGAAGAAAAAGAGCTGCACCAACAGAATAAGAAGGTGAAGGGGTTGGTTTGGTTTAGGGTTGTGGATGACAAGTCTTTTTTGTTGGTTTTACACGACATATTAAGCCATGTATACAATGTATTCTTTAGGTAGCCAGTGAACCTTTCTTGTTATAAATGTTAATTGGACCAGCAAGATTTGAAACTTTCTTTATCAAATTCCTTTTTATCAATAATTACTATATATCTATCTATATTGTCCTTCGTTTTCAAATTCCCTACCATTTTTTTCTAATTCTAAGCAGCCAAGGTACCACGTTATATCAAAAACTAATTATCATTTGGGGTG
Source organism: Quillaja saponaria (assembly GCA_029379385.1). NCBI lineage: Eukaryota > Viridiplantae > Streptophyta > Magnoliopsida > Fabales > Quillajaceae > Quillaja > Quillaja saponaria. The sequence continues at coordinate 8,382,677 of CM055612.1, forward strand.
TCGTATATTTTCTACTAAAGGGACATTTCTCCTTGTTCCTATATATATATATATATATATATATATATGCCTAATTAATTAAATTTCATTGAAAGTCTACAACTACTAACAGTGAGACCTTGATGAAGGAAATGGTCAGTTTCTAAACAATAACACTGGAACTAAATTAACTAATATTGGAAAAGGGAAATGCGAGGTTAGCTCAAATATTGCCGTGCAAGTACAGCATCAAACTGTCTTTCTTTGTTTTCCATAGCTTCAGTTCCATGCAGATGGCAAGTCAAATGTAAATCTTTTCAGAGTTAACTTATTTTTTATTATCCGTTAATAACAAATTGGTCTAACGATAAATAATTTTAAAAAATACTTTCAATAAATTAAGAGTTTGAGTATCTTCTATTATAACCTGCTATTTTCGTTTTCATGAACAATGTAGTCATTCTCGAAAAGAACCCCAGACCCCGTATAATGGGGTTCTTTTAGATATATTTATGAGTATCTCTTAGTAAAGTGCAAACACAATATTACCATTAAATGATATAAGCTAATCGAACTAATTAATATCCACATCAAACAAAGATAGTCTGTCTAAATTAATGGTAGAGGAGGTAACTTAACAAAGTAAACTCATATACAAGAAAGTAGCCAAGTTGAGGTGGTATCTCAAATTTGAAAATGACTGTACAACACAACTACTGAATTTAACTGTGATGGATGAAATCCAAACCTTACACACCGACCTGAAAGTAATGCATGCAGCATGAGTAAAAAGCAAAGAAGAATGATATAATTTAATTAGTTGCACAGTAGTGTATGTATGAAAGAACTATGCAGCATAAAATAAGAGAGCTAGAAAATAGCTTTCAAACAGTAAATTAAACACAAAGGATTCAGTTACTTGAGCAGCCAAACATCCATTTTCTTCAAATGTGTCTTAATATCGTGAAAACCCTAATATACCTTTTTTTTCCTTCACTTTCTTACGTAAACCATATAAGCTAGCAAAGCAACCAATCTTCCATCATCATCATAATGCATAAATTAAACCCACACTCTAATTTGACATCAACAGCTCCTGAAACCCCCAACAAACCACTTTGACTACTCCAATCCAATACTTTAATATCTTAGAGAAGAAACCTAGTCTTAAGCACTTGTGCAAACTCTAGTTTTTGGGAACTTCCCCTTTTCATCATTTTCATTAAATGCATTCTGTTACATGGTAGAAGATAGTGATGCTTGCTTCAATTAATTCTCACAAAGTGATTTATTTTTATCTATAAGATATGTAGTAATGTATGGACAATGGATTTTTCTTTTTAAAAGTTTAAGATTTTCAGTGAATTGCCTTTTTTTGGATAATGTTACTTTAAAAGAATCAAGTATAAAAATTGTCAATTTAATTTTTCATATTACAACAATTCAAATTCAAATATAGTTTTTCAAATACTTGACATCCAATTTCATCAAAAGATTTTATTTTTATTTATGGGTAAAGTTGAAAAGTTATTATCAAACTTTATAACTTCTAAACTTAAATTATAAAGTCAATAAATAACAAACAAAGCCGTACAAATGGGGTATTTACTTTTCGGCCCCACTTTTTAATTCCTCCTTCATATTGCTTTATATAATTTCAAACCGTTGATCATGTCAAAAAAATTAAATTTAACCAATTTGCACACGTTTCTTCTCTTAAAAAACCTAACTTTGCCAAAGTGTTTAATTCTCTTGCTGGGAGATTAATGTATTAAAAATAGTCCCAGCTGTTACCTTCATTGGGTCATATAATTAATCATTTGAAAAAAAATTAATTAATTCTTTAATATCTTATCCATATATAGCAGCATGCAGCAGTGTTAGAAGGTGGATTAATGTCTCATGATTAAAAATATGTGTTATATTTATTGATTTCTTGGGTTTGAATCTACTTTAAAGAGGCTGTGAGGACTAATATCACCATAAATTCTCTATGCGCTAATGGATTAGCTTTGACTGGACCAGAGAGATAAAATAGGCATAAATTGGCCCAATTATACCTTACCGCAACATCAAAACAGATAGTAATATAAAATTTATGAAAAAAAAAAAGTGTAAGTTCATAGAATGATATAACGTGTTAATTCAACCCAAGGGGTGAAGTGAAGTAACCAAAGAATGTATATGTACGTGTTGGACTTTTGTTGTTGATTTATTGTTGTTATATTATATGCTTGTAAAATTAACTAATCTCATTAGACCAGGAAAAAAATAAATAAATAACTTTAGTTAATTATTAACCTGGTTAAAATATAACTAAATATTACATTCAGCTCGTTTGCAAGCTTTTCAATGGTTGGGTCAAAAACTAGAAAAACAAAATTATAGGAATTTTATTTCATCTTTCTCAATGATTCAAATCCAGAAAATTAAGAAAACGGAGAAATGATTTTTATTTTTATTTTTTCTCTCAGTTTCAACCAACGACATCAACATTCTCTGTTTTGATGCTGAAAATTACATATAATTAATTAATTAGTGCCATTAGATGATGACAGTTTACCTACCTGTACACAGTTTACCTTCTTACATATATAGGTCATTATACAAATATAAATCACCATTGTTCTACCATACAAATAATTCATAGCATTTTTTTTGGGAGATTTAAAAAATCAAACAAATCCAAATATTAAAATCACACTTAAACAATTTATTATTGCGTGTATTTTGAAATTATCTATGATCGACTAGCATAAGTTTAACCTCATAATTGTTAAAAAAAATATTCAAGGAGATAACCCCAACAATTTTGAATCCCTATTTATAAATTGAGAATCTTATGTTTAAATTCTACTGAGATCTAAGAGGGAGTTGAAATTTATGAGAAAATAGAGTTATTCAATCTTGTCGTCATATGGAAGTACCTAAAAATATTCTAAAACCAAAAAAGACAACATCTTTACAAACAAGTAATGCTTTCAAAGCCTGAAGAGTAGGGGAATAAATCTCTTGTGTATTCACGAGAGTTAGAACCTCAAAACACTTTGATAACAAAAACTTGTAAATGTGACCAATTGACTGCTTACTTATATAATAGTATACTAGTTGCTTTCTATATATATATATATATGTATGAGGCATGATCGCTGCCTATAGCAGAAAGTTTGGGCCACTTGAATGACATCCTACCTAACAGTTACTAGAACAAACAAAACACAATAGTTAATGGCATTCTTTTGTTTTATTTGATGGGAATGAGTTGTTGTCAAGTTAATTGAAATCAATAAAGATTGGATGTAGTGATATGCGAGTTGTCCGGATAAGAATATGAGTTAAAATCTTAGAACAAGAGGCCTTTCAGTTGAGATAAATTCTGAAAGATTAGTCTTACTAAAATAAGACAAATGAAAGATAAAAATTAGAATTGAGTGGCACTAGATTTTTGATACTACCAAAAAGGCCCAAAGAAGGTGCATCTATACTATGCCAGTAGCGGTTACATTTTAAGAGTCCATAAGATTTGCTTAAGCCCATGAGTTATCATGTTATGTATCAAGTTATTGGGCTCATCACCAAATCTAGTAAAGGTTACAAAACTTGAGCCCTTCAACAAAGCTAGTAAAGGGCACTCATTTTGAGACCCACGAGGACTTCACCTAAAACAACTATTTGGTGGAATAAGTGAACAATTTTCTTCATTTTTGTCTAAAGTAGAAGGAAAGAGCCCTCTAACTCTATGAGCTAAGCTAGGGGTAGGGATCATGGAGAATAAAACCTCATCTTCCACTTACTTGGTTTGGAACTTTGGGGATGAAATCAAGTTTTTATAAATTTTTTAGTCTCAATGTTGATGATCTATTTTAATTGAATGGAAAATGTATAACAATCACAATAAAATTAATTAATTAAGTCTTATCATTAAAAAGAAGTCATACGAAATAGTCAAAATTAGAATATTAAATTACAATGTTACTTTTTTATTTATTTTGGGTGTCACTTAAGATAATATATTGAATCGATGCGAATAAAATAAAATAATTTATATAGTTAACCCCTACTATTTTAAAATTTAATAGTTAAATCATTAAATATTATATAAATTAAGAATATTCAAGCTTAGTATTTTTCAAGTTCAGTTCTTAAAAGGATTAAAAAAAAAAAAATCCTTCTTTGTTAGGCAACTTCCATTCATTTCATTTGAAGACTAATGGCTTCACGGATGAAAATTGAAACACTAAATACCGTGTGACCTAAATCTCTATGGTCGCCTCAGTTTTGTAAAAGGAAAGAAAGCTTCCACCTCCATTCTCCCCAGTCTCTTCTTACAAAGAAACTTTAAACAAACTAAACCAATTTAATATTACATAACTAATAGCAGCCACTATAATTGGCTGACTTGCCCATTTCACAAACAAAGTGGTTGACCTTAGCTCAAACATACTCATCCCTCTTTCCTCCCACTCTAGATCTAGAATTATTTGAAAATATCAACTCAAGTATTAGAAAATGGGCTTACAATATTCAAGTCACAACCTAATTGGATAGGGTGAAATTTCATATACAAAATTTGACTTCATATAAATAAAACAACAAAAGTTTCACTATGATTATCCAGCGTGCCAGCTCTCTTTGTTTGGATCAGATAAGAGATGATTGATTGGGACTTAATTTTCTTTCTTTGTGCCAGCTCTCTTTGTGTATACATGTGGATGTCAATCTGTTGTATCCACCAAAATGTTTCCACTACATATTAACTTTACTTATTGCTTGTTTATGTTTGATGACATCTTTTGATTTTTGATTCATTTCACACTAGAAATACCTAAAGTATTAGTGTTAGTTGGACATATATAATCTCTAATTACTACATTATCAACTCATTCTTTAAGACTAAAAAATCAATCATACACAAAGAAAGAAAATTATTCATTATTCTCTAATTGGATTATCTGAAATCACAAATAATCATTAACTAAATAAAAAGATATATAATTTTTATGTTTAATTACGGATAATTTTTTTGTTGAAGCACAATGAGAATAATTTTTGAATTTTGAGAAAATGGAATATAAAAAAATAATCGGTAAATACCTCAAAATTCGAATTCTAATGAATAGCATATAACATGTTTTTGCAAGTTAAATTTACTTTACTAACACATATGTTGAAATTTTCGTGAATGTTTTTCCATGGGAAACTAGGGATTGAGGACTTATCTGTCTTTTTAGTTTCACACGTCTTTGAAATTTGAGATTTCAAGATCTAACACGGTTGAAGAAAGTTGTCTTCTGAGATTGGATGGTAGGTCTGAAAAGAGAGTAGACTTGGTCATAAAATGCCCCACTAATTTTATGAATTCAACATTTGATCTCTCCAATTTCAACTGTCACCAACTACCAAAAAATTGTATCATTTCAGGTAATACTATATTAATTAATCCAATTCACTTAAGTATTAATTTTTTAATAAATTAATTAAAATTAGTAAAATGAGTCTAATTAATTTTACGTTATTGTCAATTTATCTCAAAATCATCAAGATAAGAGTGAGGCAGAATTACAAATCCATCACTGTCTTGCTATAACAAATAAACATTGTATAATAGTGGCATATGACACATTCTTATATTACTCATAACTCTTTTTATATGCAATAAATTCTATTATACCGAAAAGCAAATTAAAAAAAATCAGATTTCAGCTCCATCATCTAACCCATGTCACATATATAATAGATAATTTGCTGTTTTTTTTTTTTTTTTTTTTTTTTCTGATTATTGGGGCCTACAATTGAAAGGCTAGGATTGAAGGATGAAAAACAGAGACACCCGTGATTGTGGCCCTCCAATGACACATGAATACATCATATATATGGGCATGGCATCTTACTGTCAGCAATTTTAAGTCAGACACGTTGTATAAACATGCAAACAAACCAGCCACAATGGGAGACCAAAAGTAAAAGAGCTGCACAAACTAAAGCTGAGGAAAATTTTCTTGGTGGAACTGTGGAAGTCTTGAAGTAAGTTTCAATGATTTTCTTGTAATTTTCTCAAATTCCAGAAGCATGGATTTTCAGGTTGTCTTGGAATATTGCTTTTATCGGATGATTATTAAATACATAATTGAATATTTATTTGCTTGTGTATCATTCACCAATTTTCTTCTTGTTCTTGCTGCTTTAGTTTGGTCTCTAATACCATTTTTTTGCTTTTCGACCTACTTGACCACACAATCTAGAATTTTTTTTAATATAAAGGAGCCATAAAGAGGCAGTTTTTCCTTTGGCTTGTCTTAAATCCCTAGAATTAATTTAGACATGGTCAAAATCCTTGCTTTCTTCCTCCTTCAGGACCAATTCTAAGGTTTATCTTCATCTGGGCATCGACCAAATTACAGGATTTGGCATCTGAATTGATCTCCTTTGCTTCCTCTTGAGTTTCTTCTTTATTATCCATCAGGTATATATGTATATATATATATATACTTCTTTCGTTCTTTTTGTTCCTGAATTTCTTGCTCTATGATGAACAGAATTGACTTCCATATCTGTTGGCATTAAATGGTTTGTATGCCATTTGAGATGGCCAAGATTGTTCCTTCTGGGGCTAGGTACTATATATTGCAATTCTAGTACTTGATTGTCAATCAGTGCCAGATGCTGCATGCTTTTTTATTGTTGGAAAAAGATACAGATTGTTTCTGATTCTTATTTCTAATGTTTGTCAAATTCATGTTTCTTTAATTGTAAAAGGTTTTTTTTTGCTGAACTTTCATTTTCACCCAATTGATACTTGCCATCTTCTTTTAGGTGTAACATCTTGAAGAAGATTTGTTTGTTGGGAGGGAATTTTGTCTTAATATATATAGATCTGCTTCTTTGTAGAGTGTACTTATTAACGATAGCTTTGCTTTAACTATCAATAAAGAGAGATGGAGAAACCAATCCCATGCAAAGTATTTTTGCAGGACTCTCGGTAAACAAACCTGAATCTGACCCTTCATGAATTGGCAAAAAAGAATTTGCTTTACTTGAATTTTTATCCACCTCCTTCTCTCTTTAGTGAAGCTTCCTTGCCACTAATTTTATTTTTGGATAAAATTAATGAAAATCCTAAAGTTCCATTATGGAGTCAATGATCTCATGAACATCTCATCCTATTATGTTGATTACATTACAAATCACCTATTCTTTATGAACACAGGTAGAAGTTAAGCGCAGAGATTATTCCTCTTAAATTTGCTATGTAGGGTGGAACTGTTTCTTTGGTATTAAATTTCATATTCGATTTCATATCAGAAAAAAGAATTTCGAGAATCCTTTTCCTGGTTAGATTCAGGTTCATTATCAGGGTTGAAGAGATTCACTTGTCCTTGGTATATTAGTGACAACAACCATCTAATTAAAAATTACAGTTGTGCATAGTGGAAAATATCCATTTCTAATCAAACACTAAAATCCTTCCATACCAGATTCAACAAAACTCACCTTATTTCTCCACCTAACATCTTTACTTTGTGTGGGTTTTCTTTGTGGAATTCAAATTGTAAAAATCATATGTTGCCAATTCAGCATTTGAGGAATAAGAAGTAAGAAGGATATCCTAGGAATTATTTAGTTTGTCGGAGATTTAGAATCCTACTTTTTCTTGGCGTGAAGATGATGTTGTCACAATCCCTTTTTGACTTTTTGAGAAATTTTGAAACATCTACCACGAAAACTTGTCTGCAGTCAGCTGATTCCCAGCTGCTTTCACCTATTAATGAAACTTACTAAGTCACTTCTCAAATTGTTGCTTGTGCAAAACTCTTTTTCTTATCACAAATACTTCACATGGGCTGATTGACACAGATGTGTTGTTTTGATTAATGGTTTCATCCAAAACTTGTTTCTTTACCTTATTGTTTCTTCTGACTTAGTGCATGCATCCGAGAAGGGTTCAAAATTTCCGACTGTGAGTGTCTCGATCTCTTTTTGGTGGAAATTCTTTCCTAGATCCAGTCTTCCTCAAAATCTGACCGTGCAAGAAGCAGACCATGTCTTTAGTGAGGTCTGCAGAATTAGATGCCACCACATATAGAAACACCAAGCTCTATTGTCTAAAGGGTACTGATGGCTGCCCTGGCTTGTCTTCCCAAATCTTTGACTCCGATAAGCACAGAACCATATACATGACAGATTCTTATTCCAGTGAGAGCTATGAGAAGTACTTCCATGACTCACCAACAGAAGTAATACAACCATCTACTTCTGGTGTCTCAGGAAATTCAGATCACCCAGAAGCCGCCCCTTCTTTTCAGCGAAGAACTGGTCCAGGTTCTTCTATTATTGGTCAAAATCCATTTAGCTCTTCTCACATGTCCGCAAGCCATCGTGATGCCTATCAATCAAACTCTGAATCAGATTACTTGGAAAGTCAAAGCCCAGATCCCCTGGACTTTGATTATCAGATGAGATTAAAACTACAAGAACTGGAGAGAGCACTGCTTGATGACAATGATGATAATTATGATGAGGATGACATATTTGGGACAGGTCGAAGCATGGAAATTGACTGGGTTGACCCAATTCAGAATAAGCTTCTGCATGATTCTCCCAAGGAGTCTTCATCTTCAGAATCCAACCTTAGTAGCATCAGTAGCAACAGAGAATTGTTGCATATCTCTCCTCAGACTCCTAAGCAATTACTTTTCCAATCTGCTGCTGCACTTGCAGAGGGAAACATAGAGGAATCATTATCTATGATAAATGAACTCCGACAAATGGTCTCAATCCAAGGCGATCCTCCTCAAAGAATTGCAGCCTACATGGTGGAAGGTCTTGCTGCTCGGATGTCTGCCTCTGGAAAATTTCTCTATAAAGCTCTGAAGTGCAAAGAACCTCCCTCTTCAGACCGTCTAGCAGCCATGCAGATACTCTTTGAGGTGTGCCCTTGTTTTAAATTTGGGTTTGTGGCAGCAAATGGTGCAATCATGGAGGCATCTAAAGGTGAAAAGAGGGTTCATATAATAGATTTTGACATAAATCAAGGAAGCCAATACATAACTCTGATACAAACACTTGCTTCAAGGCCAGGTAAGCCACCCAACTTGAGATTGACTGGAGTTGATGACCCCGAGTCGGTTCAACGTTCTGTTGGAGGCCTAAACATCATAGGACAAAGGCTTGAAAAGCTGGCAGAAGCACTCGGATTACCATTTGAATTTCAAGCCGTGGAATCAAAGACTTCAATTGTCACTCCTGCAATGCTTGATTGTCGTCCAGGGGAAGTGCTGATGGTAAACTTTGCCTTCCAGCTTCATCACATGCCAGATGAAAGTGTTTCAACAGTAAACCGCCGAGATCAACTTCTTCGAATGGTTAAGAGCCTCAATCCAAAACTAGTAACTGTTGTTGAACAAGATGTGAACACTAACTCTGCCCCCTTCTTTCCAAGATTTGTTGAAGCCTACAATTACTACTCTGTTGTATTTGAGTCTCTTGATGCTACTCTTCCTAGAGAGAGTCAGGACAGGATGAATGTTGAAAGGCAGTGCCTGGCTAGGGACATAGTTAACATTGTTTCATGTGAAGGTGAAGAAAGGATAGAACGTTATGAAGTTGCTGGAAAATGGAGAGCAAGGATGACAATGGCTGGCTTCACTTCATACCCAATGAGTTCAAATGTGATTGATGCTATTAGAAAACTTATTAAGCAGCAGTATTGTGACATGTACAAAGTGAAGGAAGAAATGGGTGCACTTAATTTTGGGTGGGAAGACAAAAACTTAATTGTTGCTTCAGCATGGAGTTAAGCAAGGTCATTTCTGTATTGAACGATGGAATCATTCTGGTAGGAGTAGCATATTTGCTTTTTGTATTTGTATGTATAAGTGTGATGGAGATGCATGCTGACGTTAAACAGGGACTCTTTTCATATTTACATGTGCTTAAGATGGCTAGGGGATAGAAACATAGCAAGTACGTACTTTGATAAAATAGTTCTGCCTCAAACTGCTTCTCATGACATTAAGGTTCTCTTGTTGCTGTTTACATTTCCAGTGTCGGCTTTCCTTGTAAGTTGCCCAAATAAAATCACCTAATCAGTCTATTGCCATGATACTTACTGCGAAAATGTTAAGCAGTTCTTTTCCTTTTGGTTCAGTTAACTTCTTTTTACAGGCATGCTCATTCTGAGGGCAGACAAAGCATCAGAGGCCGCCAAGTCCACTAGTAGATTGCTCCTTCAAAGAACTAAGTCAAAACAGATGCCCCCAAACAGCTAGGACATGGTTACTCGTTTTCCCAACAATCTTTGCTCCTTTCTTCTTCTTGGTTCATTTTTTGCGTATCCCTTTAATCAAAGCAAAGGCTAAATTTTTTTTAAGCTCGTTGTGGTCTTCATTTTTGTCATTCCAGAGGCCTCCTTGAGGGGAGGCAAAACCAGAGAAACGTGGTTAGTGAGTATATAACCAAATACGAAATAAAGAATTTCTTTTTCTCTAGAAACTAAGGGACTTGAATATGGAAACTATTTTTACAACTAATTTGTGCACAAGGGATTGTCAAACTCACTACTCTTGTACACCAATTCCCTTTCAAAAATTATATTTAAATCAAAAACAAATTTAATTTTTGAAGAAATTTTGGACAGTTTTGTTTTCATACATGGCCTTCTCATATTCCTCCTGGGAGAATTTGAATCCGTTTCCAGAGACAACATCAACTTTTCTCAGGAAAAAGGCTATGTGTAATCAAATTATTATCAGAAGACCAACTTTTCTCAGGCAAAAGGCAATGTGTAGTCAAATTATTATCAGAAGACCAAGACTATAATAGACCACTTCAAGAGTACGTGTACCTCGTGATGATATTAAGTGTTTGGGAAGTCTTAAGTAAGAAGAGGAGGGGAGGGGACACCAATCCTCTTGTACGAGAGCTTTTATAATAAGGGATCCTCTCCTTAATAGCTATATTGGTGCAGAGACAAAGTGACCAGACTTATTTATATCACTCTCTTCATCCCTCACTCATTTCCAACATTAAAACATCAGCATATAGTGAACTGTATCTACTCATCTTTCCCTCCCCTGCCCTCAAAACTCCCAAACATGGCCCAAGTGTGTTAGACGTTGAGCGTTAAAGACAAATATTATGAATAGAACTTAAAATTTTACAATTTTTTACTTCCATTTATATTGATGACAATTGCATCAATACTGTGAAGCCGAAGATATTGAGCTGCCACTTCACCATGATAAGAATAAAATTACAATGCATCTTATGCTCAATGCTTTATACCTACGAAACACATGGCTACCTCAGCTCGTGCCTGAAGCTCTTCCAAAATTTGTACAATTTTCTCACGACAAATATTAGTTTCCCTCTGTTCAGCAAGCATTTTCCTCAATCTACACAGAGAAAAGAAAAAGGTTGAAACAATCATAGATTGTGTTTTCTGTAAACAAATATTTTTATAACACATCTCTATACGGAAAATGTATAAACTTGGCAGGTGAATAAAACTTATCTTCAATCAATACTATAACACAATATGCACCTATTCGGTATGCATATATAATTTAACTGTCTAATCCTGGGATCTCTATCCCCCTGGACTGCTATTTCAATGTGTTCCAGCAAATCACAACCATTTTAGGCTAATACAATTACACAGCCACTTCTTTTATCATAATTTTGTTTTTCTATATGGGCTTTTCTTCTCCGGGACCTGGATTGAGGAAGGTGGGAAAAGGGGGATCAAACTCAAGAAAAGGATGAACATGAAAAAGAAAAGGATTTTGGTCATTAAAAAAATCTGACTCCATGTCAAAAGGACAAATTTACTTTATATTTGAAAGAATTGGAGAATTTCCTAAATGTGGACATTGGTTATTAATCTGTATATCTTTCAGATGAAAAGCTATTGCATATTTAAATTAATCAGATGAAAAGCTATTGCATATTTAAATTAATGAATACAACATATCAATCACATTCAAAAAAGAATCATAATACTTATAAAAAATGAATATAATTCATATCTACCTGTGAACAACTGCTGTGTCTCCATGACCAGTGCAAATTATAAGCATGGTATTAGAGGGTAATGATGCATACAGATCACGGATTCTAGAATCCATACGAGCTAGAATCTTCTTCACTTCAGCTGTCACGCTGAATTTGATTCCTTTACCTTTGCCAGAGTTCTTACGACATGTGAGTAACGACATCATCTCTGCAAGTCTTCCATTCAGTTTCTCTGAATCATCTGCCTGTTTCTTGAAATAGGAATCCAGTTCTGAAAATTGAGTCCAGACAAAATGTACCTTTTCATTCTTCACCTGTAACCAAGATCAGAGACAAAGAAATTTGTATGGATCAAAAGAGGAATAAGGGAAAATAAAGAACAAATATACAGCCTACTAGAAATCTACCTCCTTTTGGGTCTTTGAAAGAGCTTCATCATCAGAAGTAACCGGGATTGAATGAGAGGATTCGGAGGAATATCGCTTTACTATGGAAACATCATCGATCAAAGAGGAAGTTTTGCCAGACTCACTCAATGTAGTAAGGAGCTTTTTCCGCATGAATGATGGAGGGGAACCAAAATCAGGTCCTTCAAAAAAAAACAAAAAAAAAAAAAACCCACAAGGAGGAGCAGTTTAGAAACATGTGACAGATTTATAAGACAAGGAAGTAAAGCATGCAGACACATAAATCTTCAACCATGGCAAATTGGGACCACTAATTCAATCATTCATATAGGAGTGAAGCCATACTATGTAAGGTTCAGAATTTGCAGATGATAGATTAGCACAATAAGAAGATTCATACCATTTTTGGACCAGGAAGATCAAGCCAGGATAAGCTCATGCTTAGCAGGATATTACAGGAATCAACACTTCTACAATTGGTCAAAGCACAGAAATAATAGCAAGAAATACATATAGTGCACCTAGGAATTTCTCTAGGGATGAAGATATATTCTGACACATATTAGAAGCTATGCATCTAAAGTAAAAAATCTTATAACCATTTTAGTCCAGAATACTAAATAATCAAAAGTAGCCCAGCAATGTTAATGGCTCTACATACGGATCACCTATTGATAAGCTATAGATCTGCAAGGTATATTTTAGTGCCATATATCAAATACAAAACTACATAACCTCCATAGGTATCTATGAATGTAATGGACAAAATTACTTGCCATGTCTAATCTTCAGTAGTGCCAGTTCCACAGTTGCTCTTGCATCTTCGGTGCTGTCATGACCATTCCCTGATTGCTGGATCTCCCTGGAAAGAAATCTCTTAGCAAGAACCCTTAGAGCAGATTTATAAGATTGACCACGGGGGTGTTTGTACAATACTGCTGTGTCTATAACCAAATCATGAGAGATCTTCAACGCTAACAAGTCATTTTCTAAAGAATGCCCAACTAAGATGGTCTCCTTGTAAACCAGCTTCAAAAACTCTTCCTGAATGTAAGGAGCAACCGTAAATAAATCTAATTCACAAGTCTCAACAGAAATAGAAATATGTTTCAAAGACTAAAGATTCAAGTAACAAAACCTGAATGTCTCTTAGACTTGTAGTCACCCCATGTAACATCTCACATGTAATTCCACTAAACCTGCAAGATTCATAATTATTATTCACTCTAGAAATAAAGTCAAGTCAAACAGCACAAACACATTTGGCCAAGGAAATCACCAAAGAAATTGAAGCCAACAAGTTATTTGTGTAATATTTTGATAAGAAGAGGAAAAGGAAAAGAAAAACCCTTGAGAATGTATTATCCAAAAGGCTTCAGCTGTTTCCATTTTGATCATCCTAGAATATACATAGATCACATACAAGACCATTGACCTATATTCATCTGGAATATCATATGGTAGAACCACGTCATATATTTCCATCTCCAACACAATAAAAAGGAAACAGAAAAACAATTTTTGCAGATGTTTCTTTTTCCTTTTTCAGCCACATGAGAGCACAGTAGTCCCACCAGATTAAACAAAAGAAACCATCCAAAGAATTTAAAACATCCCTTCTAATTCCCCTGTTCTCTTCCCAGGAGCAACAAAATGTAGTGGATTTAACACTAGACACACACACACACACACATGATCCTTGTGTCTTTCCTTGTAATGCAACAGGAAAATCAACCTTCGATGCCAACTACGGGAGCCCTGACACGTGAATTTGTAATGTGTTTGCAAGAAGAATTACTTCAGATTTTTTATCCTCTAACCAAAAAAATTCCTTCTAATATCATGTCCTGCTTTTCAAACATCTAAGGGAATATTGGATATATTATCTTCCCAAAACTAAGTTTATAAACTTTCTGGAATAATAACTTAGCAATTACCAATTTTCTTCCACAGTAATCAGATACCAACCCATACATTTAATAAAGAGAATATAATATACAGAACATAGTATGATAGTGGACTGGTTTGGTAATGCTGTGGCTTTTTAGAAGTTTATGTGCACCATGTGCTATGCAAATCTACTGTGCAAAAGCCAGGACATTGGTGTTTGGTAAAATATAAAAAAAAAGTTATTGTGAATGACATTGTAGATAAAGCGTGTGGTAAACAAAACTATATGAGTTGTTATGCAAGCCCAGGAAGACAAAAAAGAAATATATAAAACAATGAATATTTTTAGAAAATGGTTATTATATTAGAATTGTTTTTGTTTGGTATTCCAAAAAATGTACAGCCACTGCAGAAGAAGCATTCACTGGGTTGCTTCTCAAAAAGGCATGTGACTTTGAAAAAGCAGCGCAAGAAGCACCCCACAAAATTAATTACAAACACAAATTTGCAGCTTTTGTTATGGAAAAGCCAGAGCACCTTTTTGAACAACATTCCCGAACCCACCCTAAATCTTGACAAAATACAGTACCAATAAACTTAGGTCTATTGGCACCTTTCATATAAGAACAAAAATATACGTATCAATTGAAGTTAGCAACCCCCTCCCCCCCCCCCCCCCCCCCCCCCTCTAAAAAAAAAGTGATAGTAATAAGCCTTCCCTTATTATCCAACTAGTGTCCATCTTTAAATAAGACACAATATATACCCTCTTAATTTTATAACATTTGTGATTTTCAAGTTCATCTAATAAAATAACATGAAGGTTTCATAATCGCTCAACCCAAATTGTACCTGGTGTTGTAGTCAATGATAGCGTTTGACGGTTTCACAAGTTTATCTAGCACAACCTGAGGAACAGGAAAAGTTAACACATTAAGGAAATTATTCAATGACAAGCCAAATCTGTAAAACTGCATGCTAAAAGTTTAAGGAGTTGACCAACTCAATAAAGATCTTAAAACCGAGGACACCTGTATCTAAATTTGAACAAAGAATATATGCTCAAATTTTTTGACACCAATGGATCCAAAGAAAACAGAATATTATGTTATGCTGTGAACAAATGCACTGGATTGAAACACTCAGCTGAGGATAGAGATCACGAAAGTATTTATTTTAGAAAGAATGAAAATCATTCTTATGTACAAAACTTGAGTAACATATGAAAGAGGCGACTTTTAAGTACAACAATATTGACAGATACTTAGAAACCATCACAGCTCCAAAAAGCACCCAAAAAAAAAATCCATGTATTAAACAGCACAGGGATCAGAAAATAAATAGTCAGGGCATACCTGTCCTTTGACATCCACTAGGGTAACTCTTGTTAGCTCAAAACCCTCACTTGTTATACACTAAAAGAACATGAAAAGGTTTCACCAAGATGATGTGAGTGCACCAATTAGCTATTTTACAGGGGGGGAAATGAATTCTTAAACTGTCACTAACTTGGGGAGAGGGGGATATAACATTCCTTGCCTCATATGTGGTCAGCCAACTTACCATCTCACAATCGAGAGCCAAAATTTCATAAGGAGAAGATCCCAAAGGAGCAGGAGAAGTAGAAAGAAAACCTGTACAAAATAAAAATAAAAAATGTCAAGGAAACTATACGCAAAGAAAAATGTTGTTCAAGGACAAGATAACTGTACAGTAATCAAAGTCACCTGGCTGATTGAGAATATACCCATTTTCTTCCAGTTCCTTTGCTGTAAGTGTATAATATGTAACAGGGAAAGGCATATCTTTTGTAAGCTCCATAAAAGATGGATTATCTGTACCTGTACTGCAGCTTGCTGCATAATAAAGATTAAAGTTCAGAACAATGATGAAATTGGTAATGGTCAGTGAGTTATAGTAATTGTTTGAAAGAACAAAGACATGCAAGCATATTTGTGACTACTGAAGATACTTCTATGAACATTTTCAATAAGGCAAACCAGATTCATCCTGTAAGCCAAAAAGACACCAGGGGAAATATCATTGTCAAAATTAAAAATATCATCAAGTAAGTGGTAAGAAAAATCACAGGTACTAGTTTTTTTTTTTAAAACAAGATCAAAAGAGAAGAACCATTGTTCTTAGTAGCACCGACTAGCAACCCTTTAGTAAATTATGAATAACTAGCTTCCGCACAAAATGCCTAACTTCACCCTCCAAAGGAAAATTCAATAAGAGTATAGTGATTGGAGACCTTGTTCAGATGTCACATTAGATTTTTCTGTTACTGAACTGATCTCGTTCCTCTTTCTTTTCAACGTGCACGTTAGAAGTGCATCTATTGTCTGCATTCCACCTGATACACAGCTAGCATAAACCAAAGGATGAAACCTTAAGGACTCATACCACCAACATTATGAAGGATAGAAAGAAGAAAGCAGATATACGTTCACCAACCTAAGAGCTAAGACTGCCCTTGGGCTGCCAAAGTATTCTTTGAAACTGGAAAGCTTTTTAGACTGAGACAAGTACAAAGCTGCGTCCAAGCCTGGCATATAAAGCATAACCACTTTCGGAATAAGGGGTTTGTTCTGCAAATGATAATGGTATAGCATAAGTAATTCTAGCAAAAGAGAAAACAAAAACAAAAAAAAATTTCAGTATGATCTGCAAGGAAACCAACCCAAATTAATTAGGAATTATTATTAGATATGTCGGAGCGGGGCCGTATGCCAGTGATGAAATTATGGCCCAAAAAAAAGGAATAAAAGAGATAATAATCCAAGTATTCATTAGAAGGGCCAATAAATACAGTTCATGACTGAGATGGTCAAGTAGCTTAATACAATATCAAAGAATTTCCAGTTGGTAATCTGTATGACAATCAAATTAACATATTTTTTTTAAAAGAGACACGATACTGAACATCTATTAAAACAATTATTTTCAATCAAACCATGAGATAGCGAGAATTAGGATACAACCTAGGAAGGAGTTTTTAGTCTACAAAAAACCAGTATCATATAGTCAACACCTATCCATCACATTCTTATTATGATGCCACTTTTTCAAGAACCCCCAATGTTGACAAAGAAACTACAACCGTACCAGTTAGCCTTTCCATAGGATGAAGCTCAAGCACTGAGAATTATTTATTAGTACTACAATAGCAACAAGAAAGCGGAAAATTCCAAGTTTTTAACTTTTCCAGCTTAATTTTGCTGTGGTTATTAAACAAAGAATCAGATAATCTTTTATGCTTCAATATTTTGGTAGCCAAGTTATCCCCTAACAAACAGAAAGGAAACGTAGAGTGTTGACCTGTACCTTAATAAAAACCCATGATGGCATAAATCCTTCGGCAAGAACCCAAGTTACAAGACCTTGAACATCCTGTTTCACGTCACAAACCCTGATGAAATCAATACAGATACTTGACAATCAAGGTGTGAACAACATTATCTCTACAGAATAACAAGTATAACTTCATGTCATTTAGAGGCCGCAATAAACTACCTGAAGATTCAAAGTTGAGTTAGCTTCTGGTGTCTTGAAAACAATGTCTGCCTTAGCCTGCAAATGCATAACAGACTAAACTCAGCAACCACCACCAACACATATGTACACCAAGATTTTCTCTTTCCAGGGAGAGAATAATTTAAATAGATTTGTCAGATACATAACATAAGACCTTGCTAAAAGATAATCATAAATCTACTCGATAACCTTTCTTACAACTTCCCAACAGAAAATTGAAAACATCAGTTAAGAAGGTCCATTTTTTTTCAAAATGGAAAAATAAAAAAATAAAAAAATTAAGTAAACAACAACAAGCCCTTAATCTGATCAATAGGGGTTAGCTACTTGAATCCTTGTGGAAGCTAGGAGGTATATTTACATGGACTCTCTTTCCACCCACATCGTTGCTCTAATTAGAAGCTACAAGTATATGCAGTAACATTGCTCAACATTTAACACAAACACGTTATTTTATCATCACATAAAATTTCTCAGTTCCGGCTGAAAAGAAGAAAATTAACAAAACTCAAGTACAAAAAAAGAAAAAAAGAAGAAAAGAAAATAAACATTACTACCATCACTGGTTAATAGCAAAACAAATACATACACAGTCTGCAATTAAGCGAGTATGAGAGATAGAAAGCCTACTCGAGGTCCATATATATTTAAGAAACTGCTGCTTTTATCATTATTAGTAGAATCATCTTCCTCACCACCCACAGCTTCGGTTTTATTATTAGGAGAAGATTGCATTTTTTTCTCTCTCAGCTCAGAAAATCAAGTGCAGGGAAAGAGAGAAAGGCACTTGCACAGTTGCAAAGTTAAGAGAAATAAATAAAGCAACGAAATTTTTGTGTTCTGCAATTCTAAGATGGAGATGGAGATGGAGATGGAGATGGAGGCGCCCCGACAGCCAACAGGAAGAAGAACACGAGTTTTACAGAGCACAGACGGTACCTACACACAAAAAGTCCCAACTGAGGCTCCGTTCCAAAGTGGATATGGTTCTCGGTTCGGACTTCGGATTTGGTTCACAGCCAGGAATTTCACATATGACTAAAGCCCAAAAAGAGCTTATTCGCCCAGACCATTATAGGCAACGACACTGGTCCTTCTACTTTCACCGAAACAAAACGACATTGTTAGAGCCATGGTAAATTCCGGCTCTGCTCATGTGCGGCTATGTCTACCTTGCCAAATTAAAAAGTAAACACGGTGAGTGATGATCAAGAGTCAAGGGGTGAGCATGACACCCGAATAATCGTCCTATAACCGATCAAAATAATTTACAACTAACTCAAACTGAAAGAAAAAGAAACAAAAAAAAAAAACAAAAAACAAAATCCTGTTGATTTTTCGTGATTGAGATGGATAAAGTCGAAATTCGAGTAAGCTAACTCTTAATAACCAGTTAATCAACTATGATCTAATACTAAAAAAAGTGACACGTGAATTATTTTTATGATATAATAAATAAGTTATAATTAGTTTGAATCTTAATTTATAGTTGAAATTTAAAATGTCATTATAAAATTGATAAAAACTTTATAAATTTAAATAATCCATCTAATGATATCAAGTTTAAATTGTAACGTTAATAAATTGATAAAGACATGAAAAATTTAAATAATTCATCCAGTAATGTCAAGTTTAAATCGTAATATGATTCTGCAACATATTTGTAATATTTTTTGCAACTTTTTCAAGTTTTATCTTTTTCAGTTTTGGAGTTGATGGTTGATATTCTTCTTCAATAATAATGACATCTTCTTTTTAACTTTTTTGAATTTCCTGTGCAATAATCACAAGAAATATATATTCCTTTTGTAAACAAGACATCAAATTTTTGTAGTAATTATTGTGATAATCATCTTGACTCTGGAAAGAATAAACACACATTAATTTATGACATTAGTTTAAAAAAAAACTAAAATTATAATATTTCATTAATTCTAGTAGTACGTAAGCATAATTACCCTAGAATTGACAAATTCAATAGCTGAGCATCCAATTAGAAATTTTGTTTCATCAAATAAAGTAACATATGCCTTGTTTTAATCATCAGAGACTTCTATTCTCAAGCAATACCTACAAAATGTTAATATTATATATCAATATATATAAAATTACATTGTAAACATAATGTTGTGTTTGAATATTCGTACCTTTTAATTTTTTCATGAGCTTTTTCACAATGTAAGAATCCATCAATGTGCTTTTAAATTATTTCCATCATTTATATATTGATATTAATATATAATTTTAACTAATATTACATTATTATTAGAAAGCATATTCAAAGTGAGTACTGAAGTAAAAGACACTCGAGATAATATGGACAAAGGGAAGGAAGCCACAGAGGAGTTTTAATTATTTCTGTTTCTTTTAAAAAAAGAAAAGAAAATTAGACAGTTCTAAAACTATTAAAATTCAATATTATTTAAACTTGTTTAAAAGATTTTTAAAATATTTCTTATTAGTTTTCTTAGGATTACAAATACAATTAGTATACTAATTAGGATTTTTTTTTTTAAAATTCATTAATATTAAATTATTTCTATTATTTTTATATTTATATTAATATTTAATTATTATTAGTAGAAAACATATAAAAAGTGAGTAATGAACTAAAAGACCCTAAGGATAATAGGGACAAGGAGAGAGAAAGCCAAAGAGAGAGAGGGGGTTTTAATGATTTCTCTCTCTTCTTCTTTTTTTTTTTTTTTTTTGCTAATTATATTTCTTGTTATAAATAATTGAGAAGTAACATATTGTTTTCTTATTGGTTTTGAAATTAAAATTTAATAAAAGAGTTACCCTTAGTCGCTGATGGTTCAATAGAGTCCATTCTTAACTAATTAGAGAAAATATTTAGCAAAATAAAGGTAGAGATTTGTATTAATTTTTCACAATAGTCTAGACAAATAATATTTTATGTATGTACAACTATTGATATTTTTTTTCCAGTTTCGCTGATGGTACAATAGTATCCATCCTAAACTGACGTAGAGAAAATGTTTAGCAAAATAAAGATAGAGATTTGTATTAATTTTTCACAATAGTCTAGACAAATAATATTTACATATCTACAATTATTGATATTTTTTTCGAGTTTTTATAACTATAATACAAGTATATATTGATACAATCATTAAAAGATTATCACCGTCAAAGAAATGTGCCTTGCAAGAAAAAGAAATCTTTTTTTTCCTTATCCTTTGAGTCATGATCAAGGAAAGAACTTGGTGTGTAACAGTGTTGGAAGAGGGGATTTTTGGTTTTTATATATGTTGCTTGATGGGTGGGTAGTACAGTTTGCTTTCAATACCCCAGTCAAACATAACGAAGAAAATGAGACTTGAAAATGCACATATAAATGCTGTATTTTTTTTTATCTTTGAGTAATGATAATATTTATCCGTTCAAGCAATGTTTTTCAATAATTTAAACATTGATCAAGTGTTACTCTTGTTTGAACAAAGGAAATCTAACCATCTATTCTAAACTCTAAGTGTACTTTAAGAGTGATGGTGTTAATGGAAATTTACAAACATAGACTTGAAGACTGCATTAGTCACCAGCTTCACTCAGGATCCTTTTCAGATCATATATCTGGTGTGTTGTGAGCCTTGATGGAAACTTGATAATAAACTTAATTCTGTTGTTTCCATTCTTGCTGGGATCCTTTGAATTAGGCATTCCTTCATTTGTGCATACTGCAACATCTTCATACATACTAACTCAACATCACTATCATTATGTTTTTATCCATTACTGACCTGGTTCACCTTCAACCAAAATCTCTTTGTCAGTGCCTGGAATTCACCAAGGACTTCCACTAACAAAAAGTTCAAGCTAAACTTCTTCTCATACAGTAACAAAGTATATAGAATATATAAGTAAAATCAACTTACATCAGAAGCTGAGATTCCTTCCATCTAGAGTTGCCCATATCTCTGTTTCATCTCATGAATATCAAGTTATATAAAATCAGTATAGTATTTTACATATAGAAAATGCACTTCTCAGCAATATCACATTAGCAGGGCAAGCAGGAGTGAAAATACTATATGGGTCAATATTTCCAAGTTCATTGTCAGCAATATCAAGAATCTTGTCACATGCACTTGAGAAGTGTACAAATGGCAGGAAATCACAAAGAAGGTTCAACAACTTGTATGTTTTGTTAGAAATCAAACCAGCTGACCATAAAAACTGGAAAACTCCCAAGCGGTCATGGTAATCATCAGTTAGAGCATTTCCCACCTGCATCACACACATATCTAGTGAATTTATAGGTAACATGAAGACAATTATTATTATAATATAAAAGCTGGATTCTATAGCATGTAACCTTTCAAGTTAATAGCTTTTCCATCAGTTGCTAAGTTATGCTTCACAATGACTTGGCTAAGTTAAGGAACATAATGTCCTGAAATACAATTTTTTACAATTAGTTTAGCTTTATAGATATCAGGTCAAGATGAATCATATAGAAAAATAGAAAATAAAATATCACAAACCATGTTAGCAGCCTTGTATTACATAAGAGTAATGTTATATATATGCATACAACTTCCTTACACAATGATAAAATTATATACAATAAGTGAAAATTTTATGTAAAGTTATTGATAAGTGTGATAACTCGGATATGAATTTATTAACCACTTTTTTCTCTTTTTGAGGGGTGGCAGTTGTGCAGTAGGATTAGGGTTGAAATGGAGTGGAAGTTAATTATCCAGTTTCTCATTTGATCTATAAAGTGAACTGAAAGGTGAAAAGAAAGTGGAAAGATCAAAGATATCAAATTAAATTGTTAATGACAATATAACACAGCCAAAATGGTATATTAATAGCAAGGAGATACCCAGCATCATTCTCCAGCTACGCCAGCCATCTCAATTAGTAAAAAGCGAAGACCATGGGAGAAAGGAAAGGGAAAAAAAAAGAAAAGAAAAGGAAATAGAGATAAAAGTCTAGAGAGTGTGAGAAAGGAAACAGATACAGAAAAAAATTTAAGAGTCATTAAGAGGAAAAATTAAAAGACTCAAGGATAAGTTCTTTCAAAGAACTATCCAATTTGTATAGACCTTTCTCCCATTAGAAAATTTTTATAACGTAAGCAAGTAGAATTGCAAAACTACTATTGATTAATCTCCTCGGCTCTACCTAATGTTTTCTGCTTCATACCAGGTTGGATTTAACATAAGAAGAAACCAGAGTTCCTCTTCTCTGAACACTACATCTTGCTCTGCTTGTAATTCTTATTTTGATCTCTATCAACCATCATTGGAGAAAGGTAGGATAACAGACTACATTTTGCAACTAACTACGTTTTTCCACATAGGTGATAAGGAAATAAATTGACGGTCAACCTCCTCTGCACAAGTAGTTTACTTCCAAAAAACATGTTCTTGCTCCAACTTGGGTTACCAGAGATAGTTCCTCAATGGCAAACTTTTTTCTGTATTTATATCTTCAAGTTTTCTAAGTCCATCAAGAATCTCAATCTGTTGGAAATACTTTTCAGGTTTTTGTTCGCCTGTCTTGTATTCAAAAACATGATTTAGATAATTGTAAGGAATTTATGCTCCTCTTTTTCATGTCAAAGGTGCAATTGACAACAATATACCAAAGTAAGATACAAAATAACAGAACATAAACAAATAACTCTATTGACTCAAATTCTAAACCCAATATATATTACAGCCTCGTATTTCAAAGCTGTGTAATTTTTCAAACAATGTCCAGAACCACAAACAAATAATATAGCTTTCCTGCCCTTCCTTTATACTGCAGAAAGCGCTCTAACCACTTCAACAGGAATTGCAGGGAGTCCTTGGCTGCATTTAAATAAAAGGGTGATAAACTTAAGTACGTAAATTGTCAACGTTGGTAAATTTTGTGAAGCAGAAACATGAAATACTAAATGGTCAAAGATCAAAAATTTCTGCAAGCGCTTTTTTATAGAAATCTGCTAATTATTGAGAATGATAGGATTTATGAAATAACCAAATTACAAAATTCAGAGAAGCCCAAGAATATCAAAAATATACTTGCTGCAAGAACAAAAAAAAAAAAAAAAAACCAAGAACAGACCTGGATCGACGGCAAAAGCAGAGGAAGCAGTACATGAATGAGTTAGCATGCCGTCGATAATTATCTTGATAAGAAAATTCATTGACATTAGAACTCTAAGACACGGTAGAGAAATTCATTGGCATTAAAACTCTCAGACACGGTGGCAAGGGGTAAGAGTCAGATCGAGGAAAAACCAGAAAATTTGGAAAGGCAACAAAGGTATTTAGGGAAATGGAGGATAAGGATGGAAATTAGAAAAATTTTAAGGGTAAAAATGAAAATAAAAAATTTCTGCGTTAAGCCTCTCTTTTATGTATAGGGTATAGATTAGATATTAGATATACAGGTAGCATAAAATTATTGATAAAGTGAACATTTCTAGCCCAATTTGAGCAATCCTTACTCTTCCTTCTCGTATTCATTTCATGGAGGGCGGTGGCATAAAGAAACAACGCTCCTCATTTATGAATTAGTGTTACTCCTTTGTTATGATCCCATATTGGCATCTCACGTGGACCAAGTATGGTACTTAAGTCTAAGGATTCACCCACCTAATAGACCAATCTGTTGGGATGGGCTCTCCTTTAGACTTAAGTTGTATCAAGGTATTCTCGTTGTCGTTGAGAGTCGATGGCTCGAATGTCAGCCTTTCTAGGGGTTGGTCTTTTGGGATGGGCTCTCCCTTGGGCTTGAGTTGTATCAAGGTGCTCTTGTTGAGGGTCGACGACGTGAAAGGAACGATCTAGGAAAAGGCTGCTTGGTGCCCATGGGGTCCGGAGCGAAAGCCGTCTAGAGTGGGCTGACCTCCCTTGGGCTTGAGTTGTATCATATTGCCTCAATAAATTTTGTCCAGAAAATCAAATGAATGCAAAGATTTAATAAAGAAGTTGACTTAAATTATACAAAATTCTGACTCATAAATTCGCGAGAGGATTCATTTATTATATATTACTAATATTTTTACATAAATATATTAACATACAAAAATATATATTTATCTTGATTAGGGGTGAACAGTTGATCGGATAAATTTTAAGACTTTGGCTAACTGACTCTACAAATTCAGTGTTCAAAATTATCAACCAACGAGAGTTGGTTTTCAAAAATTAACCCTCATCACTTTTTAGGTTAACATTTGGTCGGGTTGGTCAGTGACTCAGTGTATAGGGAGGTGTAGGGATATGAACATGAGCAAAGAAACAAGAGAAAAACTTTCAAATCTAAGGATAATTTGTCGGATCTAGATCTGTAAGTATCAAATTCATCACTTTTCATCATCATTTTGGATTGTAGTCTATCGATCAAAATGCAAAATGAGTTGAAGTTAAAATAGACCGGAGCTGTTGGTAAAAATGACATTTGCTTGGTTTTGGAACCATGTGTCCTACATTTAGAGGTTTTGAAGTATATAGATTAATGTGAATTTTCCACTTAATTTGTAGGGACTCAAAGTGTAGTTTTGTCAAAAAAAAGAAGAAGATATATTACGTAATTGTTGATTTCCTTCAATAATTACTTACATAATTGCCTAATTGTTGGTTGCTTAAATGATTAAAATGCAATATACAAAGTACTAAGTGTAAGGGCTTTAAATTTTTGGAACATAAACACTTGCCTCCAAGCTACATATCACTTAGCGAATTCCCTACACTTGCTTCAATTTCTTTATGACGATTTGTCATATTACTCGTATGTCTCATTTATACATGGCATCAGAAGTTTATTTTTAAAAAAAAAAAGCATAACAAGTTTCGTATACATTAGCAAAACTAGGTTAGAGACATAACAAATTTCACATGCTATCTTTGAGTGTAAAATTTGCCATATTAGACACTATGCTAAACACTTTTCAGTAACCTACTTGATTCATTTTTTATTATTATTATTTTGCTTTTTAAGCATCTGTCTCTATAAAGACTTAAATCAGTCATGATTCTTAAGGATCACATGCATATTCATAAATTCTTAAAACAAAATCCCAAGCCCGACCTCTCCGTCTAAGCTCTTAATATGCTTGATAATTTATGATACATATCTCATGATGGTATGAATGTCTGAAATATACATTTGATTTATTATGTTGCTATTGCACGCTCAGTCATCGAGTTGCGCTTGTGTGTCACAATCTACTGGCTTTAATTTTATATGATCAGTATCCCGAACTTTGTAATTCATCGTGCTCGGCTAATAGTTGTAATGAGACTAGCCCAAATTGAAGTAAAATAATACATATTTAATTTGAGGCACAATAGGTTACATTGTCCACATTACAAGCTATACACAGTTTGGAATCAAATCATCAATTTAACCTGCCAATACATTGTGAACGGGAAACTCATGTTAAAGTAACAAATTTTATACCTGTTATATTTAATATGTTATCAAATGATTATTATTTCAATGAAATAATATTACATATTTACATACATGTGGACTAACCAATCCTCTTGAGATCGATTATTTAGACATAAATGTAGAAAATGATGTTGGATAACCTTTGTTAACGTATTTCGTAATGAAAAGGGTTAACCTCTACCAAAATGCCGAACACTGATAAACGCCCACAAGCTCGCAAACGAAGCCAAAGAGCTATGGTATAAGTTGGAAAAAACTAACTAACTAACTAACTTACAACCACAAAAAATGGACAACAATAATCAACCCTCCTCCTGAATGTTCACAAGCCTGAATTTACCAGTTCGCACTTGAAAAAGTAGGAGTTGAACAAACTACTTAGTAGTTAGTCCTTGTGGGTTATAAACAATCCAATCACACCTCTCAGTCGATGTGGGACACAATTTTTTGGGTATTACAATCTCCCCTACCTAAATCCTTGACGTCCCCGTCAAGGCCCAATACCAAGATCTTTCCTAGGTGATGTGGGTTTCTAGAGGCATAGACTCATCATAGGCCCAGCCCCCCACGCCGCTGTCGCCTTCTTTCAGAGCCCTCACCTTTCCCCGCTGGACTGAGTCCAGCCCACCATGCCTCTGTCACTATCCTCCAGAGCCCTTATCTCTCCCTGCCGAACATAAGATAGCACCGATGATGCATAACCCACGTAGCCTGCAATTTTTGAGGTATTATAACCTCCCCACTTAAATCGTTGATGTTCTAGTCAAGGCCTAATACCAGGATCCTCCCCTAGGTGATATGGGTTTCGGGAAACATAGGCACAGCCCACCACTCAGCTGTCATCTTCCTCCAGAGCCTTCATCTATTTCTACCAGACCGAGTCCAACCCACCCCTAGGTGATATGGGTTTCGGGAAGCATAGGCCCAACCCACCACTCAGTTGTCATCTTCCTCCAGAGCCTTCTTCTCTTTCTGCCAGACCGAGTCCAACCCACCACGCCACTGTCACCGTCCTTTAGAGCCCTCATCTCTCCCCACCAGACATAGGATAGTATCGATGATGCACAACCCACGTGGTCCTCAATTTTTGAGATATTACAATCTCTCCCACTTAAATCCTTGACATTCCCATCAAGGCCCAATACCAGGATCCTCCTCCCCTAAGTGATGTGGGTTTTGGGAGGCCCAGCCCCCCACGCCGCTGTCGCCTTCTTTCAGAGCCCTCACCTTTCCCCGCTGGACTGAGTCCAGCCCACCATGCCTCTGTCACTATCCTCCAGAGCCCTTATCTCTCCCTGCCGAACATAAGATAGCACCGATGATGCATAACCCACGTAGCCTGCAATTTTTGAGGTATTATAACCTCCCCACTTAAATCGTTGATGTTCTAGTCAAGGCCTAATACCAGGATCCTCCCCTAGGTGATATGGGTTTCGGGAAACAAAGGCACAGCCCACCACTCAGCTGTCATCTTCCTCCAGAGCCTTCATCTATTTCTACCAGACCGAGTCCAACCCACCCCTAGGTGATATGGGTTTCGGGAAGCATAGGCCCAACCCACCACTCAGTTGTCATCTTCCTCCAGAGCCTTCTTCTCTTTCTGCCAGACCGAGTCCAACCCACCACGCCACTGTCACCGTCCTTTAGAGCCCTCATCTCTCCCCACCAGACATAGGATAGTACCGATGATGCACAACCCACGTGGTCCTCAATTTTTGAGATATTACAATCTCTCCCACTTAAATCCTTGACATTCCCATCAAGGCCCAATACCAGGATCCTCCTCCCCTAAGTGATGTGGGTTTTGGGAGGCATAGGTCTATCATAGCACGGACACCACAAAAAGGTAAATGCTCTGATACCATTTTGTATGGCCCCAAGCCCAACTGACCCAAGTACCTTGAAAAGTTCACAACCCACACTACATGAGTTAAAATGCTAGCTTTAAGATACTTAGTAGTTAGTCCTTATGGGTTATAAACAATCCAATCACACCTCTCACAATCAATGTGGGACACAATTTTTTGGGGTATTACAATCTCCCCCACTTAAATCCTTGACATCTCTGTCAAGGCCCAATACCAATATCCTCCCCTAGATGATGTAGGTTTCCTGAGGCATAAGCCTATCATAGGCCCAGCCCACTATGCCGCTGTCACCATCCTCTAGAGCCCTCATCTCTCCCCACCGGACCGAGGATAGCACTGAGGAGCAAGTATGAAATCATATGATAACCTAACACCAAAAAAAAAAAAAAAAAAAAGAGCAAAAACATGCATGGCCAAAGTGATAAAAATAGAATCCACAACTAACATTCTGGTAAGGCATAAGTAAGGTGAACCCAAGTCCGGATAGCAGCAAAACCCAAGTAGAAGGTCTGTCCTGATCACTCATCCTAATTGAGATAAATTCAACATCTAGTTGAAGTCTCCATTATCTTTGAATCCATTTTTTGGTGGTCTAGTGATAATATCATATTGACATTATCCATTCACAACATGACACATGACCAAACCAAAGAGGAACCGTCTTTTTTATTACTAGTTTACGTGGCACATGATCATTGGGTATCCAATTTTATACATACCCAGTGCGTATTCCAAGTAGGCTATTCCTCACTCTCTTTTATAAGCTCTTTATAGCTTATTCTATGCATATTCAACTTAAGCTTCATATCAGTTTTCCATGTTTAAAGAATTACCCTTCCTCTTAGCTTGCATGTTAGATCTCAAAATCACGTGGAGAACATCCACAAACATCTCATGTTGAGTCAAATCCAAATCTAACAAAATTCACATTTAAGTTTCAAAATATAATTTATCAAGACAATATCCTTTAAAACCTAGACATACTTCAATTCTTATTAAAATAAAAAGATTTAAAAAAAATAAAAAATAGGTTATTCAAGTTGAGCTTGGGTTCATCTTCGGCCAACTAAATCTATTATTTAGTTTCAAATATAATTTAACAAGACTATATCGTCTGAAATTTAAAGCAATTTGATTGTTAATATTAAAATAAAAAGACTAAGAACTAATCATCATTAGGTCATTTAAGTTTTCAAACCTAGTAGTGACTTAATTCCTTACAAAGTTGAATGAAGTGCAATCAGCTTTATTTGTATTACAACTCTCTACCTTACTAACAAACTGATAATTTTCGCTTTCTACCTTACTACCAATCAAAGTGTTATAATTAGGAAAACCTTGAGTGGGACAAAGTGAGAGTTCAGTACATAAATGTCATCCACAAGAATTTGAGCACTCTGAGCACCTTACGCTATTGAAATAATATCCACTCTAAATGTCAAAGCTATTGAAGAAGAAAATCAATAGAAACCATTGCAACGTTTATCCAAAAATAACAAAATCTACACCCTCTTTTTGACACTAGCTCTTTCTCAAACTCATTTGCAATCATAAGAATTACCTTCAAAAATATACACACAGAAAATGGCCCTAGAGAACTGTTTACAATTAAGCACAGTGACAACTGCCAGAGCTGGTGCAATCCATTGTTATCAACCATTTTCTTCAAAGGAGAAGCTTAATTTTCCAAATTCCACAGGATTAAAGAAACCCAATTTAGTATTCTCTGTGTCATCGCCATCTTCATTGCGTTCATCCAGTGCGAAATACCAAAAATCCCGTATCATCTGCAAAGCTATAGTAAATGAAGGTAACCCACTAAGGCACTAACTCTGCTAGCTGATTGTACTTCCTTCTGCTAGGCTGCTATTGAAATTTCCTTAGCAAACCAAGCAGTTAGTTTTCTGAACCATCAGACATATTTTTTTCTAATTGATACACAAAATGGACAATTTTATTTGCAGTTCAAGTGGTTTCAGATTCAAGCTGGAATAACCTTGTCATTGCAAATGAAAGCCCTGTCCTTGTTGAATTTTGGGCACCATGGTGTGGACCATGCAGGATGATAGCACCTGTTATTGATGAACTTGCAAAAGAATATGCTGGAAAGATTGCTTGTTACAAGCTTAACACAGATGAATCCCCGAACACAGCTTCTACGTATGGAATCAGGAGCATACCAACTGTTCTGTTTTTCAAGAATGGAGAGAAGAAAGAGAGTGTTATAGGTGCAGTTCCCAAGTCCACCTTGTCTGCAGCAGTAGAGAAATATGTAGATGTTTGAAATTAAAACACATGGCATTGACAGAACTAATGTGGGTTCATGAGAGCCATCATTTGTTCTGAGGATTAATTTCTGTATGCAAATGTTGATTTGAATTCGTATCATATAAATGTCACATTGGATAGCAATTGATAATTGAAGAACGTCTTCAGCTTTCTCAATATTTCATTTTGCGAAGAATTTACAAGTTGCTAGGCACAGCTTGCTATGCTATATATCCACAATTCCAATTTTCTGCCCTGAATTTGCTTGAAGTTTATGTTGATGTAGAGAACCTCAGTTAGCAATTGCAAAAACATAACCTTAATGTCAGTATATGAAACCTTGATTTGACAGCCAGCTTTCTTGTCACTGGGAAATATTTAGAAACAAATAAATAAACAACACATTCCGCCAATCCTTTTCTTGGGTTGATAATCTTCTAAATGGTAACAACATTAGGCTTACCGCAGGTTCAACATGGCTCAAGCCCGAAATCCTTGCAGCACACTGAGTAGGCCATTGACTATAATGACATCAAAAAATTCCAACGAGAATTGTTAGCCTATTCTCCAACCTCACCTTTTTTAACCAAAAACAGATCACAAAAGATGATTCCAAAGTAGCTACCTTGGATTTCTGACCTTTTATTTTTTGTAACAAACATGTTAAAGTTGGCTTTTGTATAGATGGAACTAATTGTATTCTTTTTTGGTACATGTCCATGCAATAGTGTATTCTTTCATATGTCAAACCCCCTTTTATTTTTTCTCTATTCCTTTTTTAGGTGCTAAAACACGGCAGTTCTTGACTGTAACCCAAAACCTCATCTTTACATATATAAAAGACACGTTTGTTAAGAACTAAAATGTAAAGGTACATTCAAAATCACAAGGAATCAGCCCCATCAGACAACCAGCCACTAAATTTTCCTTTTTATATATAAATTAAGAGATTAGTACAGAGTGGGATCAAGGCCCATTACTATCCAACAGCTTTCTCCTGTCACCACGTGGCAGGAGGCAAATCTGCCATCTCATGCTGCACAGGCAGCTATCAAGAACAAGATCACATGTGATCTATAAGGCCTCTCATTGAGTTGATTTCCAATCAAATTGAAGATTATTAAAACCATTAACAGCTCCTATCCCACTAAGCAATTGGTTTGACAATTCCTGTTGATGATTCATACCTTGGTCCCGGACCATGGACGCCATTCCTATCCTTCCATTCATAATTGGATTATTTTCCATTGCAGCTCTGATTCCATTGACAATGACTGATTGACCAAGTCCGCCACCCATTGTGCCAAATCCAGCAGTTCCAACACCTGGACTGCCATTAGCAGTCCCATTCCCGACAAGGCAGCTGCCACCGTTGAGACCTGTGTTTGTACTAGCTGGCAAAATCCCATTAACATTTTTCACATCATCTCCAAGAGAACCACCATTTACCATTCCACCTGGGCCATTAAGTTGACTAGACATTATTTCATGTATGATTTTTTGAACAGAGCTCTGGGAATCACTTTGATCAGCTTCATTAGAAAGAGATGGTTGTTGCAAGGAAATATTTGCAGGTGAATTAGTGGTACTCAAGTGATTTCCTGCTGTTAAGGCAGAATGAGATGTTTGTGGGGGATTGTTTGATGAGGATGGTGTTTGTGACTGAAAAGCCGAAGGATTTGGCTGTGCCTGTGGTAACCTACTGGAAGAACCTGGGGATGGGATCTGAACAGAACTTCCAGCATATGGACTGCTTGCGTTGTTCATTGAATTCCGCTGTCTGGGGTTCATGGAATTCTGGTGGAAAAGCCCAACGATGGTGCTTGTGGTAGTTGATGCAGATGCTGAGTTGACAGAGTTATTTACACTAGCTATCACACCATTGTTAGAAGCTATTTGCATTCCAGGAGCCTGGACAGAATTTTGATCATTGCTTGAGTTTTGGGCACCCATTTGCTGCTGCTGTGATTGATCGTCTGGCTGTTGTGCTGGACTGTGAAATCCAGATGAACCACTTGTTCTACGAGGAAATTTGGCCAAGCTCTCTGAAAAAAGAAGGATTAGCAATCATGAGGCACTTTGCTTGCCCACATTATATTCATAATCTTTTTCAGTACAATCATACACCAGGATATATTAGGAATTACCCATTTTAGGAAAAAAAATATTTGCACTTTCTGCCTGAAGTCTTTTCTGAAGGAAAGGCATCAAAAAGCCTATAGTGGAAACTGGAACATCTATGGACTCATTTACCAAGCACAAGGGGGAAAAAGGAACTGTAACATGGCCAACCACTAGATCGAGTTCCATCTTATTTAAGCACGGTATTCAGTAATGCCTAAAACCTCCATACTACCAGGTCCTAGCCATGTGTGGAGATAAACTAAGGGAGGTAAGAAAATGGGAAAAATGATTATGAAGAGAAAAGAAATGGAAGGAGAGTTCATAACTTTCTCTGCTCTTGTTTGGGAAGTGAAGAAAGGAAATGGAAGGAAAGAAAGTTGTAATGAACAAAACTATCCGCTCCTTTGTGATTCTCAACAAGGGTAAAATTGTAATTTGCAATGCCTAAAAAACTAACTAATTTTCTCTCCAAAGACGATTCCTCTGATTTTCCACTTGGTTCCAAATAGAAGAAAACACCTTTCTCCTCCCATTTCCCATCTCCCAAAAAAAGGATTAGGATACAAATTAAAAGAACAAAAGGAAAACCAAAAATACCCATTGTTTATCTTGAAACACAAGACAATGCTCTACTTCATAATATGCTATCACCAGTACAAGACATTTCCGAAGCCCATAGATCATCCTCTACACCAAGGATAACCACTAGTCATGCTCTCCAATCTTCAAATAACTTACAAGATATACAAATAGCTCTTCTCAGCCAAAGCATCCATGAACACCAAAAAAAGAAACACAAAGTTGGTTATTAACTCTATTAGTATGTTCATTGAATATTTCTTTTACTTCTAACTTCATCAGAAGGTTTTGCAAAAGAGCCAGGCAAACTGAGTTCTTTTGGACTTTTGAAAAGTAATCAAAATTGCGTAGTAGTAGTATTGCAGCAGAATACCATACTATTTAGTATTGCAGTAGAATGTCATACTAATTAATATAAGACCAATCCAATGGAGTAGAGTTTATCAAGCTTACCCATGGGTCCTGTCCCTGTTTCTCGGCTGTAATCTATCAAGTCTTTCATACTATTTACTACTTCTGATATCTGCAATATAGCCAAAAGAAACAATGTCAGAAAAAATAAACAAATAAACATTACTCAATATTATCCAAATGTGGACCTTCACAACAAATCCCTACCCCACCCCCACGCAACAAAAGCCTCGGGTATTTATTTGAAATTTAAGTCCTCTCTTGGAGAAGGGGATAGGAAAAGGAATATAAAAAATATGTGAAGAATGAGAATAATTGCTACTCTTAGCAACTAAACAAAGACATACAAAGGCCTTGCACCAAGTATGGCTCACAAAAACACACACACAGCTCAGAGCCTCAGATTGCCAAAACTAAGCCACCAATAACCCAAATTACCAGGATAAGGAATAAAAAGTTAAACGGTGGGTTTCCATGTGAGATGAGAGAAGATAACAAACACAGCTTCAAAAGCTGGTGTTGGTCAGCTTTGACTTACTGCAATATTCCAGAATAAAAGTTGATAGCATTAAAGCTCAACCCAAATGGAGAAGGAAATGTAGGCACTGCTGAATTGCCAGAGCCAATTATTCCAAAAGCGTAAGTCGATAGGCAGTGAACCCTCAAATACATATGTTAAGCTTCTTACACCAAAACAAGAACCCCTTCACATACAAACTAGACCAAGCACTAAGCCCACAAAGACACACTACTGACATTCTTCTGGAAAGATGCTTATTGAGACTTTTAGCCAGTGACATTATAACTGACTTTGCTCATACCATCCTTGGGTACAGCCTTTCCCAAAAGCTTAAGCTAAAAGGAAAATAGCCAATTACGTATATTATGAGACAGACTCCAACAGGTACAAGGGCCAAAAATGGTCAAACAAAAAAGGAAAATACAAGCCATTTGTCCATCAAGAATTCAAATCACAGGTACTCTCAAAGAGGATGGAAATGCTAAAAAGAAAAGTTCTGAAAATTAACCAATCACATCCAAACTCCCAATAAACAAAAAAGTACCAGAAAGCAAAAGTTTTGATGTTAAATCCAAAAAGTCCAGCATTTACTATGAATTAAAAGAGAAATACATGCACCACTAAATTTTTTCTCCTTAAAATATGGGAAATTACCTGAAGGCACCGCACATATCTCTTCGTGTACCCCAAATCATTAACTAATGGCACTTCCAATGCTTTGGCCAACAGCCGAGCTGATGCCATAATCCTAGAAAACAAGCATACAGTAAAAACATCAAAATCTACAATAAGTCAAGCATTTTTTATCTACATGGCAAATTTGATATGAATGAACAAAATACATGATGTGACCCCTAACTCAGTCTCTTAAAGTTCAACTCATGTTCACAAAGAACGGCTACAAAATTTAAAATCTGCCAGCCTTGGACACATGGAATGGCTAAAGGGAACAAGAAAATTTAGATAAAGCAGATTGATAATTAATAAGAATTCTTAATTACACAAAATAATCCCTATGGACAACTAAACAAGCCTAAGGGTTTTGAACTAACAACCCAACTGCAGCATCCCCACCATTTAACACATGCAAAAGCCTGAGGTATTATCAGAATAAAATTAAAAATTGAATATTTGTCCTGGAAATGCTACAAGAATCAGTAAAAATATGACTCAAGTTGATATCAAATACATCATAAGTCACAGAGAAATAATGACCTAAATGCTCATAAATCAACAAACACAAAGGAAAACTGTAAGGACTCACATATTACAATTATTTTGCAAGTCTGGAACAGATACATTGGAGGATGCATTTTGAGTGGCAGCCTGGTATTTTTGGGCTGCAGCTCCAAGCTGACTAACCTGCATTTCAAAAGAATAATGACATAAGTAAATTAGAAAAATGCTAAACATTATACCACTTACAATTTCACTCTAAAGCCAAACAAATCAATAGGCAATCAATTACATAAGAACAATAGATCTACAATTATAATTTCAACTTTACAAAATCATCATTACGACATTACCAAAGAAATGTAACCAGGAGATTTAAAAAAGACAAAGGCACAGTAAACATGCTCCCTACAAAGCTAAACAAGATAAAATCTCAGTATAATGCAGCACTCATTGAAATCAACAAACATATCATATAGTTTTGAGTATGAAAAATATAAGCTAATGCTGTCACACATTACGAAGTGTGTTTCTGTCAGAACAAAAAAAGAAAATAAACAAATTCATTAAATAAACCAAAAAAGAACAGCTAGTAACTATCTTTTCAAATAAACAGCACATCTTGTCAAACATATTTTAGTTCAAATTCAATTATAATAAAGGTGCCTCATGTTCTAAATGAAATTATCTAATAACCTGAGGTATTAACAATCTTCTAGGGATAAGCTCTTCATGGCGTCGGGCACAAAACTCCCAAGAGCATATCTGTCGAAGAAAACAAAAAAGGAATGTCAATAAAATATGCTTAGATATAAGCAAGTTATACACGGAAAGTTAATAATTAAATGTGCGACCTTCAAGTCTGGGGTGAACACTATTCGAAGCTGACCATCACGAACAACACGAAGCTGCTCAAAGACACTTTCTTGTATTGCCTTTGCATAGTCCAGAACAATCTGACCAGATGAATTTTGGTATTCCCGAGGCATGTCAATATAAAGAAGTTCTTCTAAAGTACCACTTTCATACTTAATTTTGAAAAGCCTGGGAAGAACCTCAACAGTTGCTTCTGAAGATGAAGGGAAAAAAAATCATTCAAAATTGGAGATCCCTGTTTTTGCAACACATAAATTGGGAATTTGGTGTTGAAACTATCTACATCAGGACAAATATTAAACCTCAAAAAGTATGTACCAATGAACTGATAGCATAGGAACACTTCAAGAAAAACAACAATGCAAAGTAGCAGTAGATAACATTAAAACCACATTGAGCAAAAGATAAATGAATTGAACAAGTAAAGGTTGAAAAAGATAAAAATAAACATACCAAACCCACGGCCAGGCTTGCGATTGCATATTTCACAGTGCCATACATCCTGAAATGTTTCAAGAACTTCTTAACACACTAATGCTTGGCATTGATAAACAGCTAAACATTCTAACTAGCATTTCCTTGACAACATTCTAAAGCATTACTAACTTGGGAGCTCCATTTTGAAATAAGTTACCTATATTTTAATACCAAAAAAAAATGATCTCATTTTATCATTTAAGATACTAACTCAGATTTTGATGGCCCTAGCCCTTTGAAATAGTTTAAGAGATTTCTCTAACAGAACCTGGGGAAAAACTCCAGTTGTTTGTCTTCCACTTCCATACAGAGACACACACCACTTCTTTTTGGCATGAGGAGCAAAATACTCAGCAACAAATTTCCTCCAAAATTCAATATTGTTGTCCTACATGAAATCAGAAACATTTTTCATTATGATCACAACTTAATAGGAAATAGACTCCAGCAAGAAAAATTCTTACTTCAGGTCTGTGTTGTTGCTGATACATGTAATGTGTCAAACGCCGCGCACACGTCCCAGGTTCATAAACTGGCTTTACAGGAGACCTTAACGGTGTATTCTGCTGTTGAAAGTGCTGTGGTAGTTGGGAACGTTGTTGAGGCATTGCCTTCAGTAGTTGCTGTTGCTGTATTTGCAAGAGTCTTTGCTGGTGCAAAAGATTCATCTGGGCTGCAGCAGCCTGAGAGGGCTGCCTAGACATGTGGAGGAACTGCTGCTGCTGCTGTTGTTGCTGCTGATGATGCTGCTGCTGCTGATGCTGTTGCTGTTGTTGCTGCTGTTGCTGTTGCTGCTGCTGATGCTGATGCTGTTGCTGTTGCTGTTGATGAAGAAACATTGTCTGATCAGAATGCTGGGGTTCTATTTTCACTGGTGCCAAACCTCTCATTGTCTGAATTTGTTGTGGTTCCAGTTTCACCGGAGCAAGATTCCTCAATGTTTGCAACTGTTGCTGGTGCTGTCCAAGTTGATCGTTGTTTATCTGTGGCTCTAATTTGACAGTTCCAATACCACCTGTCCCTCCTCGAATCGATGTAAAATGCTGCTGTTGCTGTTGGGTGTTGTGAGAAGAAGAGAACTGTTGCATTGATTGCTGACTATGTTGGAAATTCTGAGTTCCAAGTTGTTGAGAATGCTGTTGATCTGCCAGCAGCTGGTTACCAGATGAATTTGAGAATTGTAGTCCCTGACCTGAACCAGGGTCAACGGCATTCGATGCAACAAAGGAGGATGAAGGATTATTGAAACCCATTCCAATGCCAATGCCAGAAAGTGGATCTGACTCAGCTCCACTATCAACCCCTCCCCGCTGACTACTCCCAGGACCAGAAAGCCCGGAATTTGGAACCCCATTAGTAAAAGACTGATTCAATATGGAAGACATGTTGGGAACATTTCCAAGCATATTCATGTTATTAAACTGAGTACGCGGTGAGACGAGTGAAGAAAAAGTTGTCTGGGAAGGCACAGGACCCCCTTGAGCTCCCAGCATACCAGAATTTGATCTCAAAAGGGAAGCCGAGACAGACTGAGCACCCCCAATTGGAGTGGGTGGCCCCGGAGGTACCATCTTTTCAAAGATTGTAAATCTTCAAAACAATCACTTAAGCAGAACAAACTAAAACAACATGAATTCAACAAACTACAGTTACAGAACAGCTTCTGAGAAACTGGGCATAGAGTTCAACCAAGATGGTTTTTCACCCCAAAATCCAAGTTCATGGGCTTTAGAGTCATCACTATGCACCAACAAAAATGGGTGAGATTTGTGCCTGAGCATGTGGTGTTGAGTTGTACCAAACACAATCCAAAGACCAAAGAAAACCAAGACCAAGGAACAGTCTTTGATTCTGAACATTCTACTATAGAGCTGACTCCCTTAAATGAGCGACCTTCAAACGGCTTCCGCATGAATCTCTGTATGACATATGAGTTTCCAGATCCAACTTAACGTCAACCATCGCATAAAAACGTAACTAGAAAACCAATAAACTTTCACTACGAAACCCAGATTCAAAATATAATATTAACGAAGTAATAACGACAAATTATTGCAAATAACGCAAGATAGCTTCAACTTAATGAAGAATGAAATTCGAATCTCCCAACCGACGCACAATGAAACCCAAAAAGATACTCAGCAAAATGAGATACTCAATTTAAATATATCTTCTTTCTCAAAACATTGAGCTCAATTTTCGAACTTGTGACCCCAAAAGAAATTAATGCAGAGCACAAAATAGAAACTTTATGTAACTAAAACCAATTGCTCACAAAGAATTCCACCAAAAACAAAGGTATAAAAAAGATACAACAGCTAGAAGCGCATCGATCGAGCTCTGGTTTGAGCGAATCAACAATACAGAGCTCGAACTGAGTAAGCTGGACTATAAAAAAAATTCAAATTAACGGAAAAATTGAGTAAAAAGGGTCAGAGTTAAAGACTTGAAAGGACTCACCCGAGTTGAATGCCTTTAAAATCAAAAACGCCACTGAAAATTTATCAAATCTCACTAACAAATTTCTATAAATTTAAACTCCGATTCCTCTTCCACTTCAATTGTACTGAAAATCAGTTCACCTTCTCTAGGTTTTCCCAGTGTATGTTCATGGACTCTTGTATCTTCTCAATATACGCAGTGGTCTTTGCTGTAGATTCTTAGAGAGAGAAAGTAGGAGAGAGAGAGAGAGAGAGAGATAGAGTCCTTGCGGACGTCAAAAATGTATTCGATCCGATTGAATTTTCTTCATTCTTTCTTTCTTCTTTTACTTTCTCTTTCTTCTACACCTGTCTCTCCCTCAGAAATGAAGTCAAATGCTATTCTTCTCAATCTCATTATATGTATGTGCATACATCTTCATCATCATTCATCCATCGTACATGATGTTTTGCACATGTTTCATTCCCACGCCTGAGTATGCAGATTTAACTTTCAACACATGACCTTAGATTTTGAATTATTTACTGAATTACCTAAATTTTGTGTGATGTAGATAATTCTTGAGTAGATATTGTACACGTGAGATAAAGAATAAATACCAATCCCCTCTCAAAAGTGTATTTAATTTAAAATTATATTTAAGTTTTAAAATTTTGTTATTGTTTCTTTCTCTTTCATACATGATCTCCTCATGTATCCAAAAAAAAAAAAAGGTTCGTATACAATTCAAAATAACTGAAATCAAAATCGAGTCACACTAAAAGAGATGGGTGAGCAACCAATTAAGATTTTTTTTTAAGGATCGGGTAAATTTTGTAGGTTATGCATTTTTTTATGATTTAATCAAAAGACCTAACCAAAATGCATTCTTATATAATTATATTTTACTACATGAACTATCACTTATTTTGTAATAACCCTCATGAACCATCGAATTAGGCACATTGCCTCCTTATTTGAGTTATCATTAACAAATAACCATAATTCATCAAAATTAGTCATTAAATCTAACAAATTAACTCATAAAAAATTAAATTACCTTCATTCTAAGTTTTTTATTATTTTATGTTTTCTCTTTCTTACATCTTTTTTTTTTCATTTTCTATGAAACTAAACTCTTTATATTAATTTAATTTTAGCATGCATAAATAATATTTGAATCATTCATAATTTTTTATTTTCTTGTCATAGTATTTAAATTATTAATAAATTTTTTTCATATTATTTTTTTCAAGTATAGAAATTGTTATTTCAATTTGCGTTTAGATGATAATATTTTCATCAAAACATTTATTTATTATTATATTCCATATTAAAAAATATACTAAAATTGAATAAATATAGATATTTTAATTATTAAAAAAAGAGACAAGAGATAGAAAGTGACAGACATAAAAAATATAAATATAAAACTTAATAATGAAGGTAATTTAGTATTTTATAAATTAATTTGTTAAATTTAATAACTATTAGGGTGTTCTGATAGTTGTATATATACCATTACATCCAATCAAATTAATAAATAGCTATTAAAAGAAAATTGTATCAAAATTAAAGAAACTATTATCAATTTATGGATACTTTTTTTTTATTTTTTTATGTTAATATAGGGAAATGCAAAGTAGTCATTTATTCCTAATTTTCATATAACAGCCTTACTAAAAACCTCATCATCAAGCTCAACAATTCTGGTCTCTCAGTTCCCAGCTCACTAGCAAGATTGAGTCCATCCCTCACAGTCCTACGCTATAGCTCAGCAATGTCACCAATAGTAGTACCTACATTCCCATTGAAGAAAACTAGAAAAAGCAGGCAATTTGAATAGGACGCAATGTATTAATTAGACACTCAGTTGTTCGTTTGAGGGTCTGAATCATCAATCATGGAGTCCTGTTTTACCTGCTTAATTGCCCTTTGGGATGGTGATGGATGCATGTGCAAGATGGAGGTGCACGCATGGCCGTAAATGGTTATTAAATTTTATATTTATTAGGTGCATGGTAGGTGAATTGTTGATGAATAGGGGTGTAAATATCTGCACCTGAGTTTTGACAATATTTAACTCGGCTATTTAATTTTTAAGTAAATTTTGAGCTCAATTCAAGTTAAATTTGCGATTAGTTTGAATCCGCAAACTTAAAGCTCGGTTTCTTAATTAAGAGCTTTTTAACTAAAAAATCAAAACAATTCTTTCTTAAAATGATAAAAGGATCCGAAACTATTTTGAATATTATCTTTTATATATTAAATAAACCTGGTTTATGAATTTATAAATTGAATTTTATTAAGTTTTAACTTAACATATTTAATAAACAAGCTTTAAAATTAAATTAAATTAGAACTCTACTCATTTAGTAAAGTCGAGTCAAGCGACCATTCATTTGCACATTTCATAAAGACAAAATAAATAATGAACATTTTAACTAGGTGATTAACGGGGTGTCATGTGAACTTGGTATTTACAGAGAAAATAAAAAATAAAGTATGTTGACAATTGTTGTACAAATTTAACTATTTGTTTCACTTCACTTGCACATATAAATCTGGCTGATCTCCAAAAGTACAATTTAGAATAAATATATTTTGTTTATCAAAAATTTGTACAATATAATATCAAAAAAATATACCAATCGTACTAAGACAATCACATCATAATTAACAATACTAACTATAATTAAGACAACAAATTTTAATATTACATATTAAAATTCCAATAATTAAATTTGGCCCCTGAATTTAACGAAGTTTAAAAAATAAAACTCAAATTTGATTAATTTAATATACGAAATAACAAAGCAATAGCTCATAAAGTATTCACACAAAAAAATAAAAATAAAAACTTTGTTTATAAATTTGCACCATTAGTCCAAAAAAAAAACAACTAAAAACGTTTATAGATGAAAAGTACACATTGTTTGTTTGATAATTTGAAAATTCTTGTTTTTCATTTATAATATAGATATTTGATATTTACACAAAATTGTTGTTGAAAAATAAATAATTAATGCCTCTTATACATCTCATATATTTTCTTTTTCTGTTCATTTTCTTATTCATGCTTGAAAAACTCATACATACAGCAAGGCTTTTTTTTTTTTTCAAATTATTGAACATGTGCACATAAAATGAATTTTGTGACAGTGATGCATCCACCAATAACTAGATCTGTCCCCCACAAACACAAAAATCGAGATGATCTTCTTGGAATAATTTGGCACGTCTGATTTCAAAGATCCCTTTTTGGCAGTATTCCTCACAAAAGGCCCCACTCGTCTGAATTGCTTTTTGAGTTATTACACTAATTCATTAAAACATTACTATTGGCTTTCTTTTTTAGGATCGAAGATATTATTTATATTGATAGGTTACAATATTATATGGGATTTTTATAATTTATAAGATATAAAATATTTTTTATTTAATTATAAAATATAAAATTTGATAGTTGAGAAGTAATATAATATGTTGTTGACACATCATTAATGTATATTTTTAATATTTTAATATATAATATTGACATATCATTTATTAATTCTCTCTTATTTCTCTTAAGTTATATTATCTTATCACAACACTAATTAATCATCTCATATATCACACTAATTAATTATATAAAATATATGTTTCTATTTTTTCAATCTAATTCTTATTATATTCTCATACTTGCAGTTTTGTTTGGTATTTTTAAAATATTTATTCCAAAACAAAAATTCTCAATTTAATCTCACTCTCTTTGGAGGTACATGAATAAATTTAATTTGATGTCTCTTTATATATAAACGACAACGACCTAATTTCAGAAAAGAGAATATAAAAAAATTTAATATCATTGACTAATATTGTCAATGATTTTTTATGTTTATTAGAGTTGATCAATTGAAAAAAAATTAGAGCAAATTTATATTTAAATCAAATCATCAATTAGTATTGATGTCAAATTTTAATTTGTTTTTCTTTTTGCTTAAATAGAAAATATATATGCATATTCAATATTATAAAGGTGGTGCTATGTGCACTACCCATTCTTATGTGTGGACGAAAAATTAAGAAAAATGGTCTCTAATTTTTTTATTTTATATTTTAGTGTATTTTAAGTTCACTTAACAATTTTAGCAATACACATATCAATACCCTATTATAATTACAAATCTATGTAAAACAATGTTTCTTTAGAAGTTAATAATTTATAGCATACAATGTAATTGTGAGGAAAATAAATGATGTCATGATAAACAAGCAATATATATAAGCTGGCACATAGATTAAAATTTTAATGTCAAATCAACTTAATTTTATCTTTAAAATAAAATTAATAGTTAAGTTATAATAATGTTGTCAATACTAAATCTCACAAAATTAATTTTTTTTAATATTTAATAATTTTTAAATAATAAAATAATTAGTGCATAGTAGAAATGTCGAATAAATTTAATTAATAATATTATTACTATACACTTAAACTGAGCAAATATTCAAATCAAATTTTTTTTCACAAATTCATCGATTAATATGAGATTTCTTAATCAATATACTTATGTTTTAATTAATTAAACTAAGATTTCAGTGAAGGTGAACTTGAAAATCAGTTACATTAGCTTATTTTATATAACATTAAAAGGTATAAAAATAGGAAATATTATGTATACTATCTAATTTTGATAAGTGAACAAAAAATAAAAATATATAATTTTTGTTGTTTTTGTCTTTTTAGTATATTTATAGTATACATAATAATATTTTTAGTCAATATAATATTATCCTAAATAATATTAAACATGGAAGAGGATAAAAATGGCAAAACAAAAATAGGAATATCCTATATTTGCCGTACGAGGACAGGTAGAGCAGGGGGTAGAAGAAACCCTAAACGCGTATAAAAACATAAAACAACCTGGCGCCACTCAAAGTCACATGCATGTATCATACATGACGCATGTACATAGATTATAGATAATGTGAATATGCGATGGATGGATGGATGGATGCATATGATAGCAGCATGCGTTGAGATTGGGGTCACGCGGTTTGACGGAAATGACAGAA
Organism: Quillaja saponaria; assembly: GCA_029379385.1. NCBI lineage: Eukaryota > Viridiplantae > Streptophyta > Magnoliopsida > Fabales > Quillajaceae > Quillaja > Quillaja saponaria. Next base: position 8,426,707 of record CM055612.1, read on the forward strand.
ATGCATAACGGCCGTTTAAAGCTAGTAGATACTAGTATGATCTTATTAGCTGACAGCAGGACCTTAAGTGCTTCAAAAGAAGACTCTCTCTCACAAGTCTCCACCCAACCAAGTTATTTTTGGTATTATAATATTGGTTTTTATGTAGGGTATTGTTAGGTGTATTATATATATTTTAACAAAATAAAAATAATAATCACTATAATTTTGTATTTTAGTTTATTTATTGATATTAGATAATACACATAGTACTACTTATTATTTATGTAAAAATATTTTTGTTAATGATATATATCTATATTTATTATAACAAGGAGAAGATCTATAGCCTCATATTTTATAATAATATTAATATTTTTTCTCTTAAGTTAAGCTAATGAAAAAATTAACATCTTAATAACTATCATATCACTCTCATTCACACACAAACTCTCTCTTTCCTTTCAATAGAACTAAAAAAACTTAAAATAATTATTTTATATTTAAAACAAATCATTCAACATTTGCATAACACTTGTCATTATATAATATTAAAAAGTTTTTCTGTAAAGTGCAGAAATGAAAATTGAACATGAAACCTCTTTAATTCTAATACTTCTGTCCTAACAAATTAAATTAAGATCTCGTTGGTTGAAAGCAACATTGGGTGCTACGATGCTTATATATATGATCATGAAATTTATAGGTTACTGTTACAGAAAAGATAGTGGTCAGAGTCTTTCCTCTTGTAAATTGGTCTGATTAAACCCAATTAGCTAAATCTTAAACAGGTCTCAATTAACTTAGTCTAATAAATCTTGGGCTCATGAATTCTCAGCCCCATGGTCCAGCCCACCTGGAAAACTTGCAATTCTATATATGGAATTCCTACAGATCTGCTAATCGTTTAGCCCATATTTCATGAAGCTCAAAACCAAATGAGTTAATTATTCCGGTCAAGTCTCATAGGGCTATTAAACATTTGATTTTATTATATATAAGTATAATTATATAATTTATAATAATACTATAATACAAGTTCTCTTATGTTTCTCTAATAACAAGCTGATCAACAAGAATGAAACCATTCATGTCAACGTCGAGGAATGATGTTCTTTTAATTTTCTTGGTTAGCATCCTATACAAAATATTGTGAGTTGTTTGTCTCCTTAATGAATTATTTGCAATAGCAGTTACTTGAATTGTATGTTGTGAATTGTGTGGATATCTTGTTTGATTAATTGAATAATTTTTGGGTGGATGCTTTCCATACAAGGAACCGGTCTAGTAGTCCAGAAGAGTGATTAACACTTATTTAGAGAAATGACAAACTCACTCTTTGGTCATCACAAATTGTACATTTTGTTTGGTTTAAGTCCTTTCTCAAATCTTCTAGAGTCGAGAGAATATCCCGAATCCGAACATGTATAAAATAATTTAAGAACTAATGATTATCCTCAATATATTAGGAAAACGACAATGTAATACTAGATTTATCTAACATGTAGGCCACTTAATCTAACTCATGTTTTGTATGGTTGAAATTATCTCGATTCTAGAAGAATTGAGAGAAAAATATTACATCCAAATATATATGTTTACAATCATTTAAAAATGATTAGTTATTCTCGCTATATTGGGAAAACAACAATGTCATACTAGATTTAGTCTTGACAGACATGTACAGACATCACTTAATTGACCCTATCATGATTTATTTTGATTCTGAGTTGTTTTGATATATATCCGTATGGAATCGGAGAAGGATCTCAAATCCATACATGCATGCAATCACAAAGAGTTAATAATATCCAATCATCCTCGTGTAGTAATCCGATCTAAGTAACAACAAACATGAAAGGAGATAATTAGAGGTTTAGTTTTCTGTCAAACTCTTCTAGATTTCATTTTCCTAAATATATATATTAGTGTAATTTGTTAGCTTGAAAATCAAAGGTTGAAGCACAAGATTTTGATATCTTCTCTCTCTTGAGATCAAAACACAATGCAAGCACCCACAAAGTTAGTAAGACAAGCTTGATCTCAGTGGTTAAGAGGCATTTGCAATGTAAAAGATTTGAGTTCACAAAAATACATTTCAAATTAGGCAAACCAAAAACACAATGCATGTTACTTAGTTTGCATTGGGAACAAATGCTTTGCTAACATTAAAGTTCCATTTTTTTCAAAATATGACCTTTACAACCTTCACATAAAATAAAAAAACCATACTTTTTCTTTTGTATTTATATAATTTATTACCATATTAAATTTCAGGTTTGAATTTTATTTTTTATTACTACTTTTTCTCCTTCTTCACATTAATCATCATTCAACTTCCAACTGAACAAAAGCCTGGAGACTGAAGTTGGGACGCCTAGCAGTTTGGCCTCTACTGCCTCGTTTCACTCCCCCCACATCACAATTCACACACACAGACGGTTAGACTTAGACCCTCCCTAATTTACAAAGCCTACACTCTCCAAGTCTCCATTCATCCCTGCTTCACTGCCACTTGTATATGATTCCTCTGTTTCTCTCCCACCATGGATGACACGTCCATTGCTTTGTTTAAATTACAGCTGGGCTTTACCACTCTCCTTTAATTATTACAGTCAAAGATGCCCATTTTTGGTCACTCATGCACACACTTACTCTCACTCCTTCACTCTCTATTTCTCAATTTAAGAGGGCAAGAGCTTTCCAGCCCTGTCCATTCAGTTTCTGTATGTGCTCTTTTTATTGGGTTAGTGTGCGTGGTCTCTCAGAAAGAGATCTCGATGGAGAAATCTGCAGCTTCACCACCATTGCCAAGCCCTCAGCTTGAGAGGCAGCCTTCCATTGATTCTGAACCCAAAACATTGCTTCAGAATGAAATGAAGTTAGCAAGGGTACGTAAAGACCTTTTTTTTTTTTTTAAACTTAATTTTTATTTTTAGATCTTTAAATTTAACTTCAATCTGCAGAAGGCTGCTCTGGAAGTGCTTAAAAAATATAGCAAAGAAGAAGCTCAGAAAATATTCTTGAAGGTAATGTGAAATTGATCACTAATTTTATAACTTGGGTGTAGCAAGTCTAATTAATAATTGTTGGTGATTGATTTTAGGGTTTAATACCAGTTGGGAACTCAAAGAAGGAAGAAGAGGACCCGGTGGTGACTGATGATGATACTGATGAAGAATGAAGCTGAGTCTGATGAAGGAGATGCTTATATAAACCTGTGTTCTTGTTATCTTTGTGTCTTTATGTTTCATTTCTGAGAAAAATAAGTTACATGTAGCTCATTTGGTTTAATATTTAATAAATAATTGTGTCAAAAAATCTAGACTTTTAGGCAATTATGTGTTGAATGTTTTTACAATTGCTAATTAATTATGCCTGAAAAAATTCCTATTCTGAGACAAGACTTAGTACATAGATCATCTTGATTGAGAAAAGAATTGTACTTTAAAAAAATTGAAAAGGGACTGAAAAACTACAATACTTATGTACTTCTTTAGTAAAGGCCTAGAACTAATGAAACTGAAAAACTTGTATAAAATTTTGATAATTAGGCCATCAAATTAAATTAGTTTAAACAGCTTTAAGAGATTTTTCTTTTAGAGATGCAATGAACGTGGGGAGGGAGGGGAAGAGGAGTTGAATTAAGGATCTCACCCTTGACAGAGAATGGTAGTAGTTGATACCTTAACGTTACAAGCCAGATAACCATGGTCAAACATATGCTTTCAGTTTAAGTTTTTTATTTTCCACAATGGCAAAATGGACAAGAGAAAATTTTATTAATTCAAATATTGGTAGAAGGCATCTCTCTCTGTCATTGTCTTTCTCTTTCTGTTTGATCATGATGATTCTCGTGAATCAGAGCATATTGCCAAGCCAGCATAGCAATAAAGCTGCAACCCAGAACGTTCTATTCCTTTAGATGAGCCCTGAAGTTTTGCCATTGCCAACAAATACTTAGCTACCTCACACCCAGAGGCCTTGACGTATATACGGTGTTACAATTTGATATATCAGAGAACGAGACAAATGTGGTTAGCCAAATGTTGAAACTCCCTCCATGATATCGTCCATGGCTGCCACATCCTTTCTAGTGTATTGTTACAAGTTACAAAAAAGACCTCTCTCGCTCTCTCCCTCAAAACCCATTATCTAAGGATCGTAATGGACACCCCCTTCTCATTAACTGACAGTACTAGCTCTTTCTGTAAGCAATCAATGGCAAGCAACAAGGAGCCACCTAAGCTTGAGAGGCAAACTTCCATGCAACCAGCTGCCTCAGACCACAAATCCCAGGTCACCAAAGAGAAATACGAGATAATCAGGGTATGTATGAAAAATTAGGAAGAAAAAAAAAAGGAAAAAGAAAATGAGTAATTTATTCATATATATATATATATATGATATTTAATCATTCATTTGGTGTTATCTTCTGTAAGCTATGCTCGCTTTGCAAACTTTCAAAGAGCAGGCTGGCCAAAGCTCTGAAAGTGTGTGTGTGTGTGACAGTGTGAGTTGCAAATGTTTTCATTAATTTTCTTGTTTTTGCTAATACACATTATGTTCAGGGGCAGCAAGTGATGGCAGCTGCGGTTGAGGCCGGAACTGGAAAAGGGAAGGGAAAGGGTAGTCGTAGGGGATGAAGCGGCCAGCTGATAAGTACCGGTATTGATAGATCAGATAAGTAGTTTTGTTTGGTTTTAATTGGTTTCCTTAATTAAATAAAACTAATGTACTATGTTATGGTAGATATAATTCTATAAAGTATGGTAGGTGAAATTGCCAAGTTGGGTCTGTTTGGATCAACTAGTAAAATCTCTTGCCTTTGTATATTAAGAACTTAGAATCAAATATTGCCTTCAGTGACACGGAAAAGAGAGTTATATCCCATTTATAGCCCATAGACCCAATAGATCTTCTTCTAAAAAAAAAAAAAACTGTATATTTATTAAGAAATGCTTTTTAAGTCTCTGTTTTAGTAAATTTTCATGGGAAATTAATAAAGATTAAGTATTATTGAGAACTAATAGATAATATTATATATATGTCGAGGCAAAGATGCTAACAAGTACCCTTATATGCTGAATTACTACATTAATTATTATAAGGTGCATGCTAATTTATACTTTTTTGAAGATTGCATTGGTTTATCTTGAATTTAGTGACTCAAGAATGGTTTCTAATTTCAAAAGTTTTAACTTATAAAAATTATTATATTTATCACATTTTATCAATTTCCTTTATTAATATCACTTGATGTTTTATCGATAATATACATAACAATCATATTAGCAATATATTACAAATATTATGTTGACCATCAATTTCCTTTATTAATATCACTTGATGTTTTATCGATAATATACATAACAATCATATTAGCAATATATTACAAATATTATGTTGACCAACAATGTATAACGGACAATGTTATATTATCAATATAGGACAAAAGAAAATTTATATCGGCAATGTACAACAAATTATAGATACCCTATTAAAAAGACAATAACATTTAATTCTTTGATCATTAATTTGATCGTTTTAGTAAACTATATATGTTTTGTTCGTTATATTTTGCTTGAATTAACAAAAGTTTGTCACAATTTGTTTTATTTTCCCTTTCTATCTCATGTTTAACAATATTGAACCATACAGTTAATCAACCAAAAATTGGCATAAACAAAGTATATCCCAATTAATTCTTTATTTTTATCACAGAGATGTTTGATTGCTTCACTTATTATGCCATGTCCTAAGATCAACAAATCTTTACCTTTCAATTAGGAAGTCATGCTTGAATATATAAATGAAGAAATATGGAAGGAAACTTACTAAAACAATTTAATGAAGCTGCAACGAAATCCAACCACATTACGTGAATTTCTGGTTGCAGAATAAAATGAGTAAGAAATCCAAACTGCAAGATAATAATGTTACAAGAAATTTCAAATCTGAAAATCAAATTTTATTTATTTAGATTTTGTTTTATTTTATAAGGAATCGGTTTAAGTAAACACAAAGATTGGAGGTTATATGTGACGAGGAAGCCATATCACTCTAGAAAGGATCAAAGGTCACCTACTAATCTGAGACTTGGGGGGAAAGTTCACCGGAGATGGAAGTTGACATTGTGGAGCGAATTTAGGAGACAAACAATTTATTAAACCATATTTTTAAAAGATGCACAAGCTATCCACAAAATATGGTTCAAGTGATAGATAAGACACTATAATGTCAATTGTTCGAGTTAATAGGAAAATACTTATGAGAATGGACAGTCATGAATCCCGAATAAAATTAAGCTCAAATTCAAAAGGTGTGAGGATACTCGTGAGAGACAAAAAAGAAATGCCCAAACTCATGTTTCTATTGTAACGTTCTAAATATATGAATCACACGTGAATACTATTGGCTGTATTCCATTTTCAACTTATTCTCTCTTTTTTTATTCATTTTTCTTTTATTATATAAGACTTAAATTCCAACCCATTTTAAAAATTATATTTTCCATATAGATGTATACCTGTACTATTATTGTTAGGAAAATAATTTTTATTTAATTAAAATTTTCAAGAATTGAAGGGAGGTATTTTTGTTTGAAGAAATTAATATTATCAAGCAATCTCAGCTGAGCTAGCCAAGAGTAGTGTATTATCAAGTAAGGGTACTTCTAAAGAAAGTAGCTAGGAAAACCCAAAACACAAAAACAGAAGAGGCACCGACACCGATCAATCAAACGGTTACGTTTAGAGACAAAGTGTATTGGTAGGTAACGTCTTTCTTCCTCAACTTCATATTGCATTTGCATGCCTGCCACGTTCTTCAATGGCTTGACACCTCCCACCCATAGACGGATAGACCCCTCTCCTTCTTCTTGATCTCTCACACTTTTTTTCTTACCCCCACGAACTTACAGAACTATTTTCATATGTATATAGCGCATAAAAATCCATTAATTAATTCCCTTAGCACAAAGATCTAGCTAGCTACTTAGATTAAAAGATTAGAGTTTTGAGTTGTTCATCATTGTGTTTGGTGGTGATGGAAATGCCCAACTCTCCCAAGCTGGAAAAAACATCTTCATCTGAAAATAAACCCAGAGTGATAACTAAGGAGGACTATGCCTTAGCATGGGTATGTATATTAACATACAAGACTGATTTACTCTGTGTGTGTGTGTGGGGGGATGGTTATGTTATTGGATTTCTTCTTTTATCTCATCCATGTACAGGCTACAGCTGCAATGGCTTACCTGGATCTTAACAATATTGAGAATGCCCTTGCTGTAAGTATACTGTTCTTATTAATTTTATTGTTTCATTAATTATTTCTCTTATATATTGTAATGTTTTATAACACTCCTCACAATGACTGCAACGAAATGCAATATGATTAGGGCGAGGCCGTAGAAAATGAAGTCATTGCGGCTACTCCTAATAATCAAGGGCCTGCTAAGAAACTCAAGATTACTGCGGCTGATTAATCAATATCAACCCACCGTAAGTGGCCCAATGATTCTGCTAGGAACTAAATCTAATAATGTGGTAATGTATTGGAATTTGGAAGTGACATAATGTAACATGGGATTGATGCCCTAGCGATTGTATTAAAAAAAAAAGTGTTTGAATACATAGAAATGGAATTAAAATTTATTAGATTTAAAATTTATAAGTTTAGATCACATAAATAATTACGATTAAAATTATATTTCAAGACTTGGTCATCCTCTTAGTTGAGTCCCAACAGTAGTTATTGTCATGAGTCCTAACAGTAATTATTGTCATCTCCGCCAAGTCTCACGAATACTTGTTGTCATGGCCTGATGTGTTTGTTGTCTGAGTTTCTATTCCTGGGTTCCTGGGGTCCATGGGGAACTAATGGGCCACATCATAAAGAGCCAAATCATATCTAAATCCAAGTAGGATACTCTTGATATTTTTAAGATAAAAGGGGAACTGGGGAAGCTTGGGACTCGGGAAGAATTTGAATTGAAAAACCTTTAATGCAAATGATCAATTACCAAACTTTAAACTATGTATCTCAAGCCTTCTTCTCTTTTGTTGCAAAGGGAATAAAATTAAACTTGTTTTACAGTTTTTCTAGGAGCATTTAGACCCCTTAAATCAGCACAAAATAAGTGTACAATACAATGAGAAGCATATCATAAACAACCAGATTAACATCCTATTTGGCACCCAGTTTAGCAAGAACATCTGCACACTTGTAATTAGTCTCCCTCTATGCATGCTTAATAACCATATCCTGAAAAGAGGCCATCAAGCTCCAGCAATTATGAATCTAATTCTTGTAAATTAACAGAGCTGTCTGCAGTGTTCTCAATAAATTCAATCACAGACTTGGCATCTAGATTAATTTCCAAGGACTTGATTCCTCGTTGGAGTGCAATTAATTACAAGCTAACAAGTCCCCAGATTTCTGCAAGTGTGATGGAACCATACCTATTTTTTTTTATAGAAAAGCCAATCCCAGTTACCTGGATCATCCCAGATAACCCTGCGAACCCCAATAAAACATGGATTTCCCATAATTGAACCATTTGTGTTTAAGCTTAAAACATCCCTGCTTTGGTGGAAACCAATCAATGTCAATGATGCTGCAGACTAGATTGAGGTTCTGAGGCAAAGAAAAAAAATTCAGCAGATATGCCAATTGCAGTGGCAACTATTTGTGGAGGGATTTACTGTGTAGATTCAAAGATAAAAAAGTTTCTTGCTAACCGGATTTCTCTGCACAATATTGTATCTCAAATTTTGCTTGTATGATGAAGTACAAGGATATAAATATCATTACACTTGATAATACCGTATTATACAAAACCAATCATATAATATTATTCCCTTTTCAGATTTCTCATGCATCCTGAGAAAATTACCACAATCAACATAGTCAAAACACGTCCATATCGGAGCATAGACGTGCCACCACGTCCAGCCAAGGCTGCTGCTTCCGTTGCCATCAACGATATACGTGCAACAAGCTTTGCCTTCTATTTCTTGCACCTCTGGCTCCCAGCAAACCAACGCCACCAAAGAAACCCCTGCAGCTGGTTGATAAATATGACCCTTTTGTTGAATTTGAACCTGATAATTTTTTAGATTTAAGGTGCAAGCTGGTTCAGTTTTTGACAAAATCGTAAATATGAGATGTTGCAAAAGAAGAAGAGGTGATTGAATGGAAGGCTACACATTTCAGTTTTCGATAATTCACTTGATTAAACTATTTTGAATTGTTAGAAATATGGTGAGCATAATACACAAATTAAAGAGGACGAACAAATTAGAATACTCAAACATATAATTTCTACTTTCTTGATATCAAATTGAAAACATATAATGGGTATTTATAAGACTTATAATAGTAACTCTAAAATCACAAAACCAAATGTGCTCTAATATGATTTTAACACCCATTACCCTAGACATTAAAGACTCCAACCCATTACTACAATTTTATTACACATTAACCCAAAAAAAAAAAAAAAAAAAAAAACTTCTACTAGCACATAATAATTTATAGCCACCCTCTTAAAATCCATTACATCATAATAACTCACACCTTTTTAACTTCCACTAACAATTTATCATAGAAAAATAAAGTTTATTATTTTCAATGCTTCCCCTTAAACTTAATTTTCCTTTCTAACTCTAAGCAATTCTCTCAATCCTTGAAAGACTTCAAATTTAAGTGGTTTTGTGAAAATATTAGCAGCTTGATTAAGAGACTTCACAAATTTGACTTCCACTTCTTTCTTGGCAATACACTTACGGATGAAATGATGTCTTGTGTCTATATGCTTGCTTCTATCATAGAAGACAAGATTCTTTGCCAAAGCTAGTGCAGACTTGTTGTCAACAAAAATTTAGGTTGGTTCTTTTTGTGGCTCTTGTAGCTTCTTCAACAATCTTCTCACAAGATCAATAATATATGAAAAGAATAAAATAGGTTATAGTTAAGTGTACCTCTTAGGTAGCGAAGAATTCTTTTAGCTATTTTCATATGAGTAGAAGTAGGAGATTCCATGTAACGACTCACTACTCTAACAGCATAAAGAATGTCTGACTTTATGTAAGTCAAGTATCTCAAACTTCCTACAAGACTTCAAAATAATGTGGGATCTACCTTCTCTCCAACGTCATGCTTCGACAATTGCTATCAAGCATTTGGAATTTCTTAAGAACATCTTTTGCATAGCCTTCTTGTGAAATAAAAATTCCACCATTATTTTGCTTCTCTTCCAGGCCCAAGTAGTAAGACATTATCCCCATGTCAGTCATCTCAAATTCACAAGTCATTGCCTTCTTGAAATCTTCAAACATGATTGGATTATTTCCTGTAAAAATTAGATCATCTACATAAAGGCAAACAAATAAAACATCACAATTTTCATGTGCCTTCACATAAAGTGCATATTCCTGCAAACCCATTTTTATGAAAATACTTGTCAATTCGATTATTTCACACCCTTAGTGCTTATTTTAGGCCATACAAAGCCTTTTTTAGCTTCAAAACTTTGTCTTCTCGCCTTTCAATAACATAACCCTCAGGTTGTTCAACGTAAACCTCTTCTTCAAGAAAAGCATGGAGGAAGGTAGATTTTACATCAAATTGATAAATCTTCCAATGCTTATGGGCTGTAAAGGAGATTAACAATCGGATTGTTTCTAAGTGAGCAACATGAGCAAATACCTCTTCATAATCGATCCCATGCTTTTGTGCATAGCCTTTCGCAACTAGCCTCGCTTTGTACTTCTCAACTTATCCTTTTACATTTTTCTTTGCCTTGTACACCCATTTCAAACCAATAGCTTTATGATCTTTTGAAAGATTTGTCAACTTCCAAGTATCATTTTTTTTTTATATCTTTTATCTCCTCATCCATTGCTTGTCTCCACTTCTTGTCATTTTCAGCTTCTTCAAAAAATAATGGTTTACTATCTGCAACAAGACAAAATAAATTAACATCTTCTATCACTTCTATATTTTCATAAAGATCAATAAGACTTCTTATTTTTGGTCACCCTTCACTTGAACTTTTTTCCGATGAAGGAGTTGGTGATGGTGATGGTGATGGTGATGGTGATGGCGATGGAGGTGGAGTAATGGCTTCCAATGGTGCTTTTATATCTTGTTCTTCTTCAAAGTAAGGAAAAAAATTGTAACTTTCTTATTCTTGAACATCTCAAATCCTATGTTTCATCTTCATTAAACTCAACATCTCCACTAACTACGATTTTTCCATTCCTTAGGTTATAAAGCTTATAACCTTTGGAATTTGAATCATAGCCAATAACTTACTTCACACTTCGATCATCAAGTTTAGATCTCTCTTGATCCGATACATAGGCATAGGCAATGCTTCCAAAAATTTGTATGTGAGAAACATTTGGCTTCTTTCCACTCCAAGCTTCTTGAGGTGTTTGATTCTCCACACCTTTGGTTGGACATCTGTTGGACAAATAAACTGCACTAGAAATAGCTTATGCCCAAAAATTTTTAGGCATATTTTTAGATTTCAACAAACATCGGGCCATAGTAAGAATTGTTCTATTCTTCCTTTCTGTTTCACCATTTTATTGTGGTGTTCTAAGAACTGTTAAAGGAAGACGAATCCCTTGTGTTTCAATAAATATATTGAATTATTTGAAGTGAATTCACCTCCTCTATCGGACCTTAAAGATTTAATTACATAACCACTCTCTTTTTCAATAAGAGCTTTAAACTTTTTGAACACCTCAAAAGCCTCTAATTTTTTTTTCAAAAAATAAACCCATATTTTGAGAGTATAATCATCAATGAAAAGCAAAAAATAATGATTTTTACCAAATGAGCATGGCTTGATTGGTCCACACACATCGATATGAATAAGCTGAAGTGGCTTGGTTACTCTTGTGGCTTCTTTAGGAAAACTCTTCCTTGCATGTTTTTTAAGAAGGCATGCTTCACACAATTGATTTGGGTGGTCAATGAATGGCAACCCAGACACCATCTTCTTCTCTCCCAAATTCTTGAGTCCTCTAAAATTCAAATAACCTAACCGTATATGCCAACGCCATGTTGAATCTTTTGCACACATCTTCAAACATTTGGCACTATCAGTTTAAAGATTCAAAATGAACATCTTGTTTCTTGTCATGGACACCTTCGCAATAAGATTAACATTTTAGTCTCTAAGCCAAAGGTTTTTATCCTTCAAACGGATCTTATATCCCTTCTTCAAAAGTTGTCCCAAATTTAAAATGTTACCTTTTAATTTTAGAGCATAATAAACATCATAAACGAGCTTATGACCACTTTCTTTCAAAGAAATTAAAATGACACCTTTTCCTTTTATTGGAATTTTGGAAAAATCTCCAAAGGTCACAAATCTACTCACATTTTCATCAATATCCAAAAATTTGCTTTTGTCCCCACACATATGATTGCTTGCACCATTGTCAAGGTACCATTAACTCTTGATCACCTCATTTTCATCTCCTTTGAATGCTAGCAACAAAGTTGGCTCTTCCAATTCTTTTTTGTATTCAAGTAGATTAGTATTCTCTTCAACAACATTAGTATTGCGGCATTCCGAAGTAAAATGACCAAATTTATGATAATTATATCATTCAACATTGCTCTTGTCATACCTCTTCTCATTTGGTCTTGCATAATTTTCTCTTCCTCTTCCACGCCCTCTTGATTATTGTTGGCCTCTTCCTTCATTATTATTCTCAAAATTATATCCTCCTCTTCCCCGTCCACGACCACGACCACGACCTCTTTAGTTTCTTTCTTGTACACCATCTTTTTCTATGAAAGAAACCTTGGCTTGGAGAGCTTGTTCAAACAGCTTTTCTTCCTTCTTCTTAAATCTTTCTTCATGGGCTTGTAATGATCCCATGAGTTGCTTAATAGACATGGTCTCCAAGTCTTTCGATTCTTTAATTGCAACAACAATGTAATCAAATTTTGGTTGCAAATAGTAAAGGATTTTCTCCACCACACAAACATCTTTTACTTTTTCTCCATACCTTTTCAATTAGTTGACGGTGGCTGGCATTCTTGAAAAATAATCCCAAATTGACTCGAATTCCTTCATGTGCAAGGCTTCAAAATCTCCTCTCAATGTTTAGAGTCGAATCTTTTTCACTTTTTCAACTTCTTGGAGAGAGCTTTGCAAAATCTCCCAAGCTTTGTTGGCAGTAGTTGCTAGTGCCGCCTTCTCAAACAAAGACTCATCCAACCCTTGATAGATGATGGTGAGAGCTTGTTGATCCTTCTTCCTAGCCTTTTCTAAGGCATGTTTTTGAGCTGCAGACAAAGCAGCTTCATCTTGTGATTGGTCATATCATTTCTCTACGATCTCCCATGCATATTGTCTACCAAGCAAAACTTTCATACGAAGACACCAATTGTTATAGTTGTCTTTAGTAAGACTAGGAAATTGAAATGAGAACATTCCTGATCTAGTAGACATATCTCAAACTCACCAAATTAGAGCACCTAGGCTCTGATACCACTTTGTTAGAAATGTGGTGAACACAATACACAAATTAAAGAGAATGAACAAATTGGAATACTCAAAAACAATTTCTACTTTCTTGATATCAAATTAAAAACATACAATGGATATTTATAAGATTCATAATAGTAACTCTAAAGTCACACAACTAAATGTGCACTAATATGACTTTAACACTCATTACCCTAAACATTAATGACTCCAATGCATTACTACAATTTTATTACACATTAACAAAAAAAAAAAAAAAACTTCTAGTAGCACACAATAATTTATAGTTACCCATTATAAGAAATTAACTCTTTCTTAAAACCCATTACATCAAAATAACACACACTTTTCTAACTTCCACTACAATTTATCATAGGAAAATAAAGTTTATTATTTTCAACACGGATATACCAATATTATCTAAATTATTGTGTGGGAGCCTAGGACACTCTAAAAGCATAAAGAAAATGGTGAATGAAGGAAAACGGAGATAGGAAGTGAATATGGGGATCGAAGGTGGTGTTAAAAGGTACATCTCATGACCATAAAAGAGCATTTAGAATATGGTTTGAGAAGCTGTTTTATGTAAATATTAATGAAAGGGCTTTTATGTACTGTATTAAAAATAAACAAATTAAACTATTTTATATTATTAAGTTTTGTTTTTTAATTTAATTTTGATATTTAAATAAAAGTAAAGTACTATTTCATTTATTTATTTTTACTTTAATTCAATTTAAAGTAAGTTTTAATTATTATTTTTATTTAATTTATGTTAAAGTAAATTTTAATTCAGTTTTGAGGTTTTATTGAATTTAAACTAATTATTTTCACACAAACAAATTTAATTACAATAAAAGCAAACACAAATACAAATACTAAATTATAATTAAAAAAAGTACAAAAACAAATACTAAATTAATAATACTACAAAAAATTAAAAATTAAAAACAAACAAATACTAAATTAAAAAAAAAAAAAAAAAATTTAGCAAATCAACCCCAGTTCTTCTTTTGTAGTTCAAGTTTGAGCCTAAGTCAGCTAAGTTAAGAGATTGGGTCTCTTAGTGAAGTAAAAGTTTCTCTATGCAACGACACGGTCATGAGCTTAGCGATTTTAGTCAATTGTCGGCCCACATCGATTCCGGGAAGCTCTCTTATTATTGCCACAACATAGCCAATAGAGGGGGCTAGTTCCTCAAAAGCAGTAAAAGTTTAGCTCGAGGAGGATGAAAGACAAGATTGGACAAAAATTACCTTACCTATCTCTATCAAATGATCTATTAAATTTTGGAGGACGCCCACGATGCTCTTGCCTTTGCCCTTGCTCTTGCTCTTCCTCTTACCATGTCGTTGTATTGAAATAAATTATTAGAAACAATTAATTAATTTATTTTTTCACTTGTTACTCACACCACTAGCCTGTCCCCATCCACATTTTTTTGGCTGGATCCTATCAAATGCCGGTTTGCTTCCTTAATTTTTGGAACAAGTTCCATTCCTACTGTAGTGAGTCTAGTGACCCCACTTATTTTTTAAATGAGAATATTCTAAGGTTTGCTCGGGTAAGCTCTTTGTATCAGGCAATGATACTTGCCCATCTAGCATATTTGTATCCTTGAGTCTGTCCTTGTTTTTTCCTTTCCTAGATGCAGCAATTGACAAAAGTTGTGGTCTTATCTGATCTCCACTACATTCTTGCATTATTTTCCATTTTAGACAATAAAATCAAAAACTTAAAAATTTGAGCCAAAAAAAATTTAAAGAAATTTTGATTGAATTTGAGAATGGTGTGAAAGTAGAAGGAGGAATATGAGTATTTATAGAGTTACAAAAAAGAAAAAAGAAAGACATTGAATTCTAAAGCTGCCCATTGCAGGCAGATTAACAAAAGTTTGAAAAATCTTCTCGTTGGAGGTAGATTTATAAAAAAAAAAAATGAAAAAAAAATTGAAATTAAAAAAGTAGAATAAAAAATATATATATATAGAATTTGAAAAAAAAATTTTAAAAAAAACAATTTTTTTTCAAATTCTGCTGTAGGGTAGATTAAAAAAATATAGATTATATGACCATTGTTGGCCTAACAGTTAGCAATGATCAAATGAATTTGAATTGGGGGAGGGGCATAGTTGGTGTAAAGGAGAATAGAGGGAGGTTATTTTTATAATTTAGGGTCAAGGAAATATGGTGGGAATTAAGAGAAAATGATAAGTGAAAATTAGAGTCATGGCCACAGCAAAGAAGCTAACCTAAGGTAGCTTTTTGGCCACTGACGTGGGAGCTGCAGAATGCGGCAGTCCAAACAGGCCGTGACATGGCCCTGGTGGCACAGGGCCAATTTGCCATGTCTCGCCTCTGCTGTGTCTATGGTACCAAACGGCCCCTCTGTTGTGGATTTGATGCGGTACTGAAATGAAGAGATTTGGAATTTATTGGCTAGTTATTTTCTTTTTTCCTCTATATCCAATCAAAAAAGTCCCTTAAATTAGTTAGTTTTTACTAAAACATATAAGGTTGATTGAATTCAAAAAAAATTAAAAAAAATCTATGGCCAA
Source organism: Quillaja saponaria (assembly GCA_029379385.1). NCBI lineage: Eukaryota > Viridiplantae > Streptophyta > Magnoliopsida > Fabales > Quillajaceae > Quillaja > Quillaja saponaria. The sequence continues at coordinate 8,442,762 of CM055612.1, forward strand.
GTTTGTTGGAACATTTCCTAAGAAGGGATTAAATCTGAATATGATAGTTAAAACCAGTTATGAATTAAAATACTTGAAAAATGGTTACTAAAGCAGTTACTAAAACATGTACTAAATCAAGACCACTTGATCGTATGGCCAAACGATTAAATAGTCTAGGTTTAAACACCAACAACTGTAACTATTATGAATAGACACCAGAAAGTCTATAAATATCAGATTGATATATCCTTTCCTTTTTCTGACTTTAACAAGAAAGAATTGCTGCAGAAATTCTCTTTTGTTCTTAGGTAATTTAGAAACACTCATTTTTTGTTTTTGGCTTGACTTTGTGCGTGCAACACGCAGTCAAGTAGACTAGTTTGGTTGGTTGTGTTTCATTTTATCTTGGGAGACAGTTTGTTAACTCTTTTGCATACCATTAAAAGTGGTGGGAGCAAATCACGTCTTAAGGAAAGTAACTTAGTAACGTGACTTGAAGTACCAATCTTCCATTTTCATTATCTAAATTACCATTCTATCCAAGTTGATTGTTTTAAAAAATATGATGATTTAGGTCTTTTACTAAATCTTGTATAGTCCAATTAGGTTTTTTTTTTTTTAAATCCTTTATCTTGAAGTTTCACTTGGATTGTTATATTCTACATGTATGTGTCTTCTACCCCGATTGTGTTTTCTTCTTGCTATAGGGTACTTTGATTCAGATTGACTGTAACATGTGCTTATTAAATCTGGTGGGCTTGGGGAGTGTGTCTCAAGAATATGAAATCGGGGTTGGTTTTAGAATAAACTTACAAGCTGAAAATTTATGGGAGACATATGGGTGCAAGATTTATTGTCCAACTAAGAGGAAGAGGTTTTTTTTATTTTTATTTTCAAGTGGAGGCATATGGTAGGTGGAAATGTTGAGTTTCTTTGAAATTTTAAGTATAACCCAATCCTTGTACATGTATAAGAGTAACTGCTACAAAATAATGATGGTTGCATATTCTATGGTAAAATAAATTCTCTCTGTTGGATCTTGATTGTAATGGTAATTAAGTTATGCATGCAAGTTCTAGACTAAGGTTAGTTATTGAATTATTGTCTCAAATGTACTTTCTAAATGGAAAATACGTGTTTTTGATTCAATGTGAGCATGAGCTATTAGGGGTGTGCACGGGTCGGTTAGGTTCAGGTAGTGATAAATTTTTGGGTAGTAAAATTTATGAACCAAACCGAACTGAAAATATTTATTACCCGAAATTACCCGAACCGAAAAAATATGACTAGTTCGGTTCGGGTATTTGGTTACCCGAAATTTATCAATATTTCACTAAAATTAATTTAAAAATTATATTTTTTTGTTTTTGAACCTCATACTTTTTAAATTCATTAGTTATTGTAAAAGAAATACAAAAAACATAATATATTAACATATTCAACACAAATAAAAATTATAAATTATAAATTAATACAACAATACATTAAAAATAACAATTTTTTTTTTTAAATTATATATTTTGATTTTCGGGTAACCACGGGTACCCATGTGCACTAGACCTCACTACCCATAACCGAATCGAAAATAAAAGGTATTAAATTTAACTACCCGAACAAAACCGAATAAGAAAAATACCCGAATTTAACCGAACCAAATTACCGGTTCAGTTCGAGTTTTCCGTTATGCCGAGTTCCTTGCACAGCCCTAATATATATATATATATATATTTATTGGCATGTATAACTTAGTCTAGTACCAATTAATATTTCCAAAACTCAAAACATATTACAAATAATTGAGCGAACTTGATGAACTATACTTGGCTTATGAGAATTCAAATGGTTTTCTAAGCTCCTTAAGAAGGTCTTATTTTTCTTTTCTTTTCTTTTTGTCCTAGATTTATGCATTGTAAGATTCAAAAGAATTGTATTTTTATTGTATCATCTAATATTTCGTTTACTTAAGTTCATCGCATCACATAAATTGTTAAGATCTTTTATTGCTTAATTTTAACTTATCAACAAAAAAAGGGGTCAATTTCACTTTTCCCTTTTAAACTACCATATGAGTAGTAATGTACCTATTTTTCTCTTTAATTGAACACACTACACCCATATTTCTAATGATAGCTTGTAAATAACCCAATATGTTAAAATCACCGTTAATTTTAACTTTTTTTTAAATGAATGAAAAATATAAAAAATAACAATTGGAAAGACACAATTAACCTATTTAATTTATGAAATAAAATAAATTGCAAAACACAACCCTCTCTTTAAGAGTTTGGGTTTCTAATTATTGTTTGAAATCCAAATCTAATTAATCCCACCTGGAATTTCATCAATCATAAAAAAAAAATGTTAGAAAAATTGGTTAAGAAAAATTCAAAGCATTTAATGTCGGTAAAAAAGAAGGATAAAAATCAATTGCAAGTATGTAAATGTACATTTGAAATATCTAAATATACTTGTTGAGGAATGAATATGATAAAACTTATATATTTTTTCTCCTTCATATTATATTATTGTTGATTTATATTGTTAGTATTCGCACTGATGCTTAATAATAAATAAGATTGTCTATCATAATACATATAGACTGATTATTAAAAAAGTTAATTGTGTCTTTTCAATTGTAACTTTTTTTCAAATAAAAATAAAATTATATTCATTAAAAAAAAGTTACAGTTAACTGTGATTTTAACGGATTGGGTTATTTGCAAGTTGTGATTAAAAATATTGGTGCAATGTGTTCAACTTAATAGAAAAAGTGGGACATTACAACTCATGATAGTTCAAGGGAGGAAAGTGCAATTAACTAATAAAAAAATTAGAAAATGTAAAAGAGTTTAATTATTGATTTCATTAAATTATGACTTCCAGGTTGTTTTCATTTTTAAAAAGAAAAATAATGTGACTCGTAAATGATGACTTCATAAATAAGGATTTCTAAAATGAAATTTTGTTGCGCCCTTATCATTGCAAGAATTTTTTCATATAGTGTATTGATGTCTGGTCTTTTCTTCATCCCCGAGTCTCCTAGGTGGTTGATAAGCTCCATGAAGTAAGATATTCTTTGAATGTGATCAAATATATTGTTATAGTTTCTTGATGCATTTTTTTCTACTGAATCAAGGCAAAAATTTGTATAACAGAATAATTTGAATCTTCTCTGTAAGTTCTCCAGTGATTCGATACTGATATTTACTTTGAAGTGAATAAAATTAAGGTATAAGACATTGATGAAATTGGTTTTCTTATGTGTACTTGTTGTGAAATGATTAATCTCTTCTACGAATTCTGTTCATATCTCATGAATCACTTGGAATACATTGTGCAGAGGTCTGTGACATAATGAATTAGAAGAATTACATTCTAATTTGTTGAACTTAGATAAAGAAGATATTGATACCCTTTAATGATAATGATTTTAGTAAATAGGATTAGTTTCAAAAAATTTGTAATATGAAGTCAGATCAATAACGCTAAGCCATCATTGTTAGCCATCATAAGTAACTGGTTTTTGCTGTAAATTGAAAATGGATTTCTCATTCTCAGTAGAATTCATGGTCTTATATTATATTTCGCTATCATCTTTGAAGTTGGTAAGTATCTCTAGACTTCCCATTTTAATAATATGAAACATTAGAGTAGATATGATGTAAAAATTCCATAAAAATTCGTAACGAATTCATAGTTTTAGCAAGCAGGTGAGGGATAATGCTCATTTGAGTAGATATGATGACAATTGTATTGTCATCGCGTTTTTGAGTTTTATGAACATGATGTCAGAATGTTTAACCCAACTTCATTGTTCATTTGTATTTTCTTCTCTCCTTTTTGGTAGGTGAGGGATAATGCTCATTTGTTAAAATTAAAAAGGTAAAAGAGTCAGTCAAATGTAGGTTTTCAACAATATTTATAGCTTCTTTCTTTTATTTAACTTCTTTATACTGCCATTGAGTGATTCAAATTGATATCCATCTACTAATATAAGAAAATTGTATTGATTTTCCAGTTTATCAATGAATGAAAGCCATTCAAAACTACTTGGCCAAACTCGCAACAATCAAATGAGAAATTGCTTGCATTTTTCTAAGTAGACAAGTAGTGAGCAACACATAAAAGGGGAGACAGATTCAAAAAGAAAAAAAGGAAGTGTAGAAAGACAAGAATCAAGATGGAAAAACTAATTCTGCTATTTAAAACCAATCAACTGATAAATTTAATATCTAACAAAGTTTCCTGAAAATGATTCTAACTTTCACATTAGTTTATTCGTAAATAATATTTTCAGACTTAATCAATGAGTACATTTTATATCTCCTAGTATCCATCTAGGACCATCCTCTTCTGTACTTGAAGAAGAGGAGATGGTGCCATGTGAGAGATAAATTTATAATTCAATTATATATATTTTTTGGTAGAGGAAGGATGTTTCTTCTCTCTCTTAACAAACCCTCCCCTCCCCGGTACCGGAGAGGATCCAAATCTTATAAATATATACGTCCACACTCCCTGAAACAAAGATCATTTCTGCTATGTCGTTAAAACTTGAAAGCAACCCATCATACACATTCAAAAATTTATCTTCTCCCTGTAGTTGAAGAAAAATTCAGACCACAAATACTGCAGTGTTATAACATTCAAACTGATTGATGACGAGGAAGCTCTGTTCCTCATTCTGTTTAGTGTTTTATTATTATTCCCCTTTTTTTTTCTGCCAAACACATGGTATTTGGAAGTTGGAAAGAATGCACATATACAAGATAACGTGTAATCTGATATGAATTGACAAGGAACTTTGCCCTATTATGGTCCACTATGCCTTCGGACCTTATCAGGCTCAATCCCTTTGCTACTCCACCGCCCATAATTTAATGGAAATGGACAGAGGTCCTTTTCTTTTTCAAATTCATACTTCACCTTAGACGTAGCAATGTAAAAAACGTTTTTCCTCTGTTTCAAGCTCTACCAAAATTCACCCAAACATTGTGCTATTTTGTGTACAAATTTAAAGCCTAAAACTGCATTTTGTCATTAAGCAAGAAGTAAATTACAAACCCTTTATAGACCAATTACTATTAAGATTCAGAATTGCAATTGAAAATAACAAAAAGACTGATAAAGATGATGAGGAGGTGGTTCTGATATTTAGGAAGGAGGGTCTGCCTGTCTCTGTCTTTGTTATGAATCACAACAATCAACACGTATCTTAGACGTGTCCATCATCTTGAGCTCCACTTTAGATTGATTGCTTTTCTTGGTTTTGGGGTTTGGCCACTCCCATCTCCACCGAATCAGATTCTTCTGTTGTAGGCTTCTTTGAATTGCCACCCTTCTTGTCGCGATAGATGAAGTACAATATTAGCTGCATTGTCCCTAGCCCACAGCCAAAACCATTGGGTATCTGCAAGCAAAACAGTAACGTACCCACGTCCCGAATCAAAATTTGAGCTTCTTATCTTAGCCACACACCAAAAATAAATAAATAAATAAATTGTACTCACAGCTACAAAAGGGTCACGACCAAGCAGACCAAAGATGAACCAGGAAGTGCCACATAGAAACACAAACAGTGAAAGGAAAAATGGCATGAACTCCACGCTTTTTGTCTTGATCACTGTCCTCTGTAAACAATAGTGTAAACACCAAAATAAATGAACAATTTTGACTCATTTAAACCACACCCACTTAAGTACCCAGTTTATGTAATAACCTAGTTTTTAATTCTAATTGGTTACTACTAAAAGAAAAAGAAAAACCAGAAGAAGAAAAGCAGGGGAAACTGAACCTGAGTTTTGATCAAATTAGTGAAATGTTTAGACTTTGATTTGGAAATTGAAACAAAAGGCTACTTAGCTTACCATAATTGACAGTGGTGAACCATACATGATGATGGAAAATATAGTGGCAGCAAGCCCACAGAAGAGCTTTCTTTTGTTTCCATGCAGAGCAAGGAGGGAGATAAGCACAACAGCTGCAAACACAGCCATTACAAACGTAAAGAGGGCACCAATTTTGATTTTCTCCTTCTTTGGGGCGAATAGGATGAAGATGAAAACATAGATAATTTCAATGGCTGCTCCAGTGCCATTGATTGTTGAAACCAATATGTTGTGACGGGACACAAAAGGCAGACCATACCTGTAGATTAATTTATAAATAATCAAAAGGTGCTTATTGTCAATTTGTCCATAGATTCTTTGATTTAATTTCTTTTTCTAATTTTGACTAAAATGAACAAACCAAAGAAAAGATAACCATGCACATCCCCTTAAGATTTGAAAATTCAAATATATCAACTACCTTAATAAATTTTCGTCCTACTATTTAACAAAGATTAAGGACCGTACTTTGCAGCACATTTGCTCTAATGAATTAACCAACATAAACCATGGAACACAAAAGAAGAAAAACATTTTTCCAAAAATATGCAAATTAAATACTACCATCAATATCTAAGGATTAATTACTACATGTATAAAGGAACAAAGTGAGATTGGTGAATTGCCTAAATAACCCACTTTGGTAATCAAAGACAACAATCTAGATATCATTTGATTAGAGATTAGGGAAGGGAGAAAAGGGTAAAAAAGATCAGAAGAAAGAAAAGGATGTAATGGAAGCAAGATGAAAAAAAAGGAGAAGCTTACCAAGCAGAAAGAAGACAGTTGAGCAGTGTCATCACATACGGAATGCCTGAGAACTTCTCTGTAGATTTGTTCTTTATGACCCTCTTGAAGGTAATCCTACAAATCCCAATTTTTCAAAATTTTAACATAATCATGTACTGAAATCAGTGATTGAAGGAAATAAAAATAAAAGCTTCAAAGTCCTTATAAAGGAGAAGATTCAAAAGGAAAATAATTTTGTAAATAGAGTGAAGGAATGTAATGAGATTCATACGTTGGAGACAAGAAGAGGAACAGAGCAAAAGCATTTCCTGCACCAAAGAACCAAAAAGATAAACAGGTAACCATACATAAACCCAAAAACCAAGAATGCCCAGGAAAGGAAGAAGGACAACAGAGAAAATGAAATAAACCCATGTAAGCTAAAGGAATTGAGAATAACCCACCAAAGATTCCAAACAAGAAATGCAAGACATCCATGATCTTCAACCTATATCTACCTAATCGTCAAAAGCAGAATCAGAAAAACCCAGTTGAGAGAGAATCAAATTGTTGAAAAATCATGTGCAAGATTGTATGCAAATGGTAATGGAGTAATATCGTATATGATAGGATATAATTGGACAAGAGAGTAAGCTGGTTTATATAGAAAACAATGAATTTATAAAGTAACTGACTTGTTTTGATAGTGAATACAGATTACTGAATTTCGTTCTTATCGGCAGGATTCGGTAATGAAAACCGTCTTCTTCTTCGTACTAACTCTGTTTCTCTCTGTTTATCTCTGAACAGAGCCAAACCGAAATCAATGCTGATATATATTACCTATACTCTTACTCACGGGAGTTAAAGTGCAATAAAAGGTTCTGTGAGAATTTTCTATGGGTTTTGATTGGAAATGGTAAGTATTATTAGACAAGTCAAAACCTGGGGATTTTTTTAGTTTTTGTTCTCTATTTTTTTTCAGAAGGAGTCAAACTGGATAGTACACAACTTACCGTTACCAAACAATTTTTTAGAATTTCTGCCTAATTTTGTTTTCACAACTTTTCCTCTGTTTCATAAACCTCTCTGTTTTTTATGGGGTGGAGGATTTAATTATCAAATATGTCCATAAAATTTTCAGCTTCAAAATCCTGTGATTAGAAAAGGAAATTTCATTCTCATCTGTATTTGAGATTTCCTTAAATGAGAGTAAATACTAGTTTTTACTTTTTCCCATTTTAAGAAAAAGGAGAAGAAAGGTTAGTTGGCTTTGTGTTTACAAGAAAGTGCAATTGTGTAAAATGTTTCCATAAATATGATTTAGGTGAAAAAAAAAAAAATACTATATGTATTCTGTCATTGTGATTTTTTTTATATAAATTTTTTAGATGAATAAAAGTTATTATTCTCTCTTTTGTATAAAAAAAGAAATGTAGATCTCTAAAAAAAAACACACGCAACAAAATATTTTACAAGTGTTTAGACATAGTATATAAATCTAGATAATTTATTAGAGAGTAAATATTATAGATGACATCTATTATTAATATTATATAACCGTTACAAATGATGTTGTAAAATATATGAAAATTTCAAAGAGAGTCGAATTCTCAATCTCACCTCATTGAGGGAGTGTTTCTTAAGTACTATTTTGCTTGCTAGACCAACTCATTATTGGTGAATGATTTGAGTTATTATACAATCATGTTCTTTTGTTATTTGGACAACTACTCTTGCCATATTGATTATTGAAAAATGTTAATTTTTTTTTTCTTCATTGGAGAGAATGGTCATGTTAAAAATTGAAAAGTAATATAATTTTCACTCACGCTTAACTTATGTGATAAAGATAATTCATATTCTAAGTTAATTGGTTCCATGTAAACCAATAAAAAAAGAATATACCTTTACCAAAACAATAAAAGAATTTACTTCAAATTTATTCTTCACATTAAATGAGTGCATTTTGCGTTGTTACCATCTTCTAGTGTAAGGGTAAATTTGATATTTTAATCTTTATTATTAAATTATAATATTATGTATCTTAAAATTAATAATATTCATACAAATCAGGAACATCAACAAATTCATGATACTCTTTTCTTTTCTTTTTAAAATTTTTTCAATAAAAATACAAATAAAAGTATAATTTTTTATAAGAATGTTAAAATATGTTGACAATCAATCACCAATTCAACCAATAAAATCATCAAATTTAAATTTATAAAATCTTAAAAAGTAATTTTGAAGAATGATTGTTTTATATACCTTTAAAAAGTTTTAAAAAATATCCAATTAACCTTGAAAAAAGGGTTAAATTATACTGATATTTTAATTTATTTAATTGGAAAAATATTATTTATCTTGGAAATAGAAAATAAAAATAGGAGTAAATGTGTAACACCATGCATAATGAACAGTGACCCATATTGTCAGATTGCTGCTGCATATGACTTCGGTTGGGCCCCATCCAGAATCCGGCGTGAACGACCAACTAATTCTGACCTATATTCGTCATACGTGTACCAATCAATCAGTTGGACGCAATATAGTCAGTGTCACTATAACACTTTTTTCCTTTTTTATTTTTATTTTTTATAAATATTGTACTTGTTCAGTCAAAATAATATCTTACCCAGCATCATTCATTTTCTATTCTTAACCCGGTATGAAGATGTCGTACCCACCTAACAAATTTCTAAACTCTTATCCATCCATCTTTTATAATTTTAATTTTTAAATATAATTTTATATATTTATAAAATAAATATAATATATTTGTATATAATAATAATAATAATATCCTGGACAAGTATTTTATTTTAAAAATTATTAAATAATCAAAATTTATCAATTTCTTTACGTATGTTACATATATGAATTAATTTTTTTGATACAATATATTTTTAAATAAAATGAATCATAAAAAAAAAAAAAAATTTATTTTCAGACCAAAAGTATTAACAGAAAGAGAGAAATTAAATAAAAAATTTGTGAATTAGAAAAAATATAAGAAAATAATCATTTATTTTGGAAAGAATAAAAGATTTCATACATATAAAACAAAAAATATTGAAATATTAGGATTTAAGCAAGAAAGCCTAAATGATCTCATTCAACTTCATTAACTGATAGGAGATGAAATTGTGATAAACAAATTCTAATTACTTTGATTGTGCAGAACTAATAAAAGCATGCCTGTATATATCATATTTGTACGTTTACAATGTGAATATGTACTATTTACTCTTCACGTCCCATACGAAACAAATTTAATGGAAAAAAAAAAAAAAAAGTTGACATAATTTTACTCAGCACCCAGTCCCAAAAACAAAAACACACTATCATTCTTAATTTTAATCAAATAAATTAATTAATGTGTTATAGCTTTGTTTATTAACATTGTATAGTTTTATTAATTGATTATGAATCAAATAATAATTCAAACCCGGACGGATAAACAAATCTGGAATCATCAAGCAAAATAAAGAATTTGTCAAGGCCTAATTAAAAGCATCTTCAATTAAATTCAAAGCAAAAGTTTGTACAGATAGGTGGTGCATTAATGAAATCCAATGCCATCAATACCTTACATGAATATCTTTCATCAACTTGGCTTTCACTAGGTTTCTTTCCCAGAATTGTCTTAGAACGTATGTCCGCCAGTGACTTGCAGTGACTGCCTAGCGAGGGAAGCACTGACATGAATTCATTGTAACGACATTAAAATAAGCTTTTTCAGATGACAATATTCTTCCCATTGAGTTATGAGGGGAGGAAAATAAATCAAAATTGGATTTTCTAATCATATTATCATTTTGTATGCATGCATTTATTACATGACCAATAATTCGGTACGAGTTATTATATTTTATTGTAGTATAAATTTATCAATCATTTTAGATTTATCATTTAATAATTTACAAGAATTTATCATTATATGTATGTACGTAACATCATTCATTGTATATAAACCTATTGTGCTCAATTTGAAAAATTAGGGAAATCATATAGATATTTTAAAACAAGATTAGATTTCCAATTATGTAGAAAGTTAGATAATAATGAAAAGATTATTCCGTGATCAAAAACCAAACCATATAGATGTTTCATCTCAATTATAGATTTTCTCAAATTGATCCTTTGATATGCTTCAAAAATCATCACTTTAAGTACTGTTGTCATTTCTTATTAATCTTGTTCTGATTCTAAGTTTAAAAATTAAAAGTTTCAAAGTTTAACTATTAGGATAATCGTGTGCATATTAAGTTTATTATGATATAAATCCACAATTTAATTGATCATGGAGGGCCACTATTTTCAAACCAAATTCAATCCAAAATTGTTGTATAATTGAGCAGTATGTATTTAAAGTTTTGAAGGCAACATTGCCCTAAATAGCAGGACACTTGCTTAAATGCTTATGGTTGAAACTGCACCACAGTACTATATAGTGGGATATCTTGGTCATGGTTTAGCTAGAATGGAAATCACAAGCATTAATAATTCATGATCAATATTACAACCTCAACCCTTCTATCCGTACCCTGATGAACCAAAATTGTGCACGCAATTTAAGCCCCTGTAGATCCACCACTGATGTAGGCTTCCATGCATGATAATTGTCCTTATAATAATTCATTCATTTCATTAAGCTTCCTGTACATGTCCTATTGCCTAGGTCATAAGTCTATAATGATCAGCATGAAAGGTTCAAATATAGTAGCAAAACAAGCTTTTGCTTCCAACTTTGGGAAAATGATGTGCACAAATATGTATATAATTACTTATCCAATTTGTGGTAGTCAATTTGCATTGATTTTAACGGTGCCTTATATATGCATGAATAGAGCTAGCTAGAATATTGTTCCACTTATTCTGTAATTAGTAGCCACTCAAGCATGAATCATTCAATACTGACTGATAAGAAAAGTATGATTATCTGCCTAGCTTATTGAATTTACTAAAAAATATATTTAATTCATTAGTGATCACACAATTGAATTTCAAGTTACCTTATAATAATAAACCTTTTTAGAAGATATTCACCTAACTATCAAATCTTCCTCTGCCATTTGTTTGATCATTTCTGTTAATTTTCCTAAATTGATGCATGCTAAAAGAACACGTGAATGATAATATTATTTGAACAAATCAAATCTTCTCACATGTGGTGGGTTTGCTTCTCCTTCTTACTAAACCAATATATCCAACACTGGTTTTAAATGAAAAAAACAAATGATAGAAGCAGAATTCAAACTCATAACTGACTCAATCAATGTATGATAAAAGATTACTCTGGATGTTATTTAAATATCATTTGTATATTCTAATTAACAACATCAAATGCGATTAAGACATCAAGTAGTCAATGGCACCTCACAAAAACATTATTTACGATTTTTAGTAATTACAAATAAGTATAATTATAAGAAACCGTAAGACAAGATTGCCAACCTAATTCTCGTTCAGTACCATTAAAAACTTATGCCTTCTCTTGTCGCTTTTCCATAGCCACCGAAAGTGATCCGAGTTGAAGTTCAGCATGTTTTGTTTTTAACAAATCTGATAGAAGCAAAATATCCATGGGACCAATTTCTTATTAGAAGACTTGCCGCCCTTTCCAAAACAAGCTCTGTGTACAGTTCCAATTTCCAAACCTTTTGGGCTTTTCCCAATAATGTTAAGACATTTAGACCTTCCTATTACAATAGGAAAGTGATTGAAGGTGAGAAAATGTGTGACATGAAGAATATATATGGAGCTAATTATGCTTTAGTAAGGTCAAGTTTGGATACATTCTAAATTAACATCACCAAATATTTGAAAGAAGTAATAAAGACAAGCATCACATCACATCAATGCCACGTTCCATATATGCATCTTTCTCTATGTGTTATCCATTGTCTTTGTTTGCATTTAAGCTGGTCACAAAAGCAAATTTAGCTATCTGTTTTCCCAGTACTCTTATGATTTATGCCCACCAGTACCTCATCCTGATTCCTACTCTTCACCCAAATAGAAATTCCATGAAAGTTCATATCTTTTTAGGTTCCCAGTATAAAACACTTGCACGTTAAATCTTATGATCATCATCTATAGGAGGCAGCAGGCCAAGCCCAAACTCCCATCAGATTTAGCATAAAGATTCAAAAGGCAGATAACAATTTTAGCAAAATTAAAATTTGGGTCCTATAAGTAATTTTGCTTACAAGGCCTAGCCCAAAAATGCGAATAAAATGTTTTCCTTGCCAACCAGGCAGTTAGTCTTGTCAAAGAAACCATGGGATGAGACCTAAAGTAATGGGTGAGTTTGGTTTAGGTTTTGATTGCAATCTTTGATTCGTTATTTGATTGTAATCCTTTTTTATTTCTTTTTACATAATTTTAAAAATTGTGGTTACAAATTATTAGTTTGAGTTTATCTGTAAATAAAAATAATTTAGGGTTATATTTGTAAAAAAAAAAAAAAAAAAAAAAAAAACAAACATTAGCTTGATTTGGTAATAGTGTAGCTTTTTAAGAAGTGCTATACTCTTTTGATTTTCTTAGAATTTTTTTTAAAAGGTCACATCAATAGTGTTTGATAAAATAATATAAAAACAACTATTAATAAGTATAAGTCACAAAATTAAGCTTGGTTTGGTAATGTTGTGATTTTTTTAAAATTAAAAGTAGGTTATATTAGTTGTTAAAATTTTTGATGGTAGAATCTAACTTTTAAAAACACTCTTGAAGTGCTTTTAAAAGCTCAATGCAAAAACACCTCAAATTTTTTTTTTTACCAAACGTAAAAAGATTGACTTATGCTTATCATAAGCATAAGCATATTCTCAAAAAATATTATCAAACCAAGCCATCATTTGATGCCTACTGTTTGAGAAGCAACGTTGCATGCCATTACTTTTTGATTTTTAGTTTTTTATTTTATTTTTAAAAGTAGGAGGCAATTTGTTGATTTGGCATATATTGGCCCAAGTGTAGAATCAACTCCGCAACAATTTATAAGCAGTGGCACATTCAAAAAATTTTGTGCTCAATAGAACAATCACACAATATATTATGTCTAAAAAAATTAATTTTTTATAGTATAAAATATTTTTTAATAAAAGGTTGTTTATTAGATTTTTTTTTTTATGCGAGACTTGTTAAATTTGAAATTATACGAATTAATAAGTTTTTAAAGAAGTAATTTTTTTCCAAATAAACCAAAGTTTTAGAATAAATATTTCATTAATAACATTATAATAAAATTATAGAATTTATAGAGTCCTAATACATATAATTCATTTTTGAGTGAAACATAAATAAAATATATATACATATTACGTCCCGCCAACAAGGCCAAAGTCTTAGCATCAAAACATCTCATTATTTTACATTATAATAAAATTGTATAATTATTTTATGTAAATGTTTATATATATAGTATATAAGGGTTAAATTGAAGAAAATAAAATGATAAGATTTCAATTAGATAATTATACCACTTTTATTTTTTCTGAATCTGTCAGAGTAAATTTTCTAACAATATTTTAGTAAAGGGCAAACTTTTCTAACAATATTTTAGTGGGGGTGGGTGCAAGAGTGAAATACTAATACTTTCTGTAGGAAAAAAAAAAACTAACATTTTTATGAGGGGTTAAAGTAATTTAGGAAAAGTAAGTGAGGTCACTGACCACAAGGTAAATTCTCTATTGTTTACGTGCACTTCTTAATTCTCATTTACAAGTTTAAGTTATCCTAATAATCAAGTAACTATTTTTTTATTAATGTCATGAGTTCTTATCAACTCTTATAGAGTAAATTTTTATAATTTTTTTTTTAAGTTTTGATGTAAATAACTTGTTCCTTTTTATCAAATTTAACACGTAGAAGACTTGTTTTTAATGCTGTGAACTACAAGATGAGGGTGAATTTGTAAAATATCAGATTAAGTGAGGTTATTCAAATCATTCCATGAACCTATATAAGTCTGTGAGTATTGAATCAGTATCATCCATGAATACGAATTTGAAGTTTTTAGCTCTGTATCAGAGTTTTTGTTGAAAGAATCATGGCTAATCCTGGTTGCAGAGATTAGATTCTCTCCCCTTCCTCTTTTTCTCTTAAATTCTCTGTTTTTGGGTTTTAATTGTAACAGAATGTCTCTTATTTCCGGAAACCTCACAAATTTCTGAGCTTTACACCACAAATCGCAACCCATGTACCCAAATTGGTTTTATCTTATAAGGAACTATGTTTCTCAAGGATCTCCCAAAGAGGCCCTTCTTGTATATAAGCATATTCGCCATTGCGGTATCTACGATTTGAGTGTAGTCCCTTTGATGCTCAAGGCTTGTGCGTCTCTTTTTCTCCTTAATTATGGCAAGGCTATACACGCTGAGTCTGTTAAGGCTGGTTCAGTTAGCCATGTCATGATTGGAACGGCACTTGTTAGTATGTATGCTAAATGTGGGGTTATTTTTGATTCACATAAGTTGTTTGAAAAAATGCCTGAGAAAAATGCTGTTTCATGGAATGCCATGATCAGTGGGTACTTGAGGAATGGGAACACGAAATCTGCTGCAGTTCTATTTGAAGAAATGCCAGAACGAACAGAAGTGACTTGGAATGAGATGATTGATGGGTTTGCTAGGAGTGGAGATATTGTCACTGCTAGGCAATTGTTCAATATGGTTCCGACTAAGTTGAGGAATGTAGTAACGTGGACTGTAATGGTTGATGGGTACACTAGGAATGGGGAGATGGAGGCTGCTAGGGAGTTATTTGAGCAGATGCCACAGCGGAATTTCTTTGTGTGGTCATCAATGATATCTGGCTATTGTAAGAAGGGCTTTGTCATGGAGGGGAAGAGCATTTTTGATAGGATCCCAGTTCGGAATTTGGAGAACTGGAATTCCATGATTTCTGGGTATGCACAGAATGGTTTTGGTGAGGAAGCCTTGGAAGCATTTGAAAACATGCAAACTGAAGGGTTTCAGCCAGACGAATTTACTGTTGTTAGTGCTTTATCTGCTTGTGCTCAGTTGGGGCGTTTGGATAACGGTAAAGAAATCCACCATATGCTAAGCCAGAAAGGGATACAGATAAATGATTTTGTTTTGAATGGATTAGTTGACATGTATGCAAAATGTGGGGAATTAGCCAATGCTATATCAATCTTTGAAGATTCCACTGTGAAACACAGCTCCTGCTGGAACGCTATGATCTCAGGTTTAGCCATTAATGGAAATTGCAAGGAGGCTCTTGAGTTTTTCGACAGAATGGAGGATTTGAATGTAAGGCCTGATCGTGTAACCTTTCTTTCTGTACTCTCAGCTTGTGCACATGGTGGTCTTGTTGATGAAGCTCTAAAAGTACTATACAAAATGGAGAGATGTGGATCAGAAATAGACATCAAGCATTACGGATGCCTGGTTGACCTTTTGGGGCGTGCAGGGAGGTTAAAGGAGGCTTATGATTTAATAAAGAGAATGCCTATGAAACCCAACTACAGAGTTTTGGGGGCGATGCTTGGTGCTTGCCGGATTCATTTGGATATGAAACTGGCAGAACAGGTGATGCAAGAGGTTAGCAAACCAAGTTTGAACACTATTTCTACTGATAATTCACATTATGTACTTCTTTCAAATATCTACGCCGCCTCCGGTAGATGGGAGAATGCTGAAAGGCTGAGGATGGCCATGGTAGGTAAAGGGTTTCGAAAGACACCTGGTTGCAGTTCAGTCATGTTTAGCGGCACTGAAAATAAGTTTTGTGCCAGGAGGAGATAAACCACTGCTCTATGCAGAACCCATATCTGTGATTTGGATTCTTAACTGCAATAGATGTGCTAGAGACCTGTTATAGCAGTAATAACTTCACCAGCATTGGGCAAGGTCTCCCCCCATATTTGTTGCGTCGGTCAAGGGCTAGACCTAAGAAGGTTTAACCTGGTAAGTTAAATAGCTATCAAATGTTTAATTGCGCAGCTATGGGCTAAACTTTACATATAGAAGCTATGAAGTTGGATACTTGTTGAAGACTTTAGTGTAAAGGAGCCGATTCGTAAAGCTTTTGTCATGATCAGGCTGGAAAATTGGCTGTTGAAATATAATTTTAAACACGTTCTAGCAACATGAACTTCAAGAGACACTGTTGAGCCAAAACAACAGAACTCAAGGACAAGAATGCAATAAGACCATACTTTCCCGTTACAGCAGTAGTTCAGACTGCCACATTGGACCAACATATAGACAAGGTAAGACATAAATGCTTTCTTGATTCATAGAAGATCCCAATCAGACAACGCGGAAGGACTCGGCTATCCTCTTCAAATCTTTGTAGTGCCTCTTCCACTGAAGACCTGCAAGCAAACAAACATTAGATACTCTTTGGAGTTATGGCTATTGAACCTTGCTTGATGTGAAATTAGTCTAAGAAGGATATATATCCATACCACTCGCAGTTACATTAAACAAGTACAGGCGGTTGCCAGCTGCAGTAGCTGTGATAAGGGCATGAGGAGGCTCCAGCTCAAACTGGTAATATGTTCTTCCAGAGTGTTCTGCCACGCTGAGACTAAGAACTTTCCCTTCTACATTCTCTCCAATTACTTCTGGTCCAAATGCATTGATCACCTTCTCCGGAGGTCCTATATTTTCTATTTTGGCATCTTCACCAAGATCTGTTATATTCAACATCAATGACTTATTCTATCCGTTTTTGCTTGTGGAACGGTAAACTGGATTAAGAAAAGAATAGGAACACTCACTATCTGCAAATCTCAGAACAGGAGCAACGATGACAAACAGGCGTCCTTCCTTGGAGCTGCCAAATCTTAAATCAATCTCTGTGCCACCAAGATCTGCTATTGATACTGGGGTCTGTTACACAGATAAACAAACAAGTTCAAAGGATCATGTAACTGGTAAAGGTAAAGGCAGAGAAAAAGTTCAAGTTTCTTTTCATAATATTTTTTTTATTTTTTTATTTACTCATCTAAAACAGAAAATCTCTTGTCAGCTGAAGCAGCGTGTTTAGCCGAATTCAATGTTTTAGAGAATGTTACCTCCTCCCAGTCTTGCGGCACTGAAAATGTGTAAGGGATAATTGGACTCCATCCAACACCATGCCCTCCAGATTTCTCATCTGGTCTGCGGTATGTCCTCCAACCTGTCTGAGCAAATAAGTTCGCAACCATAATGTATCTGACCTTTACTTCAACACCAAACCAGAAAAAACATATTGGCCGGATTCGGAAGGCCACTAAAAAACTAAAGGTGTAGAAGAAGTTACATCTCTAGATAAATCCTTACACAATCTGCTATACCATGTTGATGGCATATAAAAGAAGTTCACAACAAAGATAAATCCTTACACAATCTGCCATACCACGTTGATGGCATATAAAAGAAGTTCACAACAATTAATCACAAACAGGTTTGAGATTGGTTGTAAGACTAAGTAAAATAGTAAACCAACCTTGTTCGTTTGGTTCAGACAGACCAGGAACCCTCCCTGCTAGAAGACCCTGTTTCACCACTGCCAAACTCTGCCCTGAAAGACCCAATACTGCTGGAGAAGCTAAAGAAACCCCAGAAGCTAAAATTGTTCTTCTATTCACCAATGAAGAGGAATATTTTTCACTTTCTTCTTCAATGGAACCACTTTCTGTTGAACCTAAAGCAGCTTTTGTTCTTAAAATTCCATATTCTAGTGAAGTCTGTGAAAAGAATTGGGGGGAAGGTATCATCATCTGCTGCTGTTTTCTCCAGGAAAAGGTACAGTTTGTGAAAAAGGCTGTTCCCATTTCCTTTGTACCTTAAAGAAGCTGCGAACTTATGAGAAGTTTTCGAAGTTCTCTTCCTCTATATTTAGGATTTAGGAACTGTTAATTCAGGAAACTGTATGCTTGGTGTAACTAAGAACCAATGTTCTTCAGGAGGGAGAACAATGTAGAAGTTAAGGTGCTCTGGGTGCCTATATGGTCAGATATTTGTGGACGTGGCTTGAAACTCTTCCATCGTTTTGGATTTTTCCCCATTAGAAGGTGTTATCATTTACGGTGTGACACGTGGCACATCCTTTGTTTTTTGTGGGGTTATCATTTTTTCATTTTACTCTAGCAACAAAGAAAGTTTCAATTTTTTTTGAACTCTTAGCAAAAAAAAAAAAAAATAATAATAATAATAATTTGATTTTATAATTCTAAGACGAATTTGTAATGCGTAATGATTTCTATAGAGTGGGAAATAAAAAGATTTTTCTTTTTGATTGTTTGATAGCTGCTTTTAGGCTAACATATACTTGTAAGTTGTTTCCTTTCAGTTCAGCTCAGAATTTTTTTTTAAATTAATCTCTGTCATTATATGTCTTTCTCCTTATGCAGGCTGATATTTTTGTTGAATTACGCAGCCAATTAAATTTATTTGATGAATTTTATTTTTATTACTATTAATCTCATTACACGATATTTAGTAATTTTTTATTTTTATTTGTAATGGAGATTATGTAAAATTCCCTTAAAAATATGACATGTATTTATTATAAAATTCTTGAAGAAACATACTTTTAATTTTTCAGCATAACAATGAATGTTACGTAAACAATATATTCCTTTTAAGAATTTACACACAATATAACAGTACACCTTTAGATAACTTTATACACTATCTCTTAACTTAAAGAAAAAAATAAGCGAAATTTAACTTAATTCATGAGATGTATATACTTATTAGTTTCTTTATTAATTTATTATAAATTGTATTTATTTAGTATTACGATTTTCATCAATTATTAATATTTTATATTTATTACTATTGCTTATAGTTATATTTGTTTTATTATTATTTCTTATAGTTATATTAATTTTAAATTTTTTCTGACTTAAGAGCACTAGTTAAAATGTAATAAATATGATTTTTAAAAATTAAAATTTTTAAAAATAATAATTAAATAATATTAAAATCATGATCAATTATCATAAATAAGTGCCCTTAGAGTACTAGTTAGAACATTATTTATTTTTATTATTTATTAATATTTCTAATACTTATATTTATTATTTAGTTCAATAATTTATTTTACTATTAATGAACTAATTTATAAATATTTAAGAACTTTATTTATATTTAACTTTTTTATTTAATTATATAAATTATATTATTTAATGTGATATGAAAAGTATTTATGTTATTTCACAAATAGATTAATTTCATTGAAGTAGTAGTAAAACTCTCACCCTAGGTTGGTTTAACTATATTAGGAATATAATATTATTATAATATGTAGTTCCACATTGTTTAGATGTGGAAGTTTATGTTTTATTATTTACTATAAATAAAGCTTATGTGTGTAGGATTTGAGATATCAATCAAGGCCACAATCCTTTCTTTATTCTATTTTATTTAACATGGTATCAGAGCAGGTTTGAAACACAAGCCCGATCTTGGCCTTATTTTCAAAAAAAAAAAAAAAAACCCTAATCTTCTCTTTCTTTTATCTAGCCTCCACATGAAGAAAAAGAAGAAAAAACTAGCCGCCACATGAAGAAAAAGAAGAAAAAAAAAAAGGGGGCTTTGCCGCCAGCTATCATTAAACCTAGTTGTTTCTTCCATTCACGCCTCATTCCAGCGTGTCTTTCTATTGTTGCTGCGTTTCATTCCAGCATGTCTCTCTACTGCTGCGTTTCATTCCAGCGTGTCTCTCTATTGTTGCTGCGTTTCATTCCAGCATGTCTCTCTACTGCTGCGTTACATTCCAGCGTGTCTCTCTATTGTTGCGTTTCATTCCAGCAATACGATTATTACTCATCGGGGTACTGTTCATCGGTATGTCTACTTCTGAAAAAATTGAAATTGCCAATTCACTTGAAGTTTCACCATCTAAAGACGGTTCATCCCCTTTTCTTTTCAAGCCTATTTAGGGTTTGACGGCTCAAAGAGTTTGACAGCTTAATAGTACTTTCATGAACTTCCCGTTGTGTCTCTTTCCAGCGGTGCTCCTTTTATTTTTCTGGAAAATCCCGTTGTGCTTTTTTTCAACGGTGCTCTTTTTATTTTTCCGAAAAATCCAGCTGTGTCTCTTTCCAGCCAACAGGAGTACTATTCATGGGTACCAGTATGTTCATCAAACGGATTGAAGTTTCAACTAGATTGTTGTAAGTAAAGGGGAGGGTTGAGATTGGTAATTGAGTTTTATTTGTACAAGATTGAGCATTATAAGCTCCATCTTAAGGGGGAGTATTAGAAATATAATATTATTATATTATGTAGTCCCACATTGTTTAGATGTGAAAGTTTATGTTTTATTATTTACTATAAATAAAGCTTATGTGTGTAGGCTTTGAGATATCAATCAAGGCCACAATCCTTTCTTTATTCTATTTTATTTAACAAACTATTCCAACTTTTTTAAAATAACCAAACAAAAAAAAAGAAAAAAAGAAAATCACTTCAGCATTGCCGGAATGAACACCCAAAAATAAAACCTGTATCATTATTACATAAAATAGTGTTAAAGGTTTGATTCCTAATGGAACAAATAGTTGCAGTGTTGCACACTAGTACGTAAATCCCTTTGAATTGTGGGAAATGACAGGCAATCTGCTTTATCGTGTCATACTGAATAGAAAACTAACTACCATACTGAACAGCCAGAAATAAAACCAATGGCATCTCAAAAGAATTTTCCATTCAGTAAGTTCACCACCATCATAGGCACAAAGCTATACTCCTCTGCCAGTTTGGAGTTACCATTGTAGATCCATCAGCTTCTGAGCTAGAAAACTAAAACTAAAAAGTAGTACAAGTCGCCTCAACCCATCTTGGGGAATTCTCAAAATGTAGACAATATAAAAACTAGGATATGAATTGTGGCAAGGTGTAAAAAGAAAGATACAAGCAAGTTGAAGGAATCAGTTTCTCCAAGCTAAATCAAGGCAAAGGTACGGGCACTGTCCATTTTGAGAATTCAACCAAGTCTCTGTTTATCATTGATCCATTATGCAACCAGAATGTTTCAGCTGACTGATGAAATTGCCTCACTTTCCTTTGCAGTTCCCACATTATTCCACGCATTGCTGAACACGGTGATGATTCTGAAGCATAAACCCATAAACACCTCACTTGTCGGCCACGGGCTAACATCGCTCCTATATCTTCATCTGAAAAGCAAAAGATTTTGAGCTGTAAGATCCAATACTATACCAACCAAAGCACGATGTAAATCAAACTTTATTTTTTACCTGAAATTGACTCTAGATACTCCAAAAGTTGGGGACCTATTCGACTGGATGGCCATTTGATTGAAATCTGACTGTAGTCAATGACATTCTGGAAAGGTAATTCTGCTTGATCTGATAGTATGATTGGGATACACTCCTGTACAGAAAAATATGGTTAAGCTCAGTAGGGTCAACAAAAAACACAGAAAAAAAGACGAGATGGAGAGGGAGAGAGACCACAAAATAAGACTCGTAAAAGCGAAGGGTCCAAGATGACTCCCCACGTGGAGCAAGGCAGAATTTAGCATTGCCCAAGTGCTCAAAATATTCTTTCCTTCCCAATTTGTCAGGTCCAGTGAACTTCAACTCTGGACATTCCAACTGTTTATATTATCAATATGTATTTCTGCATAGATCATCATATAATAATACAGGGTTTTTACTAACCAGATAGCACAGGCAATTTAAACTAGCTTAATAAGTATTAGAATATGAACATGAAGAGAGATATAAGATTATATTCATGCATATGAACCATTGGGGGCAAAAGATAGTCTGCCATCCAGAAGAATTTAAAGAGAGGTGCAATATGTCACTCAACACTAATGGGGGGGGGGGGGGGGGGGGAAGATGACAGACCTATTTTGGTATTTGAACAGAACTCCAGACTAAAGTAGAAACAACAACAAACTAAATTTCTACAGATGATATTATCCAAACAATAAAAAAGGTCAAGAAAGACAAGACACCTTCTTTGGATATTGTTTTGAAAGCTCTATCAGCTTAAGACGGCCAAGCTTTCCTTGTGCACGTCCTAAGTAATTTGCCAGATACTTTCGTTTTGATAGAGACAATGGCTGGACCATGGTATTACTAGCCTTAGTCATCCCGTCATCAACATTACCAGGAATGATGATATCCTTCCAAGTATTGAAGGCACTTGTATCTCTCTTATCAGTGCGATCTCCCTATGTAGTAACATGAAATGACATTATTAGTCCATACTTGAAGCTCATTGAACAGACTTCATGTGTTTAAGCACTAGGTACTTCTACTTCTTCTTTTATTGATTTATTCAATTATATTTTTCTAGGCCATTTGTTAATTTTAAATCTTCAACAGTTAAACTTTGAATAGTAGGAAGATTAAATAACTTTGATGTTATACAATTCAAATGGCGACATCCATAAGTCAAAAGCCTCAACGTACTTTTCATAGGAAGGAAGTACCTCGAGGTTCTCCTTTATGCATGCATTAGTAGGATTAAGATAGATTTCATGTTTTGGGATAAGAAACTCCATTACCAAGCACAACTAAAATTTGTGCACCAAATGTTTACCAATCAATAAACAATTCATTTATTCACAGATAGCCCACATCAACGATAACCCCTTTAGAAGTTTCATTCAACTAGGTGATCTTCACAAACAATTAAACAGAAACACAAACAGCTTGACACGAACCAAATAGAAACAATTCTGCTCTTTATAAATGCACCCATATTCTGTACAACTATCTACAGCTACATTGAAATTTTAAAATTCTACACCAAAGGATATCCAGATTCCAGGGTATCTAAAAGAGCCAACCACCAAACTGGAAAGAACATTTTTGACTCAAGAGGGTAAAACAGAGTCATTGGTTTAGTTATCTATAGCCTAAGTCTTAGCACAACCAAATTTAAGGCCTCTAACCACTTTCTCATCAATATGAGGTTATTCAACTGATTCTCAAAACATAACTAACCTAATATGGGAACAGTCTAATTTGTAAATGAATCTGCTAAGTGCTAAGCAACTAGCAATATCTGGATTATATTGAACAACTCATAAACAGCATTGCATGAGTATCTCCATATTCAATAATTTCTATATTTCAATTTGAAAATAAAGATAATAGGAAACTTCCAGCTCCAGCATACCAGAGGATCATTGACAATATATTATAACTATGAATGTAGAAAAATCTATAATTTCCAAGTTGAGTTTCTACCTTGAGTTGAATCCATAAAGGTCATTTTAAGTGATTGAAGTACACTAGATATACTGCATATCATGTGGTGAGAAATTTGAATAATACCTCTGGGGTAAGAATAATAGAACGATTTATGTAAGTTGCCCAAGACTTAAATAGGTGAGCTCCAGCACCACTGCAATCGAGAGAAAGTACAAACTGCATTAATGATAAGCCAAAAATGCCAAATGTAAAACCAATAGATTGGATTGGGATATTGATGCCAGTTACCAAATCTGAAAAAAAGAAATTATTGTGCAATATAGAGTTTATTCAGCCACAAGACTTCCCAACTAGAACTATATTTTCTATTAGTTATATATTAACTTGTCATGAAATATTTATCAGTATAAAATTATACATGCTTGTTTAAATAAGGTAAGTATAAGAAAAACAACAAAGTTGGGGGAGGCAGAATAGAAAATAAAAGCAGAATAAAAGATAAAATCTTTCACTTACAAATGGTGAATAACAGCAAGATAACATGGCAAAGAAAATGCTTACAGGAAACTAGCAACATGGAATAGAGTCAGCTATCAAAAGCAATCATGTATCTGTCAAGCACCGTCTGTTTCCCTCATGGTGCCAATGCCAGGCATCAAAAGAAGAGAAACAATGTGAAATATACTACACTTCTTCCGGTGAAGTATTCCAACTACAGTTGGAATCGAGCCAAGCTTTGAGATACTTGAGATTGGCTCAAACAAAAAAGCTCGAAATTGAGCCTCACTTTGAACTCGAGCTCAATACTCGAAAATAAAATTTTATATATATAATTTTTTTTTTAAATAATTAATATATATAAATTAAATAAAAATATATGTTTAATATAATAAATATATTTTAAAGAAATAATAAAAACTAAAAAAGTAGCTTGAAGAGCTTTTGAGCAAAGTATTTGAGGTTTGATACTAGGTTCAAAATCTTAGACAAGGCTGAAAGTGAACTCAAGTACAGTTTCTCTTGTTTCGAGTGGAATACGAGCCGAGTAGTTAATGCATTGAACCAGAGTAGAGCCTCGAACTACTTTTGCTCAATTCCAGACCTAATTCCAACAAGGTTGCTGACAGATAACTGAAACAAGATTAACATTTTGTAACATACACTGCTCACGGACAAAGTATTAAAACAATTTCAAAAATACTTATCTATATGAACATATAAAACACAAGACAAGAGATTGTAGCCATGACTTCTTGCTGGGATTCAAAAACCCAAAAAATTCATATTCTGAAGAAGCCAATAAAAAGAAATAATACTCATTGAAAATGTTTCTTCTCCGTGCAACTATAGAACAAAGAGTCAAAAACATGTTGAAATCAAGAAAAGCAACCCATATCACAAGTTCACAACATATTGGTTGATCACTTGGTATTTAGGATTGTGGTAAGAAAGTGAGTAAGGGAGAGTAATAAATCAACGCACTTAGTTTGAGTCCCCTTCCCTTCTTTCTACTATGTCTAACCAATGTTTTACTTAACTATATGCATTAAGGAGATTTGCAAAAACAGTATGAAAGCATTAGCACAATAAAATAATTGCTATATTTTTCCTGATGCAACATTAGGCATTCAATACCAATTTTCTAGTTTACCTTGGGAAAACAAATATGTGGTTTCGGCCTCCAGATAGCCTGAAATATGGCATTTGAGTTAAGACCTGTGTTCAATAGATGATTTCAGCTTAGTTCTTTTACCCATAAACTAGTAATTACTAGTCAAGCAACTCGCATTCAAAAAAGTGAAATGAAACCTTGCCTTGACATAGATCTGGTTTATTTCTTTATCAGTAAGACCACCCATCATTCGAACACATTTTACATATGAAGGAACAAAAAACAGATCTGCGTCCTCCTTCTTTCCAGTCCGAAATCTAGATTGTAGGAGCAACTTATGTATTTTAACCTACAATTGATTGGATAAAAGCCCTCACAACTATTAAAAAACATGAAGAAATGAATTCGGCCTCCATACCAATAGGAAAAAAAAAGAAGTTTGGTAAGAAAATGCAAAACGAAAGATCTGAACTAAGATTTGACATTTCTATCTGATTTTTCAATGCTCTCCTTAAGCTTGACTTGGGCACACGTGAAGCATCATACATACCTAATATACAAGATCCGACTATTTTTCATCATTGCACATTTCATAAACTTCAATGCCTTATTTTCTATTTCTAAACCATAAAGCCTTCTATGCAACAAGTAATTCGCAGCTAATCTGCCCTCCCCCACTTTTTTCTTATATTTTCACAGCCACCTAACAAACATTTAACTGAACCCAAAATTCCAACCTTTACTACCAAAATCGCCCCAATTGTTTTTTCTCTTTATTTGGAATAAAAAATGAATAACTTTAGTTGCTCGGACTGAAAGACAGTATTACCTGAGTTCCCCACTGACCTTTCAGACAAGCATTGGCAGTGATCTTACCGTCCCTTCCATACATCAAGGCCTTCAAACCATCAATCTCTTCCTCATCATAGACATAGATTTTGAGAGACAGAAGGGACCCATAACCTCTCTCGGGCCAGGAAACAGGTCCTTGAGTAAGGTCTTGTGATGTGCGAAACTGATCTGCAGATAGGTTGCAGGGAGCAAATGAATGGTCGAATAGCCTGGTGAAGAAGAAGGTAGATACGACAAGGAATACGGATGCAATCTGGTGTGTGCGAGTGCAAAGAGGCTGATGATGAGCTCCCATTGGTCTCACTTTGTTGATTGTGCTCGCCATTTCTGAAATTCTCCGAAGTAATTTTAGTGATGCGAGTTTTTGCGGTTATAGAGGAAACAGCAAGTTCGTGGAAAACTGCATAGTTCAAAATATCGTATCGTATCTTTCCTGTGACGAACAGTAATGTAAATTGCTGGATTCGAAGGTGAATTGCAGAAATGGAAGGAACAGCAGAAGGTGAAAATTTGAAAATATTCCAGCAATGATTAACGGACCGACCGCGATTTTGCTTTCATACAGCAATGGTTAGCTCAGAACGATGACTCCGATGCGTTTGCTTCGTTTTTGTTTGAGTTTTTCTTTTGCTTTTATTCTATGCCCTTAAAATTGAAAATAAGAGCTATTGATTTTTGTTTAACTTTCTTTTTTATTTGTTTATTTTAAGTAAACATAACTTTTTTTAAGATAAATTAAATCTTTTTTTTTATTAGAGAAAACAGAGTGTATAAAAAAAATTGATACATATAAATTTATTAGAAAAAGCTGTAGTTTCTTAAAAATTTATTATTAATCTGTAATAAAATTTCTCTAATTTATTTTGATATAAATATTTAATTTAATTTTAATTTTGAGAATTAAAATATATTTACAATGTTACTTAAGAAAATATTAAATTCAGTTTAGGAGTATTAGTGTCCTGGTACAAAATGTAGACTCTAAAATTAATAAATAAAAATATATTTTTATAACAATTGAAGAAAATAAGAATATTAAATAATTCTTATCATGGTAGCAGTGTACATAGAATTTAAAAAAAAATCTTTTTTCTATTATTTCCAACACCATGAAATTTATCAAGTGAATAAAAAAAATATTCAAATCTACAAATTTTAAAATATACATATTTTTTTCAATTGATCAATCACTTAAAATTTTTATCTAAGTCATAGATTTAAGAGATTTTTTTATTTTACTTCGATGTGGTTGTTTAGCATTCAAATGACTCAAATCCAAGTCGACTTGTTCAAAAAATTACAAATAAGTTTCTTATATTTTGTTTAATATATTGTGTTATAATTTTTCAAAAATAATATTTTCTTAATTTTTTAAATAAAGCCTTATATTTAAATGTAAACATTTTTACTTTTTTTCTTATATTTGATTTTTAGGACCAATTTTTAAAATATCACAAAGTATTGATTTAAAAAACTAATAAATTCAGAAAAATATATTATTCTCAACTTCAAATTCTGTTATTATTTTTTCATAATATGACACCTCAGAAAGTAATTTTTTATCAATTTAAAAGTAAAATTTAAGTATTTATAAAAAGAAAAAAAAAGAAAAAAAGAACAAGTGATATAAAGTTAATAATACAAATAATATTTTTCTTTAACTTTCTTGAGTAAAATTACAAAAGATGATGTTGTCGGTTTTTTAAGATTTTATATATTATGTAATTTAATTTTCAAAATTAATTTTATATGCTTTTCTTTAAATTGGCCTATTTAATATTTTTAAACTGAAAATTAAGTGTCAATTACACTTTATCCTGTGAACTACTTCTTATTTTGTAATAATCTCATAAATTAATAAATTATGTATATAATTATATCATTTGAGTCATAATTAACAAATAAACATCACTCACTTAAATTAGCCATTAAATCTAATAAATTAACTCATAAAAGATTAAATTAACTTTAAGTATTTTAGTTTTTTTTTTTTTCTTTTCTAATGTTTCAATTTCAATTTCTAGCTCTTGTTCTTGTTCTTTTTTATTTCTTTTTTTTCTAATAATTAAGATCTTTATATTTATTCAATTTTATTATATTCTTTGACATGTAATACAATAATAAGAAAATAAAAGTTTTGATGAAAATATTATATTTAAAATGCAAACTGAAACAAATTGTATAATTTCTATAAATGAGGAAAGTAATATTAATAAGTTTATTAATAATTTAATATTATGACAAAAAAAAAAAATTATGAATGATTCAAATATTATTTATGTATGTTAAAATTTAAACAATATAAAGAGTTTAATTTTATAGAAAATGAAAAGAAAAAGATGTAAAAAAGAGAAGACATAAAAATAAAACTTATAATGAAGATAATTTAGTCTTTTACGAATTAATTTGTTTGATTTGATGTCAATTTTAAATAAGTGGTGATTATTTGCTAATTATGACTCAAATAAAAGGGTTATGTGTCTAATTCAATAATTATAAGATTATTGCAAAACATGTGGTAGTTCTGAAATAAAATATAATTGACCCAAAAATTAAATTTAAAAATATGAATAGAAGTAATATAAAATGTTTCAACTTATAATTTACACTTATTTATAAAGAAATCTTAAAATTAGAACCCATTATTCTTGTAAATTATCAATGTCCACAATATTAAATATATCTTATATTAAAAATATTAAAATATTATTTAATGGCTAATTAGTTCTAACAAGTAAATAATTATATTTTTTGTCTACATGAAAGAATAAACATTAATAATTTGCATCTACATTATTTATGTTAGAATTCCTCATTACATATATGACTAAATAAATTTAAAATAAACTAGAAGATCCTCTTTTATTTTATAACTATTCTAACAATAATTATTTTTAAAAACTCTGCTTCATAAAGGTGTTTATGGGTTGGTTAAACTGACCAAACCAACCCAAACCATTACAAAAAATTGAGTTAGTTTGGTTATTTTTTATAGTTGTTTTTTGTTGGTTATATTTTAAAAAATATTTGGTTATAAAATTAATCTTGGTTAATCGAAACTTAACCAAATATTATATAAATTTTTTTAATTTAATATTATTAAATATTTAATTTTATATGTATTCATATTCTTAAAAAAACTAAACTTTGTATCTCCATTTCTAAATTTATTGAAATTGTATTTGTGAGAAATAAGTATTAAATATATGTTTTATATATATATATATATTTTTTTGAGTTAAAAATACATCTTTACATATAAAAATTTTAAATTAAACATGACAATTTAATTTAGACCCAATAATCGGATAATCAATCATAACTAAACTGAATTAATTATTTGAATTGGTTTTAGATATCAAAACTATATAAGCTGAGCATGATTATTATCAATTATAAATCAAATTATTTGACTTGGTTATAATTTTTGTCAAAATCGATCCGTGCACACCTTTACTTTTTCATATCGAAAGTCGAAATGTAGGACTGTCATATGGACTATTGGAGGGCGGTGCTCCTGTTTTCACCGTTTTGCCCCTGGAAAGGCATAAACCACTTGAGCGCCACGTTCCTACCAAAAGCCAACCAACAAAAACAGGTCAAGGCTATGTGGTCAGTTATGCCTACCGAATCCAAAGGCGCCGCTGGAAGGAAAACCAGACACACGGTATTCCCGGCATTTGAAAAACAGAGAAACTCCTACCTGGAAATATTTCATTCTCGTAGTGATAATATTTTGAAAAATCAAATGGGCATTTTCGTACTTTTATTTTCTTGAGGAGCACTCTCATCCCCTCACTCTTGATGCTATAAATACCACCGAAAGACAGTCTCTCCACCAAAGCAATTTACAAAGATCAAACAATTTTCTTAATCATCTTCTCTGAAATATTCTGATCCTTCATCCATGTCTAGCACAGCTGGTCAGGTTATTAAGTGCAAAGGTTAGCCCTGACACAAATTTTGCTTTCAGTTTCACTAACCTGATCATCAGATGTTTCTTTGTCCCATCCCCTTTTGGGTTTTGTTTCTCTGATTTGTATTTACTCTGCTTATTTGTTTTCTGTTTAGTGGTTGTGTCAAAGTCTCAATTCTCATGCTTTCAATTTTTTCCAAAAAAATGTTATAAAGCCTTTTTTTTTTTTTTTTCAAGTTACCGTTGGTTATATTTATTACTAGGCTCATTTCTTTATCAGTGATTGACTTTAGAATCTTGGTTTTACTGATCAAAGATCAGCAATTTCCTATTTTTGGGTATTTCCGAATTTTAAAGAATTTGGGTTTTATATCTGAAGTTGAGTCCATTCCTTTTTATCGTTTTATTTATTATGAATCCAGATAATTTATGTATTTTACTTTTCTACACCCAGAAATGGAAAATCTTTTCTTTTTATGAATTCATGTTGCCACTAAAAGGGGAAAAAAATTATAATACTTGCGGTTATCTGGTTCCTCTGGGTTTTGTTCACTGTTGATGCATAAACTTTTTGTTAAATTGGAGCAATGTCCTTGTCTCTTTCATTTTGTTCATGGTTGGCCATATCTTCCCGTGTATCTTTCTGGCATGCTTTACTATAGCCGCGGTGGCATGGGAAGCTGGTAAGCCGCTGGTGATTGATGAAGTTGAGGTGGCGCCACCACAGGCAAATGAAGTGCGCTTGAAGATCCTTTTCACCTCTCTCTGCCACACTGATGTTTACTTCTGGGAAGCCAAGGTAAAAACTTCATATAATGTTTTAATATACGTGTTTTATTGTTAGTAATGGTGCTATCCTTTTCTGTAATTAGAAATTTAAAAAAAAAATCGTGAATTAGGGTGGCTATTTGTTATACATGGTTTCATCTGATTTTATAATGCAAAATCATAGATTTCCGAACTATTTATTGCCTTTCTGATTATTTCGTTGTAACGAATATATATTGATGGTAGATCTTGTCTTTGGGTTGACTAAAATGGCATTGTTCACCAAGCACTGCTTTCAGATGTTGTATGATTGAGTAATTAAATTTTCTTTATAAGATTGTGGCACTATTATAGCATAGTGAGTATGCATTGTCTAAATTTTTTTTCTTTACATTGCAGGGACAGACTCCATTGTTTCCTCGCATATTTGGTCATGAAGCTGGAGGGTGTGTTCTTTATCTTTAATATTGTTGGTTTAATTGTTTATTATTATTATTGTGGGTATTACACAACAAATTCGTTTGGAAAAGTTCTAACTTTCTAGAATCTAGAATAGGAATAGTTTTAAGATAGTTATGAAGAATAAAGCATAAAGGAAACATTTAATCTGTTAACTTATCTCAATGAACTGTTATTACTTAAGCAATTACTTATTAGTTTTTTCTCCCACATTGTTTAGAATTGTGGAGAGCGTAGGTGAGGGTGTGACTGATCTCCAACCAGGAGATCATGTCCTTCCTGTGTTCACTGGTGAGTGCAAGGAATGCCGCCACTGTAAGTCAGCAGAGAGCAACATGTGTGACCTTCTCAGAATCAACACTGATAGGGGTGTTATGATCAATGACGGCAAGACAAGATTTTCAAAAAATGGACAGCCAATATACCATTTTCTTGGAACTTCTACATTTAGCGAATACACTGTTTGCCATGTCGGCTCTGTTTCAAAGATCAACCGTGCTGCTCCACTTGACAAAGTATGTATTCTCAGTTGTGGAATATCCACAGGTATGAATAATTCCTCCCTGGAAGAAATAATAATTGTTAGGTGTAAATCTAGCCATTTCTTATCAATTTGCTATGGGCTGAAGGTCTTGGTGCCACTTTGAATGTTGCAAAGCCACAAAAAGGTTCTTCTGTTGCCGTTTTTGGGCTGGGTGCTGTTGGCCTCGCTGTAAGTTATTCTTGTTGCTTGTTTATATACTTTTACTTCTGAGTCTAAAGGATTAAATTAATTTGTTTCTCCATTGTACTGAATTTTAGGCTGCTGAAGGGGCAAGGATTTTAGGTGCATCAAGAATCATTGGGGTTGATTTGAACTCTAGTAGATTTGATGAAGGTAAGAGTTTCTTCTTTAGATATACATAACAATTACATCAGAAATTTGTGCATGTCTATTTGGATTTATTTGTGATTCTTCTGATTGATGCGGTTTATGCCATTATTCTTGTTGGCAGCCAAAAAGTTTGGTGTTAATGAGTTTGTGAATCCAAAAGATCATAACAAGCCAGTTCAAGAGGTTAGTCCGATGACAATTTAGCAAAGTCTTCTGATTTTATTAACAATTGGTTGCTGGTTCACAATGTTCATTATTAAGTATTCTGAATCAAATTCTGCATTGTTACATAATTCCGATACCATGAAATGTACCTGGGTTTTGTTGATAGAATGGAGTTTTAAATTAATTGTGGTGAACAGGTAATTGCTGACATGACTGACGGAGGGGTGGATCGCGCTATTGAATGTACTGGAAGCGTCCAGGCCATGATTTCTGCATTTGAGTGCGTCCACGATGTACTTAACAAAACCTTTCTGGTGTTCAATCTCACTATTCAGTTTATACTGAACCACATTCAAAACTGAACTCTGATTTTCTTCTCAGGGTTGGGGAGTTGCTGTACTTGTTGGCGTGCCAAACAAAGATGATGCATTCAAAACTCATCCAATGAATCTCTTGAATGAGAGGACTCTTAAGGGTACCTTTTTTGGAAATTACAAACCCCGTAGTGATCTTCCTTCTGTTGTGGAGAAGTACATGAACAAGGTAATATTATATCTCTTACTGCAGAATCTATTGCAGGATGGTGCCTATTATCAAACATTTGACAATCTGATGACCTCTTGTTGATGTTGTAGGAGCTGGAAGTTGAGAAATTCATCACTCACTCAATCTCATTCTCAGAGATTAACAAAGCATTCGAGTTAATGCTGCAAGGAAAGGCCATCCGATGCATCATCCGCTTGGATTCTTAGATGAGCTACTTTCTTGTGAAATGCAGATTTCCTATTTCAGCTTTTGTCTAAATGAAGAATAAAACATATGGATTAAAAAGTCTGCTTAGTGTGTGAAGCTTGATATTAGTTCCTTGTGTTTCAACTTCTACTTTTGTTTCTTTTAGTACTTCTATGTTAATCTTGTAGATCCTTAATTGTTAAAAAGTTTCTATTTTTTTGAAAAGCCAACTGTTGAAAAACAATGAAAATTGGAACCTTATTAGTTTAACCGGACAAGCTGAGGTAACCGAACCCAGTTTTGAACTGAAAATCAAATCCTCAATTTTAATATCAGTCCTTTATTTTATTATATAAGACAGGCCTCAAGTAAAACAACAAATAAAGTGCTTTTCATTTTTTATTTTTTTCAATTCCAAAGCTGTCTGATTCATCAATAACAAAATCAACAAATTCTAATTTATTTCTAGGATCAAGCACAACCGTAACAAATAACAAGATATTGATACTTTTAACTTTTTATCAATACTTGTCATGTTTTCTCTTCATCTTAAATATCATTGATTGAATATTCGGATCATCACATTTGCACAATTCTAATATCTTTAAGCCAATTTCATAAATCTCTTGACAATATTGATTGCTACTAACATATAAGGTACCAGAGACACGCAATGTTACATCATAGAAAATTTTCAAGAACGGTAATAAAGACCATGCATGCTCCCAATCATCCTCTATTGGAAATCCCTTATTTTCTTTTTATTATATGTTAATTCATCAACATACTCGTTCTTCTAAACGATCAAAAGCACTCTGAAATTTCAATGCTGCCTTTAACATAAAATAAGTGGAATTCCATCTAGTTTCCACATCAAGTCATACAAGACTTTTGCTTTTAATTTTTTCAGATTCAATACAAGCTTTAAATCTTAGCATTCTAGCAAGAGAAGACCTTACACATCTTATTACAGAACGAATATGAAAAATTGAGTCATCTAGATCTTTAAGTCTATCTTTAACAGTTAGAGACAATATATGAGCATAACATCTCATATGAAGATACTCACCCTTTAAAACAATACCCTTCCAATTATTGAATCTTCTTTTTAAGTATTGCACACCAACATTTTTGGAGATCACATTATCAACAGTAATATTCATAACTTTATCAATACCCCACATAAGTAAACACTTCTCAACAGTCTTCCCAATTACCTCACCCGAATGACTAGAAATAGGATATAAATTTAAAAATTTTTTGTGTAATTTTCAATCATTGTCAATAAAATGACCAGTGATACTCATATAAGAAAAATTCTATCTAGATGTCCAAGTATTGGTAAGGCAAATTATGGAGTTTGCTTTTTTCAAATAAAACTTCATGTTTTCCATCTCACTAGCATATACATAAAAAATATCTCTAGTCACAGTGAAATGTGAGGGGATAACAAACTTAGGCTGCATCATATTACAAAAAGCACGAAAACCTTCATGCTTTACATGCCTAAGAGGTGACTCATCAATTATGATCATTCTAGCAATATACTTTCTACACAAATCTTGATCAAACTTCCATGTCACAACTGTGTAGTTAGTATCCCCACCCCCATCTAAATTATTTTTTGATTTAAAAGCAATTATTTGTTGACTCTTGGCCATTTTGTTGTTATAGGAATATTTTTTACATTTTCCTAGATGATTACGCATTGCACTTGTGCCATTTTTAGTAGAACAAGAAATATCATAAGCACAATAATTACAAGATGCTCTCTATTCAAAATTATCTTCATAATTTAATTTGGTGAAATGATCCCACACTTGAGAACGAGTCTTACCTCGACCCCTAAACTTAGCTTTGCCATGTGAAGTTGGAAGTGGTGGTTTTGAAGATGCACTAGTAGAATAATTCTCTTCAATTTTATATTATTAGTTGTATCCATGCTATTGCTTTCCATCTAGCATATAAAAATGACAATTGAACATAAGAGATAATGATGATGAGAAAAATGACATTGATTTTCCAAATTCTAAATAATCAGTCATGTTTACATTACAGTAGTGATGGAAGCCCATAAGATGAAGATTGACACTTACAAGAAAGTTATCCTTTCAAGTTATTTCCCATGGCTTATATATTTTTTGTTCTGAAAGTTGCTGTGTTTGATTTTGTGAAAAAAAAAAGAAAAAAAAAGCCACCATCACCGTGACCAACTGACCATGGCAACAGGCTTGTTGACTTCTGTTTGTGAATGATCCAACACTAATTGGACCTCTTCTTCTCACAATTATTATAGATAAAAAATAATAATAATAATGTGCAAATGATGAAAATGTGTAGATGGGAAGTCAGAAAGAAAACAAACCGTGTAAAATATAGATCTTGATGGATTGATGACTTAGTGTTGGCTGGATTGTGTAGATCTTTGATTAAGTAACAATGGGTTATTTAGTACATGAGAAAACAGAGCCAGGGAGATGAGAACGACGACTACAAAATGTAAATGGATAAGAGAGTAGGGTTTGTTAAATTAGATATCTATATTCATTAAATTATATAATAATTTTTTAATATATAATTTCGGGTAACTATAGGTAACCATTATATTTTAACAAATTATCCTTACTTGAACCGAAATTTTTGGGTTTCAATTTAGATACCTGTAACCGAACTGAAATACATGAGTACCAGAAATTACCTGAACCAAATAACTGGCTCGGATCGAGTTTTCAAGTATACCTTGCACTGTTGCACACCCTACTGAAAATCCAAGGACTCAAATCCTCTCATGTGCCCAGACTGGGTCATGTTCTTTTAATATTAGTCCTTTATTTTATTATATAAGACAGGACTCAAGTAAAACAACAAAGCCCACTTCCCTGTTTAATAGTTTCTTTTTCCTTTCTTTCATTCTTATTCCCTGAGGCTTTTGAGCGCCTTTTCTATTCTTTCCTTTCTTTCATTCTTATTGTCTTTTTCCAACTTCTATTTCTAAAATCCTTAAATTCCCAACTATTCAACCATTCTTTAACAGAAAAAGAAAGATAAAAAAAAAAAGCAAGAGATTTAATCTCATTCATAAACTGAAGTTTTTGTTTTTTCTCTAATTGGTCCAGTTTTAACGGTCCTGCTATAACTATTTTGTTATTTTAAGATTGATTCTTTTAGTTATTTGTGTGGTTCTTTCTAATATGGATTACTGTTTTGAGTTATAAACTTTTCAGTGTATCTTTGTTATGAGTGCATTTTGTATATTGGAGCACTCAATATGAATATGAATTTGTTTGGAAAAATTACTGAAAGAAAGAACATGTGTTCTAAATGCAAAGGTTACCTAAAAAAGAAATCCTGAAATATTTGAAGCAGTTGAAAGAATAAGAAAAAGAGAACAAATCTCATGTAAAATATTGTTTTGATGTTCAGGAAGTGAAAAGGCATATTATAGCCATACTAAACTACTGATGTACTTTGCTTTTGAGAATCAAATATAATATAAAATATTATGGAAAATTTGTTATGAATTTGGTGTTATTGTCTCTTAATTTTATTGGATGTATAGAATTTTATCAAGATAACTTGAAAGGATTGCAACATTACATATCAACCAAGATGAGAGTTTTCTTGTAATAAATATAACAAAAGGCAAATCATAATAAATAAATAAATAACCATCAATACATATCAACCGAGACAAGGGAGTTTTTCATGACAATTTGGTACATGAAAACTCAATTAAAGATACTACAAGAGATGAAAAATCATGTGTTGGTTTACCTCCTTAACACCAAAATCTTCATCAAAAGTATTATCAAACTCCAACATGAACCTGGTAGTTTTAGCATAAGTAAAAAATAAAATACAATCAGTTTTTTAATTGTAAAAATATGAGCAAAAAAGGGAATACAAATTAAACACTTACCAGAAAAGGGAGGCATGTGCTTCTGCATTGCTCATGAAATTTGATATATCATTAAGCGGATATTGTGTTTGATTGAGTCCACTACTCATCATCTAGAAAAAAAAAAAGAAAAAAAAAGAAAGAATATACATAAATATATATATACATTTATATAAGAGAATTTAAATATTTTAACTGGATATGATTAAATATACTATTTGAATAAACTATTTACTTGTTGAATTTGGTTTTCATTTGATGTTGAGATAGCTAATGAGTGAAGAGCATCATCAAGTGGCTCCTGTATATAGAAAATAACATGTATATGGTTAGACACACCTATTTAAAAACATGTAAAGGATATGTTTAATGTGATTGAAATGAGTATCATCAATAATCTTCTGAAACTAAAATTATTTTGAGCTCCCGTTTGCTCGTAACTCATCAATGCTAATTTAGAATGGTTGACTATAGGATGCTTGTGAACATAAGCTTCATGTACCTGTGAAATGAAAAAAGAGAAATAAATTGAAATAGCCAATATGAAACCCAAGACTTGTATATACTAAAAAGTAAATAACAAACCTGAGATTGTTGATTTAAAGATAAGTTGGTGGTGGAAACTTTTTTCTTTTTCTTCAGTTGCTCCTCGACCCAGCTCTTTGGACGCTTTTTATTTTTCTGCCCATTTCGCCTCTTGAAGTCTTTGGCTTGTTGAGGTGGAAACTCATGTTCTTGTGTCATAGTTGAAGTTGAATTTGGTAAAAGGCTAGATAAATGACCATCATCAGTTTCTAGAGCCAAGTGACTCTTGCATATTTCTTCCACCTTCGTACTCCATTCATTTATAACATTGCCCATAAAAATATAAGCTTCCTTACAATCAAATGCTCGAGATGCTAACTTTACTAACTTTGAACAAGTTGCCTATACCGTGTCCTATCTAGTTTGATATCGTCAACAACAGTCGTCCCTTTATAGTATTGGACAATTCCATCCCTTGCATCTTTTGTCCATCTTTTCAAATTATATTGTTTAGGAATCAATTTGATATCTCTCACATCAAGAATTTTCAGAGCATGACAACATAAAATGCCAAAAGTCTCAAATTTTCTGCAACTACATGAAATTGTGTTGTTTGTATGATCAAATAAGACTTTGTGCTCCTAATTTTTGTCAACCATAATAACCACATATTTATTCACCTCTTCAATTTCATTTTTATGCTTTACACATGCTGCAGAGTATAAATCAAACTCTTTTTGAAAAATATCAAAGATTTTTGGAGTATAAGCTCGTGCAACTTGTTGTAGTGAAGGAGAATGCTTCAACTTCAGCCTTGGTTATTTTTGCCGAGCTTCAAATTCACACTTAAGCTCATTGTATCGTTTATCACTTATTACTCTATCAAAGTGCTTGAAAAAATTGAATGATATCCAAGTCAGGCTTCATGCAACTTTTGAAATCTGAATTCAAGCTTTCACTAAGTTGTGTGCTTTTCATTCCTAAAGAAAATGCCATTTTCTTGTAACAGTATGTCCATTTTTCCTTTACTTTTTTTTTCTTTTTTCTTTTTTGGTCTCTGGTTTCGAACTAGGGTAAAGTTGGTTAGGGTTAACAACCAAACCAACAAACTAATAGTAGAAACCATTTTTTTCCTTTACTTTATACATACCTTTCAGCCATATATTGTCTTTGACGTTATAATCACTAAGCAATGTTTTCCATGCAATTATGAAGTCATCTTCTTTCTCGTAGTCATACATGCATGCCTTGAAGTCACTTAAAAAGTTAGATCCATTCTTCATCATATTCTCCATGTGCTTTATGTCATTTTGCATTAGGTGCCAAGTACACAGTCCATGGTTTGTTTCAAGCGTAACCTTAAGTAAAGCTTTAACGATGGCATGATCTTGATCAGTGAAAATTGTTTGGGGCTTCTTTTGCCTATGTGCCTTCAGAAATATTTCAAACAACC
The DNA here is from genome assembly GCA_029379385.1 of Quillaja saponaria. Taxonomy (NCBI): domain Eukaryota; kingdom Viridiplantae; phylum Streptophyta; class Magnoliopsida; order Fabales; family Quillajaceae; genus Quillaja; species Quillaja saponaria. Next base: position 8,481,782 of record CM055612.1, read on the forward strand.
ACTTAAAAGAAGCAGTTTGTTTCATCATATAAAAGTGCAGCACCAAAAATCATAACTCCTATATAATGATTAAAACCAGCAAATAAAGCAAGTGGTCTATATGCATTATTTGTACTATACGTGGTGTCAAAATTGACAACATCACCAGGGCATAATCAATGATCATTTTGCGTCAGCCCATAAAATATTTGTTATTTGTTCTGTTATATCCAATTGTAATGCATGATAAAAAGATGGATTCTCCAGATATTATTGTTGAAAGTGCCCCAATAAACTTCCTGCTTCTCCATACTCTAAGTCTCAATGTCTTTTAGTTGGAAGATAATTATTTTGATCCAATCGAATATAACCAAGGTTAGCTCTTCCACCTGCATGCCTACTCATTAACTCAAATGAACCTTTTTGCTTAATCCCTGAATCATCTACCAAATCAATTTCATAAGCTTGCACTTGAGATATTTTTCTTTGACATGCTAACATGTGAGTAGTCTCTTCAAGTTGCAGGATGTGGTTGTGCTCAACAACTAAATCATTCACTTCATATTTTCTACATTCTCACATTAATTTAACTCCCATCTTCAGAGACAACAAACTCTAGTTTCCTTTCGGGGGTTTGTAGTAAGATGGTCTCTTTTATCTTCTCTACGCTGACCTTCTTTGTAACATACATACCTACATGAAGTGATTTCTCCATCTTTCTTACTCTTTTTAACCATTGCTCTCTAACACCAAATCCAATTTTTCCACCATAATTAATCCAAAATTGCCAAGCCTCTGAATTATCAAATTTCATGCCTATTGGTGGTTGCCAATTGCCTTCTACATTTACACCTTCATCCATACCCTGAGTTGCAAAATCAAAATTAAGTGATAAGTATAACTTAAACAACATATTTGTATTCAAATATGAATGAAGATAAAAAAATTATTGACAACAATGTGAACATATTATCATTGACAAGTTTTTATAGTTAGTTATTAGTAAATAAGTATTTGATGATACCATCAAACAATTTTAGTTCATAACAATATTCATTTTTCCATTCTTATTAAATATGGTGTATCATAGTTTTCTTGTATAATTATATAAGCTAATCCAAAAAATAAAAGGCCTCTTGATCAATTTAATTATTATAACTCAACTTTCAGTTCCTTAACAAAAACAAACACTCACCTCTAAAATCTTGATTTTGTGCAAACACAATATGTTCAACAATGAATGCAAAAGAGCAATTGTTTTTAGCTAGTGTATAATTCACATAAAACAACAAAATTTTTTTTTTTCATTTTAACACATGGATTCTTTCTATTGGGTAGGTTTATTTTCATGAAATTTCATCATTCTTGACCAGATCCTATTCAATTTGGTGAATGCCTTTATGTGGATGTTGTTAAAAACATAACAATTTTATATTGTAAATCACCTAAAACAACAATTAATAAATATAAAATATAAGCATTTAGTATTGTAAGAACTAAGTTTCAAAACATTATTACCTTGAAAAAATAGGTGTATTGTCATCCATGAAAAAGATTTATGTTCCCCGCTAATAGATGAAGGGATTTGTGATAAGAGCAATTAATAATAGGAGTTCCTATTGCTCGCTTTTTTGTATCGTTGTTTTTCAGTTTTGATTTAAAGAAGGATTAAGAACAGAAAAGGCACGCAGAAGTTTTCTGTGGAGGGAATAAGAACGAAAGAAAGAAAAAGAAAAAATTATTAAGTAGGGGAAGTCGGCTTTGTTAATAATGCTGCATTATGCATGGTTGACAAATCTAAAGATAGCAACGGGCACTAAAATGGATTGTGGGGTTGGGAGTAGGAATTGTGTGCTGGTGAATAGGGGAAGATACATGTGATGGATGGCTAAGGATGTGAGATGTTACTCGACCAGCAGACATTCTGAGCTTGGGATAAAGACATCTGATGGAGGGTTAAGGATGTGAGATGTTCTCAGACTGAAGAAGACAGACATCTAAGAATTAAAATATCGTATCAGAATCAGAAGAAACAATGAATTTATTTATTTATTTAGAAACCAGTCGTGAAGTTTTGCTTCCAAATTGGAAACTTGGAGATAAGGAATTTTACAATTTCTAATCGAAGTGTTAGACAAAATATTAAATAAAAATATACAATTAATATGAATTTTTTTTTTTCCTTCTTTTAGTTTAACGGTGGTGTTCGGGCAAGCTGACTGAAGTCAATGACCATGATCTACTAGTATAATATATGATTGCACTACTTAAAAAAAGACAATTATAACGTGATTGCTTATTGAAAAAGTCTGGCATATCACAATATATGGGTGAGTGATCACAATTTAGACTTATTAAAAGAAAAGAAAAAAAAATCAGAAAAGCTTATATGTTGACAAATTTTGTCATATTATTAGAAAATTCAAAAACAAAATCTATTCTTAGAAGTTATAAAAGAAAAATTAAAAAGCAGTCATATCTGCACCAAAAAATTTAAGAATGATTAAGAAATTAACATTTATATTATCGGCAATAATACTTTAGGATTACGAAAATACTATTGATGCTATTAAAAGGATTAAGAACATTAACTTCCTTTTCTTTTTAGTGCTAGACTGGATTTCTAGCAGAATTCACATTCACCTCCCTCCTTTTATATTTTACAACTTCAACTCCTTATTAAATATCCAGCTAAACTTGACGCCATGTGGCTCCTTCTTTTGCGCTCGCTCATCGGCTCGCTCTTGCAGCTTCCTAATCCTCGGCGCTAGACCACACACAAAATCCTGCGCCCGCTTCCCATAGCCCGTCAATCCCTCCAGCTTCTCCAATCTCCACCGTTCGATGAAAAACTCCAAGATATCAGCATAATCATTGGCTGTATACACACCGAGCCGTTGAGTAACAGCAGAGAAATGGTCGAACAACCGTGGGTCCCGCCCATCAAACATCAAGTGGGCCGGCATTGTTATCTTCCTGTGCATCATATCAGCAATAGCCAACATTGAGGTAGTGGGGTCCACTTCTAGGAGCTTCTCTACGATTCTAGCATAAGCATTCTCGTGCCGCTTTTCATCGGATGCAATGGTACCACAAATACGTGCAAGCACTGGATCACCGCCCTCCCTTGCCAAGCGAGCCGTGTTGCCATGTGATATAAACGTGGCTCGCTCTTGGAATGACGTGTATACAAAACCCAAATACGGGTTGTTTCCGGTTCCAGGATCCTACCAAACACGTGTATATCAATTAAAAAAAATATATAATATATTTTTGGAAACTTTTCTCAATTTTTTTTATAAAAAAAAGTAGAAAATTCATACTACTGATAAGTAAGAACTCACCATGCCAGCTCCAATCAAATACTGGACAGTCCTTTCAATCATCTCCATATCAACCCGACCCGAAAGATAAAGATACGTCCTGAGCAAATCCCCATGCCTTTTTTCCTCAGCAGTCCAAGCCCGGATCCATTCCGCCCATGGGCCTGGGCTTGCCCCAGTCTGATCGTTGACTCCGTCAAGCCTGTTTATCATAGTCTGGTATGTAGGCAATGCGTCCTCCGTTATCATATCACCTACCAAAACCACGAAGTAATCATCTGGAAGCTCAGCCGTCCGATCTCGTAGGGCCCGCACCTGTTCGGTGAATTCATCAAATGGTAAAGTGGAGTCGGGTAAGAAGTTCTGGGGCTGCCAACTTCGCTCCACGGGTTTGAGTAGTGGTAGGACCCACTGGGAGGCCCAACTCTCAAGAGACTTGAACATCTCTATTTTATCTGGTGGCAATGAGGGGTGGATCTTTTGGGTTTTCATAGGGGTTGGTGGTGTTGTAGCCACGGCGCAGATAGTTGGTGGTGATCGGAGTCTGACGGTGGGGTTTCGTGGTTTCAGGTTGAGATGGGTTGGGTCTTGGACACGTGGGTTCCATGCAAGAGGTTGGGTGCTGAGGTAGCGGAAGGCCTGCATTTTTCTTTTTTGTAATAACCGAGTGCTCAAGTTGAGAGTGACAACTGAGTTGGCCATTTATATTTATAGGAAGGGTGTTGGTTAATTAGGACTCTTTTTGCATCTAATCACAATAATGCCCTAATTAATTCTTAGATAGTCTTTATAGTAATTCTAGGACAAGTAAAATGGCTTCACACACCTTAATTTTTATTTGGACAATTTTATAATTACCAAATTGATCTTTAAAATTGAAGGGTATTATGGTCATGCAGGAAATATCTGAGATAATTTTACAGCGTGGAAGGAAAATATTTGGTATGACTAAGATTTTTTTAAATTTTTTATTTTTTATATGACATTATTTTAAATGGGAGTTTGGTACGACCAAATAAAATCAGGGGGTGCAGTGGTTTCGGAGATATTTGAAGTGGTTCCTGTGGGTTTTGAATGTTTGCCTTTGCATGGTGGGTGAATTTGAATTGCTTGAGTTGCCAACGGTTGCCACCGCATTAATCAACTCATGGGTATTACCGACATCTAATTTGATATATATTTTTTTAAAGTTATTTAAGTATTTTACCATTTTATATGGTCTTTTTTTTTTTTTTTGGATCTTATTTTTAATTTTCAATGGTAAACTGTTGAATTACAAAAAGATGTATGTGAAGATTGAAAAACAAATTTTATATGGTTCTACTTAATTAAAAAAAAATTGATGGCAACATGTATATTAGGATTTGTTGGGAAGTTAATATTTATATAAAAGTTTGTTTGCAAATATGTTAAATTAGAATTAAAACTAATATTTAGAATTTTAATTACAATTATATCTTAAAATTAATGTGTTGATATATATAAGACCTTTGTTATTGTTTTTGAAATATTTTAATAAATTAATTAATCATTGAGATTATTAATTTTGTTAAATTAATTTAGGTTTTACACCCCCCTTTCCCTCTAAATCTCCATCCATTCTCATAAATTCATTCCTTCCTAACCTGTACTACATCAAATTGGCATCAAAGCAAAATTCTTGTTCCGAGTAAAGAAAAAAACACACACACACACAAAGCCTGCACTGCCGCCTCACTACTTCTATAGATGTCCCTATTGCCCTCATTCTCTTTCTTTCTTCTTCCTCTTCGTGGCAGCCATGGCAACCCTATTGAATTGATATTGTGCGACCATGTTTATAAGAAAATATAAAGATGATGAGAGTTCAACATTCCCATCAAAACATGTATAGATATACAACACATTGACTAATAAACAAACCACAAAACTCATGGGATAAACCCAGTGGCTACAAGACTAGCCCATCGATAAAGCGTGTCACAACTCACATGCAAGTGATCGTCGAGCTGGCTTTTCTTGTGATCTAGGATTTTGTTTTAATAGGTCATTTGGTCTCGATTAAGAAAAAATACTTTGGTAGCTATTTTTTGTTATTATTTGGTGCTTTCTCAATTAGTTTCTTCATACCTTGAAAATACATCAAACTCCTTGCTGGTTCTTGATTTCATAAAAGTTGCGGAACGCAATGATGGAGGCCCAGACTCCTACCATAAAGCAGAGATTGATATACCCAATCATAAATCTCATGGCTAGGGTTGAGATTTCTGTCGATTATGGAGTGTTTTCTGACCGAACCAAAGGGGTCGATTACCCTAAAGCCTCAACTGATATTCAAAAAAATAAGTCGGTTTTTGGATTTTCAAATTCGGAATAATACAGGCGGGTTGGTCAGTTTTCGATTATAATATTGGGCCTCCACCTGTTTCGGCCCATTTAATATTTTAACTATACAAAATATTGTTAAGGCCCAATATTAACAAAGTTGGCCCAACACTTCAATTATCAAGTATTTCTTTCAAAAGCTATTGAATAGCCTGCATTTTGAGTTTCAACCCATTAACAAAAGAGGCCTATCAAGAAGTGTTTCAACACCCATGGATTTGATCTCTTTCTTTTCCTTGAAGATCCTTCCCATTTCTTCCACTTGCATTATCCATGTCCATTTACACAAACACAAATTTACCTACTATTACAAATTGTATATGTATGTAACTAATTAGTAGCATTTAAATGGACACTTCTAATGTAGCATTTATAATACTATTTACCTACTATTATAACTAATTACAATCTCACTCTCTCTATCTCAACACTCCACAAACACAAGAGGTTTAAGAGTAAGAAAGGTTGTAGTTGTTCTTAGTAACAAGGAACTATGTTGAATCAGTTTCTTTTTAGGCTTCTAATTTTAAAATTAACAAAGGCCAAGTTGGCTAAGTTTATTTGAGGCTCACTTAATCCCAAATAGTCAAATACCACTGAAAAAGACTAACTCATGATATTAAACACAATATGGGCTAGACGTACACCTAAGAAGTTGCACAACCTCATAATGAACAAGTCGAAAGGATAGCAGAGATCTCCGTTAACATGATCTTCATAGAAGCATACACACTGTGAAGTGTAGTGATAAGGTTGGGTGCCATTATTGTTTGCTAGCACTGTTTGCACATCAGGTAAGGTAAAATACTTTGATTATAGTACTGCCAAGCAACCAGGCGGCAATTCATTATGAACAACAAATTCGTGTATAAAAGTAACGGATAAAGAAAACTTGTACAAAAATAACAATTGTATTATTTTTGTAAAATAGATTGATACAACCTCTGAATAAATTTTTTTAAAGAAAAGAATGTATTCCTCTGACTCGATCTCCTTGAAAACTTTGCTTGATTTGATGGCTATGTAGCTTGATCCCGGATAAATTGATAAACCTCTTTCAAAAATGTGTTGTGGATGATTGTTAAGAAAGGTCTTGTGATCTCTGCAAGCACTTGACTTGATCGCAAAGATTTATGGCTTGTTTGAATCTCTGTTGTTTGAGAAAAAAAAGTATCTCTGTTGTTTAAGAAAGAAATGTAAAGGAGTTTCAAGAGCTTTTTTGCCTTAAGTTTTTTGCCTCTCTTCCAAGGCCAATGTGAGGCCTTTTATAGGAGATGTGGCGTAGAAAACTTTGGTTGATGGAAGTAATTGATTTGTAAAGTGATTGAAAATAATTAACATTAACTTAAGGATGATTAGAACATGATTGAAATTTATTTGAGAATATTAAAGGGTTATCAGATTCAATTTAATCAAATCAATATTTAATTATTCACTTAATTATAATTTGTCTTCAATCAACATTTAATCAATAAAGTAATGACAAATTGTCTTCAATTAACATCCAATTACTCAAGTACTTTGTCTCCAATCAACACTCAATTACACAAGTGATTGACTATTCAACATTTGATTTAGCTAAGTATTAAGTCCAATCATCACTTAATTGGATAATTGTAATTGACTAATCAATATAGAATGTTATGTTTTAGTATCAATTAGCCAAAATTATCCAATTAATAAATTTGTAAAATTTTAGTGTCTACATTCATTCCTAATAGAGCCAATTGTGCTAGTGTCCCATTGGTAGCAAAATTAGTAAACTCCAAGTTAGACCCCCTATATGATCATCTTCATGTGGCGTGGAGCCTTTACCCTTCCCACAACTACAGCGCACCATTGGCTAGGCATCCTCCTCTATGAAACTACTAAATAAAAGACCACCAATTTGGGTTCTGATCAATTATGACGGCCATATATTTTTGATATAGTGTCCGATCATGCAAAAAGAACGGGATTGGAAAAGCGTGTAGTGTATGGTCGTGGTGGAAATCTGAATGCATGCTTGGTTATAGAGGAAAGAGGTGGCGCGACTGGGGAAGCACTCGAATGCTCAGTAGGTACGTGCTCGGAGCTCGGGTGAGCACTTGAGTGGTTAGATTAGTACCCAGGCGAGCTCGGGTGCTTAAAGAGTGATGGGCTCGACCTTTTGGGTTCTTGGTTAGGCTTGGCGAAAGGATACCGCAAGACTAGTCGGGCAATCCGCGACAGGCTATGAAGCACAGGTACCGATACTTTGGTACGATATGATATGATACTGGTACGATGATTCGTCATTTTTCAAAAAATCACTATACTGGTACGGCTAGGATATGCTAAATTAAATAATTAAATAATTAAATAATATATATATATATATATAAAGAGCATTAAAAGAATAGTTGTAAAAACAAATAGTTAAGCTTCCAGCCATTGTAATTACACATGATCAAACAATTACATTATAAACTAAAATAATAAAAGTAGTACAAAGCATTAAAAATAAATAAATAATTCATCCACCATGCAAGCCAAGCTGCAATCTGTCCAGAAAATAGGAATAAAACAAAATTACAAGATAAGCACACTTAAACCAATAAAGGAGTACAATTACAAGCCATGATCAAGAAATTAAATAGAATCATCATTGACATCATCATCATCAGTGAAAAGAACTGATTCTAAATCTGGTTCTTCAAGAGACAAATTGGCAATCTCTAGAACTCCTACACCCTCCAATGGATCCCATTCATCTCCACCAATATCTCACATCTTGCTTTGTCCAATTGTATAACTGTCATTCTTCCTTAACAAGAGATGAAGATTTGTATGAATATACACCAAGTCTTCAGCTCTTTTGGGAGTCATCTTATTTCTTTTCATTGAGTGGATAAATGAATAAGTACTCCAATTTCTCTCACAGCAAGATGACGAACATGGTTGTGAAAGAAGCTTCAAAGTTACTTTTTGAAGTAAAGGTGTAGAAGCTCCATACACTAGCCATCATGCTTTTGGCTCTAAACTCCATCTATCTTGCAAGGAATCAAAGTCACCAAATATACCTTGTCTTCCTGAAAACCTTGCATATTCCATGGTAGCCATTTTTCTGTCATCTGGATTAGGAAAATATTTCCTCAAACACTTATTTCTCTCAACAGCAATTTTTGTGTCCATATGTGGAGGAACTTGATTTGATGCCTCAGCCAGCCATTCATCATTATAATATTTGCATGTTATGTATAAATATATGTTAGTTTATTCACTTGTTAGGAAAAAAAAAACATGAACTGGTCTATACAATCAAGAAAAAAAAAAGATTTGAATTATTATATTTATCTTGGGTTAGGGGTGTGCAGCTTTTAGTCCATCGATAAATGAGAATAGAGTACACCACATCATAAAAGGTTGACTAATCATTTGCTTCCTTTCCCTCATGTCTTAATATGGTTGCCCTCACTTTTTCTATCATTGTATCCCACATATCGTAGACCAAGTGAAGAGTGGGCTTATCAGTATCAGTAACACGAAGCATATCATAGATAGGAGCAGTAAAGGCAATGATGTAATCAACTTTATCCCACCAAACATCATTTAAGATGATTTCCTTCACAATTGCTGTCTTTTCTACATCCTCCTCCTTGTAAGCAGTCCACTGATCACTAATAACCATAGTTTAGAGACCATGTTTTATGAGTTTGAATTTTTTTAATGTAATAATCACTGAAGCAAATCGTGTATCAGAAACTGCAAGCATCTTTAAAGGCACAAACTCATTAAAAATAGTCATTCTTATTGAATGATTCATGATAAAATTTCTAATAAAAGCAGCTTTTTGAGAAGTTTCAGTAATCCAATAGCACTCAACATAAGCAATTTCAATCCTTTTAGTATTCTTTGCTACACAATTATTCTTCAGGGAAAGATTTAAAGTGTGGACAACACATGGAGTCCAAAAAATTTGAGGATAGTCAACTTCATTAAGCATTCCCGCAGCCTTCCAAACAGGAGCATTATCAGTAATGACCTGGACCACATTCTTGTCTCCAACCTCAACAATTGCAGACCTAATCAAACTAGCCATGTAAAACTTGTCTTTTTATTATTTAGACCCATCAATAGCCTTCAAGAATATTGGACATTCTTCAAATGTAGCCATAAAATTAATTAAAGGCCTACACTGTGCAGCAGTCCATCCATCTGACACTATGCTCACACCCTTTTCTTTCCATGTCTTTTTTATTGGTTCAAGCATAGATTCAATGTGTGTTTTTTCTCTTTGCAACAAAGTGGTTCTCAAAGCATTGTAACCAGGAGGGATAAAACCAAAAATAACATTATTTGCAGCAAAAAAAAATGCACTGACATAATAACGATTCCTAGCAAAGTGAAAAGGCAACCTAGCAGAGTAAAACATTCTAGCAATCTCACTTTTTAATTGTTCTCTAGTTGTAAGATTGAATGATTTTTCTAACATATTAGTTCCAGCACTATCGACCTTTCTTTTTCTAGAATCAAACATTCCACCAGCTGAATAGGAGGGGCTATGTGGGATATATGAAGAGTTAGGGGGCAAGGGAACATTTTTTGGCTTCAATTTTTGCTCAGCCTCTTCAACCAATTTCTTCATTTTAGCCAAATTTTCATTTTTCACTTTGGGACATGCATAAATCCCATAATTAGGCAATTTTAACAAATGGGTCTTCACTCTAGAATATGAAGATTTGAACACACAAAGACAATAATTACATGCCCAGCTTTTGTTTGTAACCCCCTCTGCTCTTTCTTATACAGTTGGTACATATGCCCAAAGAGGATTGTGAACATCTTGCGGTTCATTGAAAGTAAATTGATTAGTAACATTACCACTAGTACTAAAATTAGCACTACTACTTATAGCTGGATTAGAAGACATAATCCTAATATAGTATCCTACAATCAAAATAATCACTAATCACTGCCAATTCCATGTATACAAAATTCAATATTTAAACAAGAGGCACTAGGCAATGGCATAACAATTACTAATTGAAAATGCAATAGCATATTAATAACACAAAGCAAATGCATCAGTACATGTACAATTGAAGGTAATGCACTAATAATTATAATATCAATGATAAAGCATGCAGGCATTAATCAAAAAGCTATATGTAGTAATGTCAGGGCTCCACCTTTCTCTATAGCAGCACATATGTCACAACAGAAAAAAGAAATTCTAAAATACAATTAGCATAGTTTTGTGATACCTTTGTTACATACTCAATAGATTGTGACACAGAAAAGATATGTTTTTTTAAAGAAAAGGTCCTCACATACTATAAGAGATATTCACATATTGTCAAATACAGATACAAAATATGTTACACTCAAAATAGCATTACATACTAAATTCATATAAGGAAATGCTCTGAAGTTCAGTATCAAGATTTAGAATCTTGATCAGATAAAATACAAAGAGAAAATGATGAACACATGTAAAGTACCTCATCCGATATTCCAAAAAAGTCTTGTTCTCTTCAACACATGATCAGAATCTACAGTATGGTAGTCAATAGCTAGGTTGTTGGTAGGAGGAGTCCTAGGGCGCTTTAAAATAGTTGTAACATACAAGTGCACAGAAGGAGAAACAGTAAACAGGCAAGCAGCATTTCAACCTAAGTCAAATAAATAGCAGCAACAGCAACAAGCCCATGCGTGACGGAAAGAAAGCCGAAAAAATGAAAGCTAAAAAAAGGCAGAAGTAGAAACTGTATGGCCATGCATAACACTAAGAAGAAGAAGCAGAAGGCAGGAGGTTCAGAGCCGTACCTGAAGGTAAGCCTGTGCGTGAAGACTGAAAAACTAAAATGAAAATGAAAAGTGATCTTCAACATTGGCCTTCAATGCTGTCATGGGAAATACAATAAATTACAGCTCCAATAGATAACAACCTTCAACGGCCTGAAGGGCCGATCTTCAACATCGGCCTGAAGATCTCCATTCTCCAACAGTAACGAGCAAGCTTCAGGATGCAAAATGCTGAAATTGAAGGCTATCGTTGAAACACGAGGTTCAAACTTCAGAGTGTGGGCTCGATGCAATTTCAGTCCAGATTAGGGATTCACATTAAAACGCTGCCGTTGTCTCTTTCTTTTTCTTTTTTATCACGTATCGGCTAATAATTTAGCCATTCAGTAGACTGTTAGCCACACCTACAAACTCCAGCCTTACCCAAGCCATCCTAGAAAATAAAAAAAAATAAAAAGAAATCCTGGTAATTATTGGGGATGTACCGGGGTGTCCCTCATGCGTTTTAGCACCCGGTACCCCCCAGGGATCGGCTCTTTGGGAATTTTGGAGTGCCCGTACTTCAAAGGTGATAGGTCGTGCATGATCGATCAGTCATAATTTAAGGCCAGGTGCTAGAAAATCAAGGAGGGTGGGGAGAAAAAGAGGTCACCGGTCATGAAGGAAGTAAAATGGATTTGGTGGTATGGTCTTGTTGTAGTTTAACTCATGCAACACACAAGTCAAAAAATTCTAACAAAGGATAATGGTAGAGTGGAGAAGACATACTTATGGCTTGAAGAGTGAAGCCTCAGAAGGGGTAATGATTAATGTGAAAAATTAACGCCACCCTTAACTTCTTTTTATCAATGCGGAATTTTGAACTTTGAGTCAGCAAGTCAATGCCCATAGATACATGCGCTTGGGCTTAAATTGAGCAACTTTAATGCTGATCGAAAATCCCCGAACGAGGTTTATGAGCATTCCAAGACTTGCTCATTGGATTGATTTTTTTTAGGGGGCTAGTGATAATACTGTATTAACCTCATACAGTAAAAGACAATTATCATAATAACTCAACTATAGAATGACATTTTTGGATGATACATACTATATATAGTTTGACATTATTCTCAAAAAGTTATACTTTTCACTTTGAGTCACGTTTACACTCTAGTCAAATACTGTATATTGATTTTTCCATCAGAGTGTCTCTGAGAATACTATAGTCACCCAATTTACTATCTAATAGGAATTCACATACTTGGATAGACTACCAGCTTAGTTAGATTGAGATTTAACAATGGCTATGTGGGGCTATGTGGACAAAAAGAAAGAAAGAAAGAGAAAATGGGAAATTAATTTGCAGTTGGCATATAAAAAAGTGCCATGTGCCACTATAATCATTGTTTTTTATTCAAGGAAAAAAAAACAAATACAAAAGCCTAGTTTATTTTTTTGAAAACCCAAAGGACTAGTTTGATAGGTAAGAATGATTTTTACGGAATTGGAATAGAAAAGAAAATGGGAATAAAATGCATTGGAATGGAATAATTATTTCATTTTATTGCCAGGTAGCAATAGTGAGAAATAGTCATTCCATTCTATTTTTATTTATTTTCTATGTATTTATTAGATATGAAATAATATAAAAATTATGCTAAAAAGACAAAAATATCTCTCAATAGATAAAGTAATAAAAATATAACATAATTTTATGAAATATATATATTTCTTAATTTTTTTTAAAAAATTATATTATTTATTTATTATTAATTAATTATTATTACTTACATTTATTTTATTTTTTCTTATTTTTATTAATATTTAAGTCTAAAATTACTTAACTAATTTATTTATAATTATATTATTTACTATGATATAAAGGGTATTTTTATCATTTGACTAAAATGAATTGATTTATTATTATTTTTATATACAAATTTTTTTTTATATAATTTATATTAATGTGATATGGAGGGTATTTTTGTCATTTGAATAAATTAAATACATTAATTAATTAATTTATAATTATCATTTTATTAATATTCAAATTTTATATGGTTTTATATTAATGTGAGGATATTTTTGTCAATTGACTAAATTATATATATTTTTTATTTAATTAATTCATTTATTTACTAATATTCAACCTTTTATTTAATTATTTATTTTATGTGATAGAATAGTTTTTTTTTTTTTGTTTAAATTTAACTGAATTAAGCTAATTCAATAGAAATATGAATGAACAATCTCACATCTTAGATGGGTTTGAGGATTCCTACTTTTATAAAATAAAATAGCTGGAATGAAATAAGTATTCTGATACTAAAATTATACCAAACAAAAGAATGTCAATTTCATGAAATTATGAATGGAATAGAATATTCATTCTTACGTACCAAACTAGTCCAAATAGAATTGCAAGAAGAGGACCGATTAGGAATAAGTTGAGTGGCTTTGTAACTAGTTTCTATAAGAAACATAGGTGTGGGAATAAGTGTTAGAAGCTGAATTCTGAACAATTTGGGTTGGTCTGAATTTAGTTATATAAATTTATTGGTAAGCTGGAGGTTGTTGTTGATGCTAAACTTTTGATTCATCTCATTCATAACGCACATATTTTATCTCACCATGGTAAACTTGTTATTGATGGTCACACATCAATGCTCACAGAAATACCTCAGGTGAATTTGTACCCAATGGCGAAACCACAGCCTAGGGCCTGGCATGGGCCCGGGCTAGGAATTTTCTAGAAAAAAAAAAATAGTTAGAAATTGTGGTTGGAGATGTCAAAAAAAATTTAGATTATCATTTTCAAAGGTATTTGAAGGTAGAACTTAAAATTTTCAATCGTTAATAATATCAATAATTTCTATATGAATTGAAAAATGTCAGTTCCATATCTGAGTCATAAGATTGTTTGAAAAAGAAATAGGGATTAATTGACCAATTGCGTATATCCTGTATTCTTTAGGCATCAAATAACAAAATATAAGCATATGATCATTAACAAGTCTACCATAGTTTTTTAAGTTTTTTACAATTTTCCTCCATTAAAATAAGAGAGTCTATCTCTATTTAGTTCATTCTAAAAATTTATATAATTTTTTATTTTAAAATTTGTTAATTGTACTATACTCTCCATTATTGATGTTGAATGAAGAGAACAAAGTTTTACATGCTTGGCATTCATAATTAAGGTTCAATATTTTTTCAATGCACTAATTTTAACCCTTTGTTCTATTTCTTTCTATCAAAAAAAAAAAAAAATCTTTTTCATTACAATTTCTGCCCATCAGGAGGCAAAAAAAACTTTATATGATTTTTTTTTCTCTTTCTTTTATTATTATTATTAGTCTCTCAAAAATAAATTTATTATTTGAAAATACATATTGTGTTGAAAAATTCAATTTATGTAGCATATATAAACAAGTTTATAAATTTTGTTTACTTTGAAATTTTAAAAATGAAGTACCTAAAAACTGAATTAGAGGATAAAATAACTAATTTTTAAAAGTAAGATAGTTATTAAATTTATTCAATATTATTGTAATAGACAAAATCATAACTATTATATTATTTTAAAGTCGTATATGGATTATGAAAATCATATCCATTGTTTGCTTAATTTATTAATTAAATTTTTACTTGTTTTTTTATTGAAGAGGAAATATAACAAAACAACTAAGGGTTGACAAACCCTAATGATTCATAATAACGTTGCCAAGCAACCTCTACATTATTAGTTTCAAAGTTGAGACGAAGCGAAAGAGGAACTTGAATCAAAACGAACTCATTATCTTAATCATCTGGTGTCATATTCGCCAAATTGTCATATATATTGTTGTTCTTATGTCAATTTTTTAGATTCTACTTTCATAGGCAGTGAAATCATAGTGTTACAAAACAAAAAACTAGAGAAAGATAAGATTCTCAAAAAATGATAATTAACCTAGTCTTATTACTATTCCAACAACAAAAACAATAACACTTAAAAGGATAATAATTTGAACATATATGGGGCCCAAAGGCTCCTTACAATATAAAATGAACTTAAAAAAAAAAAAATTCATTATTTCACATCAACTTCACTTTAACAAGATTGAGGCCAAGGTGCACTCATCACAACACTAAATTAAATAACACAATTTTAGTCTTGGTTAACTCCATCTTTACCAAAGATCCAGCTAAACTCGACGCCACTCGACGCCTTCTTCCTCGCCTTCTCATCGGCTAGCTCTTGCAGCTTCCTAATCCTAGGTGCTAGCCCACACACAAAATCCTGTGCGCCTTTTCCCTCACCTGTCAATCCCTCAAGCTTCTCCAATTTCCACCGTTCGATGAAAAACTCCAAGATATCAGCATAATCATTGGCCGTGTATACTCCAAGCCGCTGGGCCACAACTGAGAAATGATCGAACAAATGTGGGTCTCGCCCATCAAACATCATGTGGGCTGGCATTCTGATCCTCTTGCGCATCATATCCTCTATAGCCAGCATTGCCACAGTGGGGTCCACTTCCAGAAGTTTCTCAACGATCTTAGCGTAAGCATTCTCGTGGCGCTTTTCGTCTGATGCAACGGTACCACAAATACGTGCAAGCACTGGATCACCGCTTTCTTTAGACAAGCGAGCCGTGTTTCCGTGTGATATAAATGTGGCTCGCTCTTGGAATGATGTGTACACAAATCCTAAGTACGGATTGTGTTCTGTTCCAAAATCCTGCAAGAACTTGGTGTGTTACTCTATTTCTCTTTTATCATAAAATTTCAACCTTTAATATAATAAAATAAAAAATAGCAATAAATTTTTTTTTTGCCTTGAAAAATGAGAAACATCAACAACTATAGAGAGCATGTGCAGAAATGAAGAAAACCTAATTACAAAAGAAAATGTTACATTAGCTCAACAGAACAGGTATGTACAACTAACAAGCACTTTTTATTTAATAGTAATAGTTAAATAAGAGCAAGTAAAAACTCACCATGCCAGCCCCAATCAAATACTGGATAGTCCTTTCGATCATCTCCATATCAACCCGACCCGAAAGATAAAGATACGTCCTGAGCAAATCCCCATGCCTATTTTCCTCAGCAGTCCAAGCCCGGATCCATTGGGCCCATGGGCCTAAGCTAGCCCCAGTTTCATCTCTGACTCCATCAAGCCTGTTCAAGAAGGACTGGTACGTAGGCAGTGCTTCTTCCGTGATCATATCACCCACCAATACCACTAAGTAATCATCTGGAAGCCCAGCCGTCCGATCTTGTAGGGCTCTCACCTGATCAGTGAATTCATCAAATGGTAAAGTAGGGTCTGGTAAGAAGTTTTGGGGTTGCCAGCATTGCTCCACGGGCTTTAGAAATGGTAAGACACACTGGGAGGCCCAGCTCTCAAGTGACTTGAACAACTCTACTTGATCTGGAGGCAAGGAGTGGTGGGTGTTGATAAGAGGGGTTGATGGTGGTGGTGGAGTTGTGGAGACGGCCGAGACAAGTGGTGATGATCGGAGCATGAAGGTGGAGTTCAGCAGTCTCGGGTTGAGATGTATTGGGTCTTGGCCACGATGAGTCCATGCAAGAGTTTGGGTGCTGAGACAGGAGAATGTCTGCATGGTTCATATATCTACCCAACACAGGCAGTGAGGAAACTTGAGTTGGTCACGTTGAAATATATAAGAAGGGGAGTTGTTAATTAGTAACTAATAAATTGCAATAATATCGTAGTGTTGGTTCTCACCATGTGGGGTGGGGCGGGGCGGTAAGTTTACATTAAAGATGACGTGAATAATTACTACGCACAGTACACTAGCCAGGCTAAATAGTTTTGAAAAGTTTTCTTCCAAACGTGGATTTGTGCAGGGCGGACCTACTTGTAAGTGAGTGGGGTCGGGCTCACTTTTTAAAAATATGCCTAATATATATCATTAATTAGGAGTGAATCTACTTTTAGTGAATCATTTTTAAAAAAGTATCCTTAATATATATTATTAATAATAAATTTGATATCACAAATATACTAATATTTCACTCTTGCTCTCACTGATATCTTGGAAATTTAAATAAATTATAAAAAATTATATAATTATCTAATTGAAATTTCATTTATGTTTAAACTTTTTGTCTATAAATATAATTTATTTTCTTTTAAAAATTTATTAATTAGTAATTAATAAAACTTGATCAATAATTTCTCACATCATCACAAATTTTTCAAATATAATAAAACAATATAAGTTGATGGACAAAAAAACTCTTATTTATCAGGTATTTTGTCCTAAATCATTTTTAATCTATTATTGTACAAAGTTATATATATATTTATATATGGACACATAAAAAATTTATTATATTAGGAAAGCTATGGGTCTAATTCATGAGATGATTAAAATTGTGTAAGGTGTTTATTATATAATATAATCTCAAATTCAACAAGTTTTTTATGAACAAAACTAAAAAATATGTATTATTGATAAAAATTAATTATTAATTTTACATTACTTTCTTAAAAAAATATTTATTATTTTTGGTATATATAACTGAAATATTATTTTGACCCGATCCGCTACTGTTAGTACTATAAGGTCATCGTCAACAACCCCAACCTCAAACCCAACAGGAAAAATTGGACAGGAGAACTTATCTATGGCATGAGATGTTTTAGCATATGAATAAGTGTTATCCAGGTATTGACATCGATATCTTGGCAAAGGACAATTTAAGAAATTGATGTTATTTCTGGATACTGAAGAGAATTGGATAGGATAAATTGTTGAATGGGCAAGTCTCATAAAGAAGCTGTCTTGGAAGGCACTTTTCAGGATCATAAACTTGAATCAACTGAGATTTGTAATCTATGCTTTTGACAAAGAATTTTACTAGAAGAGAAGATGCTCTTGCAGGCATGATCTTGAGGACTGTCTCTTGTTTATTTGTACAAAATAGATCAAAACCAGGATGACCATAGTAATCAGGCTGTTGGCTACTTTGATCATTTGGAATGGAAATCGAATAATCAGACCGTAATATCCACGGCTTGATTCTTTGCACTCAGTTTGGTCTGCTCCAAGCTTAGAAATATTGAGGAAATCATGAAAAACAAGGAAAGGCAATACAATTAATTACCTAGGGCTGTAATTAGAATCAAATAGTTTCAAATATCATATTAGTTGTATTTGTATTTGAATTCAACTGTTGAATTTAAATTCAAATGCAAATTTGAATACCTTATCAAATTCAAATAATATTTGAATTTGATGAATATTCAAATATTTGATTCAAATTTGACTATTTGAATTTTTATTATATATAAAATAGTGTATATCTAAAAAAATTATGTTTAAACTTTAAAAATATGAATATATAAAATAAAATTAAGTAATTTAAAATATGAATGTGAATATTCAAATTACATAATCATTATAAAAACGTAAGACTACAGTTATCTATCGTATAACTAAAATAGACAAAATAAAAAAATATAAAAAATACAAGTAGTCCAAGACACATCAACATCATACTAAGCCTAACCCTAAGCCTAACTCTAAGTGTAAGCCTAAATCAAATCCTAAACCTTACAACTTAACACTAATCCTAATCTTACCCCTAACTCTAATTGTAATTTTAATTTTATTTCTAATTTAAATCACTAATTTATCAAAATGTATTTTAAAATAATTGTTAAAAATTAAAAGAATTCTATTTAGTAGAGTTGTTAAAAATTCTAGAGATCTAAATCCAAACAAAAATAGTAAACTATATATTAGTTTTAATTCTGATCACGGTTTCTGCCTTGTAGTCATATCAAATACACCCATAAATACATAAAAAATATAAGACTTGTCTTCTAAATATTTAATATAATTTGTACTTGCCAACACATAATAAATGTTTATAAATATTGTGCTTAGTACAACATACTGTATCTGGAAAAGTTTTTTGTTTTTTTGTTTCTGGTCTGGTGCATTATTGTTTGTAGTTGGTAAATTTAATTCTCATTACTAAATATTTATAATTGGCAGTTGGAGGATGTAGTGCTTTTTTTTTTTTTTTTTTTTTTTGTACCCCATGTGTTTGAATCAAGTACTGAAGTTTATTTGTGGAGTTTTCTCATTGTCTCTTTGATATAGAGTTTGCTAATTTTCTTTCTTGATTGATATTGGGAGTATATCATCTACAATATTTTGGAAATAATTGAAATTTTAACTATAATGAGGCTATTCTAATTAATATCTACACGCTACGTATACACAAACTTGTGGAGGTTAATGTCCTCCTTATTATTCTACTGTTTTTCAATGAGGCTACTTTACTCACTTCTTGCTAAACATAGTTTATTCTTTTTCTTCTGTCCCCTCCGTTTGTTAAACCATGCATGTATCTGCTAAGAAAGCTAACAATGTCCAAACAAAATGAGATAAACAATGTCATCGATCATTCAAATTATGATTATGAAATAAGGCTAAATTATCCATTTTTTCTTTATAATTTTTTACAAAATTAACTTTGATCTTTCTTATTCAATTTAAGCAATATAATCCCTAAAGTTTTTTAGACAAATTATATCATCTCTTCCCGTATCTAACGTGTAAATTTATCATAAATTGGTTAACAAATTGCTTTAGCTATCATTTCTCAATTTTAAATCATTTGCTAGTTAGCCATTTGTAAATTAATATTTAAATGTATGTTAGGTGTGACATTTTAATTTATATAAAATTTACAATGAACTTAATCATAAGATATGATATTCTATTTTATATAAGATTTACAAAGATTAAATTAAAATTCAAGTATTATAACAAATTATCTTATCAGTTAACGTGAGATTAATTTTAATAGTAAACAACGGGGAACATATTAATATTTATCAAATATTATGAGGTTTTGCCAGAAATATGAAGATTACATTAACTAAATTCAAATTAGGGCGATTAAAAATAAATTAAAATGAACAGCCCCAAATTAGAAATTACGTGTTAGGTATCATTTATTTATTTTTCTCAATTTTTTTTTTTTAAAAAAAACTTTGGATTTGGCAATGATATTTATAGAATCTAACAAAATCAGGGGTTGCAGTGTCTGCGGGAGACATTAGGGAGTTACCGTGTGGGTTTCAAGTTTGCTTTCCCAAAGTTGAGTGTTAACTTAGAAATAATAAAGTTGCTAACTGCCTCCTTCACGGGTTCAACTCCTTTATATCATTGATCACATATCAAATCACATTTTAAAATGAATAATATGAATAAATTTTTTTTATCACCGTATTGGATATAGGAAAATTCTAACATACTTATATAATACTAAGTCCCTCAATGTGACTAGCAACGTGAGAATTATCACCTTTACAATGTATATCTATCAAAACAAGAGTAGTGAAGCTTATCACTAACAAATGATAAATACTTAATCCAAGACATTACAAATCAACATTGATAATTGATTCAGCAATAATCACATTTTTTTTCCACTGCAAACAACTCATCTGCATGCTAATTCATTTCCCACAACCTGTTGACACCCCAAAAATACCAAGTCCCAAAGTTGTTGTGCGGAACTTAGGACATTCTAAGTCAATCAAAAAATAATCAAATAATTTGGTTAGTGACCAGCACATGACTATTATCGACTAAATATGTGCCAGCAGCCACAGTAATACAGTGGATGCAAGCGTTATCTGGAATGATTGGGTGTAAAGTATCTGTAGGTGGCCTTTTAAGTTTACCATTAAATACCAGGACTTAATCCTGAACGTACAGGCGGTGGCCAAAACTATCAAGCTGGAGTACGGTAAGTGCATAGGAAATTTTCAGTGGAGCAGTGAAATGTGTAGAGATTCCATTGAGCAAACAGAACTTCTTTAATGAACTTATTTATAGAAAAATTCAACTTTGATTAGATATTAGATAGAAAAAATTCGATTAGATATTCAAATAAATAGAGTTAGGATAAGATTCTATTAGTATAGAAAGGATTTGCATGATATATGATCACAGAAAATTATATAAGATAATTAATATAAATTAATTGTGCCATGGATAAAAAGAAAATCAAGTGATTCCTTATCAGCTTAGTTGAGAATTTAGAAGTATAAAAATTGGGGCTTCAAGCTTTTGGGCCATAAGGTTACATTGAATTTGGTTTGAATTAGCAGTTAATAGTAATTTAATTAAGAGAACATGTTCCTACTTTTTCAATCATGTGTCACGGTTATTTACGACTTAGGAGTAATTATTAGTTAGAAATTTAAATTTCAGACAGTTATGAGGTCTATAATACTGTTTCAGTTATTGTTTATAGAGGTCCAAAGCCAATCAATCAAACTACAATTTATTCTTATTTTCCTTGTCTTCTGCTTTGTTACTCTTCTTGTTAATATGTTCTTCTTCAGCCTTTAGTTTTATAATAACACTTTTGCTGCTAGTATTTTGTACTAGGACTTGAACCAATAATCCATGGTTATTTACAATGGTTTGATTACGATACTTGGAATAGTGTCCTGACTCGCAATCATCAAAATTTGCCATAAAAACAACTTTGACCCTAGCTTATGTAAGATTCTTGAAGATAACAGTCATTTTAATTTTGTTAATATGTAAATAAAATCCAACACATTACAAAGATAGTACATAATATAACTTTTGTATCACATAAGCAATTAATTAAAAGTTTCTTTTCCTTAATTAGTTCCAAACTTAAATTATTATTATTTCCAGTGACAACAGAAACATTCATGTAGCTCTTAATTTTCAGTCAAGGCTTGTGTTCAAGCTGGTGATGATCAGTTATAGAACCAGAAGAAGTTGTTCCTATCTCATGGATGCCTTGATCATCACTAGGTGATGGTTTGGCATGTAAGCCTTGACCAAACTTCTCATTCTTTCTAATTTCTTCATCAATATGCACATCATCCTCAATTGATAGAATTACTGCTGTTGGTCCATGAGGGCCTGGGACAATGGCCTCCCTCACCTTTCTATCTTCATCCACGTGAATGATATTGGTTTCTTGAACTGTACTCTTCTTCTTTCTCCTCTTGATGAGACAGCAGAGACTGAAAGCAAGGAATGCAAGGAAGAAAATTGCACCCAATGATACAAATACAATGACAAGGACAATGACTCTGGGATTGTTGTCCGGATCAGAAGGTGGTGGGGGAGAAAATGGATGAAATTGGTAGTTATTGGTTTGGGAAGAGGCCATACTGGTTCTTATGCCTATAAAAGTAGTGTTTATGGGTATATTTAGTTGCTGAGTGTATTTGGTTGTGAAAAATGTGGTGGAATGGCTGCCCTTTTGTAGTGAGGATTCAGAAAAAAAATCTTAACTTGGAATTTTATAACAAGCTATTAGAGACTTGACTGTCATGCTAAGATATTGGACAGGGTTGTTTGCATTGGAAAACACTTCTCAGAGATCCTTGTTTTGATTTTGTACCTAGCTAGCTTGTTCCTGTCTTCTTAATTCAGCATATTGATATTTGATATATATACAAATTACCTCGATCTTATTCTTTTTGGATAAGAAAATGTGAAAGACATCGAATGAGTGACACCCCACATGAGCTCTATATCGGGATGAGTGACACATGAGCTCTAAATCTTTGTGAGAGAGACTCCCATGCGCATGTAACAATTTGAATGCGAAGCGATTTCTTTCAATTTATTGGTAAACAGACTTAAAACAGTTGAGATGGATGACTCCACTTCCAACCTTTGTTGTGAAAGAAGATGTCATTAACTACATATCAAAAAGTAACTTGGAAAGAAAGATCTCAGTTC
Source organism: Quillaja saponaria (assembly GCA_029379385.1). Taxonomy (NCBI): domain Eukaryota; kingdom Viridiplantae; phylum Streptophyta; class Magnoliopsida; order Fabales; family Quillajaceae; genus Quillaja; species Quillaja saponaria. The sequence goes on from CM055612.1 coordinate 8,504,973, forward strand.
TCCCAACCATTGGTTTTGGCAGTTGAATGGAAATTGCATTCCCATAAAGAGTAAATCAAGAAAATTGTTATAATAGGCATGTGTTCTCTACAGATAAATTTCCGGATAAAATGAAAAAGAGAGAATAATCTTAGAGGGCAGTTTTTACAACAAAATATCATTGACTATCACCATTTGTGAGTAGAATAATGGTCCCCCCAATAGGTAAAAGGAATTATCTAAAGACAGCCAGACCAACTTCTCTATCTCCTAAATCTCAGTAACTGAATTCCAGCAATCCAAGTGCTAAGATCAAGACGGGGGAGAGATAAGGGAACATGTTACAAGCTTTACAACTTTTACTGTTATTGGAGCAAAACCCCATCTTTGGGCAGAAGATATGAGAGGAGAATTTCGTTCCACATATCAGGTACACCAGGTAAACACCAATGGCTACAATCATGCACAGATGGATTGTCACTCCAAGTTCCCACATGCCCATCACTCCTAAATTCTCCCATGGGTGTAACATGCAGCACTGTTACATGAACAGCCATTTTCTTGACAACCTTGATTATGCTGTCGGAAATTCAGCTTTGTTCCCTCCCATTAGTTTTTGACAAAGGCCTTCTAGTCACTTTGCAAGAATTATGGTTGCGCCCACTGGTATAGAGACAAACATTGGTGAAACTCTGGAATTTAACAATTCAAATACATATATACTCTGAATATATCTAAATATAAAATAAATAGCTATTAACAGTCTTGAAGGAAAGCATTGCATTGTATCTATGGGGTTATTATTGAAGAATGACGGAATAATTAATGGCTACACAAAAGACCTTGATCCTTAAGACAACAAAGCTGTTTGAGTCCACACTCTTAAACCTAGACCTTCAGAAGATGGCCCAAGTTTTATCAAGAGAAAGGAAGGTAACAAGTTCCCTACAATTGCACCCTTCTTCAACAACCTGATAAAGGATAAAGAAAAAATGGTATACAAGTATACAACTTACCCCCAGTGGGATGATCCAAAAGTCCGGAAGAATATTTGTGTTCTGTTCGTGTTGAATGTAGTCTCCACCCAAGACGACCAGGTGTTTAAAGCTGTTCTGAAAGCTGTGGTGATTGGCATTCCATGCCTCAGCGTATCACCAACTTGAAAATACCAGCCCCTGTCTGAAAATCATGTTAGGAGCCTTTTGCTGGTTGGTTCATCAAATGAATATTATAAATCTTGAAATCTACTGCTAAAAATTTTGAAGTTACAAACTCATAGAAAGCTTGTTTTGGAGATCCTGCTAAAAGTTGCAAAACACATGACTATCTAAAAGATGAGAAAACTAACAAGTCTCATCACAAGTCTATTAGAATCGAACTAACAAAATTAGCCATGCTTTATCTGTTATTTTACCTATAAAACAAAACGAAAATTAGCCATCCTCTTCAGAGGATATGATGTGTCAAATCCAAGTCCTACATGTTACGTTTCCCCTTAGCAAAAAATAACTTTTCACAATGAGGTTTCCCTCAACATCCATTTTCCTTCCTTTCCTCCCTTCGCAGGTCCCCCGGCCTGTCACCACCTCTATCACCACACACATGAGAAGTTCCCATCCATATTTTGCCACAGTAGCTGTCTCAGTTTCCAGCTTGACCCAAAAAAGAGGAAATAAAAAAGAAAAATATTAAGATTTTAAAAGAATAAACTTTTATTTTGTAAGGAGATGTAACTAAGTTTTTATTGTAGTCATAGAAATGGCATTGTCCAGGTGATATCCATTCACATCACTTGCCATAATGTTAAGAGTGCATCACAAAAATGCAGAAGAGATCCCTCTTAAGACCTAAATACCAGCCTCGACAAACGGGTTCCATTTAAACAGATATGTCACAAATTACTGAAGTTTCATTAAATACATAAAGAAACAACAAATACCAAGAAAAAAATCAGTAGGAACAGAGAGTCAAGACGGCATGGCTGGCATCCAAACATTCATGTATAAAAAATAAAAATAAAAAACAAGTAATGGAACTGAAGAAAACATGGAGCTAAAATTGTCGCCCTCTCATAATTACTTTTACTACCAATACCTCCATTAAAAACTTGTTTGCAAAGATGAAGAATAACCTGATAATGAAAGAAGAAATTGTAGAAAGCAATGCAAAATCAAGACTCCACTCCATATGTGTCCTGTTTATAATTGTTAAAAATTTCATAAGCAAAAGTAACTAAAACAAAGAAAGGTGGAAAATAAGACAGTAATTTATTTGGTTTGATAATCTAAACTCTAAAGGGGAAATGATGTTTTAGTGGCAGTACGTACAACTATAATCAATCATTTGAAAAATAGGAACCATAGGTTAATTTATAGGAAATCTTGGCACTTCAGAGCTATCCTTTTCGTTTTGCACAAGAAAGAAAATTACAATTTTCTCAGCATGTTCCCCAGATGATTTATCATGACATCAGCATCCCGCAATCCAAATAATTAAGAGATATTGTTTCTAGCAACGATTGACTTATTAAATCTGCATTTCAAGAAGTTTAAATCTAGGAGTTGAGAAGCAGTTTGTTAGGGTCTGACCAGGTCATATATTGTTAAAAGTGCATGTATATATATCCATCTAAAACAATCAGTCACAAGAGACTGCTGCAAATAGTCTCCTGAACAATTATTCAGAACTCAAGATATTTTCTTAGCTAAATATAAACAAAAATTTTCAGAATATCCTGAAACTAAAGCTAGTCCAAGCTAAGCATGACAAAAACATGAATGAGAGATAAAAGTGAAATGCAGTTAGAATCAGGAAGTAGGACTGAAGTAAAGTACAATGTATGACGTTGAAACAGATCACATTTGTACTCAGAAAAGTAGATTACTTACATATCAAAAAGCTTACTCCTTGTCCACCAGTGCCCAGAATTGAATATAAGGATATCAGAATCAATCCATTGTTGGCTTATGTCATCCAATTTGTCAAGTATAAGTGTTGTCTTCACTCTCTTTGGTGCATGTCTTGGCACTGCACCAGGCATTACCAGGAAGATCTATAAAAGTCAATACTAACATTGAATGAACTAAACCGTACACCTAGAAACTGAATCTGTTTATTGATCTTATTCCCATTGACTTCATATACACTCTTCTTATCCTCAACACCCGTCTTAAGCAAACATATGAAAGACTCCCATTGTGTTCTACTCAATGAATCACCAACAAAAACCACTCTTTTTCCCCTAAGCTGTTCAAGTACTGTATGGGCATCAAATCTCGGGATATCACAATCCCTTGGCTTCCACCTCCATTTTGTATATCCTCTATCTTTCCGCCCATTAGCAAAGCAATTAAAACCTCGTTCTGCAAAAGGGAAGTCTGAAGCATCATATAAAGGGTAACTGTTATCTGTGATCCAACTTCCTTCAGAAACATTGCAAATACCAATTGACCTATTAAACTTGAGAATGTGAATGTCATAATTCTGATTTACTGGAAGAGAACTGGGAAAGACATATGAAAATGCCCATGCAATATCCAAAAGGAAGGATATCAATGATCCCACTGCGACGAGTTCATTTAAAGACAGAAAGACCCATGTTTTACAATGACCCTTCATCAGTTTGTCACCAAAACTAAAAACCCTTTTCTTATGAAGTCCCAAAATTACCAAATCAGTTCCAAATGAGCCTCAGTACACACAAAATCTCCATCAATTATAAGACCCACACATAATCTCAGAATTTCGTTATAAAAGGAAAAATAAGAATGAAGCAAACCAAGGGATTCCATCAATAATTCCACAATTGATGAGCAAAGTAAAAGAATTTCATAGTGAAACAGTTACTAAACCACCCAAAGTCATTCACAGTCCAAATCTAGATTCTAGAATAGTAAAAGGAAAACTTGAAGACCACGGATTGTGTGAAATGCTCAACAAAATCAACAAAGAATAAAGCTGGAACTAAGCAAAAATCTTACAGTTTCATCAAGAGGAGTTCGCAAGCAACCCTTGAATGGTGGTAACACTAGGAGGTGTAGACAAGAAGTTGGTTAAGCAGCAAGGAAATAAAACAGAATGATGCAACACTTTGGTTGGTTAGAGAATATGATTTCTCAACTGACGGTGGTGGGATACCAGCGTGACAAACGACGGTGTATTTGCAATCAGATGAATCGGATGTAATATCGTTGACCACGTGTTACTTGTTTATTACCGCATACCAAGCAGCCTTTTATTTTGTCCTTTTGCCTTTTGGAAAATTTGGATAGAAGTGTCCAATTTTAAAAAAATTTGGATTTTATAGTAAATTTTCTACTTTCATATTTAAAATAGGGTGAAAATTGATATCAGATTTTCAAAATTTATTTTTTGAGTCCAAATTAACAGTCCACATCATCATACGGGCCCACCACCTACCATGCTTGCCTACCATTTACACGGCCCACCTGCAGAATTGCTACACAAATAGCCCACCTCTTGCAAGAAGCAAGGATGGCGTGCAGTATGTGAAACTGGATTTTAAAAATTCAGTTTCATTCTGCACTTATTGGACCCACAGGCCCACGCGTCTGGGCTTGTGGATGCTACCCCTCCCGCTCCCCTGTAGCTTTTCTCCACCTCTTCTTCACGTGTTTCTTGCATGCATGCAGCTCTGCTTCCTTATTTCCCCCTCCCCTTTTCATTTTCTCTTCAACTCTCCACCACAAAAACCCAACCCGTGAACTCCTCTTCTTGCATATATATATATATATATATATATATATATATATATACACACATGTTTCCTCCCTCCTCTCCCTCACACTTGCATATTTTCTTCTTATCAGCAAACACTTTGTATTTACATTTCCATTTGTATAAACATATTTTCTTCTATTCTCTTCAATTCCCTTATAAATTTTGATAATTTATTAAATTTTTAGTTTGAAAAATTAAAATTATTATTAGTTATTAAGTTAAATTTAATTATTTAATTAATAAAAAAATTATTTATAATCTATTATTTTTAATAATTTTATGTTTTAATGTTTAATCATTTATATTATTATATATTACAATTGATGAATTTATAATTTATATTATATATTATAATTAGTAGTGTTTAATCATTAATTATTAGTTAAATTACATATACCATTTAATTTTTTTAAAATAGAATATAAAATAGAAATTACATAAACCATTTAATGTTAAAATTGATATACATATTTTATTATTCTCAGTGAATTTATTTATGTATTTTTTAGGATTGTTGATTACATCCCTTTGCCGGTGTTGACACTTCTTGCGCTTTTGCTTCTCACCTGGTAAGTCATAAACAAGAATTAATTTTGTAGAAAGTCATATTTATCTTTGTTGTTAGGCTTACCTATATTTGTTGTATTTTTATATTACAATTGTTGAAATAATAATTTTTATGACATTTCAAAATTAAAAATTTGTTGAAATTATACTTTTTATGATAATTGTCATAATTAGTATATTTATGATAAATTATTAACTTTTTTAGGTTTAAATTAATAAATAATATTTATAAGTTTAAAATAGTGATTATATGATGTTTAAATTAATTAGTAACTTTGTGATGTTTGAATTAATTAGTAATTTTGTTAGGCTTAAAATAGTAGTATTTAAGATTTGAAATAATTAATAATTTTATGAAGTTTAAATTAATTAGTAATTTGGATTTTTAAATTAATTATCAATTTTTTAGTAATTTTATAATATTTACGATAATATATTTACGATCATTGATTAATTAATATATTTATTGGAAAATTAAAATTTAATTATTTCATAATAATTATGGTAAGTAATATATCAACGATAAATAGTGATTTTATTATTTGAATATAATTAAATTATATTAAATATTATAAACAGATTTTTTTTGTATTTGTATGTTTTAATGTAATTAATTTATAGATAGTATTTTTATGTTTTCATGTGTAATCATATTTATTATTATTTAAAGTAGAGTAATTGGTAAAATTAATATTTATAATTAACTTAAAGATGAAATCATAATATTTTAATATAATTTATTTAAAATATATATTATAATTAATAAATTTTTGACATTTAAATTAATTAGTAATTTGAATAGTTTTAAATTAATTAACAATTTTTTAGTAATTTTATAATATTTACCATAATTTGACGACTTGTGATAATTATTTATTTCGTTGACATGATAGATTTGATTAGAAATAGTAATTTTACTTTAAAATTAGTGATTAATTTATAAATAGTATTTTTATTGGGAAATTTATAGTAATATATTTATGATCATTAATTAATTAATATATTTATTAGAAAATTAAAATTTAATTAAATTATAATAATTAAGGTAAGTAATATATTTATGATAAATAGTGATTTTATTATTTGAATATAATTAATTTATATTAAATATTATAAATAGATTTTTTTTGTATTTGTATGTTTTAATTTAATTAATTTATAGATAGTATTTTTATGTTTTCATGTTTAATCATATTTATTATTATTTAAAGTAGAGTAATAGGTAAAATTAATATTTATAATTAACTTAAAGATGAAATCGTAATATTTTAATATAATTAATTTAAATTATATATTATAATTAATAAATTTTTGTCATTTGAATTAATTAGTAATTTGGATAGTTTTAAATTAATTAAAAAAAATTAGCAATTTTGTAATATTTACTATAATTTGACTACATGATAATTAGTGATTTCGTTGACATGATGGATTTGATTAGAAATAGTAATTTTATTTTAGAATTAGTGATATTAATTTGAATTATATATGATTAGTAGTCTTCTTAAAATTAGAACTTTTATGATAAATAGTAATTTTAAGCTTAGTGACTGAAAATTGTAGTTAATCTATATAAATTAGTGAATTCATTAACAATTTAAGGAGAAAAACTTATTATTTTTTAGCATTTTGAAGGTGCAAGTTTGATAATGGAAGAATTTGGAATTATGTGTTACATTAATGGTGAAATGCATACTCGTTCGAACGGACTTGAATACGATTCCGGTCCCGTAAAGTGCATTCGTGTACCCAAGCGTATCAAGTATGCAGAGTTTCATGCTCGTCTATGCAAGTCCTTAAAAGTTGATAGAAGAAGAGAGTACCTAACTATCATTTGTCAGTATCCAATTACCATTAATAATTCAACCCACTATAGTCTAGTTGCAGTAGTTGATGGTGAGAACTTGTACAGTATGTTACAGCATACCAGTGCCCAAGGTCCTGGATTCATCTTAGAGATTTATTTACATAAGCACACACTTCAGGATGAGTCACTACCTCATGTTCTGAGTCATGACACACTTCACCCGGTTCTTGAAAACATATTCATGGAATCCCAGTCTTTGACGCGGCAATACGATCAGCTAAGTTCTCATGTTGTAGGAGAAGCATCGGCATCTCTTAGGCCGCACTCACCTATGAATTACTCATAAGCGCCTGGTATAAATGATGTTGTTGGCGATAGAGAGGATATCCTTGATTTGAATGTTGATCCTCATTTTAACATTGAAATGGATGATGATGATATTATCAAGGCACCTGAAGAAGATTTATACGGCGAATATGTCTCGAATCCCTTCTACACGGATGTGAACATTGCGGGGCACATACAGTAAACCCTGTTATTGTTCCAAATGTCCAATGGGAGTTGCATAATGAATTTTACAATGGCATGATGTTTAACACAAAGGCCAAGTTGAAAAAACACCATTAAATACTAGCACATTATGAACCACGTGGCTTTCATAGTAGTTGAGTCTAAAAATGACACATAGGATATTAGGTGCAAGATCCACGAACAGGGTTGCAAGTGAAGGTTCTGAGGACATTTTAGTAAAAGAGTCGACAAGTTTCAAATTACGAAGTTGGATGTGGCTCATAATAGTGTTTATAGCGGAATGACTCAGGATCATTATAACTTGGACAAGGGAATCATTGCAAAGTATATCAAAAGTATGATCAATAAAGACCCAACCTGGACAAAAGTTGTGTTGCTTACAATGATAAGAGATTACTTCCATTATACTCCAAGTCAGAGCAAAATTTTTAAAGCGAAAAAGAAAGCAATTAATCTTGTGTTTGGTAAGTGGGATGACTCTTATAATGACCTCCCAAGATATTTAAATGCACTTTGTGTCACCAATCCCAACACACGCTTCGAATGGAAGTGAACCCAACTAATAATCCTAGAGAGGTTATATTCCAGGGGGTATTCTAGGCTTTCAGGCCATCTATCGAGGCCTTCCATCATTGTAGACCAGTTCTTCAGATTGACGGCATGTTCCTTTGTGGAAAGTACACGAGAAAATTGTTGGTTGCAACTGCTATTGATGGTGGCAACAATTTAATTCTGGTTGCATTTGCAGTTATTGAGAAGGAGAACACAGATAGCTGGGGATGGTTTCTAAGTTTGCTTCATATGCATGTAACGCAATGGGTTGGTATTTACTTAATATTTGATCATCATGCAGGGATAATTACTACTGCTTCAGATCCTCGAAATGGCTAGACTGAACCCTATGAGTATCATCGTTTTTGCATTAGGCATATCGCAAGAAATTTTCATAAGACCCATAAGAATATGAAAGCAAAAAATCTCCTCATCTACACTGCTAGTCAAACTCAAAAACGCAAGTTCGATAAATATTTTAATAAGTTTGTCAACATGAAATCTGAGTATATGATATGGATTAGTAGAATTCCGTTGGAACAGTGGGCATCAGCACATAACGGAGATCACCATTTTGACTTCATGACTACGAACTTGGGAGAGTGCATGAACAATGTCTTGAAAGGAGCGCGACAACTCCCGATCACTGTATTGGTGCCGTTGATATTTTACAGGTGTATTAAATATTTCTTAGAACATCGAGTGAAGATTAATGCTCAGCTCAATGCTGGCAATCAATACACAATCCAAAATTGGGCAGAAAGAGCAGGTGGACACGAACTGAGACAGTTTAATATCAGTTTGGGGTTAATTGAAATAAAGACGCAATTTCATGGGTGACAAGCCCGAAAGGGCGGCAACTAGTATACTGTGCGTTTAAATGAAAGAACATGCACATGAAACAAAGCCTAGCAATACAGAATCCTGTGCTCGCATGTTATAACAGCTTGTGCAAGCATCCATCTGAATTATAACGACTTTGTTGGAGAGTGGTATAAACTGAGAAAGCAAGAGCTTTTATACACTCTATAATTTAACCCAGTGATGTATGATGACTATTGGCCTGAATTTCAGTTTCCCACGTGCTTCCCGATATGTCCAAATTGCGAAAAAAAGGGTAGGAATGAGATGGACATTACAGAGTCCACGAGGCAACATAGGTGTGGTTTATGTAGGCAGCAGGGACACAATCGTAAAAATTATCCTAACAATGCACAACGTTAAACCATAACTTTCTTAATCACATTCTTTACTTTTGTGTAAATGGAAGAGTTTTTCCTCGCCTATGTATTTGTTTCTAGTTTTTTTATTATGTAGGGTTTAGGCATTATGTCCCCCACATGTCATGTAAAATTATTTTGAAATTAATAAACAGGTAGGGGTAAGCCAAACCCCCCACTACTTCAAGGTGAAACTTTTTAAATATTCAAAATTACCTAAGTCTTTTCCCATTACATTAAATTGTAAAACTAGTAGTTTACGTATTGCGATTGTTTGTTTGTGATACCATTCATTGTCGTCTATGCATATTAACATTGTAAATAACATTTGTCTTTTGTTATGCAGATTCATGGATCTCGTAGTTCTAGTAGATCGTTGCATTGATCAATTAGAGTTTTTACGGATTACGAGATATGTAAATAACAAATAGACTACCTTTAATTTGTCAATTTCATATTATTATAGGAAATATTCTTACTAATATTTTATAAAATTTTAGAGTGGTGTTCGACAGGGAGGTTCTTAATAATACTAATCATTGTGTATTGGAGTATATGACTCAGGCAAGTTTTGGTGGTGTGATTATTAGGGTGGGGCTTATTTTTGCTTGATTGGCACCTTGTGACAGCATTAGTCTAGCGATAGAGGCCGGAGACTCACACATTTCATCTACCTCATAGAGAGGCGACCATCACGCTACATGATGTTAGTATCCTCTAAGGTTTACCCCTCGACGGTGAGCCTGTCTCTAGTATAATTGGTGATGACGTCGCAAGTGAGTGAGAGCGACTATTGGGAGTTGTGCCCCCTGCTACACCCATTAAAAGTAATACATTGAATATGAGCTGGTTAGGAATGACATTTAAGAATTTTTCAACCAACGGTGATGACATTACAGCATAGAGATATGCACGTGCTTATATATTATAGCTAATGGGTGGATTGTTAATCACCAGTAAGATAAGTACCCATGTGTACATTTGTTTCTTATCTCTGCTAGAAAACCTAGATATCTCAGGACAGTACAGCTGGGGAAGTGCATCACTGGCGTGGGTTTACAAGGAGATGTGTCACGCCACTCACCTTAATGCTTCTGAAATTGCTGGACCTTTGATATTACTACAGGTATGGGCATGGGAGAGGCTATCATTTCTTGCATCGAGGAGGGAGACAAAAATTCAGTGGGATAATCTTTGTCCTTTATGCTCGAGGTATGTAAATTTATTGGTTTCATGTCTTTGCTTATATTATGAGAGCAATGATGACTTCTAATTGATATTTTTAATTACTTGCATGTGGAGAGTGAAGTTCAAAGTAACACGGACCGGCCATAATGTCATGTCTTTGTATAGAGAGATGCTAGACAGGATGTCAGCAGAGTAGGTAAATTGAAGTTTATGTTATATCCATGTACCATTTAACATATTCATGTTGTAATATTTTATTTATTAAAACACTGGCATTGTTTTTGGGTTGCAATTCATATCATTACTATATATTGCAGATGAGCTGAGGCACCTGATACCAAACTATTATTATCAAGACCAGCATATTTGGGGTGCTAAGGTACCCTTAATATGTTTTCATATTGTTGAGTATCAGAAGGTGGACAAATTCATGCATCAGTTTAGCTATCAGTAACCAATACCAGAAGACCATACCGACATAAAGGCCGATCAAAAATTGCACAAATATGATCTTTGGGGACGGGGCCTAACAGATTACCGTTGGCTACATGCTAACCACATAGTCATTTAGGGCATGAGATACCATTTGGTCCAGATAAGGGAGGTTGTATATGGGGTTGCACATGGTCATGCTGCTCATAACCAGAATACAGAAAGTGGTATAGAAGTATTAGCAGGAGATATCAGACATCAGTTGGTTTTATCCATGATGCTCCTCCTGCTGTTCCAGCTCCTTCCCGTTTTGCTCATTCAACATCATTATCTATGTCATCACAAAGTCCCAGACACACTAAGATTGATGTCCCTGGACCGTCAGCGTCTTATGAACATGTTGATGCTGATGTCGAACCATCAGATATGTATATTCCGTCACCACCACATATGTCTCCATCTCCATATGTGGCAAGTACTTCAGCTATGTATCAGCAGCTTATGCTGGACGTTGCACACCATTCAGCTGAGTTTATTAACTCTCTCATATCGCAAGTGCCATACTTTCATTATGGTAGTACACCAGCATCATATGACCCGGGTATGGGTTAAGGTATGCAAGCGGCCGAAGGCCTTAGCAGTGATGATGACATACCTCAGTCAGGAGATCCTGGTGACACAACTGATTTACTACTTAGGCGGAACTCGGTAAGGAGGAGGAGACCTCACCCATGTGGTACATGGGGTCATTTTTTGTAGACTTGGATAGCCCATAGTCCCTATTTATGTTTTAATTTTGTGTTCCTTGTAAAATGAAGAGTCTTTCCTAATTTTGTTTTAATTTAATATTTATTTCTTTTAGTGTTACTTGTAATAGGAAGAATCTTCTCTGTTTATGTTTTAATTTAGTTGTACTTGTAAACTGGAAGTTTGTTTCCAGTTTTTTATAAATATCATACATTATAAATATAAAATTTATTATACATTTTAAATTTTAAAAATATCACGCTATAAATTTAAAAACTATCATAAACTCTAAATATAAAAAATATCATACATTCTAAATATATTTAAATTTATAAAATATCATACATTATAAATTTAAAAATTATTATATATTTTAAAAATAAAAAATATCATACACCCAAAATTAAAAAATTATCATAAATTTTAAAATCTAAAAATATCATATTTTAAAATTTTAAAATTATCAAAAACTTTAAATTTATAAAATATCATACACTAGAAATTTATAAATTACCATAAATTTTAAAATTAAAAAATTTCATACACTATAAATATATAATTTATCAAATATTTTAAAATTTAATAATTATTACACACTTTAAATTTAAAAATTACTATACATTTTAAATTTTAAAAATATCATATACTAAAAATTAACATAAACTTTAAATTTAAAAATTATCATATATTTTAAATTTTAAAAATATCATATTTAAAAATTGTCATATATTTTAAATTTTAAAAATTCACATACACTATAATTAAATATTATAAGTATCATACAAAAATTTTACAAAGTGCACAACTAACGTGAAAAAAAAAATTGAAAATGGGGTGGGGAACAAGCATTGAAAACTTTGAAAATCTAGTTTCAGTGCTTGTCATTTCGTGCATGAGTGGGGCCGTGGTGAGGGACAACTACAGGCTTGAAACCGGATTTTCAAAGTCCGGTTTCAATACCTCTTGGTCCAACTCAGTTTTTGTACAGGTGTGGGCTCGTGACCGTGTGTTAATAGCCCGTGTGGTGATGTGGGCTACTAAGTTGGACCTAGAAAATTGATTTTGAAAATTCGGTATCAACTTTTACCACATTTTGGCTATTAAAGTAGAAAACCTATCATATGGTCCAAAAATTTTAAAAATTGGACCCTACTGTCCAAAATTCCTTGCCTTTTCTGCTTTGCCACGATGACTGTACTTTTTATTTATTTTTGTTATACCTCTCCATGGAGGGTTGTATTTTTTCTGTCCTTTTTCTTTTAGCAACAGTATTACAGTAGCCACGCCTCTTTTTTTTTTTTTTTTTTTTTAATGACAATGAAGAGATAATAAAATATTGCTATTAGAAAGTGAATTTTTTTGACATTTTTGATGAAAACGTATTATAAACGACATTCACAATAAATAGAGACTCGAATTGTAACATATTGATTTCAACACGTCCAATCTTAAACATTCCTAGATCAACATGACATGCCCTCAGCTGCCGTTAAGCCAGCTGTGAAAGAACCTTGCACGTTGTCAGCAGAGATCCATAGAAATGCATAGGTTGTAAGGATTTTTGGACATAAGGGTCCAAAATCTATGATTTTTGTACAAAATGGTAATTTTTTTTAGTTTAATAGCTAGAATAGGGTAAAGTCTGAAACCATGTTTTGAAAACACGGTTTCTGGGTCCGACCTGGCATGCCAGCTCACCCATTTTCCCAGATCACGTACTCACGGGCGAGTCACTTGCCTACAGTATGAAACCGGCTTTACAAAAGCTAATTTCAACCCTGTTTTTGTCCCCATGCAGGCCCTGCTGGACGGGCCTGTAGGGAACAAACATTTGGCTGAAACCGGCTTTTGTAAAGTCGGTTTCAGACTGTAGGCTACCCGCTACGTGCAGGGTAGGCTGAGCCTAGCGATGCAGCACACTTACCCCCCCCCCCCCCCAATAATCCACCCCCCTCTGCAAGTTTCTTCTCCTCTATAAATAAAGAGGCAGAGGAGAAGACACTCCTCATTTTCAAACTCTCCTCACTTTGATCATTCGTCTCTCCTCCAACAATCTCAACCCATTCATCCTACATTTTCTTATCTATAATCACGTTCATTTCTTTTCTCCTTTAATATTTTCACGTTCTTCCTCCTTTGATCTCCCTTACATTTTATTTACAAGCAAAATCTTGGTAAGTTATACAAATTTTAATTTAAAAAATTATTATTATTAGTTAAATTAAATTATTTTCTTATTGAAAATTTTATTACGTATACTATTTAATTTTTTACGTATACTATTTAATTTATATTATTTATTATAATTAGTAATATTTACTTATTAATTATTTAAATTACGTATACTATTTAATTTTTTTAAAATAAAATATAAATAGAAATTATATAAACCATTTAATGTTACACGATATATATGTTCCATTATTCTAAGTTTATTTATGTTTTTTTTCGGATTATTGTTAAATCACGTTGCCGGTGTTGATACTTTTTGCTCATTTGCTTCTTACCTGGTAAGTCATAAAGTCGTATTTATTTTGTAAAAAGTTGTATTTATTATTATTGTATGCATGTACATATATTTGCAGTAGTTTTATATTATAATTGTTGAAATATTAATTTTTATAATTAAAAATTTGTTGTAATTGTAATTTTTATGATAATTGCAATAATTAGTATATTTATGATATGATAAATTATTAACTTTTTAATGTTTAAATTAATAAATAATATTTATAAGTTTAAAATAGTAATTATGTGACACTTAATTTAATTAGTAATTTTGTGACGTTTAAATTAGTTAGTAATTTTGTTTGCCTTAAAATAGTAATTTAATGAGTTTTGTAATAAATAATAATTTTTGTATTTGTATGTTTTAATGTAATTAATATATTTATTAGTGATTTTGATAGTTTTAAATTAGTTAGTAATTTTGATAGTTTAAAATTAATTAATATATTTATTACGAAATAAAAAATTATTTAATTCATAATAATTATGGCAAGTAATATACCTATCATAATAATCTTGTGTTTGGTAATTGAGAGGAATCCTATAATGAGCTTCCTAGATATTTAAATGCACTTCGTGTCACCAATCCCGGCACGCGCTTCAAATAGAAAGTGCATGAACAATGTCTTGAATGGAGCGCGACAAGTCCCAATCACTGCACTGGTGCGGTTGACATTTTACCGGTGTGTTAAATATTTCGTGAAACATCGAGCGTACATTAATGCTTAACTAAATGCTAGCAAACAATACACAACTGACACTATAGAAAAAATCCAAAATTGGGCAGAGAGAGCAGGTAGACACGAGTTGAGACAGTTTCATACCGGTTTGGGGATAATTGAAATAAAAATGCAATTTCGTGGATGGCAAGCCCGAAAGGGCGGCAACCAGCATACTGTGCATTTAAATGAAAGAACTTGCACTTGCAACAAACCCCAGCAATACATTCTCACATGCTCGCATGTTATAGCAGCTTGTGCAAGCATGCATCTGAACTATAACGACTTTATTGGAGAGTGGTATAAATTGAGAAATCAAGAGCTTGTATACACTTCACAATTCAACCCAGTGATGCACGATGACTATTGGCCGGAATTCCAGTTCCCCCATGTGGTTCCCGACATGTCTAAATTGTGAAAGAAGGGTAGGCCGAAAACATAAAGAATTCATAATGAGATGGACATTACAGAGTCCTCGAGGCAACATAGGTGTGGTTTATGTAGGCAGGAAAGACACAATCATAAAAATTGTCCTAACATTACATGATCTTAAAAGACAAGTTCCATTATCGCATTCTTTACTTTAATGTAAATGTAAGAGTTTTCCTATTTATGTATTTGTTTCTAGTTTTTTATTATGTAGATATTAGGCATTATGTCCCCCACATGTCATGTAAAATTATTTTGAAATTAATAAACATTATTGTCGTGTATTATTGTAATATTATTAAGAATTTTTCAAGTATTTGCTATTTTATCTAAGTCTTTCCCCATTACATTAAATCGTAACATTATTGTTATGTATACATATTAACATTATATTTGATTTGTCTTTTGTTATATAGATTCATTGATCTTGTTGCCCTAGTAGATGTTTCAGTCCTTAGACTACATGATAGCCATCGATCCGTTAGAGTTTTTGCGGATCACGAGGTATGTAAATAACAAATCGATTTACCTTTAATTTTTTAATTTCATTTTATTAGCAGAAATGTTCTTACTAATATGTTTTTAAAATTTTAAAGCAAGGCCTATGTCCTGAGATGCCGTCAAGGGAGGCAGTGTTCGGCCAGGAGATTCTTAATAATATTAATCATCGTGTATTGGAGTACAGGACTATGGCAGGTTTTGGCGGTGTGATCAGGGTGGGGTTTATTTCGCTTGATTGGCACCTTGTGACAGCTTTAGTCGAGCGATGGAGGTCGGAGACTCACACATTTCATCTGCCTCACGGCGAGGCCACCATCACACTACAGGATGTTAGTATTCTGTTCGGTTTACCTGTTGACGTTGAGCCTGTCTCTGGCCTAGTTGGTGCTAACATCGCAACTGAGTGTGAGCGATTATTAGGAGTTGTGCCCCCTGCTACAGCTGTTAAGGGTAACACATTGAAAATGAGCTGGTTATGAATGACATTTCAGAATTTCCCAGCCGACGGTGATGACATTACAGCGCAGAGATATGCACGAGCTTATATATTACAGCTGATGGGTAGATTGTTATTCACCAGTAAGACGAGTACACATGTGAACATTTGTTTCTTATCTCTGCTGGAAAACCTATATGTCGCAGGACAGTACAGCTGGGGCAGTGCCTCCCTGGCATGGTTGTACAGGGAGATGTGTCATTCCACTCACCTTGATGCTTCTGAAATTGCTGGACCTTTGATATTACTCCAGGTATGGCATGGGACAGACTACCCTTTCTCTCACCGAGGAGGGAGACAGACATTCCGTGAGTTAATATTTGTCCTTTAGGCTCGAGGTATGTAAAATTATTAGTTTTATGCATTTGCTTATAATATGTGGTATGTAAATGCTAAAGTACCCTTAATATGTTTTCATATTGTTGAGTATCAGAAAGTGGATAGGGTAATGCATCAGTTTGGATATCAGCAACCTATACCAGAAAACCCTACTAACATTGAGGCCGATCATACCTTGCACAAATGTGATCTTCGGGGACGGGGCATCACAGACTACCGTTGGCTACATGCTAACCACATAGCCATTTGGGGCATGAGATACAATCTGGTTCAGACAGGTGATCTTCGGGGAGTTGCACATGGTCATGCTGCTCATACACCCGAGTACAATGAGTGGTATAGACGTATCAGTAGGAGATATCTTACACGAGTTGGTCTTATCCATAGTGATCCAGCTCCTTCCTATTCTACTCATTCGATATCATCATCATCACAACGTCGCAGACACAGTAGGACTGATGTCCCTGGACCGTCGGTATCTTATGGACGTGTTGATGCTGATGTCCAACCATCAGATGTGTATATTTCATCTCCAGCACATATGTCTCCACCTCTTTATATGACCAGTAGTTCATCTATGTATCATCAACTTATGCTGGACTTTGCACAACAATCAAGTGAGGTTTTTAACTCTCCCATACCGCAGGTGCCATACTTTCAGTATGGTAGTACACCTGCATTATATGACCCGGGTATGGGTTCAGGTGTGCAAGCTGAGGAAGGATTTAGCGGTGTTGATGACATACCTCAATCAGAAGATCTTGGTGACAGGGCTGATGTATCACCTAGGCGAAACCCGGCAAGGAGGAGAAGACCACGCTCATGTGGTACAGGGGGTCATTTTTTGTAGACCAGTATTGCCCGAAATCCTTATTTAAGTTTTTTAATTTTTAATTTTTGTGTTTGTTACTTGTAATGAGAAGAGTCTTCCTGGTTTATGTTTTAATTTAGTTATACTTGTAAATTAGAATTTACTTATTAATAAACAAGTAGGGGTCTGCCAAATCCCCCACCACTTCAAGGTGTAAATTTTCAATTGTCTAATAATTATTATTATCTTAAATACTGAAATTATTAAATAAATCTTCAAGTATTGTTTTAATCAACAGACATGCTAGCATCATTTTATAATAAAGCATGTAATAATTAGAATGAGGTACACAATCTTTTCATGAAATGACTACTCGTTCACGTATTTTCAATTATAAAGCATTTAAACAGTAAATGGACAGGCTGACATTACTTTACGTGTGAACAAACATGCTGACATTACTTTACACTCACGCATTAAATATTTGATTACTTCAGTATATATTCAAGTGACATTATTTTGACGATAACAAGAAATATTTGCTTATATAAACAGAATTGGTCATCAGAGTTGAAAACATCAAACAACTGTTTCTTATTAGAAACTCACACTCGATAACAAGAAAAAATGTCAAGACAACCCTGCTCACATTGTGGCTGTCATGGACGTTGTTGTGGTTACAGATCATCAACTAGAACCAGACCTGAGCCATCAACACCGAGACAACCTCTTCATCGTGTAGACAAGTATACTGATCCGAATGATGTTACATGATATGGATCGAAAAGAGAGTTTCAATGCGTCCCTATATATTCTACCAATAGTTAAAATATTGTCGATCATATAATGGTAGGACCAGTTACTAATGTCTCACAAGAAAATTGGGTAGTTTGGGCAAAGGAACCTAAGTATATTAGATGGTGGGAGATAAGGTACGAGATGGAATCATATTGTAGATTACACAAGCTGTCAGTCCCAAAAGCGATATCTGCAACTTTACCTCGTTCAACACAAGGTGAAATAGCTCGGGTGATTGAAAGACTAAAGTCCGAAATTAACCAGATGAATCAAAGACTAGATAAGTATCATGCCTGGTATGAGGCGGCTGCTCGGCAATACGAGTTAAGAACTCCGACGATGATGGAAGTTGAAATTGATGCGCAATATAAGAGCGATGATAACCTGTCTTACTACCCTGACAGTGATTGTGATGATGATTTCGTTCATAATTTTCTTCCATCGACTTTGCCAGCATGTTGTTAAACAATGACACACATATTTATTTCATTATCGCCAAATGTGTGGCAAGTTTTTCTAAATAAATTATAGTATTCATAATATGTATTTGATTAATATAAGTGTGTTCCATTAATTTTTAAAACAATTTAATATTTTTTATTTTTACTAAATCATTTCAAATAAGTTTAAAAATTATATACTTTAAATTAAAAAAATATAGTAAAATTTAATAATTTGCAATATCATGAATTTTAAAATATCATAAATTATAATAAAAAAAATTTATGATACACTATAGAATTAAAAAATTATCAAAAATCTTAAATTCTAAAAATACCAAATTTAAAAATTTAAAAACTGTCATACACTATAAATTTAAAATTTATCATATATTTTTAATTCCATATAATTATTATACACTTTAAAATTTATCATACATTTTAAAATTTAAATATATCATAAACTATAAATATATAAATTAACATATACATATTTAAAAGATATCATGAATTTTAAAAAAATTTATGATAAAATAAAAAAATTTCAAAAATCTTAAATTCTAAAATTTTAAAATTATCATATACTTTAAATTTATAAAATATTATATACTATAAATTAAAAAAATTACTATATATTTTAAATTTTAAAAATATCATATAATAAAAATTTAAATTTAAAAATTATCATATATTTCACAAAAACTCACTTATAAATTATCATATATTTTTTTAAAAATTTCAAAAACTCATAAAATTTTTACAAAACTCATGAAAAAAAAAATTTCAAGGATTTGTATGTTTTAATGTAATTAATATATTTATTAATATATTAATAAGGAAGGGGGAGGGGGCCTGGGAAGTGCATCGCTAGGTAGCCTGCAATTGTTTGTTCCCCGCGCGGGTCCAGTGTGGGACAAAAACTTAGTGAAACTGGCTTTTCAAAAGCCGGTTTCAATCCTCATGCAAACGTGGACTCGTGGCGCGTGAGGTGTGTGATCTGGGAAAGTGGGGTGAGCTGGCATGCCAGGTCGGACCCATAAACCGTGTTTTGAAAACACGATTTCAGACTTTATCCTATTCTGGCTATTAAACTAAAAAAATTACTATTTTGTACAAAAATCATAGATTGTAACTTGTCAGTTGTGCACTGATTACGATGTATAGTTAATATAAACCAATATAACAAGAGAAGAAAATTGCTAATCATAGGTAAGCAGGCATTTAGTTTCAGCCCAAAGACAACTCCCAGCGGCTGATTGATGGGAGTGTGTCTGTGAGCCGATAAGCAAATTACTCAATATATCCTGTCTCCACATACTACAGCAGACATCTTTTTCAGCTGAAACAGGAGAAATGCAGTAGCATGTCCAACTTTGGTTAAAGGCCAAAACAGTTATACCTCTACCAGAGTCTAATTTCAAAGTTCTAGAAAGAAAATAGCTCGGACTTCACTATTATTAAGTACCCAACTGTAGACTTTTAAATGTTGATCATAAAAGGAGTAGTGAGAATTCAGCAGTAAACAAGCAAAAAGTGGCTAAATCACGGCAGATGGGAAATTATAAACTATTTCTTTCTTTCTTGCCTTTGTTCTCTATTACAAATCTAATTGAACCCTCTGGAGCGTTAAATATGATTGGAAAACTGGCATGACATATTACCTATTTGCACACACCTTGCTTAATGTTAAGATTGAGAAAAGTCCCTTTTAAATTTATTTTGTCAACAACCAGTTCGCACAAACAATGACCAAGGTCTTCAGCCTAGAATAGGTCATATACTATATAAATTAGAGAGAGAACAGCACTAAGAAATAAATTATAGCTGTGATACTGCATATTACCTCTATCGTGCAATGTGCGATACTACATTGTGCGGCAGTAGAATAAAATTTATCAGAAAGAAAACAAACAGTGTTTCTCCTGCTTGCCTATTCTAAAATGTTCCAAATAAACGCTGTATGTTAGCAATAAACCAAAGACTTATTCTAGAATTATTTGAGGAGAATAGGAACAATCTCATAACAAACTCATATGGGAAGCTCTAAAATCTGCTAAGCAGATATACCTCTTAATGCTGAGGCGTGAACTGGGTATTTTTCTCAGTCTTCATTGTGCAAGAAATAAACAATTTCAGCTGTATAACTATCTTCTTTCATTAGTGCTGCTAAGTACTTCAAAGTTTCACAAATTTCATCAGATTTGAGATGAGATTTATCACCCGCAACAAATAAGTGTGTCTTTTGTCCCACTATAATCCAGCTGCTTCCCGGACTTTTCTTGACTTCGTTTTCTATCATTGTCCTCCTCATATATTTTGCTCCATTCCAGTTTCCTGAGGCAGCATATATGTTAGAAAGAAGCACATATGGTGCAGAATTTTGGGGATCTAACTTAATAAGGTTCTCAGCTGCACGCTGCCCCCTTATGTCATCTCCATGTATTCTGCAAGCACCAAGCAGTGTAGCCCATATCATAGCATCACGTTCAATAATTAATTCATCTATGAATTCTTCTGCTTCTTTTAGAAGACCACATCGACCAAGAAGATCAACCATGCAGGCATAATGATCTACTCTGGGACGAATCCCATAGGACTTAACCATGATGTCAAATATCTGACGACCCTCAGGTACCTTTCCTGCATGACTACAAGCAGTGAGAACTCCGAGGAAGGTGACATCATCAGGTGTAACCTGCGCTTGCTCCATCTCATCAAAGATTTTCAGTGCACTTTCAGCATATCCATTTTTAGCAAATCCAACTATCATTGAGTTCCAAGAAATAACATCCTTTTTACTACCCATTTCTTCAAAAACTTGAACAGAGCTTCTTAAATCTCCACATTTAGCATACATGTCTACCAGGGCACTACTTGTCAACTCATCTAAGTCAAAACCAGTATGGAAAATCAGGGAATGTATCTCTTTACCACCTTTCACAGAAGATAAGACAGCACATGCTCGAAGGACAGTAGCAAATGTGGCTTGGTCAGGTAGGACGTTGTTGTCACGCATCTCCTGATACAACTCCAAAGCCTCTGTACAGAAATCATTTTGACTGTGTCCTGAAATAATAGCAGTCCATAACACCGTGCTTTTGGGATTTGTCAAATCAGAGAAAAGAAGTTTTGCATCTGTTTTCCTTTGAGAGTCCATGTACATGCCCAAGATAGACACGCCTAATAATTCATCTCCATGCAGAAGGCCCCTCTTTACTACAACACTGTGGATCTGCATACCCAGAGTTAGCTTGAGAGATCCACTACTTGAATCAATGAGGGTTGCAAATGTGATTTCAGATGGTTTCAATCCCAGAGCCTGCATTTCATGAAAGAGATTCATAGCTTCTTCTATATTGGTTTGAGCAAACCCGGCAATCAGTGCATTTATGGACACCACACTCCACTGTGGCATGGAAGAAAAAACTTTATCTGCAGCTCCTATGGCACCACACTTGGCATACATGTCAATAAGAGCACTCCCAGCATAAAGGCTTGTTTCAAAACCCAATTTAACTGACAGACAATGAACTTGTTTTCCTTTCTCAAACGCCTGAACATTTGCACAAGCACTGAGTGTACTAGCCAAAGATACCTCATCAGGCACAATTCCATCTACCTTCATTCTTCGAAACATGTTGAAAGCCTCAGCCTCATATTCCCCCTGCACATATCCAACAATGATTGCATTCCAAGAAACATTGTCTCGATTCTTTATGAGCTCAAATTGTTTCCTTGCTTCCTTCAATTCCCCAGCTTTAGCATACATATCGACTAATGCATTGCTCACAAACAAATTTGCTGCAAACCTTTTCCTGATAATAATTGAATGCAGTTGGCGACCCATTTCCAAGTGTTCCAAGCAAGCACATGCACTTAAAATGCTAGTGTAGGTAAACTCATCTGCTTGAGTACCACATCTTGTCATATTGAAGAACAATTCCATGACTTGATTGACATAACCATTCTGTACATAACCTCCCAGCATAGCATTCCATATGACAATATTTTTTTCATCTATAGCATCAAAAACTTCTTTTGCAGCATGCAACATTTCACATTTCCCATACATGTTGATCAAAGAACTTCCTACATATATGTTAGAATCTAAACCTTGTTTAATTGCTTCAGCATGAACTAGCAATCCATAAACAGGAGCTGCCAAACTGGCAATTGCACTTAAAACACTTCCAAGTGTGGATCTTGAAGATTTTATACCAGCTTTCCTCATATTAAGGAAAAATGTAATAGCCGCCAACTCACAACCTCTCTTGGCATGACCAGAAATCATCACATTCCACGCCACGACATTGGGATTGGGCATCTGGGTAAACAATTCGCATGCATCATCGAGCCTACTAAGACTCATGCACGCACTTATGACTGTCACAAATGACACCTGGTCTGGATGACGGCCAGCTTTCTGCATTTTCTCAAACACTTTAACTGCCTCTTCCGGAAAACCAACTTGAACATACCCTGCAATCATGGCAGTCCAAGCAACAGTATCCAAGTCGACTGCCCAGTCAAATATCTGTCGAGCATCAGTAATACAGTTGCATTTAGCATACATATTAATAAGGGACCCCTGACAGAAAGAACTTGATTCGAATCCTGTCTTAATGACATCACCATGAACTAATCTACCATACTCAACATCCTTCAATCTTGCACAGACAGATGAAACAATGGCATATGTGAACTCATTAGGAGACACCCCACCCTTTCTTAAAGACCCAAAAGACTGAACTACATGTTCCAGCAATCCCTGTCTTGAATACACAGAAAGGAGTGAGTTCCAAGCGGATACATCCCCATTATCCAGACGGTTAAACACCTTCTCGGCAAAGTCCACGCTCCCACACTTAGCATAGAGATCAACAAGGGCATTCCCTAGTGAATCTCTTGATTCAATTCCAAGTTTTAAGCTCTGGGAATGAACCAATTTGCCGATTCTTGAAGCTTGAGCTAATCTCTGAGGCGTTTCATCGAACAGGTGGTGGTTTCTAATTTGTTTGCATTGTCGTAAGCATACTTGCAAGAGATAGGCATACAGGTAATGCTCAGAAGACTCTGAATTTCTAGTAAGCTGATTGGTACAAGTATGCGAGATTGTTGACAAGGTAAGGTTGTGATGCAAGCAACTTGGATTTGAGCTGAGCCAAGTTTTGAAAGAACGTCCGAGTCTGAAGCGCATTTGACTCGGACCCGAGTTGGTACGGACACTGGGTTCTCACGGAGTGTTCCCGCCAAAGTTAACTATGTTTCATTGTATCCTTATAAGGAGTTTAAAACTTTGTAGTTGGGAAAACATAATAAACCTCAATGAACATGATCTTTTGCTTTGGCCCCAATACTAAATTAAAGGTAAATATAAAGAAGCTCTATTTTTTTTATACTGTCTCCTTCAATCCACAATCCACAAGAGGTACACTTCTCATTTACTTAAAAAAAAAAATTAATAATTATATTTCACTGTCTATTTTTAACTATTTTAAAGTTTTGTTTACAACTTTTCTACAATGGCTTTTAGGCATCACAATCACAATAGTATATGACTATATGTCAACTTTTAGTACTTGATTAACAATATGCCATAGCAGGCAACCAACACGTTCACATCACTGCTGTGGCTGTGGACCGTGGTTCAGATTCTTCAAAGATTGGCAATAGACAGATTACAAATAGAACGTCTGAGTAACATCTCTGATATTTCAAATCAACTAATTTCATTTCCTAAAAACACAAATTTGATAAAAAGAAACGTTCTTTTAGACTCATGGAAATAAGCATCCTAGAACAAAGAGTGTAAATATCTCATACCAAATAAAGAATGCAGTAACGGTCATACATTGAAATGATATTCTTTCTTTCCCTTTCTTTGTTACTATTGCTTTCAACCCAAATTCTTTTTTTCTCTCTTAAATTCATTCTGTCTTCTTATCAGCTATTTGCACTTAAGCTAAGGAAATCCACAAATATGAATGAACTTGGAACTATCTTTACGTTGCAATTAGCAGATGCTATTCATCAATTGAAGGACGAGTTGTATTAGGCAATCTCCGGCCATGCACAAATGAACTGAACAGATGCAATGCTCTTGATGGCTGTGCATAGGGTACCATATGAGCAGCGCCTCTTACAGTAGCAAAAGTCAGCAAATTCCCATACTCGGTCACCCAGCCTCCCACCTATATATATATATATATATATATATAACATCGTCAGTTTATAACATGACCAGGAAAAAAGGAAGGAACAGAGGAAGAAAATTAAAAAGCTGAAAATTCAGAAACTTATAAAGACCTGGCCTTTGTGGAACCAAGCTCCATAAGGGACTGTGATCTGGAACTTCAGATCATGAGCTAGTTCACGAATGAGTGTCCGGGAACCAAGTAATGGAAGAACAGAATCTTGATCTCCACTAAAATTAAACAAAAACAAAGTATCAAAATATGAGTCATATAGCAGATGGGATAAAAAAATGACAAAATGTATACCTCTAAGGTAAATTTTCTCCTCTGTAAAAAGCAGAAAGATTACCTGAAAACCCAAACTGGTATATGATTTTCGATGATCCTTTTGAGCAAGGGAAGTATGTTGATGTTACCATCAATGTCACTGTAGTTTACAATACTGTCAAGTAAACAGAACGCAAAGATCAGTGCACCACTGATGAAAATTAGACTACCCTATCATATAGTATAGTTGACAAAGCTGCTAGTACACACCAAGATTCCTTATTATTGTTAAATGCGTTTTAGAAAAACCATTTGAAGGGAACGTCAAATCTATGTCTCAAGACAGAATCCAAAGATTGCTAAAAGTAGTCAGTGGAAGAAGCCGATACTGACCCTCTTAAATGTGAGTTTATAGCAACAATTTAACATTTAAAAATGGAAGTTCAAGTGCATTATACTTCCACATTCATGTAGGACCTAGGAGAAGTGTGTCTCTTCATGGTTTACCTATCAGGTTTAAGAGCAATTACTTTTTTTCCCAAAGCTGCTGCAGAAATCACAGAGTATCACTTACCCACTACACATAGACCAACCATAAGGAAGTTTAGTACGATTTGCATGAAGAGCATTCTGAACTTCGGGGAGATTGAAATAGAAACGTCTCTCATAACTCATACAGACATCAATACCTAGGCTTATCTTAGTAGCCTGCAGAAAAGAACAAAAGGACAGAGTATATGTTAAGGAAAGAATAAAATATCATGCAACATAAAAAGAAGAGAATTAACTGAAAAGAGGAACAAAGAATACCATCTTCCGCAATCTCAGCTCTTGCTCTACTATTGATGGATAACAAACATCAACAATCACATCATAACTGTTTACATAATCACCAACAATGCGGTTTGCTTCAGATATGGCTTGGTTACATGAATGGGACACATTGTGAGGACTGGCAAAGGTGTAATCATCAAAATCACAATCATTCATAATGGTAAGGCCAATTTCATCTGAAATCATTCCATGAGACCAGAAGAATTCATATGTAGCTGGCACATCCCGGTCAAGTCTAAGAAGTGGATTCCCAATCTAACCAGAGAATGGCAAGTGAAACATGTGAGAAAAAGTTTGCAGACAGTGTAAAGATTAATAAAAGAACCAAAATTGAAGAGATAAACACTTGTGACAAAAAAGCATTAAGGCTATTAAATTCATGGCTTCTTACAGCTACTCCACCAATATTGAACTTGAAACCAGTTGAATGTGCATTATGGTCCAGCAGAGCAATAGCTAACTGTGGTATGTAATGTCCTGAAAGGCAACAATATGATTGAGTGAAATCAAATAAAACTGATATATCATGTGGGGAATAGGGAATGAGGAAAAGTAAAAGAGAACAGAACCGGAAAAGAGGAAAACAGTTTAACTGCATGGGTGTTTGCAAGCAATGATGTGATAAGTTACTTCCATGCACTTTTCCTTTGTTTTTTTAAAATAAAAGTACAAGTTGCTTCCCTGTACATATATAACATAAGGAGACCAAGTGTAAATATTCTTTCTCAAATCTCATTGCTGGATAATTTTCTAGAGTAGAAGATCCATCAGTATTTTCAAATATAAAATAGTGGCAATTCTCAAGAAAATATCATTGTAGTAATATTGAAGTATGTGACAATTGTTTGGACCTGCATAACTTTCTCCAGTAAGAAACAGCTCTCTTGATCTGAATGCTGGAAACTTCTCATACCAACTCAACAAGAATATGTGCATATCCTTGGCTGCGAAAACATCAGCAGATTAAGCTTATATCCAGTCAAAGTATCTAAAACTTTCTGATTACCTTAAAAGTATCATCTCCACTTAAACATAAACTCATTTCCCACAACTAGAAGGGAAGAAGGTGAAGAGTGATTTCTTGCCATGTCTAGACCCAGTAAAATAGTACACACTAAGATCAATAAACATAAAATGAAAAGGACTGCAAGCTATTTTCTTTACCAGTGGAGGCATCCCCACAAGTATAATCTGAAGTAGTATTTGAGTATGACCAACCAACTCCAGCAGGAGACTCCACAAACAAGAGGTTGGATGCTACAAAAGACACAGGATTTATAAGAATTGAGGTTGGTATGATTTGTAAGTAACCACTGGCAAAATATTAGTCCAAATTGTATGGTACCGCCATACCTTTATTCCAGGCCATTGAATTTCTTTGAAGACCTCGACCATCACCTCTAGGATAAAAAGGACCCAATTCTGTAAAGGCGCCTCCACCAATAGAGGAACAGCCTGGACCTGCAGAACGGAATTTACTACATTATTAAATGAATTTTATGAGCTTTATTCTTGCAAATATAAGGAAGATTTTCTCACAGATCACAATGCTATATAACCAGATTACGGAGGAAGCTATCCTGGGCCATTAAGCCACTTGAAAACTAAGGAACATACTCTTGGAGGATAATTAAACAATAATCAATCAGGAAAAATATAGTTATCATAATCATTTTTCCATATCTTCTATCATCTAAAATATACTCTCACAAGGAAAAAGAAAAGGAATTCCCCTACCTCATGAAAACTTAGTAATATATTTAAGGCAAGGTAACATAAAAATTGGTGATATAACTGTTATAAGTTAAAAAAAATGAACTCTTTTGCCCTAGCTTTTGTCGGCTATGAACAAAAATACTATTTTTACACTTCAAGTATGTTACCACACAGATTTATTTCAAATTTTTGAACAGCAAGTTCTTGAAAATCTGCTGTTCATTCGGAGTGGTGCAAGCATTTGAAATTTCTTTTAGGAAGACACCCCAAAATTGGGAGAAGAAATATAAGCACCTAATCCAAAACATTGGTAAACAAACAAATGAAGACAGCAAAAGAATTGGAACAGAAGAAGAAGAAAGGTTCAAAAACGAATCCTATGAAGTAGGGGACAAAAAGGCTCAAGACCCAAAGTTACTATAAAATAACATTTTAAGTGTGTGAAGATCGAAGAGAAACAAATGGAATTGTATAACTAAAACAAATGATTCCACACCCACATCAGGATTTACTCAAACTTTGAAACTCTCACAAAAAGAGAGAAGAAGAATATGATCACTAAATTCAATTGAACAAGAGTGAGGGTACAAACCTCCATTGAGCCAGAGAGTGAGGGGTTTCTTGGCAGGGTCCGTCTCTGCCTCAACAAAGTAGTAAAACAAGCTCCTTCCATTCTTAACATCTACATCTACATACCCAGCATACTGCCTGAACCCAACCTCAGGTTGTCCAGGCAGTCTCACAACCAGATCCTCAACTGGGTATCCATCTACCCCAGTGCCCAACAACCACACAACACCCACCACAATCAGAACCCCACCAAACCAACACTTACCCATCCCAAGAAATGCCATGCCCACTCCAAAAGAATTCAATCCTTAATCCAATTCGTTAACAATTCTGATGTAAAATACAATAAAACCCTCAACCAGAAACCCCCTTTCACCCCCCTTCATATTTTTCTTTCAAAAAAAGAAGAAGCAAGTTTTAAATAAATATAAATTTATGATATTGTATCTTTTATCAAATAGATTCTGTTACAACAAGCACGTGATTCCTGGACTCCTTTTAACAAGAAAAAGTATATGCATAACTCGAGATCTGAACGATAGAATATGGCAATATGCCTCATAAATATATAGCTTATAAAGATAAGAAGACGTCATAGAGTGGCATAATGCAGGTTGCTGCAGCGGCTTGCTTCTACTGCGAAGTTTAGAAATTTAAAAACAGTGAGAGAGAGAGACAAGGAGACGTTGGAAATTGAACATGGTAGATTGGTAGTAGACAAACTAGTAGTAAAAGATCCACTTGGTATCTTCTATAATTGATAAGACAATTAGTTAATTACTACTACTACTAGCTAAGCTAATGTACGATATGATAAGAGTCAACAAGTCAAAACACAATTTGCATCTTTCATATCAGCTCCTCCAATCAATGAACAGAAACCCCATTGACTCCCTTTTCTTTTTGGATTTCCATTTTGGCCATATAAAGACGAAAAAATGGACCTCGTTGTTTAACAGTTTGCCATGTTCATCTGTAGCCCGCAAATTTGTATTATTCGGCAAAAAGCAAACGGAAAAGATCATAATATTTTATTAACAACCAACCAACGGAAGGTCATAATTTAAGGAACAAAAAATAGTGAACTTCTTACACAATAACACCCAAACGAATAAAATATTGGTTGGAGGATAGAATCATGAGAATTCAAGATGAGTTCTGTTCTTGAACTCAAAAATTCGGCAGGTAATAATAAATTTGTGTTTTCGACCTACAAACTCATTAAAATTTTATCGTACTTATGAGTTGAACCCACATACACATTAATGAATTGATAAATTGAATCCACTAACTCATTAAAAATGAATTTGTGTATTTCATGAATTGTTCATGTGGCACCATAAAATTGTGTAACAAATTTAAAAATGGTTCTATTTAACTCTTTTCAGTTTTTAATATCAGTTTATAAGCAAATTAAAAAAACTAAGATTATATTTTGGTGATTGATCCCATTTTAGTTATAAAACTTTGGTGATTTATCTTGGTGTCTTCAAAATCAAAATGAAGATTCTTGCTAACAGAGTGTATTCAAAATATATAATTTGTACTCCATAAGTAGTAAATTCAAAGTGAAACGCGTGTTAAATCCAAATATAACTTGAAACTCAACTCAAGTGTCTCATTTCATATGAATTTTGATTAGAATTCATCAAATTTCTTTACTTTTTTTATTACACAAATTTCTTTACTTTAATTTTAAGAAATCAATTAATTTTGCAATGACAATAACGGCAACAATTATTTGGGAAAGAAGCATATGCATGGGGCACCTTTGGCACCTTCATGAAATAAAGAGAAGGACCCCTAGGCCCTAGCAGCAGGAATTTATCCACCATATAGGGCAAAGGACCAGTGGAAAAGTTTTCGGGATAAGAATATCTATCTCGTCCGGCAGTGATGGACTACTATTATATATTCAAATTCCAAAGTCAAAATGCACATGGTGAGTGAGAACAACTAGAAGAATAAGGGTAAACAGATTAAGAAAAAGACAAAGGGCTAAACCAATCAGTCAAACAAGCCTTCCAGTGGATTAGTGTATGAAATTGCAATAAAAAAGATCACCCAATGAAGATCAGAGACACTGACAGACCTGGCTATCTTTGTCAGTTTGCCACTGTTATTGCCTGTGTAGTCTCTTGTGGTATGTATGGGTTCCAAACAGCTGACTGACTAGAAAAAGTTGCATCCTCAATGGAGGAGCTGACCACAGATAATTAGTATTGTACAAAGAGAGAAGCCCGAGCACTAGAATTGACAGGGATGCAAATGGCTATTTAAGCCCCATAAGAAGTTATTTCCATATCTATCCCAACAGTACAAGTATCTCATATTGTAATGGAGAAACAAACAGAAGAAACAAGTATAAGGAAGGAGCTAGGAGCAAATATATAACTGCAAATAGTTTTTTAAACTTCCCTAATAATATTGCTAGCAAACAAATAGAACTATTTGATTCATGATATTCTTTCAATCAAAACTTATAGTAATAAACTTACATTTTCAGTGTTGGACTAGCTAGGGAACAATTATAACTATTTGATCTATTAAATTCTTCAGATCAAAATTTAAATACAATAAACTTACTCAACTAACAGACCTTTTGAGAAAATTTAACCTTTCAGGATGGTTCAGGGAAGCATCATTTAGTCGAAACAGATGACGATAAAAGAAATGATAAGACACCTATAATGAAAAACCATTAAGTAGGAGACCTTATTGATTAGAACGAAAATCCTATTTTTGTAGACAAAGTTCGGATTCTAAGACAGAGTAGAATGCCAGACCACTCCCAGACAGTAGATGGACGCCATCCCAACCTATGAAGTGGGGACTAGACATGCTCTTAACATATCAGATTTATGAGATTAGAAGTGAATATATAAAAATAAAAACACTACTATGTACTGATCTTAATCAAGTCATTTGCAGGTCCAAATATATCTAAGTAACATCATGGGTAATTATTATTCTTCAGGATAATGCAAATAACTGATGACTGATCCTCTCCACTCAATCAAGAAACAGTTTACTATGCACCAATAACCTGCAGACTACAAGAGAAGACTTGTTCAAAAGTTAGATATACCTTCTATTCAAGCCAGTCAAGAAGGTGCCACTGTGCCAGTAGCTTCACTGCCTGACTGAAATAATAGAGATGAACTTGCACCTCCTTGAGTCCCATAAACACAGATTCTTAGTAAGACACTGCATAAGAAAAAACAGTACTATTCACCACTTAGGCACTTAGAAATGAATCATGAGTCTATGATCATGGAGAATCAGTCCTAAGCTTTCTACTTTCCAGGGCTGTATAACAAAATAAACAATTTAATGAATGGAAGTCATTTATCTTTCAATTTAAAAAGAAAAAAGTTTCCTTTTGACTATAGTCTATAGGTGAGAGAAATATTCTGAAAATAATCACTCCTCCCATGTGGAATACTCTCTATTCACACATACATAAGTACATAGTTCAGACCAAATGAAACCTGTGTAACTCTAACTCAACATCACACATACAATAAGTTTTTGACAAGAAGTTCTGATCATGTTAGATCATGCTCACCAAATTTCATTTCAATAGGATATTGATAACTTTCCAATCAAATATTTACTTTAAAATGTTTTATACAGTTTTTCAAATAGAAGGAGATATCAGCTATTATATGAAGTAATACTAGTGGAATTCATAGCAAACTTAATCTTGGATGAGTTGTCCAAAGTTCCTATGTCATTTATTTACATGCTACTCTATCCTTGCATATAAAGTTTCCTATATAGAAACATGCATGATGGTGGAACTGAAAAAATACAATGATGATGAATCAAATATTATAATTAAATATCAGAATACAACCGGACCAAACGTAATGAATCAAAGGGAGTGTTTAGACGCCACTCTCTTTGCTTTTTACTAAGTGGTCTTCCTTTCCCTGCTTTTTCCCTATTTACTCTCACGTTTGCTAAACCCCAGGTGCAAAATTTGGTTTCCATGTCAAATGATACGAGCCTGAAGATACCATCACCTTCTGAGGATGGACCACTTGCAGCAATATCACTGACATATTTGACATACATTGGCCGCTCCTTGAACCGATCCAGATCATGTGGAATCTGAACAATCCTTTCAACACCAGGTGAAGACACCTGACAAGACCCATATATCCTCAAACACAAAGGTAAAAGAACTACAAATGGAACTAAATTTCAAGTTTTGAGCTTAAACACTTATAACTGGTAAAAATACCAGCCCAACCCAACTGAACATAAATAAACAGAACTGTAATACAACCAACCGTATTGGGATACCAATAGGCTTAATTAAGAGAATAATGTTATCCCACAAATGTAACTCATCAATACTTCTAATAGTCATCAACCAATATGACGAAGTGGCAGATTGGCAATTGGCCCATTTGCACACATGCAATTAATTCATATTGCTTTCTCAAGAAGTTAATCTCCACCTCTAAAGGAAATCACTCTAATTGAAATACACACGAAAAGGTTACCTCCAGATATACATTCTCAGGCACAGATTTGGCAAGCTCTGCTTCATCTAATCGTGCTCTATAGGTTGTAGAAAAGGCTTCAATATCTTCAATACTGGGGGAACCAGATCTGTCATATGGAAATTACAGCTCAGTGCATCCACTTTAAGGAAGCAACTTAAGCCATTAAGTTTAAAAGAACCAATGCACTCACATATAATTGACAAAAGATATATAGAAGGAGAAGAAAGACTGATATACGGGATTTGGAGTTTCAGACAGAGAAAGATGGACATTGTTAATACACAGAAAGTTACTTTCCGTTAAAACTGAAGAAAATACTACAGTGATCAATTTTTCCAACTTTCTAGATAGCATAGTGTGCAACTGTATGGAGACTAATAAATTCACTTAAAAACTTTTAATTTTTATCAGTAACTCACTTAGAAAAAGCTTACCCACTGAGTAGTGTTACAGCTCACTAGACAAGCTTACAAGCCAGCATATTTGGCATTGTTAGTCTTACAAGCATCGAATGAGCTTAAAGCACCTGATCGCACTCTGTATCCTTGTTATTTGGGGCGGGTTAGGGGTAGGTGCCATTATCCCAAAAATCCAAAAGGTTAGTTCTATTGATATGAATTTTCTTTCAGCTAAAAACATGTAAAGACATCTTCAAGTTCTAGTAAAGGGTGGAAGCACAAATAGGTGCAACACTTTTTTCCTCTCCTGCTAAAGACAAGTTTGCCTAGGACAATGGGAACTGCCAATAGTCTGTTGCACGTTGAATGATTAAACCTGACATACTTGATGTGATAGGAGATAAAATGGAATGTTGAGCCCTGAAGATTTCTGAAGATAAAAGGGGTCAACAGAAGTAAAGGAGGGATATAATAATACTTACCAAATTATTGATATAATATCATTCAGGTCAGATGTAATGATGTATGAACCATCTCCAGATTGGATATTAATGCTTCTTAGGTATTTCCAGATATTTAACCTATACTTAAATAAACTTGTTCAAATTAAAAAAAAAAATTACTACCTAGGATATTCTGACAAATATGAGCAAGCTTTAAACTTCATGATACCACTTTACTTTAGCGTAGAAAAGGATTATATTTGAAAGTAAAACATAAAGGGTTCACGACATAAGTTTGACTAATATATAACAGACACATTATAACTCAAAAATTAAACAATTTAACAAAATGAATTTTTGAGCGTGTCCATGCTGGTTTTTCACCAAATCATTATCCGAACTATGCAAGTATTAAGTATATTGCCATGTCCAAGGTGTATGATGTTCATCCCATATCTCATCGCTTCCTTATTGCCAAAGAAGATTTAGTAAGAAAAATTCCAAGTATCAGTTAGACACAATGTCACTGCTGTGCTGTTTTAATAAGCTTATTCACATATAACTCAAATTTAATAGAACAGCATACTTGCGGAAGAATAAGGGAAAAGAAAGTAAAGTCTATTCTATCATTTCTAAGTAATAACATCTTACTTGTTTGAAAGCTTCTCAATGCGCACTTGAATGGTAGAGTTAGGTAATGTTTTAAAAGCATACAATTTTAAGTCACCATCAAAAGACATAGTAATCTCTTCAGCAATAGCAAATGCTTTCTTATCCCACCATGTCCCAGCAAGTGAAACTCCACCTCCTTGGCCTCCATCTCCTGCCTTCAATAAGTGAAAAATAAGAAAATGGAAAATGCAGCTATGGCCCTTAGGGCTTGAGTAATAAGATGCTAATAGATTGAATTCACTAAGTTATACTTAGTTAATTGCTAACTTTATAAAGCTATAGATGCTAACTATTATATTTATTGGGTCTGTTTGGTTAACACAAAGCGATGTATAAAAATACTTTTCAATTAGAACTATTTAAAAAGTGTTGTATAAAAGGTGAAATAGTGTTTGGAAGAATTAACATAAAAACATAAGATATAATTTTTTTTTATTTTTACAGATATTAAGTATTAAAATTACTAAAAATACCATTTTGACAAATATTATGTTTATATTTGTCTAAATAAAATAATTATTAAAATTTATTTGAGCTTTGTAGAAAAGCTCAAAAAATAAAACATCTATTACTAATTAGCTTTGTAGAAAAGCATAAACCAAAAGTTGTTTTAAAAGCCAAACCAAACATGGGCCTTGTATCTTATCAAATGCCTGCCATGATCCTAACCAATAAGCTTTTCAGATAGCTTACATAGAGTTCAGCAATGTCATCCTCATCTTCATCTTCATAATAATCATCACCATCATCCATTGTAGCCTCTATACAATCAATAACCTCTTTCAGAATTGAAATGAAAAAATGCAGATCATCTCTACTTTAATTTGGTAAAAACCACACTAAAACACTGTTAAGTTGAGTCTAACCTCACGCACATATTTCAATACTTGTTCAAGTAGTAGTAAATAGCATTTTCACCCATATACAACGGAGAATGGTTATTGGGAAGCTCAATAAGCCTCCTCGGGGGTACTGGGGAAAAAACTGAAGCATCTTTAAGATGCAATATAGACCCAACCCAATAATCAAAATCATAGAAGAAATTAAGGGTCAATTAAACTTCAAACTTCTGCATTCGTAAACAGAATATATATATATATAAACACACACACACACACACATAAGAACAAAGAAAAGCAGCTAAACAGGTTTAGAGATTAGTTGGTCTCTACCATCATCAAGTTCATCAAACAGGACGTCCTCTTCATCTTCCATTGATACTTCTTCAATGATGGTAGGTTTGAGAACTGGCTCAGACTCCGACTTTCTCTTCCCGGCAGTCATCATTAGAGACTTTCTCGGGGTATAATGAAATGGGTAGGTCCGAAATGATAATAAAAGTTTATTGGGAGAACGAGAAGGTCTGAAGAAGTCATCACTGACATTGATTAATGGTGAGGAAGGTAAGACACAGGCTTTCAAGTTACAAGGTGCAATTAAATCCATTCTTCTCTCAGAAATTTAGACTTACTAGTTGGATGAGAAGGTAGCAAAAATTTCAGGAAGTCGGTGTTGTTGGGGCTGGGCCATGGATGTCACTGGTTAACTAGGCCACGTGGTTGGAGAGCAAAACGAAGCAAAATGAGGACGCAGAGTTCTAAAGGATAAGTCCAGAAGAAAAAAAAAAAAAAAAAGCCGTTCGGTTCGGTTTTTCGGATTATAAAAGATCAAAAATGGCGCTGCATGATAAAACGTTCTCGTGCAAACGCCTTTTTCTTTTTTCTTGAACAATTTAAGCCAAAAATAAACTCACTGGAAAATTATTGTAACTAAATCCTAAAATTTATCATAATTTTTAAATTATTTTACAAGAATTTGTTACTGATTTTATCAAAATGTATCAATTATCATTTTGTAGAAATTTAACACTAAATTTATTCGAATTTTTCATTACATCAAGTTTATTATGTATGAGAATGTAATATAAACATATATATATATAAGTAACATATTAATTACCAAGCCTTTCTAAATAATAATTTATAATTATAACAAAACATGAAGTCATAAATTAAAATCCGAGTTATATTATTCACTTGAGTATTTTTTAACTAGAGATTTTGTTGTTGTTAATAGTAGAGATTTATTTACATCGTTCATAAGTCACAATATATTAAAGTATTCTTAATTAGCAATTAATAATAATCAATATTTCAATTTCAAAAATCCATACATAAAATAAAGACAAACAAATCACAAATATCTAAAGGTGTAATTTAAACTTGGTCTCAACCCCTCCCTTTTAGCCATTCACGAAAATGTTGGATAAGGTAAAATGTCAAAAAGCCTATTGTCTATATATCTCGTAGATTAGTTCATAATTTATCAGTTATACTAAACAAAATGATAAACATAAGGATGTAAATTAGGTAGACACATATCATCTACAAAAACCATGAGTATAAAAAAATCATG
The DNA here is from genome assembly GCA_029379385.1 of Quillaja saponaria. NCBI lineage: Eukaryota > Viridiplantae > Streptophyta > Magnoliopsida > Fabales > Quillajaceae > Quillaja > Quillaja saponaria. The sequence continues at coordinate 8,541,803 of CM055612.1, forward strand.
AAGAGATAGATTTGGTAGTGAAAGCAGGTGGTGCATTGCTAACGGTAGCATTATCTGTCCAATTCGTTTCACCCCAGTGCCATAACATGCTCTCCCAATAACAGAAATCCTCAAAGCATGTCTTCAGACGCTGGTCTTTTATCTCAATTTTCCAGTGACCATCAGTGTAATTTCCTTTCTCAGCCTGTCTCCTATCCCACTCTAATGCTGCCTTCTGCTTGGACCTAAGCAAACAAAACTTCTGTAAGTTTTCTGGCATGGCATCATGAACCTTCCACCATCTTGCATGTGCAACATCGCTAGCGAACTCATGCAAAATGTCTACGTTCCAGTTACAGTCATAGTCCCGGAAGCAAAGCCATGGTTTATTACCCAGATAGTGGAGGACATATAGAATCGGAGGATCAGCTCCAAAGAGATGTGTTTTCATCTTTTTTTTCTCCTCTTCATCACCTTCCCAAAAGTGCTTCAAGAAGTTCATATGTTTTGGAATCCGATGCCACCAAGTGAAGATTTCATTCAGATACCCCTGGTCCCCACCATTGTAGGACATAATCTCATTAATGTGTTCCATTAGCAATTCAAATGTACAATTTGATGGTTCAACCACCATCACACCTGAATTGAACAGGGTAGCATTATTTCCTGTGGCAGTGATTTCTGGCATCTCGAACAGGAAATCAATATTCCTGAGTATAAGCATGTCAGCATCAATGAAAATGATTTTGTCATAATCCGTTAACTGCCAGAGGCGGAATTTGCTGTAATTCCATTCATTGTATGCATCAACTTCAGCTTTTGGGTTCCTGATTCTTTGGATTGTATGGATCTTCCACCCAGCAGCCTCCAAGCCCCCTCTGTGATACTCACTTATAGTTTCATCAACAAGAATCACAAGATCTCGTGTTGAACCAGCCATGCGAATACTCTGAGCTGCAGCAATGGCTCCACATACATATACATGTGCAGTGTGAAGGATGGTTGCATAGGCCTCTCGGTGTGCTCTTTCAGAGTAGAAGTGTTCTGTCAATAAACTTTCAGTTAGTCTCGAATAAAATATCTATTGAGTCTCACATTTGATAATATTTTGAAATCATAATTACACCAAGACTTTCAAAAAGCCATCATGTCAGAGTCCTTCAATTCATCCGAATCCATCCAGATCCAAATCTGCTGGACCTATTACATAGAGCTATTATGTTGGAAATGTTCTAGATGATTTGTAAGGTTCAGTGAATAAAAATGCCTTCACTTTCTCTACATTTGGCATGTTTAGACAGTTAAACTTACACTGCTTATCATTATTTGAAGAGTGCAAGTTCATATTAAGAGCAATAACGCCAAACTTTAACCTACTTTTGAATTGAATTGTTTTCCCTCAGTGGCAACAATTGGATGTGCTAGTTTACTTCCAAAAATAACTTCACCAAGAATAACTAAAGAAGATAGAAAGGGCATGAAGAATAATAAATTGAACCTGACCTTTAGCCTTAAGAGGAACTGCTAGTTCACATGATCCCACTGGTAGCTGCAGCTTATCTCTCAGCCTATTCAGGTTCGGTTCATAGAGCCATGCATTCCCTTCATGTTGGATAAGTTCCTTGCAAGAGAAGAGATTTGGGATTGGGAAGCAGTCAGTGATCAAAATCACATGCACTGAATGATACCCCTTGGATGAGGCAGCAAGCCTAGCAGCTTCAAGCTGCAAGTGCAAACGAGCCACATCTCTTGACCAGCTTCCTGACTTGTTGCAGGGAAGCTTGACAACAACAAGATCAAGCCGTGGTTTTCCAGGAACCTGAAGCTTTGGCAGTGAAGGACAAGTAGGAACCTCAAAATCTTCTTCTTCATCTATCCATTCAGGGTATAGGGATTCCCATGTAACGTTATTTGAAGCATATTTCAGCTGCATGATGACATGATCAACGTCTGGTAGAAGCTGCTTCCAATGATCAATCTCAGCATCATTAAAGTTTAATAAGCCAATTCCCTGATACATATTCCTGTCAGTCAGTTTCTCAAGAACTTTTGCTATTTCGTCCCATTTAATCTTTAAAAGAGATATATATCGTGAATCCACAGTAGCACTCTCTCTTTTCCATTTGTCTACAAAACTTGGCCTGAAATCAATAAAAAATTTCATTGAATATATTGCTTCAATAATAAAATAAAACATATAAGTAATAAATTCATGCTTAATATGGAGGGAAATCAATGGAATTCCAGAAAAAGGTAGGGTGCGTGAACAATAAACTCCTTTGAATAGATTGACACATAAGAAATGAATAAACATAGAAATCAACCTTCTTGCTTTAAAGGGGTTGCTAAACATTGCAATTCTGGATGAGGTGAGGAAACAATACTTTATTCCAGAAGGCAGCCAAAATTAAGTTATACTTCAGAACCCACTTGTTGGCATGCAATCAGAAAAATGCAGAAGATCAAGGTGTGACACTGTAATGAGATGCGAAAGCTAGGTGAAGACAATAGAACATACCTTGTTTCGGAATTTGATTGATGATCCGTATTATAAACAGCTGGCGGATGGAAAATCGTAACGATAGTTCCCAATATAATAATAATCAGAACAAATTTCAAGGTAGGCTTGCAATTTATATTTCTATCTAGGATGGGGACAACAAATGCCTTCTCAACATCTTTAAGGTCTTTACTTCTTTGAGTCCTTCTCTTGTTAGTGTCTTCACTGTACCAGGAAGACATAGAACATCAGTAGTTATGTACAAATGCCAATTGCCAAGTGGACAGAAATAAAGGCACCAAAAAAATAGCTATGATACAAATGGAAGAAAGTAAACATATTACAATAGCATTGTACAGATAAGCATATATAGCCAAGGTGAAATCCGGCACCTCCACTCATGAATAAATCAAAGACCAACTGCAGTAGCTGGATGGCAATGAACAAGGGAACAAGTGAAGCATTCTATCTGCATAAGATCCATTTGTGTCATCCCAAAGGAATATGGGGTTGACAATTGCCAAATTATCACAAGATCATGGCCATTTCCTCTCTATCACTAGTGTTCAAACCTTTTCCTCTTCCCTGAATGATTTGAAATTACTAATTCTTCTGATCCCAGTATAAGTTACTATATCCCTAGTGATTTTATAAATAGTTGTAAGAGATCAAAACTACATGAGGCCCCAGGATCAATTTTTAATCTCTTACGGTTATGGTAGTGTACAGTCTTACCGTCAATCTACAGGAAAAAAGGGAAGTAATTGGCTTGTACGTTAAGTTCATTAAACTAAGAAAAGTTCATTTGACAAGAATGATAAAGTGGAGAGAGAGAAAGATACACAGACACACAGAGAAAAAGACAAAATTAACTCAATAGCCAATGAAGGACCATGAGGTTTGTCAACCCTCTAATAGATTTTGCATTGGGAATCCAAAAGGAAAAGAATATCAAAAACTTACGATCAGTTTAGCTGCTAAAATTTGCAAGAACTAATAAACCAATAACATAATGATTGTTAATCAAATTTTAACTAGCTTAGGTCATGGCTACTTGTAATCTGCTCTCATATGAACTTTGCAACTGATATCCCCAACATTCCATAAAGATCTTATACAAGCTTAAAAGAATGGCGGAAATGGCATAAATTTTGCAATAGTCAAGCAATGGTAGAGATGCTAGTGAAGATGAGCAGAATGCTACTCCAAGTCCCAGTTAATCAGCCTTAGTCTTATACCATTGCATGGACTCTGCAGATGTTCTGTATCCACTTTAGATAGACTACTAAAGCCTGAAATAAAAGAGCAAGTTGGAGATAGATGTCATTGTGCCTCCTTTCTTTTAAATGGAAGTAATTCTCCACTTATAGGCTGAAGCTTAAAAGAACACAAACGCCATGGTTTCACTCTTCGGATTGTTTTACTTGAGTAATGTGAACCAAGCAGTACAGAATTGCAGCACTCAATATCATTCTTGAAACTATACCATAAAGACAAACCTGGAGAACTAGGATGAACAAATTTCATAGTTGGTCTTCATACCAATAAAATCCATATCTACATCACATTAACTATGATTAATATTTTGAAGTAGCACAAAGACCATAAACCCACGAATTAAAGTTGTACAAAAAACAATTCCAACAATGTAAAAGCATATATAAGACTATAGTCGATAAGTCATTTTATACGTGTACTGCAGTAGTGAAACATAAATCATGCCATTTTTTCTAGCTTAGGATAAACATCTTCCCAATCCATTTTTATTAAACTTTAAAAGAAAAAAAGAAGTCAAGCAACCAAATAAATAAAAACAAAGTTAGAGAGTGAGAGAGAGACTTTGTTGAAGCCGAGAGTCGGTGGCGCGGCTCTATGGTACTAGGTGAGGGTCCTCTCATCTCTGATTCAGTAGGAGCATGGGGGAGGTAGCATCTGGTTGACCGATTCTAATCTACAAAACAAAAACCCAAGTATAAAAAATCCAGTCAAATGGGATTAAACAAAAGGAAAGGCATTTAAACCATGTAAAAGAAACCAACTTCATATAAACAAAGGCCACTAGTGGAGAGGGGAAAACAGAGAGAGAACTTTGATCTGAAAATAGATTCCGGACAAATTTCAAAGTCAAAATGTAATTCTCTGGAGGCAGAAACAAAAACATGAAAGTAGTGAAGTACCTGCGAACTGTGGTTGAAGATTCCGGTAGAGATTTGGAGAGGCAATAGAAAAACTATCGACAGTAAAGACAAATTTATTTAAGAAATGAGTCAGTAGTTGGCACAACCCATTTGAAGACTAAGTACCCAGAAGAACAAGTCGGTCAATTCCTGCTAATTTACACTATTTGACTAATCAATGTAAGAAGATAATAATGTCTTGCACACTTGTTAAGTACATTTAAATCTTTATTTATATTTAATTTTCCTAACTAGTGTCTACAAATATTTATTAAGATTTAATAAATAAATTATTTGTAACATTTATTAACCATAATTTTAGTATTGTTTAAAAAAAATTATATTTATTGAATTTTAACAAATTAAATAACTTATAATATTTTTAATATTAACTATTGTATTTATTATCTTAAATTATGACTTGTTAAGATAAATAAATTATTTGTAACATTTATTAATCTTAATTTTAGTATTATTTAGTTATTACTTTTACAAAAAATTACTTTTAACAAATTAAATAATGTATAATATTTTAAATATTAACTATTGCATTTATTACCTTAAATATGTATTAATTTTTCTTAACAAGTATCTTAAGATTACTTGTTAAATATAAATATAAAAATTATAGCATTGTTTAACTATCATTTCAGTGTTATTTAAGTTTAAAAAATATATTTATTATATCTTAAAAAGTGTCTTAAAACACCTATTAACAAATTCAATATGTATAAATTTAATTTATTTTTTTTTGAATTAGTAACACCCATGTCTTTTGTTGTTTTTAATTTTTAATCAAGTGATCATTCAAAACTTGTACTACACTTATCTTTTGTTTTTCAAATTTCATCTTTCCCTAATCCATTTTACTCTTTATACTTTAAACTTCTCATTTTCTAATTAGTGAGTGTTCCTTTTGAGATAAATTACACTCTTCTTTTTGTTTCAATTTTTTTTTTCTTTCAAATTTAAGACTTCATATTTTGGGTAAAAGTTGCTTAGAAGAGGGCTAGCAATGGCATTTAAAAGAGCAACACTAACACACCAAATATTAAGAAATAAGAACATCATATCAAATATGATATAATCAAAACTCAAAGAACAAGGAGTTTCCTTCCTTAACATTTCACACTCCACTCTTTGTGCATTGATTAAAGGGAATATTGTCACCAATAAAGGGTTAGTCTAATGATCAAGATAGTTATCAAAAAATATTTATGGGTATGTTACTTATATTTTTACTTTATTTTATCAAAAACAAGTATTTTTTCTCTAAAGAATACGTAAAGGTAGGTAGAGCACTTCACAAACTCTCAGTCTCTTTAAAGAAATGCTTTATAAATATTGTATTGACTGTCAGACTAATTCGTTGTTGATTATATATAAATTTTTTTTGTTACGCTAACCCATATATGAATTCACTAAATTATTTATTACCAAGTAATATTAAAGATACAAACAATTATATAAAAATTTTATCTTTTTTTTTTAAAAAAGAACTCAAATCTTAAGATCATAAGGTAATTTATTATTTAAGTAAGAACAAAATATCAAATATAAATGAGAGTTTTTGCTTCAACTCCTTTAGAATTTATAAAAAAAAAAACAAGATAGGTTAATTGATAGTCTAATAAATTTTCTTAGACAGCTAACGATGAAAAGGAAGATGTCTGGTTTGTTAAATGGTGCGCTTAAATGCTTCTCTCGTCCTCTTCCCTTGTCGGCGTCGCAGATCTGAATACCTGTCTCACTTGAATAGGCTCCAGAATTCGTAAAAACTGCAATCCATCTTCCTCATTATCTTCATCATAAGACAAAGATCAAGGCCCTAAAGCTGAAGGGCAATCCGAGTCAAACACAGAGATATGGTGCTGATATCGGCCGCACGTGATTATATCAACCGGATGTTGCAGGACATCTCGGGCATGAAAGTTCTTATCCTAGATTCTCAGACGGTAATCATATCCTTAACATTTTTAGTTTCTGGAATGTCTGGAAGTTCTTATCCTAATTCTTCATCACAAGAAAGATAATTTTTTGAGAACTGGGGTCTTTTGGATTCTTCTACATTGTTTTCATAAATTAGTTGAGGTATATATCTGTAGGATTAGATCAAGATTTGTAAGGCCGTTCGGTGGTTCTTAGGTAGAATAAATTGATGGATACAGCCGTTGACAGTTAATACTGCAGTGGCAGTCAGAGGTTTTGGAAATGAATCCTTAATCACTATTGTATAGCAGGTTTGGTTTAGCAATACCCTTTTGTTGAATAGTAGGTTTACAGACTTGAACAACTGATAGGAACATTTGCTTTTGCTATCCTATGCTTCCATCTGCAAATGGCCCTCGTTTCTTCTTTCTTTCCAAAACTTTCATGCTAGAGTGTTATTACGTGTGCGTGACTCGATTTTAAAGATTACACATTCTCATAATGGGTGAAGGTCTAGAACTTGTTTTCATCAATTGGTTAAGAACTAGAACTGTGGATGTGGTGTTGAGTTTACCTTTTCATCTATGAGATGCAGGTTAGTATTGTGAGTGTTGCCTATTCCCAGTCAGAGCTTCTTCAGAAAGAAGTGTTTTTGGTAGAGTTGGTAGATTCCATTTCTAAATCCAAAGAATCTATGTCACATCTCAAGGCATTGTACTTCCTTCGGCCAACATCTGAGAACATCCAGCATATGCGCCGTCAGTTGGCTAGTCCTAGATTTGGGGAGTATCATCTATGTAAGTACTTTAAATTCCTTTAAAAAATTAGGGAAGTCATACTGCGAACTTGCCTGTAGAATTTAATTTGAATTATCCCAAGCTTCTGTAATAATTTTCAGATTTTGATTTGAAGACTCTTTGTTAAACCATCCTGAATTTACAGTTTTCTCCAACATATTGAAGGATACTCAGATTCATAAATTAGCTGATTCAGATGTACAGGAAGTTGTCCAGCAAGTTAAGGTAACTCCTTATACTTGCAGTGTGTTACATACCCTAAATAAGCATTTATATATCCTTTGTTTACATCCATCTGAGAGTTTTCTATAATAAATATGGTAAAAAATTGATGTTAGATTGGTTTAAAGTGATATGCATAAGAGATGCCTTGTTGAAGATAGATAAACGAATAAATCAGGAAATATATGGAGAAATATCTCTCTCAATTCGAAAATCCAGGATTTGAGTTGATGTCCTTTCATTGAGTCTTCTTAAATTGCATTGATTTATCCTGTAGATTATAATACCATGACGATGTTGTCATATTTATTTTTCCATCATGATGAGTTTAAAGTCTAGCATGGAATTCCTATTTCTTTTTTCAGTTTCATTGCTGAAATCCATTAATTCTATATTTTCTGTGAAGTTTATTTTGGTGCATGACTTCAGACCTTCTTGAGCTTGGACTATGAAATGAAGTTTTTTTTCCCAAATTTTCTGTGGGCACACAAATATTGGGGGTTCATGATGCAATTTGGATGTGCAGGAATTCTATGCAGACTTTGTTGCAATTGATCCTTATCATTTCACTTTGAATGTACCGTCAAATCACATTTATATGCTCCCAGCAATTTTAGATCCTTCAAATTTGCAGTGCTTCTGTGATCGCGTTGTTGATGGTATTGCAGCTGTTTTCTTGGCATTGAAACGAAGACCCGTCATTCGATATCAAAGGACATCCGATGTTGCAAAAAGGATAGCACAGGAAACATCTGTGAGTAAAACTGATATTGTAACTCAAATGGACCCCCTTTGTCATATCATTATAATCTATGTATGTAATATACCAATTACATGGTGGACTACCACTTCTTTAACTGGTTTGTCTATGAGTTTTCTGAACTCCATATGGGTGCTTATATCTCAAATATTTGAGATTGTCAATTATGTAGTCTGTATCTCACTGTGTAAGTGCATACTTATACAAGCTTGCATACATTTGATCACATATTACATATATTTATATATATACTAGTTTATATTTCATGCGCATTGCACTTGAGTCATATATGTGAATTTTAAATTATGCGTAATTTTTTTAAAGATAATAAGAACCAACTTATAAGAAAAACTTAGTATAATATATTTTTCTAATTTGGCATTATAAATTATTTTCTAAAATTAATTTTCTTTTCACTATGCATTTTTTTTTTTATAATTATTTGCTTATACTCTTGCATGCTTTAATTGGAATTCATATATTTTTCTGTTTTCTATTTTGTTATTAAAGAAAAAACTTGTTAGATATGAAAATTAAGCAGGAAAAAAAGAGCCATAATATTATTTTGCAAAATTTCAAGTGCACGATTAGAAATGGTTTTAATTTATAATAACAAAGAAAATAATCAGAGCAAGGGTATTTATCTAGATTCTAATTGATGCTTTCTTTTCACTTAATCTATTTCAATTAATTCTACATATGGAGTAGGTAAATAAAATTCTAATAAAGGATCAGGAAAAAAAAAAAATCAACTCAAAAATGAATTAGATTTAAATTCTGTGGTCGATCAATTTGATTATTATTATTAAAAACTTATTAACATAAATTAAAAATAATAATCATCACAATCCTATAACTATTAGAAACCTTTTTAAATTCAGTACCAACCTACCAAAAAAAAAAAAAAACTCTCGCCTTTCTTCCATCTTCCATTCTCCATATTTCATCCTCATTTTAATATTTAGAAACGAATAAGAGAATTTTATATTACAAATAACTTAAATTCATTTTGTCAAATATTAGCGTTATCAAGACTTATTCATTGTAATCAATATTTATAAATAGTTTTACCCTTTCCCCAAAAACATCACTTTAAATTTAATTGTCTCATCTTTTCCCTTAAATCCAACTAATTTAAAGAAAATAACTTATAATATATATTAAATTTATAAATATTATGCTACTTCCTTGTTTTATAAACCTAAATAAGATTAATTAATTATATACCAATATACTATGTTGTTTTGTTATTTTTCCAAATTGTTTCAGCAAAACAATATACCATGTAGAGATGGAAAAAAAAGACTTTATTATGGAAAAAAACCTATTTAATAATAGAGTCGAAAATTACTCAAGAGTTTACCTTTTTAGTGAACCATTAAAGAAATAATTGAGTTACTAAGCAAGCATAATAATTAATAATACTTAACAGGAATCAACAACAACACGTGGAATATTGAAAGACTTATATGTGATAAAACAAAGTGAGTTAGGGAGCTTATTATGGGGTTAAATTATAGATAACTTGCTAAATATAAAGAATTTTATTATTATTATTAAAAAATTAAAAATTAAAAAATCAATTATAATCCCATGAGAAAATAAGGTGAAATGAAGAGTTTGATATGATATTAAATTATAGATAACTTGTTAAAAATAAAGAATTTAATTATTGATAGAGTACATTATTATCAAAAATTTATTAATTTAAATTAAAAAAATAATTGCAATCTTATTACTATTAAGATAGAGAAGAATAATAGAGAATAATTAGGGAGACAATCCTATCGCGGTTAAAAAGTTATTTGTATAAAATTAAAGAGTTAGAAGTTCAACTAAAAAGGGGTAAGAATTGAAATTAAATTTTTATATGGACTATTTTAGGGAATCAAAACATTTTGCAATTAAACCACTTATATATAGTATAGATATATTATGCTGTCAATATTTATATCATTTTATGTTTAGTTTATATAATATGAAATTAATCTGTGTTAGACTCTTATTTCCTGGGTGGGTTTATAAAGAAACTAAGTGATGTTTGTGATGAAACAGAAGCTGATGTACCAACAGGAAAGTGGTCTTTTTGATTTTAGGCGAGTGGAAATTAGTCCATTGTTGTTGGTGATTGACAGGAGAGATGATCCTGTAACCCCATTACTTAATCAATGGACCTATCAGGTAAAACCATGTGTACCTTTGGTTAATATCCTACAGATTGGTCTGATATTAGTTGTTAAGTCAAGTACTCACTGCTTATTTATGTTATTGTGTTTTACAGGCCATGGTGCATGAGTTGATAGGAATCCAAGACAACAAAGTGGACTTGAAAACCATTGGTAAATTTCCAAAGGATCAGCAGGTTGAGTTGCATTTTCCTGTTAGACTACACTGTGTGAATGTAGCATGTTGAACTATTGTCCTTCACTTATCTGAAAGGGTGATAGGAAAAACGTTAAGAATTGTCTTTATTCTGTTTTTGCCTACAGGAGGTGGTGCTGTCGTCAGAACAAGATGCCTTTTTCAAAGCTAACATGTATGAGAATTTTGGAGATATAGGAATGAATATCAAGCGGTTGGTTGATGATTTTCAGCAAATTGCAAAAAGTAACCAGAACATCCTGACAGTAGGTTAGTTTTTGCTAGGAGCCTATTTCTAAAAATCAGATTGATTGTTTATTCTAGGTGTTAGCTTGCTATATCAGAAGGTCTAAGGTTATGTAACATTGATTTTATGATTTGACTCTCTGCAGAAGACATGGCTAAATTTGTTGATAATTACCCCGAGTACAAAAAAATGCATGGAAATGTTTCAAAGCATGTGACTTTGGTAACAGAAATGAGCAAGATAGTTGAAGAGCGGAAACTTATGTTAGTTTCACAAACAGAACAAGAGTTGGCATGCAGTGGCGGGCAAGGGGCTGCTTTTGAGGTAGTGCAATGTATGACATGTATTTATGTTGACTTCATGTTTTCGTCATGAGCAGCTGAAGTTATATTTTCTTAGACAACTATTAAATTAGATCATGATAACAACCAATTTTTGTAATGCTTATGCAAAGTTGTTGCATTTAATTCAATAGGTTAGAAAAATATATAATCTTGGATTAAAGGCTTATAGTTGAATATTCTTATAAGGATAATGAATTGATAAAATATTGTTTATTAAGATTTAAAGCTGAGTGGAATTATAACTGTTAAAGTGTAAGGGGAAAATATTGGCTGCACCGGGAAACAACTCAGTTCAGGTTTCTGGATTGCAGAATATGTCAGGGTTATAAAGTTGTATGGGATGATATTGTTGTAGGACTAGAAGTCTGTGTTGTTGAGTACTGGGTTGGGTTCTGAAAGGGATATAGGAAGGTACTATCTGTTGTTGTGAGGAAAGATTGAAAAGAGTTCTTGCAAGTATGGCTGGGAATGGAAACCTACAATAGTATCTGATCTAAGATAATATATATATCCGTGTGTGGCCACCTGCGCATGTCTATTTAGGATACTCTTTTTAATTGGAAGGCCAATAGAGTGATAGAATAAAGTTTTCAATAAAACATTGGAATATTGGACTCCTAAAAATTACAAGAAAATCTTTATTACAAGACTTCAGAAGGATTATTATTGTAGTTCTGTTCCTGAAGATAGGAACACCTGTAATTCTAAGATAGCCTGTTGAAGAACCTCTCAACTTGATAGCTTAGTGAGGTCTCAATCCCATGAATGAATTTAATCTCTAACTTGCTCCTTGCAAGACAAATCCCTCCACCTACCTTGTGCTGAAATTTATTTAGTAGAAAGGATTGAATTCTTGACCACTTGGTGGAATATGTTCTACTACTGTGTCAAAGAATCAATCAACGTCAAAACTTAGTTACCACTAATTTGAAAAGCTTAAGCCATTAGTAAGTGAACCAAATTGTATGACAAAACCCATACTTCTGAATAAACTCACTCACATTCTAGGCCCTACTAGTACGTGCAACCTGAAAAAATCTTTTGGGAGCTGGTTTGATTGAAGAATTAGATGATTAGACATTAGAGTATCATATCATTGGTAGAGTACATATTCCATGTGACAGTGCAGAAGTTTCCACGTCTGTTTCCATCTGATTGACATACTTGTTAGAACTTAACATACTATATGGTATGAACAATGTATTATGTTCTTTACGCTGCTTTTCACTAGCCAAAAAATAAGGACTTTTTGTCTTAGAATTCAACTTATTTCTGTAAATTATTAATATTATGTTCAAGAAACACGACAGAAAACTGAAGGAAGGACTTCCATTTCTTATGTCTTTAATTCCAGGCAGTGACAAATCTATTAAGCAATGAAAGTATATCAGATATAGACCGGCTACGACTAGTCATGTTGTACGCTTTGCGCTATGAGAAGGAGAGCCCTGTTCAATTGATGCAGCTCTTCAACAAGCTGGCTTCACGGTCTGCAAAGTACAAACCTGGCGTAAGTTAATTTAATTATTGCCTTTATGGATACTCAAATTCATTTTTCATTTCAAAGTTGCAAACTAAAGCATTGATAGTTGGATGATCATTTGTTTTTGAGGGGGTATCATCCACTTCTAAACCTTAGATTTGTCAATGATGATGGGGAGATTGTTTTCCAATTCTTCAAATCTTTCAGATCTTTCCTTTTGGGCTATAGATGGTACTAAATTTACTGTTGGAAAGGTATCATATACTGTAGAAGCTACAGTTTCATTGACATGGCTGGGTGAGAAAACTCATTTGATTTTAATGATTCGGCACAGCAGCTAGTTCAGTTCCTCTTAAAGCAAGCGGGTATTGACAAGCGAACTGGGGATCTTTTTGGAAATCGAGATCTACTGAATATTGCTCGTAACATGGCTCGTGGACTAAAGGTCTGTTCAGAAAAATTATACTATCTGCTTTGGAATGTTGATTATAAATGCTGAAAGAATGGCTTTCTGATTTCTGATGTAGGGTGTTGAGAATGTGTATACCCAACACCAACCTCTTTTGTTCCAAACCATGGAAAGCATTACAAAGGGACGGTTGAGAGATGTGGACTACCCATGCCTTGGGAATCACTTTCAACAAGGAAGGTTTGTTGCTATAAAATATTTATCTCTTTCCCCCCAAAGGTGTGCAAAATATTATGTTGCTTTTATAAAGAAAGCAACAAATAATTGATTTAATCTGCGCAATTGTTATTATCATGTATTATAGTGTTTTGGGTTAGAGCACACTTGAACTGAGGGATATGTTAACTAGCGATACTGCACTGTCCAGACACTATTGATATGCATGTTGATGGTGGCTTTAATAACAGTTAGTGCTTGCTAAGTCTGCAGTGATTTTGTACAGTACTGAGTTTGCTATGTCGATATTAGAGGGGTTTATTTGGTTGCAGTGCTTTCTTAACTTTGTTGAAGACACTTAACCCATTTAGTCTGCCCTGAAACATAGAGATTATGCCCAGGATATTGCTATGACGTTTGTAATTTGAGATGGTCTTACTGTCAACGCAGTGTAATTGAGAACACTTACACAGACTTTGAACTGTGAATTAAATATATTGTCTGCTACTATTAGCTTTGATCTATGTCCTGTCTACCTGCCTTCTTTGCTTCCCTTTTATATTGGTCCTCTCATCTTCCTTGTATCATTTTGTCTACTATTGTCCTATTGCCTAGGAATCAAAAGCAATTTATTTTAGGAGTAAAGCTAATTTGATATTATATTTTCTTGCTCGTGCAATGTCTATTTACTTATCAATATGAAGAATATAAGGCAGTGCATGTATGTGTATAAAGTCAACAAAATTTAAGATATGATGTATGATAAATCAATGTAGAATTATCTGAAGTGTGGTGTTAATGATGCATTCTTTTGAAGCAGACCACAGGAAGTGGTCATCTTCATTGTTGGGGGGACGACATATGAGGAGTCACGGTCTGTTGCTTTACAAAATGCCAGCAATTCTGGAATTCGTTTTATCCTTGGTGGTTCCGTGATTCTTAGTTCCAAGAGGTATGAGGCATAAGATATTTATAGATATTTGAATCTGATTAGTAGACATGTTCAGTTTTGAGGTTAACTGGACTTGATATTACCTGGTTAATTCTTGCATTTAGTGAAAAACAGAAAAAGCACTGTTAACTGAATTGGATTTTTTGGCTTGCAAAAAGTTGCATGAGTGGACTTATTTCTTTTGTTGTTAGTCACACTTGGTTTCTCGTTTGGCTTTATAGAAGACTTTACTCTCTTAATAGCGATTGATTGGCCCCTAAGAATTTTCCAGAGTTGAAAAATGGATACTAGCTACACCCTATGGTTACATGAAAGCCCACGCTAAGAAAGAGCTGACAAAACACTTGCACCCCACACCTTATAAATGTGAATCCTATGTAAGTGTATAAACTAAAACTATTTGTGTAATGAATGAAACTATTTGTGTAATGAATGAATCCTTTGCTTTGATCCAGATATTCAATTTTGAAAAGAAAGTAAAGAATAAATTAGTTAGGGTGAATTCTGGGTGCATCCTGCTGATTGATGATGATCTGGTGGGATATGTATCAATCATTATTTAGTGATTGATTACTTAAGACTAAGAGTGGTTTAGTCTATTCCAAAAACTTGTCCAGTTTGATATTACTTTGAAAAAAATTATGATATTTTGATTTTCTTGTCATGAAATGCAGATTTATTAAGGACTTGGAAGAAGCTCAGAGGGTAGCTCGTTCAAGAACCAGTATGGTTTGAAGTGTAATTCTTGCCAAATGTTGTGTCTTGAGGGTCATGTAGATACAAGGGATTTTGATCTGGTACTTCTAAAGTTATTTTCAGAAATCGCAAGAGGAGCTTAATGAGGGGTATCAATTTGGAACCCTTTGTTTCTGCACAAGACACTTAATTACCAAGTTGCTTAGGATTAACAAGCAACCGTGTTTTGAGATAGTGAAGGTTGAGTTGTATAGCTGTTCTCCCCGCCTTCCAATTCAAGGGACAAAAACCTAAAAGAACCTACACAGAAGAGGATAGGTTGAAGAAATTTATGACCGCATTGTCTGTTGTTATTTTGCTTGGTGTTGTTTTTTATTCTCCCCTTTTTAGCTAACCGAGCACCCATATCTTGGTTGCATCATCAACTCTTACTCATCTTGCCTTGGTATAGTAAAATTGTAATATCATAGAACAAATAACTCAATTCTTTTGTATACTAATTGGTAATTAATGTATCAGGTATGTATGATTTCATTTTTGTGAAAGATGGCATCAGTAATGACTAGTCTTTTTACTCGTTTTAGTTAATAATTCAGCAGTGCATGTCATGACTAATGATGATGTTTTGTGACGTTTGGAGAATTTCGTGCAAGCATAATATGTATAAATTTTTTGTCCACGCCTTGATTAGATTACCACCCTTTATGGTGCTGGTGTGTGGCAAAGCAAATGGCTAAGGAAACGTCAACATATTTGTTGATGCATTAAGAAAGAATCATACATTTACCAACTTCAAATGATGAAACCCCTGGGATTCTGTGGTATCTCACAAAATAGGAATTGCAATAAGGGCACTTGTCACAAGTATCGTACTGCCAATAATACTACTTCCTTGGCCAGCTCTTCGCCTTTTTAGTTAGATTCTAATGTTCAAATTTTCTTTCCGCTAGCTGATACTGTTGATCCAATTTTGGATAAAATATGACCGGAAGATGGGGAAATGATGTAAAAGAAGTTGGGTAATATTTTACGCATGGCTATCATACTCATGTATCTGTGCAAGACATGGAGAAATAAGAGTAAATAGATATTAACTTGTGAGATTGACACATGTCTAAGCATTTAATAATTTAATGGTGTCTTTGATCCTATTTATTTTTTCTCTCATTTTCTTCTTCTTTATTAACGATGTCTTGACATTATAGCCACCACTGAAAACGCTACCAGCGTTGGATGCGGCTAGAGAAGAAACAATTAAGTTCAGAACAGACTCAAAGGGAACGTTTTGATCATCGAATTCTTCCAATTGGGATTAAGAAAGCAATTGAGTTGGATTTCCATGCCAAAACTAGAAGAATTCCAAGTGGGGGTGTGGGGATAGTATTGCCCATTTCATTTATGAAGAACTTTTCATTTTCCATGAGTAAAACTCTTTGAGAATTATGGAATAGAATTCAACTAAATCTAATAAAAAGTTTAATGATCCAAATGAAAAATTATAGTTGAAACTAAGAATCATAATTTTACAACGGATTAGAAAAGAAGGACAGAAAAAATAATTTGTAAAATCAAATATATCATTAGATTAAAAAATATTTGAATACGTGTCAATTTTATAAGTCAATATTTGTTTCTTTCTATTCTTATATGTCTTGCGCAAAGACATGACTATGATAGCCATGCAAATATTATCAGCCACCTGAAAAGAGCCTATAAAGAATAATGTAACTCTACTAAAAATTGAACAACATAATACAAGATCCAGGAGAGAAATACAACAAATTGGACTTAAGACAGACAGAAAGGCCAAAAACTCGGCGTCTTCTACAAGAATTGTGAACAATAAATTTGTCAAAATTTCGGAGCCTACAAGAACAACATTCTAAAATTCCAGAACAAGAAAAAAAATTAAGACCTCTTCTAGCTACTCTAGCAGAATTGGTACTCGTGTTAGTATGCATAACTATACAGTACTGGCAACTTGGCAAGACCAAGAAAACACTAAGGATGCAAAATTGGATTGTCCATTTGCTAATTTTATTTGGAGGATGTTGTGTACATTTACTTCATGCATACGTTCTATCCATGCCAAGCTAAGTCTATGTTGGGTGGTTTGACTATGCCATGAGAGTTTCTTGTAATCTTGGAATACTAGAAAGTCACTTGGACTACATATAGATGCCTCTTTCGAAAAAATAGAAAACTGTTACACATAAATATATCTCACACAATTTTCTCAACAAATATAATACTATATTAATTCACTAATTTTTTTAATCTCATTAAAATTTGTTATTACAATATATTATTATTAATTTAATTATATTTTTAATTCCTATAATTCACATTTGAGTTATTTTTGTTCTTATAATTTCAATTATTGCAGTTGGTATCTTCGTTGTTTCACTTAATACAATTGAATATTTATGTTATTTAAATTAACCTAGTGGGTGGTGCCCCATGTGGTACAATTAACCAATAAAAAACAGCCGGCGTGTATGAAAATTTCATTAGAAAAATACTATTAAATATAAAAAATCTCTCTTCCTCACTACACCCATCTACCTAGATTCCTCCATAGTCACCAAACTAACAAACCCAAAATAATGTCTAAAACCAATCCTCTTTTCTCTTTGGCTCCCTCTCTCTATGGCACGATCTAATCAAATCGAAATCTAGAAATTATAAGTTTTGACTGATTTGGATATCAGCTAAGAATTTGATATATCAATTTCAATAATCAAATTCTTAACCTCGTTTTAGTTTTAGATCTAGAAGTTTCTGATTTAGTCTCCAATTTCTTAGATCTAAGTGTTGGCAGAAATGGAAAGATCGTGCACTTTACTGGTTCACTTCGATAAGGGTCTTCAGCTTTGACCAACGAGATCAAAGAAGCCCTTGAAGGCAAACACCAAGATCGATGCCAAGAAGAAAGCCGTTATGCTTTTGCCCAAAAGTTGAGAGTATACCTCAACTTTTCATAACCGTCATTCACTGTATGCTTCCTTCCGAGGGTCATACGGTTCAGTAGCTTTTCCTTCACTTCTCCAGTTCTCCTTCTCTATTTAAAGATCATTGATAAGACTGGTTCTAAAGGGAAGTTTCAGCCGAAAATGATCCTCATTAGCTAAAACAAAGCCTTCAAACTATTAGCCACTAGTCAACCCTAACAAAATTTGCTGTTTCTTTGGTATTGCTTGCTGATAGGAGAGCGAGAAGGGAAGGGTTTTATTAATTTTTTTTTTAAATTTAATATTATATTTCTTTTTCTTATAAAATATTTAGTTTTGATAATAGGATTGTGGAGGTAAACTAAGTAAATCGCTTAGAACTCTTCGCGACTCAACAAGGTGACGAACTACACCACCAGAAAAAGCAGAAGGCACTTGACCTTTTTGGTGGATAACTTTTATATTAATTTTATACAAAACCCTTGGCTATTTTTGATTCATTAAATATAATTACTGGATGGTCTATATTATTTTTTGTTAGTAATGTCATTCACGTTGGTGTTAAATTAAATAAGAGAGATTTAATTACATTAAATTAAACTTGAAAGGATTCAATTACAGAAATTCATATTGTAAGTGAAACTCAAATTTAAATAGATGAAAAGTGTAATTAAATCATAATTATTTTATATATTTTTATTTTCTTCTATTTCTCACTTATATCTCTTATTATTTCTCTTACATTCCTTCTCTTCTAAGCTTCTTTAATAATTTTTCTTTTATCTTTTCAAATCAATAAAAACAAACAAAATGATCAAAATTTTGGTAGTTCTTTTTTTGTAACTTTTATAGTTTATTTGGTCAAAGAAAAAAAAATTCTTATGTTTTTCCTACCATCATTTATTGATATTCCAATATGTTTGCTCAATTAAAAAAAAAAAAAAAAAAAGAGAGTATGTTAGTTTCATCCTATGAATTCCTTTTTTCTCAAATTTTTAATATCAAAAAATTATTTATTTATTTAAGGTGGTAGAGAAAATTTAAAAATAAAGAAAATAAAGACAAAATAAAGGTAATTCAAAAAAAATTCTCAAATTTTAGTTTTAATTAAGTTTACTTTATAGTTAATAAATTTAAGAGATGTAAGAGATATTAGTGAACAAATATGATAATAGGTAATTTAGAGTGTTTGTTTACGATGATAAAAATATGACGTGATATTTATGAGAGAAAGTTGTGTGTTTGTAGCATTATGAATACATATATATCTCACATAAATGTCATGTCATATTTTTATTCTTATAACCAATTAAACATTCTAAATCATCTCTTACCATATTATTACACTAATTTCTTTGACCTCTTAAATCAATTAATTATAAATTACACTTAATTACAACTAAAGATTAAGATTTCTTTTCAATCACTATTATTTTATTTTTATCCTTTTACTTGTAATATTTAGTTTACCATTGTAACTATATCTCATCATCTTCCTTTTTTACTCCTACATATCTCTAATAGTTTCCAGTATGAATAAATTCATAAAAATCACCATTTCAAAAATAAAAATTCATCAAACAAAAAGAACAAATTATTTTTTTATATAAAAAATTTAAGGAAAAAGAAAAGAATTTTAAAATGAA
This sequence comes from Quillaja saponaria, assembly GCA_029379385.1. Classification (NCBI taxonomy): domain Eukaryota; kingdom Viridiplantae; phylum Streptophyta; class Magnoliopsida; order Fabales; family Quillajaceae; genus Quillaja; species Quillaja saponaria. The sequence continues at coordinate 8,561,472 of CM055612.1, forward strand.
ACTGACTTTATTTTTTTTAATTGAAGAAACATATTGGAATATCAATAAAATGAAGGTAAGAAAAAACATAAGAAATTTTAATTTTTGTTTTCTTTTCTATTCTTTTTTTTTTTCAACCAAATAAATAATACAAAAGTTACATAAAAAAATTAGGATAAAAATTACTAAAATTTTAATCATTTTATAAGTTTTCATTATTTGAAAAAAATAAAAGAAAACACGTTAAAAATGCCACCTAATGGTGGGTGGATGGAGTGGTTTAGAGGCGTCCATCCCAGAGACTTGAACATGATTTTGAGTCTCTGAGTCCTCACCTTGGGGAGAGGGAATAACCTTGACTTCACAATTTTTTGACCATTGACAGTTTAGCTTAAGTGATGGCCGGTTGGTACCAATCTTCTCATCTCCTAGTATGGAGTATGGAGTATGGAGTACTCCTAATATATCAAAAAATAATAATAATAATAAAAAAAAGATGTAAGTGAGAAAAGAAAAAATAAAAAATAAAAAATAATTATATATAATAATAATAAATTTTAATGAGATGAGAAACATTATTAGACTAATATGATACGAGGTGATTTAGAGTGTTTGGTATAACAATATGATGTGATAATTGTGTGAAAAAGTTATGTGAGTATGTGTATACGTAATATTGCTCTTATGAATATGAAGCCCTTTTCTTTGAGTTGATTGCTTTGTATCTGAGCATAGAAAAGAAATTACCTTCATAAGCTTTTTTTCATAACAAGCCTTTCGCGAACTTGGACACACGAGTTTTTAATGAACACAAGCTCGAACCAACTCGAGCTCAGACTGTTTGCACCCTTATTGAATATATTTTTACTTATTTTAGAAAATGAGTTCATAATAGAGTCCACAAGCCGAACCCAAACTTTCATAATTTATAACAAGCCTTTCACAAGTTTGGACTCACAAGTTTTTAATAAACACGAGCTTAAACTCTACTATAAATTGACAAGCCAAGCCAAACTTGTACAAAGCTCAAAAATCGGCAAAATTCAGCTTGAGCACATACCGTTTGCACGCCTACTCTTGGGCATTAGTTACTTTGTATATTTCTTCTCTTACAACCAAGGGTCAATATTTAAATTCATATAAAAAAATATTTAGCAACAATAAAAAGTTTGCACTGAAGAATCACCCTACAAAGTAATACAAATCATCACCCAAAAAAAAAAGGTTGACAACACAATCCTCATAAATATTTTGGTAGCACAAGAACTAACTACATTGTCTGATCACTTATAGATACCAATCTCCCTCATGTTTCCTTCCCCTTTTCTTTTTACTACGTTGTTCATCTAAGCCAGCTACTACTCCCACTTCCTTGTTATCATGCTTCCTCTTCCTCTTCCTCTTTTCCTCCATCATTACCTGTTCAGTTTTCATGTTTCCTTCTCATTTCTTTTTACTCCGTTGTTCATCTAAGCCATCTACTACTCTCACTTCCACGTCATCATGCTTCCTCTTTTCCTCCGTCATTACCTGTTCAGTATCCATTTTACCCTCGCTCTTTGTACCAGATCTCTTTCTCTTTTTACTCCGCAACTCTACTGAATCAGCTAACCCTTGTTTTTCACCCTTTTCATTGTTGCTCTGCTTCCTCTGTTGTGTCTCTGGGTCCTCAGTTCCAACTCCACCCTTACATTCTTCCTTGTCAACTTCAACCTTATCACTAGCAAAAGTATTACTGTCATCCTTAATCTTCTTATCCTTTTTATACTTCTTTCTCTTGCTCTCCATTCCATCAATACCCTCAACACCATGACCCAAATCTTGCCCTGACTGAACACTCCAAGCAAGGTTCTCCTCAGCATCAGTTCCTTGTCTAAATCCTGCTTCCTTGTCTCCCAGTTCACCTCCACCTCCATTATCAACATTCTTACCAGAATCTGAGTCATGCTTCTTTCTTTTCTTCTTCCTCTTGTGCTTCTCAGACCCACCCTCCATCCCCGCATAATCCCTGACTCCATTACTGGGTTTTATACCAAAATCAACAACACTATGGTTAGGGTTTTCTTCACCATTGATTGTGTTGTCACTCTCCAACAGATGCTTTCTGAGCTTGTTCCCAGATTGCATAACATCCCGATTAAATTCAGCATTCTGATTTGGGCTTTCCACTATTGTCTCCTCATTATTAGTAATCTTTGACATTGGCCTTTTACGCTTGTGTTTGGAGTGTGGTGCTCTAAGCTCCTTGTGGAGCTGGTTCAACTCATTAAATGAGGCTGAGGATCGTTGAAGGTATGCATTGATGGCTTGTGAAGCACCATTCTCGGCAGAGACAAACTTCGAGAGAATTTTGGCAGCTTTGGAAAGAGAGATTGGCTTTGATGAGATGGATTTACCTGAAATTGTCTTCATGGTTTATATACCCTTCACACATATACACAGAGGAAAAAAAAAAAAAAAGAATTAATAAAGCATCCATAATAAATTAACCGAAAATAATTGGCTGCCTCCTTGTAGTTTTAGGCATAAAAACAAGGCATGCCATGAAGTATTTCAAGAACAAAAATGGTCATTTAGAAAGGCCCAAAGTCTTGAGTTTAATGTCTTGTTAACATCTTGCAGATCCCAGATCCCAGAAAAAAAAGTTAACACTAATATCCAGTTGTGCACTGTAGATTTTGCATGACCACTATAACTAACTCTACTCATGCGTGAAGATATAAATGTGCTCTCATAATTGAAAATAAATAACTGAAGTATAATCCGAGACTAAAGCTTACAAATGAAGATTAACTACATGGTGAACAAATGAAATAATATTACTAAACTAAAGGTGACGCATATATTATAACAGCATACCAGTTCCTTCACTTCTAGCCATTTACTACATTAACAAATCACATACAGTCACACCAAATAAAGCTAAAGGTATCTGTAACATGTAAATGCAAGAGAAGTGCTTAAGGTCACTGAGAAACCAGTTAACCAGCAAAACCTTAGGCGAGTAAAAATTGCCCAATAGCAAGTGACACTATGCAATGTTATTCTGATATTTCTTTGCAACTAGTATACAATCATTTCTTTATTTAATATGTTTAAAACATAGTAAAACTCAAAATCAACTCGACCAGAACTTAATTTGAAAAATAAATACAATAGATGGAAAAAGCAACCTATCAGAAATACCAACTATCCAAGATAGAACAGTAGTAGTACTATCTTATCATTCAAATCCAAAATAACAATCTGGTTATCAGAATTGAGGAATGATTCAATCAAACTATAACCAAACCAACAACAAATCAGTAAAATCACACAACCAGGACCAGTAAACATGTTTAGTCACACAAATTCCCCAGAATTACCACAATAAAACCACCAAGTCACCAGTACTACATCCACACAATCACCATAAAATTAAGCACACTAACTTGGACCACTCAACCTGTTAAAACTTCAAATCTGTAACAAACAGTACTAACTGTAGCAAAACAGCTAAGGTTTAACAAATTCTTCACCCATCCAAAAAGCAAAAAGTAAAATCCCATAAAACTAAACGGTATTAATCACTTAGTACATAACACACACAAGCACAGACAGAATCCAAACACAAAATATGCATACACTTAGGGTCACAGTCATATACATACACAAACAGCTAAACTCTCAAGAAAAATGAATAACTAAAATCTCCGGCTACCTAACATGTCCAACAATTAGACCATTACATCTAGAATTCGTAAAATTCCCAAAATCTTAATTCCAAATTTACCAATTTCCAAACACTATATAAACACCCACAACTATATTTCTAACCCCAAGTCCCAACACCTAAACCCACAAGAGAATCATATAAGCTTTGAAGTTTACCTCACTACCTCAGTACCCTCGGTACCCAGAAATTGCAGTCACGAATCGAAAAGCAGTCGTTGGGAAAAGCTTGAGAGAGAGACTCCTCTGCACTCGCAGGCCGGAGAAGCGAGAGATGGTAGCCTTAGCCTAATATTGCTCATTAAGGGAAACTTTAATTGAGTAGGTTTGGCATTCCAAAGTTTAAATTTTTAGGGTCGACACTAAGAACGGGGTGAGGTAGGCTTCTGGTTGTTTTTAAATTTCTGATGTGAGGCCCAATTCTTTGATCAAACAGTACCTAAACGAAAATAAAAGTTGTTAATGAGGATAAAATTGTCAAATGTTAAAAAGGCCATTAGGGTTTTGGTTTTCGGCCTGTACCTTTGACAAACCGCCCCCTATATAAGCATAAGTACAAGGTTGTGCTCCAGTGCCTTGCCTCTCTTATTTTAGGTTCTTCGTTCTGGTTTCTCTTTCTGCTCGCGCTCTTCAATTGTGGTTTGTACGTGTGATTGGGGCTGTGATGAGAATTATAGAAAGTCATGCACCACTCTGATGTTTTCAGTGCTGATAAATTTCTCATACCCATTATAATCTGAGCCCTGTTCTCACATACCCATTATTTTAATCTTTGTTTTCTTCTTTACTCATGAACTGTGGGTTTAATAACTTCGATTTTTTTTTTTCAAGAAATATTCCTTTAAATGAAACCTACAAGGTTAAACTTAATTTGAAGAAGGAACCAAGTGATGTGGGTTAATTATGAACCTAACCATGATGCGGACTGTACAGCTATTTTAGCTTCTGGGGATAAAATTTGGTTGCTGATGGTTCCTGTTTCTCCTCAGTTTCTTTAACTTTGGATTCATTGCTTTATATGTTTTTGTTTTTATGTGCATCTTTTCATACTCTGATCTTGTGGACGCTTTAGAAGCACAACTATCTTTTGAACACTTTCTGCAATAAAAAGTTGATGACATCAATCCATTTGGTTAAACAACAAAGTGAGATGCAGTGAAGGATGGATATTGATAATGATTTCTCAATGCACCGATTATCACTGTCTAGTTTTCCAATTATACCTATTGTAATCCTTGCAGTTTTAAAATTGTATGAAGCTGAAATGATATAATTCATAACCACTCACCAGATCACATAAATACATAAATTGGAGAGTAATCAAGCTATGGCAATTGTCTACGTGGCACTTGATCTTGGAGAATTCCATGGGCAAGATTTATGAACATTGATGTATCCAAAACTGAATTTCTAGATAAAATCAAGAGTAAAACTGTATATGTGGTTTTGTGTTTTTTTTTTTTCTTAACTATTGTTTTTGTCTTTCATGTCTTAGTTTTAAATTTAATTCTCTAAGAATATTTTTGGTATAAGATTTAAAATTTTTTAATCAAGTTATTTTTTCTTATGATATACATAAATAAAATAATTTTACATAATCTAGTAATAAAATAATTAAAAACAGTTTTACAAAATATAAAAATAATTTATAATAATATTATTTTTATATCAAGTGTGATTATTTCGTTAATTCATAATATATAATGGAAGAACAGAACTTAGATAATATTAAATTTACCACATAAATAAGTTATTTTCTTTTGTTTTAACAAGATACTGTAATTTACAATAATATTGGGCTTTACTTAGACCGGTGGTGGGCTTAGGTTATGTTTCAAATTAGTACATAAGATATTAAAAGCATATATTAAGTAACGACAATAAATAGCAAAACATACTATTTATTTTATATAAAATATATCGTGACTCTAATGATCATACCTTCGCCCCAGTTAGGTACCCGAACTCTAATTAAGATACTCTAATCCTAGTTACGATATCATAACCTTAGGAACGATACGCACACCCTAACTCTGATACCCTAACCTTCATTATAGTACTCTAATCCTAATTACAGTACTTAAACCCTAATTATGATAACGTAACCTTAATACTAATTATGATACCCTAATTAAAGTACCATAATCCTAATCTTACTTGTGGTACCTTAGTCTTAATTACGTTTTTCTAACCCAAATTACTGTACCTCAACCCAAATTAAGTTACAATAATCATAACCCTAATTACGGTACTATAACACTTATTAAAGTAACCTAATCTTATCCCAAATTATGTTACCTTAACCATAACCCTAGTTACGGTACCCTAACCTTAGTTATGGTACCTTAATCCTAATTATGGTTTCCTATCCCTAATTACGGATCCTAGCCATAATCTTAGTTACAGTACCCAAACCCTAGTTACATTACCCTAATCCTAATATTAATTATGGTACCCTAACCCTAATTACAGTAAACTAATCCTAGTTACTATACCCTAACTCTCTTTACTGTAACCAAACTCTAGTTATTGTATCCTAACCCTAGTAACGATACCCTAATCCTATATACGGTAGGGGTGTGCACGGGTCGGTTCGGTCCGGGTAGTAATAAATATTTGAATAGAACCAAAATTTTTGGGTAGTAAAATTCATGAACCGAACCGAACCGAAAATAAATATTACCCGAAATTACCCGAACTGAAAAAATATGACTAGTTCGGTTTGGGTATTCGGTTACCCGAAATTTATCAATATTTCACTAAAATTAATTTAAAAATTATATTATTTTTGTTTTTGAACCTCATACTTTTAAAATTCATTAGTTATTATAAAAAAAAATACAAAAACATAATATATTAACATATTCAACACAAATAAAAATACAAAATTATAAATTAATACAAAAATACATTACAAATAACAAAAAAAATAAAAAGAAATTATATATTTTGATTTTCGGGTAACCACGGGTACCCGTGTGCACTCTATCTCACTACCCGTAACAGAACCGAAAATAACGGGTATCAAATTTAACTACTGAAACGAACCGAATAAGAAAATATCCGAATTTAACGGAACTGAACCACCGGTTCGGTTCGGATTTTCGGTTATATCGGGTTCCTTGCACAGCCCTAATATACGGTACCCTAACCCTAACCTAATTACAATACCCTAACACTAATTATGATACTCTAACCCTAATTAAGCTACCCTAACCTTAGTTATGCTATCCTAACCCTAATTAAACTACCTTAACCCTGGTTACGCTACCCTAACCCTAACACTAATTATGCTATCCTAACCTTAACACTAATTATGTTACCCTAACCCTAACTCTAATTACGATACCTTGACTCTAACTCGTTAACCTCTATTATGACACTTTAATCTTAAGTTAGGTATCCTAATCCTAATCCAGGTTACGATACCCAAACCCCTAACCCAAGTTATCGTACCCTAATCGTAATCCTTGTTAATCTCTGTACCCTAACCCTAGTTGTGGTACCCTAATCTTGTTACAATACCATAACCCTTACATTAACTATGATACCCTAACCACAATTAGTACTCTAACACTAGTAATGATACCCTAACTTTAGTTACAGTACCCTAACTCTAACCTAATTATAGTACCATAACCCTAACACTAATTATGATACTCTAACCCTAACACTAATTATGATATCCTGACCCCAACCTAATTATGGTACCCTAAACCTGACCTAATTAGGATACCCTAACCTTAACCCTAATTATGATACCCAAACCCTAGTCTTAATTTTGATACCTTAACCTTAATTACGGTGTCCTAGCCGTAGTTACAGTACCCTAACCCAATTACGGTATCTTAAATTACTATTAATATATAGTTATGGATAAATTAAAGATTTATTAATATTGAAAAGAATTGGGATGAAAAATTAATAGTTATAAAATAATTACAAACATATTAATATTAAAATAGAGAAAAATTATGAAAAAAGTAAAAAAAAAAAAAAAAAAAAAAACCATTTGAAGCAAAATAACAATTAAAAAGTAATTGTGTAAATGTAAAAACTCATAGGGTATTAAAAAAGTAATATTCTTTTCACTAAAAGATAAACAACAATACATAATCATGGAAGCTATATTGTAAATATTTTTTTTTAAAAACTACAAAATTATATAATTATTAGGAACTTATTAAACAATTTTTATTTGTTGAAAAAATCAATATTAACTACTATTGACATATAATTATTGAAATTTTTTAATTTTTTTATGAATTAAAATTTAAAACAATAATATTATAATCATGAAACTATACTCTTAATATTTCTTTTAGTTCATAGTAATTTGTTTTTAAAATTTTAGTTTATAAATTTGAGAAGAACTAAGAAAATTAAGATTATTAGGCCCTATTAAACAAACAAAAAATAAAAATTTCAGTTTTATTTACTATTGACTTATAATTATTAAAAAAATAAAGATTTATTAATGTTGAGAAGAAGTACAAAAGTAATCAATAGTCCTAGAGTAATTACAATTCTATTAATATTAAAATAGAGAAGAATTAGCAAAATAGTAAAATAAAATAAAAATAATAGTCTATTTGAAATAAAATAACAATTAAGGATATTTATGTAATTATTAAAACTCATAAGATATTTAAAAAAATTAAAATTTTTTGTTGTTAAGCACTTTTATATAGAGTATAAATATAACTATATATATATATATAATATTTTGATTCTTACCTTCGATCCTTCGATCCTCACCTTCATGGGTGATAAAAATCACAAATTATTTATTTATATTTATTTGGATCCCTACTTTATCAATGATGTAAATTTCAAAATATTAATTTAAAACTATGTGAAATTTTAAAGAAAAATATTAATTTAAAACTATATTGATCTTCTTGTATTTAATTACTTGGTTTCTTCCGTCCTTATTTCAATTTTGCCATCCAAACTGATCAGACACTTCATGAGAAGATTCAGTTTTCCTTGTGTCTTTATTTGAATATATAAAAGCATAAGATTTTTCTGACCATAATCTTACTGCCTTGGAGCCGTACCAAACGCACCCTATATAAAAAAATTGAGTCCGCCAGTGGTATCAACTAGTGGTAGGTTTGGTCTCTTTTTTCTGTGATGGGTAGTTGGATTGGTCTCTTTTGTATTCTTATTTGTATGACTTTTAAGTTCTCATTGCCACGAGTTTTGAAATTGTGAGCTTCTTATCAAAAAGAAATTGTGAGCTAGATTGACAATGAAATTGATATGAATGTTATTATTGGATGTGAATCCCAACCCCACCCAATCCCAACTTACAAATGATTCTAAACAACTTAGCTTGTTCTTCAATGGCTGCTTCATACAAAATCTTATGCACCTATTTAGTTCCTCTTCTTATATTAGTTCCTCTTCTTATATTGATCTTATTGTACTTAATTACTTGGCTTATTCCTTCCTTATTTCAATTTTGCTATCCAAACTGATCAGACACTTCATGAGATGATTCAGTTTTCCTTATGTCACCTTGAACATCTTATTGGATTATGAATTCTTCAAGCTAGCGTATCGAAATTCGATGCTCTTGTCTTGGTTAACACTAGAGGAAGAGACTTGAGGAAAAAAATTAAAAATTTAAAATCAAATGCAATGCACATGACATTTTCTATCGTGTAATTATATTTTAGTCTAAACTACAAGGATATGTTAAAGTAAATTAGGAAAAAAAATGGTCTCTCTCACACCATTGGGTGTGGGGATCTTTGGCAGTGGAGATATTCGTGAAAAATAAAAAAATAATAATAATTATACTACAAGGTAGTAACGTGTCGTTTAATCTAAAATGAAATCCGTTATTTTTAATGTTACATCCATATATGATCGAAGATAATGTAAAAAATTATTTTTTAATATTAATTTTCTCATGAACAAATTTATAAATTTAATAATAATAATTCTTTTTGCCAAACAAACAACTATTCTAGTTTAAGAAAATTTTATAGAAAATATGACTGTACAATTTTATTTTTTTAAATACTATAAGATAATAAATGAAAATTTAAAACAAAAATTATAATTTTAAGATATTTAAGTAAACGAATCAAGTTCAATCTTGTTAAATCTAGGCTCAGAAGCTAGCAAGAGTGTCTCATTTAATATTATTCAATTATTAAATATTTGTTTATGGAATAATTAACATAAGCTATAATTGAGTTTTGGAGTAAGTTACTCAACTGATGCCTATCTAAATTTTTTTATTTTGGAGGAATTTTTTCACCCGACTCTTACCAATAAGAGGCGGGGCCGTATGTTCTACCTAACATTGGCTTAAAGTTATCAATAATTTGAGGTTTAAATTTGTTTGAACAGAGCAACTCAATGTGATGTCATTGCTGACTAGTAGTAGTTTGGTATCTTATTGGCATTATTAGTACCAGTAGTAGCTTATGTTAACCATAAAAAAGAGCCAAAAGATCAAAATTTTATGCAGAACCTAAACTTGCATCTTACTTGGAAGATGACAACTTCAAGTTTTCCTCAGGAGGACAAATACCGTACCTATTTACATGGAGATGCAGAAAAGAACACCAAATGGAGATATGGTGCTCCTCCAAACTATGATGTTGTTAACAAGCTCTTCGAAGAAGGCAGAACCAAGGTCTCTCTTTCTGTGTGTCTGCTTGTGTTGGAGGTTAAGTGATTAAGTATGTTTATGTCTCTAATTCTAACTAATTTGTAATACTGGTTATGAAAGGTATGGCCTCCAGGGTCACTTGAAGAACAAGTCCAGAATCTTGTAAAGAATTGGGAAATGGAATCTTTTCATAAGGCGGAATTCCATGATTACAAATCAATGGATCCAAAGAAATATACTTCTAGCGTAAATGGTATATGAAATAGATATGAATCCCCACACATGACAAACTTTGAAACTTTTTCATGCTTCAAGTTGTGTTCTGAAATAAGCTGATCATAATTAACAGGAAGGAAGCCAATAAACTTGGAAGAAAAAGAAAAACTTGGTGGAGGCTATAACTCATTTTTGCAAACCTCACTGCCCGAGAAATTCAGGTCCTACAACCCAGATACAGAAACAGCAGTAACATCCCTCAAGGCTTTCACAACGGCATTTCCAAAAGGGTTTGCTCTGGAGGTTATCCATGTGTATACTGGACCACCAGTGATTGTGTACAAATTCAGGCATTGGGGTTATATGGAAGGTGCTTTCAAAGGTCATGCCCCAACAGGAGAAAAGGTTGAATTATATGGAATGGCCATTTTTGAGGTAAATCACCCTCTTTTTGGAAAGGCTTAAAAAGAGTAATTGAAAACTTTGTTTTTCCTATAGTCAACAATATTTAGTGAGTTGTATATCTTCTTGTGTTAACAGTTGGACGAGAATAATAAAGTTGTGAAGGTGGAATTCTTTTATGACCCTGCTGAATTGCTTGGACGTCTCATTAAGGGTCCTGTCATTGATGCCTCTGCTGAAGAGGCCGCTTCAAGCTGCCCTATCTTGAGAAACACAGGGTAGCACTGATATTTGAAGAGGCCGTCTCTCTGCCAAAGACAGACTGTTACTGGCAGAAATATAACTGCTTGCCGAATAAATCTCAATAAAGTTTTACACTATATCAGTACCTGATTTTACTCTATCTTGAGAAAAAATTCATTATGTTTATGTTTCAGAAAAATAATGAAGAATCAAGAATCAATTTATTAGGCAGAAATGAAATAATTAAAAGTAATCTTTTTTTTTTTTTACAAATTGAGAGATTTTTCATACTAAATAACTTATGCATAAAAAATAAGGGACCACATTATCAATTTATTATTATCGTTATTTTTTTAAATATATAAAGAATTTCAAACTGTAAAGGGTCAAATTTAAAAGATTACAAGTTATGTAGAAATATAATTAGAATATAGTACTTGTGCACATAAAACTATATGGAATTTTGGTATAACGTTACAAACCACATGTACGAAAGATTACAAACAGTCTAAACACATGGAAGAAAAGTTTGAAAAGCTCTAACAATTTATATGACCGTGCAAACTTCTAAGAAAACAGAGTGCATGGTTTCATTTTGATACTAAGAAAACAGTTAACATCTTCAACCACAAATGTCCTCTGAAAATTGATATGACCATGCAAAAGTTCTAAGAAAATAGTACTGCATGGTTTCTTTTTGATAATAAGAAAACAGTTAACATCTTCAACCACAAATGGCCTCTGAAAATTGATTTTTATATTCATTGTGAAAATATATAAAAAATTTATAAAACAAGACTGATGATGCTACAAAAGTCTACTGCAATACCTCCCTCAGAATGGATATCAGGTTTCTCATGCAAGGGTACATGAACACCAAAATTATCACTCACTACCTAACAATGACCTTGATATACTTTACATAAGCCAACAAGTTTTCATCTTTACAGTATTCTTTAGTGATTTTAAGCAGATTGAGAAATCTTTTTGCAAATGTCAGACTCAAATCAAACTAATCTAGTTTGTTGGCTAATCCTATATTACTTGATCAAGATAAGTAACCTTCGAATTAATTATATGATGACCAAGGGAGTGAGCCAGGATAAGGTGCTTCCCCACAATACCTAAACAGACCTTGGATTTCATGACATCCATTAGGATAAGGAATTGATCGATGAAAAGGGTCACGCCTTAACTTTTTATGGTGAAGAGAGCCTCGACAACCATATGGATCTTCTTGGAATTGAGCCCGCACCAATGCCTCCCCTTTCAGAGCTGCTTCTTTTGAAGTTAACGAAGCTGGAGTGCCAGCATAGAAGAATCTAGACTCCGGAAAGCCAATCGCAGATCGATGTAGATGCGCAAATCTCTCTTCCTTGAAATCGTAGCTTACAACCTGGACCAGGATTCAAGAAAATCATATTAACACTCAGCCCAATGAGAAAATTGGAAATGAGAACTTGATGAACATAATCTTGTGAAAAGTGATGAGTTTCAACATTATAGTCTCAGAATGAGATAAATAACAAGGCATTATGTATCAAGCTGAACATATTTTATGAAATTATCAAGAACCAAAGTAGTTAAATTGGTTCTTAATTAAAAATTGACACTTGATATTAAGAAAAAAAAAAAGGAGAAATATTTGTGCCTTTCCTTGTGTGCAACCTATTTGTAAAACTTGTACTGTAAGAGGAAAAAATAGAACACGCATGTAAAGAAAGCATGAATGCATCATCAAAACACAGAGGAACAGACGTTACTTGTGCTTATGCAGGTTTAACACAGTACAGAAGTCCTAAATTTGAAAGCAGAGTTGTGGACCCACCCAAAGAACAAATTTTCCATGGGTAAAGATTATTCTCTCCTTTGAGACAGCATGTCAATTTATCAGGCACAACATATTTATCAGAAATCATTGAACAAGAGGAGAATTTGTCCTAATACAATTTCACATAATCTATCCAACATCTGGTGTCTAACCAGCTAGACAACAGGTACAATAGGCCTAGGAATTCTTCCTTCACATGATCATAAAAACAAGATCTTGGTTGATCTTATCACGAATATCCACATGCATGATTGCTGATGCCAACAAACAATCTTGAATTTCACATCAATATAGTTTTCAACCAAGTACATTAACTCAGTTCTCGCGTCCGTGTTAAATAACAGTAAAAGTTAGTGCTTAACACTCTTGTTCACATTTGCGATCATTTAGGACAAACAAGAAAAAATCCTTAAGCTTGCATCCTATTGCAAATATATAACAGATGTGTTCTATCTTTGAACAAGAAGGAATAGAATACTTCATTTGAATAATAAGGCTTACAGTTATATTTTGTGGATATGCGCCAGTAAGCTCTCGGAATCGACAGACACTGAATAGAAGATTCTCAAAGCTGTCCCTTGCATGTTCCTCTGTGAGTGCTCTCCATTTCACAGTATCTATCTTGCCTACACCAAAGCAGTGTATAAGAAGCTTATACAAAACAACTAAGGGCCAGTTTGGTTTGGCAGTTGAAAAATCATTGTTTTGGACAATTGATTTTGTTAGTAGAGATTATGGAAAATTGATTTTAACATATCTGTTTTGTCTTTGTTTAGCTATCCAAAAAAGTGATTTTAAATCATAATAACATTAAAAAAAATTTGGGGTATTTTTGTCAAAAAAAATAATAATATAAAAACAGTATTTTGTATTTTACTATAAGTTTGTTCTAGAAAAGCTACACATGAGTAACTTATGAAAAATGGGATAAAACTGCATTGGACGTTTGACCAAAAGTGATTTTCAGTTTTAACCAAACATGCTATTATACAAGCTGAAAGTGATTTTCAGCTCCAAACACTTAACACAAGTTCCAAGCACAAAACCAAACTGACACTAAGTCATGCTTTCATTCCATTTGTAACAGAAACACAGAAGCTAACATCTTGAAGAAAAAAAGAAAAAAAAACTAATGTGGCGTAAAAAACTATGGAAAAATAGATCTGAGAGGTTAATGAGCAGAAGCTAATGAAACAAGAACTACCAATTTCTAGAAGAAAAATAGTCAACAATTTATTTGGCACCAAAAAATAGAGGTATACTTTTATATGGAAAGGCCCCCTCCGCCACTAAAATTAAGTTTACCTGGTGTCGGGGGTGGACTACATCTACATGATTAATTTTCTGCCCCAAACAAACATGGAAGTTCCTCCATAGGACAGGAGGAATTAATAGAAAAGCTTAGTAAAGTGACATCAGTAAATAAGCTCAGAGTAAATATATCAGGAAAAATAAAAAATAGAAAGGAAGAAGAAGAGTAATGTGCCATTTCCTCTGCTGACCTTCCTACTAAACAAAAGGAACAGATGTTCAATAAACTAACATGCAAAGCCAAAACCTAATTATATGCTTATCTGTGGATGCTCCATAGACTGGTGTAGACAAGGAATGGAGGTATTATACTATATATGGAAACTAAGCCAGACTCAAGTAGAAATGAGATCCATTGCGACATAAGTCCATCTTCAGAAGTCACGACTCTACAGGTGGTTCAAATGAACAAATTTTATTCCATAAAACATATCCTCCACAGAAATTATGGTGAACATGTATTCTAGTATATGCCAATAGTATGTCGACCATGCAACTATTCTATCTTGGAAACTAACATCAGTCTGCCATCAACAACTCTTAGTATGCAGATTTAACATAAGTCTGCTAAGCCATCAATTAATAAGATTCTACTTGTTTTTGTATTTCAAAAAAATCAGTTCTATAGAATAATTATCTTAGATAGTAGCTATTAAAATTAGATTACCATTGATACAAAGAATGCTCTAGGACACAATATTCCTTGTCTTTTTCCCCTTTCTTCTTAATCTTGATATGATTAAGCCACCCTTTAGGTTAATATTTATCTTCAACTTCAACAATAAAGAATGTGGTATATACTCCAAATACATGACATAGTCAAATTTATTCAAATTGATCTGAATGTTCTTATACAATAAGGGTTCCTGGAAAATTGTACTCCACTACACTACTTCCTTTTTTAAATGGTTATGGCAGCCCAAAACTCTTCGAGTATGTAATTAGCTTACAAACTGGAAACATAAAGCAGCATGACAATATGATATAACTATTAAAGAATGGTTTACAATGAATAAGTGTATTAAAAGAGAAGAACATGTTACAATGATTCCTTCAACATTTCACTTTTAGACAATCAACTGTATACAAAGTCTAATTTCAATGATCATAAATAAGCTTCCAAACAATTATAAAAATGTGACACAATGAAAGAACTCACCGAACCATCCTTTTGATTCAGCAACAGCCCAATAACTCTGTGCTTCACTACGAGGACCAGCATCTTTACGAGTCTCTCCGCCACTAAAGAGAAGCAAAGCCAAGTCATCCTTGGCAGTAACTTCAACCCCCTCCTGTATATGTGTCACAAAAGTAGCAGCTTGACCAGGATGCTTCTGATAAGACTCCAAAAACCAAGAAGCCTCCGTATCAACCTTCCCACAGCTGCTGCTTGTATAAACCGAATGCCCAGCAACCATGACAAGATTCTGAAGCTTTGGAAATGGATAATTACCCGAATCCATATCAAAATTTCCATAACTACTTAGGGTCCGGTAGCGGTTCTCAGATAGAGATAAAATTGTAATTATTATGACCCCAAGAAACAAGGAGATGAAAAAAACTACAAACGGGTGCAGCTTGAAATAATAGTGAAGACGGCTTCCAAATGATTTAATCATCCTGATAGGATTTAAAGGTGAATTTTTAGGCTTTCGGGCTCGTTTTATGGTTCCCGATTCTAAATCAAAGTCTCTTCTTTGATATGCGTAGAAGGATTTGGGACTTCCGGACCCAATTGGATAATTTTTCATGGTAATGCAAAATCCAGCTTACGGATTGGAAAGGATAGGTAATTACACATACCCGGCTGAAAATTTGCAGAATTTAGGCAATGGGAAGACAAACTAATCCGAGCTACATAGAGGGAACCCATCAAATATCAGAGATAGCATTGATGATTGAATATCTGAAATTTTGAAACTTGGTAATGAACTTGCAAATTGAAGAAAATTGATCAGTTGCAATTATGACTATTTCGACCAAAAATTAAGCTCAAACAAGGAATAGAACTCACCTATATTTTCTTGGGATCATGGGGTTTCTGTTATAGAAAAGATGCAGTTTCCAGAAAAATATACGTACTGTCGTCGACAATAACTCAACTTTAGAGTGGCTTAAGCCTAAAGAGCTGCTAAAAATCAGTGAGAAGATCCAGATTTTCAGATGATCTATGGGTCCTCGTGCCTGGATGTCGAAAAATATTACCATAACAGGAGGAAGATGGTGAAGACCAAATTAACAATTGGGGAGAGTCAATATAGCACATAGAAGATGATAAAGCCCAATGAGTTCCGGTTGCATAACATAGAGGAAGTCTTGGTGCAACCCAAGAATTCGGGGTATACATCGCAGGCCAATTTGGTTTAACTTTTAATTATAAATTATAGTTTGAAGTTCTTTTAATTATAATTATACTTTTGAAAGTCATGATTTAAATCAACAGATGTAACATGCTGTTTTAAAATAAAAAACACGATTTTCTGTTATAAAAAACATAGTTTTATGTGTTTAAATAAAAAAGACTCGAATTTATATTTTAAAGGAAACATGACTAGAATTTAATGCTTAAAGTTAAATTCAATTCAACCAAAAAAATTCAAATAATTCATTAGGGGAGGAGCCAATAATTTCAGTAGTCAGGGCCGACTTTATATTAATTTATTTATTCAAATCATTAATTAAGTCAAAAATAAAATAAAATATACTTTTGTTATTTAATTATTTATCATTTATAAAGTCAACTAAGAAAAAATCATTTTTCCATCATATTGATGACCGACTTAATTTATTACCATAATGAAACTTAAATGTTCACCTAATATCAACCACGAGATTTAGTAGACTATTCCTAAAAATGCAAATATACCGTAATGACTTGAGTTTATTTCATTTTCAAAACAAATTGACACCCAATTTTATTAGAAATCTCATTTAATAAAAACAAAACTAAAACTTTTTCCTTATCATTTCGTATTCATTAATTCATATAATATAAATAAGGGTAATTTATTATTTTGGTTCTTGAGAATTACATAATTTTCTATTTTGGTCATTGAATATTTTTTTCTTCATGATTTTATTTTTTTAAAATTGAGTTCTTAATCAAAATTATAATATTGAAATGAAATCAAATAAAATTATCTAGTACGTGTTTTTTTACATTGATTCCTCAAGTACCGGATTATAAAAAATTGAAAAAATTTCAAGAAACAAAAATAAAATAATGTAACCCAAAGAGTAAAACAATAAATAATGTTATCAATAATATATATTATATTATTTATTGGATTATTATTACTATTTAATATATTAATTTTAACCTTATTTTTGAAGTTATGTGCAGAAGTATGAAAAATTATTTAATTGGTTTGGTTTGGTTTGGTGGTAAGCTTGATGCCTAGCTCTTCTACTAAGTTAGACTCCTCTTGATAGAAAAATAATATTTTACAGTGCTTTTTATTTAACAAATAAGTTTAATTGAATCTGCAGACTTTTAAAAAATTAAAAAACCAAATATATCATACGTCGAGAAAAGAGAAGTGAATTAGACGGGCCAAGAGATTGAGGATGATTGTAGCCTTAGGCTCTACAGATACTAGACCCACTCAAAAAAATATTTGAAAGAACTTACCCTGGGCTTTCTTTGACCAATATATATATATATTGACCATTGATCTTACATTAACGAGTTTCAATTAAATTTTAAAAAATTTACAACTGGATTCAAGTGTTTAACACATGTAAGTTTAATGAAAAGTTTGCCTAATGGTATCCATGTTACAATCTGGTTTCTGACTTCTCTATGCTATTGGGACTCGGACGCGAAGTATTAAAAGCTGCTAGTTCATTTGGGAGCCATGGTAGCAAGACCAGATCAAGATGACAATTTTATAGATGAAAGGAATAAACCATGGTTCACTGAGCCAAGCATTGCAACCAATGCTGGTTTAGTTGCAGCACTTCGTAGCACTTCATGATCATCCTCGGCATTCTTCCGGCTTGTAAGCCAGAAGGGTATCTGTGACAAGTTGATGCTGATCACCACTAACATTAGAGATAAGTAGAGTTCCATTTATGTGTCAAGAGGAACAGATCCAGATATAAAAAGGTGAGAATGGCGAATCGTGCATTGTTCTTTATCAAGATGGCGCGTTAATTACTTAATTCTAATGCAAAGTCATTAGCTAATCTACTAGTTCGTCTTCTAAGAAATTAAAGAAAACGTAGTTAATTCGAGTGTCACTGGAAATAGAAGATATTGTGCCAAGTTTCCATTGCAATATGACCTTGCTAGAAAATATTGATGCCTAAAATGGTTGCTTGAATTTCCAATCTAGGCATATCTTAGAAGAAGTAAAAGGGGGATGGAAAAAGTTCTCCCACAATAGCAGAACACAAAAGGAAATCATTTTCTTCAGGACAACCTTCCCTCCAATCTCCCCTGCATTCACGACAGATACTACTTGTAAACTTTGTGATACTTCCTGTATACTTATAAATATATGTGCAAAACAGCTGTTATAACAAAATATAATTTACAAGATATTTATATTTACACTTCCCAAGAAGAAAGTGTAGAAGCACACTGATAACCAGAAGAAAAAAAAAAAAAACTAAACTCTACCCATTTCTTTCGGCAGTCTCTACGTAGTTTCCTTTAGGTTGACTTCAGCCTGTCCAAGTCATACACTCTCTGCAAATTTTATTTTATTTTTAAATACGTTAGCAACTTAGCATAAATTTAAAATTGCATGACCTGCTCATGTAAATTATTCTAAGGAGGTATGAACTTGAGCTTACTTGAATAGAATGAATCTCTTCTAGAAAAGGCAATAGTAATGAAATCATGGTCTGCATTTCCTCTTTTAGAGAATCATAGTTCTCGTCTTTTGCCATTAGAAGTTCGATTAAGGTTTTTCTATCAGGCACTAGCTTTAGAGCTACCTGAAAGTAACATTATGTGTTAGCTGAAATAGATTTTAAAGGAGCAGAGATAGCATGATTTCCCTCCCCATGCTCTAATGCTTAAGGTTTATAAATATGAGCATCATGGCCTAAATGCAGTATAATGACAAAATTCGCTTAGCTCCAATAGCATGAAGATAGTAATTACTAAAGGGGTTCCTTCAAGCAAAAAACCAACGGTAAAATGACCCCAGTTTGAATCAGCTGGCTAAAATCATAATTAACCCCGCATTAATTCATCTGTAGACAAAAGAATGGTGTAAGGAAAGTGGAAGTGGTCTTACTTTGAATGCAGCTGATGAAATCCAGCCATGCCATGGCTTCAAAGTAATGATATAACAGTCTTCAACTGCTTGCTCCATATTCTGCCCTGGATCTCTTACTAATTTTTGTAATAGTGCCGTGGTAAAATCCAAGGATCTGGAAAAGGCACAAAAATATTGGAGTTGAGTATAGCATAACCAAATCGCTCAAGTACAATAAACCCTAAAAAAAGATTGACAAGTTGTCAACTTTTGATAGCACATAGATCAATAATTCATTGAATATGGTACTCTATCATGTATTCATGTTCAATATATAAAATTAATAAGTTTGACGCATTATAAGTTCTATTTATTCTGAAATGCATTCAGAGTTAATAACGCATTGAGATTACTAGAAAAAAGGGAAAGGAAATGAAGGCTGTACATGGTTACCTGCTAGAGGCTAATACTGTGAGAGAAACCTTTACTGTTCACAGAGGTTCACTCAGGTAAATGACTTTGGAGTATTTTAAGTATATAGATCACTGTTTATTGTGTTTTTTCATTCTACATCTTTACAAGAAACAAATATATATATATTGTATAAATTTATATTAATTTGTTTACCTAGTAAGCCAAACAAAGGCTTTGCTGCAAGTGGTCCCCTTTTTCGCATTTCCTTCAACTTGTTCCTTTCTCAATATCTCAACCAAATTTGAATACATTGAGGGGTTGGATTCATGCATCATTTCCAATCTCTGCAATGAGACAGAACAATGAACTCATACAATAGTGGTACATGAGCAATGTGGACAAAACATGTATGACTGTTAGTAAACTACCAATTGACCACATAGCTGTTATTAATAGGCAGAAAAAACCCCAAGTCAATGATTGGAAAAAGACAAACTTCAAAAGAGAAAAAGAAAAATATGAAAGAAATAATCTAAATTGTTATTTTAGAAAGGGAAAAGGGGTGTTTTTGTCATACAAGTTGAACTAAAGAAGGCATTTGCTATGCTTTGGTTTTTCCATTTACCTGAATATTCCGATGAATGTCTTGTCTCAGAACAGCCATAGTTGGCCCAATCTTATCTGCAAAGTAAATAAGTCAAACATAATGACAAGAAGGTAGGTGCATGTTGTGATAAATCCAAGTCTGAAGCCAGAAGAAAGAGAGAGTCTAAGGAAAGACAGAGAGATTAATCCCACCAAGAACTTGTAGAACCAACTTGCATACAGATAGAAAAGGCCTGGTGGTGATGAGGGCAACTTCATGATTATCGGCAGGGTTGATTTTGACCAGCATAGATAGCTCCCCAATGGCAGACCTTACCTCTGAATCCTTCCCCATATCTCTTCTCTTCATTACAAGCCTCTACCTTTTCCCTCTTTCTCCTCTGTTTGCGCTCCCAAGTAACAACTGGGTGTCTTTCTAAATTCTTGGAAGTTCTACAATTGTAGCATGTATATACATGTGTAATACAATCACATACCCAAAAAAAAAAAACTTGGAGAGAATTAATTAACAATTTGCATCATTGAGTACTCAGTTTTAGAAGTTTACCTATTAAATAATCCTGCATATCCAGAAACATTAGCTTCTCTGGCATAAACTCTAATTTTTTTTTTGCCTCCTGATGCTTTTTATATCAGTTGCTTCTGGAAGACATTGATGGGTGAGGGTGACCTTATATTTGACCTTGAAGTTATCAGCTATCCTCCTCCCTTAACAATATTATTAGGATAAGCCCATTAGGAAAAAGAACACTATTTATACAAGAAATGCCAATTGCAGACAGTGATTTTTATTAAATATTACCTGTATCAAACTGATTAAATTGGATATTTGGATAACTTCAACTCTTTATCTGAATCAGTACCTCAGTTTTGATTTTAAGATTTAGGAATCACACACCTTGCGTTAGAACAAGAATGTTACAATTTTCCAGATGAGGGAAAATAAATGTCATTGTTCAATGTTTTTCATAGCTAAGGTCTAAGCAGCCAGTTATTGTCAAGTTCAACTTAGGGATTTGACAACTGTATGAATCAAAATTGATCCGTGCACTCATTTGTGTGTACCAAATGGGGCCCATTTTTTTGTAGAGAGTACAGACATGACATTCCTGGTTCTCCCAACCCTTGTATTATAAGCAATTGGGCATCTATTCTTTGCCTTACTAGAAAGTAGACTAAATTAAAGCCTGGAATTTTGTACATTGATTGATGATTGATACTAAAACCTCATGACAAGTAAAGAGAAGATGTAAGGCAGTATTTTATTAATCAACATCTGTCATTTCTTGATTATTCACCCATGGCTTCTCTAACCCAATATTTTGGCTGTGCTTCCCTAAGCTCAAGGAAGAATTTCAACCCATTTTGTGTTACCCAAATATGCAATAGAAGGCATTTCAACAATTCAGTCACCCATTATCACAAACAGTTTAAGCCCACATTTTTTCCATTTTTCCCATTAACTTTAGAAAGACAGAAGCACACAACAGATATAGGAAAGCAACTGCGCAATGATGATCACTGGAAAACATGGTGCAGTGATGATGGGTCATGTGGTATTTCCCCTCTGCCTCTGCCACCACCAACTTCTGTACAGGATGTAATTCTGGAATTCTACAATGCCATTAACACAAAGGATACTGAAAAATTTGACCAAATTCTTTCAGATGACTGTGTGCATCAAGACCTTATCTTCTACACTCCTTTTCAAGGAAAAGAGGTCCAATTCTTCTATCTCTTTTTCTTTCTTCTGTAACATTTTATACATTTTGTAAAATACAAGTCTTGGTATGTGAATGGTCTGCATTTAAGAAACTTAGTAAAAAAATAAAAATGATCCTTTTATAGGAAACGTGATATGAATTTGCATACCCATTTTAAGTGACTTAAGAACTCGCCAACAATATTTCACAATCTTGCAGAATGTGAAGAACTTTTTGTGCAAGGTAATGGATGCATTAGGTCCCAATATACATATCGCAATGGAGAGTGTGAATGAGGGTGAGAATTTCACTGCTAGTGTATTTTGGCATTTAGGTAAGGTCATTTATTTTTATTTTTTATTTTCTGATTTAACGATTAGGATATTCCGTCCAAATAATTATTAACTTATGGTAATTCTCAGAGTGGAAAGCAATGAAGATACCCTTCACAAAGGGATGCAGATTCTTCGAATGTGAAGAAGCCCAAGGAAAAATCTTTATTAGGTGCTTACTATATATTTGATCAACTGGTCCAACTTTTTTAAATGGAAATTGGTTTAATTTTCATTTTTAGCATTTTTTTTTTCCTTATCTAAAATATGTAGCAAATATATGTGCAGGAAAATAATTGGTGTGGAGGAACTTTTGGTTAAACCTGATGATCTAATATTGGTATATGAATTATGTTTCTATTTCCTTGTAACTTTTTTTTTTCCCACTATTTAAAGTAAATTACATTTATGTACTGATGTGATTTCCTTCTAAAACCTGTAGAAATTGTTGAAGGCAGTTCGCACTGTTCTGGATCGCTACCCACTAGCAGCTCAAGGTAACATTAATTTTTTTTTTTATTCTTTTCTCACTTTTTGGCTATTATTATAACCATTACTCACTTTAATTACTCTCATAAACTAAGAACAAGATTCGAAGAGAATAAATTAAAAGAACTCTATGTTTTTTATTCTTGACAAAATTACAGTAATGTCAATAAAATATTATATTTTTTAACCAAAAAATAATTTTATATTTTTATCAATTTTATTTTAAAATATTTTTACGATTATAGAAGGAAGAGTGAAAGAGAAATTTGTATTTTTTTGTTAACTCAATAAAAATGTGACCAAAGAAAACATTATAAAAGTTTTGAGATGTAAGAGAAAAAGTTTACTGTAAAATTACTTTGAAAATGAATAGGGAAAATATATATATATAAACTTCGGAGAGAATATTTGTTTATATTTTTTGTTTTACGGTTTTTTTTTTTTTTTTTTAATTTTCTTCGATCACGAGGGCATTAATTATTAAGTGACCCAAGAACCATATTGACACAATGAAATAATAAATTTTGTTTTTATGTCCTCATTCTCTTAATAAAGAAGATTATGGTTAGTTTTTATTACTCACTTTTTTTGATGAAATAATTAAGAAATATAAAATTTCCTTTCTAACAAATTTTGGTTGGCAGCCTTGCTTAAATCGTATACCTCAAAAGATGGGGCACATGAGGGACTGGAATCGCATTTTGACTTATTTAGTACAAAACATGAGAATTAATGTTGATATTCTCTTCAACAAGTCTTAATTATTAATTGTATTATATCATTAATAAAGTCTTAATTATAATTTGTATTACCATTAATAACTAGTTGATTTTACATCCCAATTTTTGTTATTATGTAAAATAAAACAGAAATCAAATATTCTCGGTTTACATGTCTCTACATTAATTCAGTGTGATATTATATAATGTTTTCTGGTGCCAATAATATAGATGCTATACAATTGAATTTCTACAAATTAATTGTCTTGGGAAATAAAATTCATTTTCTCATATATACAATCGCTTATTTATTATTTTGGTCTTTGAATATTACATGGTTTTTTTTGTATTTTATATATATTAGTCTTTAAAAAATTATTTTTGCTAAGCAAGTCCATCAGGATTTAATTGTTTCTATTTTGATCATCCATGATTTAATTTATTTTAATTAAAATTTTAATTATGTTAAAATTATTAAATTGAGAGGGAATCTTACATATTTTTTAAGAGATGATAGAAAAAAATAAATATTAATGTATTAAAGGAAAAATTACATGAATATTAATTCAATAATTGGATAAATTTACCAACAGTGGTTGAGCCTAGCGGAAGGGGCTAGTGACTCCCAGCAAAGAACCCAGGTTTGAAACTGCAGACATCATATTGGAAGGGGTCTCTCTTAAAAAAGAGTGCGACATAATCTTGAGAGATTAGTCTCACATGCCACGATACTTGTGGAGAATTAATAATCTTGTGTTCCATCTAAAATTAATAATTTTTGATTGATTAAGAATTTGATTAATATAATTAAATCTTGGAGGACCATAATAGAAACAATTGAATCTTGAAGGATTTGATTAAAAATAATAATTTTTCAAGAACAAAATAAAAAATAATATAATTATCAAAGACCAAAACGATAAATAAGCCATATCCAAGTCAAATAAACTTTTCAATAAGCAGGTGCAGTGCATGATCATAACTTTAGAAATCTTCTTGGGATCGGTTTCTAGTTTACTATTGGGATCAGATTTGTGAGGAATTGATTGTTTTGTAAGTGTAGAAATTAGAACACTGCACAAAATACTAATCAACGTATGTCAAGGGTAAATTATAAACATAGACATAAAATAAATATTAAAATTTTAATATAACTTCAGCTTTATTACATATGACAATAAATCTAATGAAATTAAATATCTCAAATAGTAAAAATTTAGGCTAATAGTTGAGATGACACTGACTTGCAGCTTTATTATATATATATATATATATACCCGTCATCATAATAGCTATTCTATAGTTTACATACCATTCTAATTTTATTGTTACGGTAAATTTGTTACCATTCAATAAATATTTTTCATCTGAAAAGAAAGTAAAAAAAATCGTAAACAAAATAAAAACATATCTGATTTAAGATCTTGAGAAGACAGTGAAATCAAAGGAAATTCCAACCATCACTTATTAAGTTTGCCGTTGAATTAAATTGTAACTGCCCATCATTCAAAGCCAATGACTCCTCCAATTCCTGTAATTCCATCAATGGTGGTTGCCACGTAAAGTTTGTCAACGACGACGTCGTATAATTTCCATCGCTACTCCACACATCATCTCCCAACAAACTCTGCAACTCCATCGTATTGAATTTGTATCCCAGCAATGTATCACAATCTATCATCGGATCAGACTCCGACGGCTTCTGGCTCTCGAAATTTGCGTTGGTTTGTTCAGTTTCAACGCTTTCCGGTGTCAAAGAATTTGATAAATTTGACGACGACCCATTTGCAGAGTTGTCAACTTCTTGACCCGAACCCGAATTTTGGTTCAAGAATTTGGCAAACACAACGGCGAGGTCAATATCGGGTTGATCAGTATTCACAGATTTGTAATTCGTAGAATCATAACCCGAATTCCCAGATATGATCAGGTCACCGGAGTTATGAATTCTTATAACCCGATCCGTTTCTGGCTGTGGATGCCTGACCCATTTTCCACGGCGGTTTTTACGACAACCACCACCAACGGGGACATTGCGTAAAGACCCACCTTTGGTCCAGTACCTCCGACAGCCTTTACAGAAATATCTAGGCTGTGACAAGCTGTAATTGTTGTAGTAACAAAATTTAGTGTTGGGAGAAGCACAACGTGGGCAATTCGGAGCTGCGTCCTCAATGTTTGGTTTCCATGAACTCTGATCCATTGGTAATGGTTTGGATGAGAACTGAAACAATTGGCCATGCCCACCACTCATTTGCGAATATGTGTAGAAGACAGTGTCTGTGCGGTGGGATTTGTTAAAAGGGGTTTGCAATTGTATGTATACTAAGGAGACCGTTAATTAGGAGTCTTTAGGATTAAGGAACAGGGTGTACATGAGTGGACTGCTAAGTTCATGTTATAGTGTGCTGTTTCATAGGCGGATGAAGCGTGTGCTAACCGTGTGTCGTGGCATTTTTTTCGATTGGTGATACTTTGAGGTCGACTAAGATATATAAGTCATAACTCTTGGTTGTCATTATTTTATTCATAGGTCATGTGGTTGTCAAATGACCAACACATCCTTCTACCTCGAATTAACTAGAACCTATAATTTGAGGAGTTGTATTGATTTAAGAAAACGAGAGTGTACCACTCCTGAAGGGAGCAATAAAAGTATACCTATTGCCTAACATGCAGTGTGTAATGTAATCTTCTGATCATATCAATACAAAGTTGGGTAATTATGTAAATTTGGGTTGGGAAAGAAAGCAATTCAGGGAGGTAGGCAACCATGTTAATATATGGACTAATTAATACGGTGCACTTTACTCGTGTGGATTAATAGTATATAATCGAAAGAATTAATACAAACAAGAAGATTGGTTATGAATGGGTTAAAGGGCATGCATGTTGCAATATGTATTTATAATATAGTGCAGCAAGTCTTTAACGGGGATACGTCGCATTTCCTAGCTTCCTTCCTTTCAATTTTTTTAATTATTTATTTAAATTTACAATTTTGTTTTATGACTAAGTACGTAGTAACAAGAATGGTACAATGAGTTCCATAATTAAGATTGTTGATCCCGAGGGGTATAATTAATTTGGCCGCTAAGTTCGTCCAATCAATTTTTTGTATTTCTACTTACACCCGCACTTTCATGGTCAATGTATGAAAGTTTATCAAATTCAGCGTTCCAAAGTCTTGGGAACCGTGCATACAATATGGCGCCTTATGATTTATTATTAATTTTTTTTTTTTGACGTAGTAGAACACGAGATAATCTTTTAGACTTGATTTTAGAACAAGAGTTACAAGAGAGAATTAAAAGTAAATTCTTTGTTGAAATTTTATCCATTTTTCTAATTGAAGAGAATGTCTAGCTTTTAGTAGTTATGAAGAGCATTGTTTAGAAATTTATTAACATCTAATAGTGGTTGACATAGTATGTATATATATATGTGTGTGTGAGAGAGTGAGAGAGTGAGAGAGTGAGAGAGATTCACAATTAATGATTTTATTGTTTTTGAATAATGACTCGCATTTCTTACAATTTGGCAAGTCTAATTAGGGCATCATAGTCTTAATTACTCTTCTCTTTTCCTTTTAGACATTATTTTAATTTAATACCAAAATTTTTGGATTAAGTATTTTTTGAAATTTGGGTGCACAATATAAGTAATGTATGTTATATGTCGTATCTTATATGATATGTGTGTGATACGACGTATTATTTGATATTGAAGATAGTATATATATATATGAGAATAATGTTAAGAAGACTCTCTTAGATAAATCTTGCAGTGTTAAGATGCTTACTTTCTTTATTTTATTTTATTTTATTTTTATTTAACAGTAAAGTATATATATCTAAATCAGTTTATGCAAATCTTGATTAATCATTTTTTGGATTCGATCAAAAGGAACGAGAATTTGAACTCACCATTCTCTTAAAACAAAACCCTTTTTTTTTGTTAGAGATTGCATCAACAAAAGCATAGATTTATTTGATTGGTGGGAAGAAGACAAGATTCACTCTAGTGAAACTTATTGGGCTCTTTTGAACTTTCAGAGTCCGATGGATGAAGACCAAGCATGTAAAGGAACAAAGCAAGAGCAACGATTACACATCTGAGGACAAATGGACTGAGGGTTACAGACGAGGAGGGTAGCATGTGGTTCGAGTCAATGACAGCTTTAAAAATGGTCGATATCATGTCGATTAAACTAGGATGATGTAATTTCTCAACCGTTTGACTCGCTTGGGATACAAAACACTTTGTGCATATGTTCCTTTATTTGTGTGTCTCTTTGTCTTTCTATATTGTATATATTTGTTGGGTTTTGATCCAAGTCATTATTTGATAGTTGCACAATAATTAGTTTATTCTTGGTGAAAATAATAATAATAATTAGATCATGATTGTGATTTCCTAATTAGGTTTATCTTGGTGGATATGTAAGTCTAATTAGATGATTGTAGAATTTTCATAAAGTGAAGAAAATTTTTACTTGTTGAGTGAGTTTTATGTAGTATAAATATGTAAGCTTGTGAGAGTTGTAGTTATGAGATAGAGAGAGATCTAAAAGTAATTTGTAAGACCCTTTCTGGGGAGGGGTGCAAGAAAGATTGATAGAGATATAAGGAAGAACAACATGTATAGGGTGTTATTTTTCTATGTAATCTTTCTTGAAAGAGAATTTTGTATAATTCTTAACAAGTGATAATAGAGCCAAATTCAATTTGGACATATGGATGAACCTAAAAGAATTTTGGTGATGGCGGAGCTATTGTAAAAATACAAAGGGATTGAAAGAAAAAGAACTTGTTGAAGATTGAGTTTGTTTAGAAGGAGAAAAAGAAAAGAAGAAGCTGGATTTTGCCTATATGTAGAAGATTGCAATTTTGATTGGCTATTGCACTAAGAGATAGGTATGGGTGGCATGCCAAATTAGAAGTTTTGAAGAAGATTGAGTTTTGTAATTTTGTATGGCCATCGCACCAAGAGATGGGTTTGGGTGGAACACCAAGTTGAAGTTTTGTAAGTGACATTTTATACCGGTGGGTGTATAGAATTTTGTGAGATAGCCACAAAAAAAAAAAAAAAAAAAAAAGGTACTATCCTTTGTGTGCTAGTGAGATTTGATCTTGTAAGGATATGGTATTAAAGATGGAGCAACCCTAGAATTATAGTTTTTGATACACAAACCTAATCCAATGATGAGATAACGTGAAACATGACTCATTAATAGTGACAGATGAGGTGGTGTTGAGAAGATGACTACGTACATATGCATGGTTGTTGTTTTGAAATATTTTGGTATTGCTTACTATGAGCAGGTAGAAACTCTTAATAGAGTGTTGACTCTCGATGAGTGAGGCAATGTGAATTTTTTTTTAGTTTCGTTTTTGATGGTAGGTGGAAATTGTTGTGATTTTGACCAAAATTCTTATTTTTGTAGTTTTCTAGTTTATTCTTGTTGAGCAAGAAAAATATAATTAGATGATGATTGTGATTTTCTAATTTGGTTTATCATGGCGAGTAAGTAAATTTAATTATATGATTGTAGGGTTTTCATAAAATGGAGAAAAAAAATTTAATTGTTGGGTGAATCCAATGTAAATATATAGGTTTGTAAAAGTTGTAGTTATGAAAATATAGGATAATATTTGTGAGACTAGGGTCTGGGTACAAAGAGAGATTGGTAGAGATATAGAAAGAGTGGTGAGAACACCAAGTGTAAGAGTGTTACTCTTTCTATATGTGTAATATTTCTTGAAACATTAGTGAAATTTTTTTCTCATTTGTGAATATAGAGGTGCATGCATAATCACCTTACATTGTGTTAATTATTTTTTTTTCTTCTTTTCTATTGGATTGCCTTTGTTATTTTTAACATATCTCATTAAAGATAATAAAATTCAAACCTAGAAAGTTAATGAATTAAGCACACATTCTTGACCATCAGGCTAAATATACTAAACACTTTCAACATCAATTACATTCATATATAATATATATATATATATATATATATATACTGAACACAGCACACACACTTTACTATATTCACTTAATTCTTTGTATATAATTTTCTCTACATAAATATTCAAAAATCATAAATCATCACAATTTCTAACAATGAAGTTATTTTCGGTATATATAGAAGCAATGAAGGTTATATACATATTAAATTATATTCTTAATTAACACATAAAATTTTGCATATGAGATCACATAATTTCTCCTTGTTAGAATGTTAAATTTTCTCAATTGTGGGTTGCTCCAAATTGCATCGCATTTTTTTATTTTTCACCCAAAGAAAAAGAAAAATGTTGAAATTGTGTATCAATTAGATTAGAATATAAGAAGGAAATGTTGCATCAAGAAAGTAACTAATAACAATTGATTGAGTATATATATATATATATATATATATATATATGGGACAGCTGTAGGGGTTCCAATTGTAGGAGGGAGGTTTAGAACTTAGAAGAGAAGATTCGAATCACGTGGCTTCCACCACGTCTCAAATTCTTTGCAAGTGTCCTTTCTACTTATTTTTGTTAATTAAATTACAGGAACCAGGCTTTCACTATTCATCGTTCGGACCTTCTCCAAGCCCACATTATATCCAATATCATCTATCAACTCTTGAATTGAATTTTTTTATATTATGTATTTAAACAATTCTTGAATCATATTGTATTTAAATTGGATCATTATCTATTAGGTTCAAAGATAAACAATATATTATGTGGAAAATCTAAAAAAAAAAGATAAGCATAATTCATAATGAAAACAAATTTTGACAAAGTCATTGGAACCATAGATTTTAAAAAATTAGATTGATCAACTTCAAATTGATTGGATCTTGACCCGATCTAGCACATTACCATACCTAATCTATCTATACTAATTTATAAAAGTTGATTAATGACAATTTTTTTGATTTTCTTAAATAAATTTATGAGTTTTTATTTACATAGTTACATTTAGTTGTTGTTTTGGTTCAAACACATTATTATTTTATTTTATTTTTCTCTTCTCCATTTAAATTTAATAGGATTGTACTTGTTTTAGAACTATTGATTTTCTTTTTATTAATACTTCTTAATATTAATAAATTTATATTTTTCAATAATTATATATATGCCAATAGTAATTAAAAAAAAAATTAAATTTCTTAATTTTGTAATAAGTTCCTAATAAACATATATTTTTAGTTCTTCTGAGATTTATGAAGGAAAGTTTCTTAAAAAAAAATAAAGAGTATAGTTAATAGTTATATGGCAATAGTAGTTAATAGAATTTCTCTCTCTCTCTTTATTTATTTATTTATTATTATCATTTTTTTTATAAAAAAATACTATGAATTAAAAAATATGAAGAATGTAGTTTCCATGAATATTTGTCTACTATAAATAAAAGTGGCTTAATGAATTTTTCTTCTTCTTAAATATCCTCATGAGATTTTACTATTACATAGATATTTAAGAAATAAAATTTCCTTCACTAAACCACTTTTGTATTCATAAAAAAAATTGATAAATTTAACAAAAAAATTATTTTCATAATTTATAATTTTTTTTAATTCTTAAGATGAAAAGAAGAATTAAAAGTTAAAACAAAAATATTATAATTACGGAAACTATACTCTTAATATTTTCTAATTCATAGTATTTTATAATAATTAATCTATAAAATTGACAAGAACTTAACGACATAATAGTTATTATGAACTTATTAAATAAACAAAAAAATAACAAATTCAATCTCAACTAATATTGACATATAAAAAATAAATTATGAATTAAAACTTAAACAACACTATTATAATCATGAAAATTATACTCTTAAATTTTGGTTTTAATTCATAGCATTTTTTAAAGTTTTAATTCATAAATTTGAGAAGAACTAAAAAAATTATGATTATTAGGAGTTTATTAAACAAAAAAAAAAAAAAATTGAGAAATTCAATCTTATTTACTATTGACACATAATTATTGAAAAATTATAAATTAATTAATATTAAAAAAATTAATAAACTAGAAATCAATAGTCCTGAAATGATTCCAATCATACTAATATTAAAATTAAAAAAAATAGAAGCAACTTTAATAAATAAAAATAATGATAATCTCTTTGAAGCAAATTAACAACTAAAGGTAATTATGCAATAATAAAAATTTATAAGGATATTAAGAAAATTAAAAAATTCTGTTATTAAGCAAGTTTTATAACAATTTTTTTAGCATCTTTTAGACATTGTAAGAGTATGCATGAATAATGCGATGAATTGTCAATATTTGCGTATACACGTTACTTAATTACTCATAAGATGATACGAACCAGGTCTCTATCTTGATGGACATATGCAACCTGCCACTCTTTTCATACGTTAATTACCAATTCAAAGGGTAAGTTGTGATATCTTCTCGTAGATCAACTACCTTATAAATCCTCCTTACATGTAATTGGCTCACCAGTCACCACTAATCAAGTGGGTGAAAATAACTTTGACAATTAGTGTCAATTTTCTTTTCATTTTAGGAAGACTTTTATTTTCTTTTGTATTTTATTATAATCACTATAAAAGTTATTTATTTATTATTTCTTGATACGATTAATGCAAAAAAAAAAAAAAAAAAGTTACTGACACATTTGAACCTAAAAAGTTTAGAGTTCACTTTCATATTTATATCATTAACTTATCTTCTTCTTTTTTCGATTTGAAACTAACCCTTGTTATTCTTCACATGGAAATCCTCCAAATCTTAACACTAAAACTATCACCATTGTCAATGTGATAATTATCCACATTGCTAACATAGTGAAGCTTCACATTTTATATAAGTCAATGGTCCTCTTATATTGTCACCAATTGATTCGTGTTTGAACTTAATCTACGTATCACTGTGTGAGGGTCTAATAACTCAGTTTTTTAGTTTTAATGATGTATTGAGTATTGACTGGCATTAATTTCATCATACGGATGAAATGGACCGGCATCGTTGAGAATGACTTCAATTTCCACTTAGTGGTCGAAACAAGTTGTCCACTCCACTATAAATATAACTACACGTTATCTTGAATTGAAGCAGAGCTGAGAGCTCCTCTGTATAATCTTTCTTACTCTTTAGAGATTTTATGATGAAAATGGCATTCTCTATGCGGATCAACTTCATTTTCTTGGCAACTGTTGTTGCTGTGATGCTGCTGATCATGAATTCTCAAGTTGCAAATGCTCTTGGTTTGTACTTCTAACCCTCACCTTTTGATCATTGCCTTTTTATTTTTTTTATTTTAAGTTTATGGATTTAATGTTTCTCTTTCTCGTGTAAGAAAAATAAACCTTGATAATTAGTGTTTTGACTCATGTTTTAAGAATTTCATTTTGTAGGACGAGAGGTTCTTCAAAACGAGCACAACCCCTCTGATGGTCATCCCGATGGTCGTGGAGGATACAATAATTACCATCCTGATGGTCGAGGAGGATATAATAATTACCATCCTGATGGTCGTGGAGCATATAATAAGTATCATCCAGATGGTCGTGGAGGATATAATTAAAGAAATATAAAACTAAGTAGTGATATATATGAGGCTTGTTGCTTGGACTAAGTCATCCATCCATCTCATCGTAGTTCTTCCAAACAACTCATCTGTATCAGATATAAAATAAAGAACGAATGGTCTTGTAACTTATGCATGGTGTTATGAGATTTTACTAGCTAATGCAGTACTCTATGTTATATGTATGCATATAATTATTGTGCTCATACTTAATTAGTAAGTGAACCATGCAGTAGTTTGCTTTTCAGATGTCAGTGTTACAAATTTAATTTGTAGGTCTTCTGGTTTATACAGTGACAAGTATATTAGACCTATGACGTAAAGGGTGGAACTTGCATGCTGCAACCAATTTTTACAAATGCTTACATGTCAATATAGAGAAAACTGGTGATCATATATATAGAAAATCATCAATTACCAGTATGTTTATATTTGAGATTGATTTTCCTAAAACTTAGTTCAGTCACTAATTGTTTCTTCATAAACGTTTAATTAATTTAATAAAATCCAAGTAAAGGAAGACATTGATGTAGATTTTTCTAGCCAAACCAGGGGAAACTCAAAAGCAGAGGAAAGGGGTGTGGACTAATTAATCTTGCTGTATTTGGTTCTTATTGCTGCAATGAGACAAGTACGTAGCGTTCGTTTGGAATTATTCTTGGAGAGTCCTGGACCATGCAGATTGACAATGGGGCATATATGACGTCATCTCATTAACCATATATCATCACTATATAAAGAGATAATTCCAAAAATAAAATGATTTATATTTTCTCTCTCTTTACACACGATTGACTTCGACTTAATGTTGAAATGAGCTCAAACTTTAAATCACAAGTCCATGTACCTCCAACTGTGTACAAGTGGCTTGTGTTTACAAGTTCCTACCACGGAACTCAGGCGACAGGTAGTTAAACAAAATTCCGTGTAAAAAAGAAAAGAACACCATAATTTGTCCCTTTCAAACTAATCCAACCCAAATGCCAAAAGCATTGAAATTTGCCAATACTGAAAATATTTATTTATTCCTTCTTTACAATTACTGTAACGAGGCCGCAGAGCCTATTGAGTGATAGAAGAGTATTAATTAGTATCAATAATTTAAGCATGTCTTCATATATAAAACTATATTAGCGCAAAGCAAGAGTACGGTAGTGAAAAAAACAAGACCATCATAATTCATTTTGCACTTTTAAAAATTCTTCATGCACAAAAATAACTATTAGAGAATTTGAGAAGCCTTTTTTTTAATTTATTAAAATGGTAAGTAATGCACATGATGCCAAAGACCACTGCAAAGTTGTTATAGTTAATATACAAGTTATGGAAGTTTCATGGCAAAATTCCCTTTCATCAAGGAATTTACAATGGATTCTGTTTGGCTATAATGTACGTTTTGCGTCCTAATTTCAAATAACTTGTGGGAAATTTTTGGTGGTTTTAAAGAAACCTTTTGTTCTGTCCCTGTATTTTCTTTGACATTGTTGTCCATTGATTTATTGTTTCAATTAGGATAATTTACGCCATTTAATTTATTATTCCTGTTTTCAAATTTTAACGGCAACAAGTTTGTATTTTGTACGGATTTAGATTGTAAATACACTCTCACATGTTTATTTATTTGTTTTGTAATTAGTAAGTAATCCATTCGATTGAAGTGTCAAATTAATTAGAGGATGATTGTGATTTCCTAGTTAGATTTACTTTGATGAGTAAGTAAATCTAATCAGATAATTGTAAGATTTTCATAAAGTGGAGAAATTTACTTGTTAAACGAGTCTTATATAAATATGTAGACTTATGAAAATTATAGTTATGAGATAGAGAGAGTTCTAAAATTTGTGAGATCCCCTCTGGGTGCAAGAGAGATTGATAGATATATGTAGAAGAACATCATGTGTAGGTGTTCTTCTTTCTATGTAAACTTTCTTAAAATTATAGAATTTATTTCTTTTCATCCGTGAGTGTAGGCTGAATCATATTATATTTTGTGTTGTTGATGTTTCTTTCTCTTCCCTTTTACTCATATTTTGTAAGGATGCCATTTGTTATTTTTATTATATTACACTGAAAATTGAGTAGGATTTGTATAATTCCCAATAAGAGATATCATAGACAAATTCAATTGGGACATATGCATGGGCCTAAAAGAATTCTGGTGATGATGGAGGTATTGTAAAAGTACAAAAGGGTTGAAAAAAAAAGTTGTGAAGATTGAGTCTATTAAAAAAAAAAAGTATATATAAAAAAATATATTAAGAATATAGTTTTTATGATTATAATATAGCCTTCTTAATTTTTTTTTATTTTTTTAATTTTTTTTTAAATTAAATGTTTATATTATGAAATAAACTTTTTTATTGAATTTATCTATTTATTTAATGTCACTAATATAGAATATTATGTTTTATTTATTATAATTATTTGAAAACCGATAGAATTTTATTTTTTTTGCAACAATGCTTCTTGTGCAATATAAAAGATCCAAAGAATAAATAGATTTTTATGATCAAATATTAACAAAAATAAAATTTTTTTGAGATAGAAAGACCTGAAGATTTGATTACAGATGTAATTATGGAGCAAGAGCTAGCTGACAAAGCGGCCGACAATGACAGTAGAAGTGATGGTGCAGTAATAGCTATATCTTTAAAAAAAAGTCTTAAATAAAAAAATAGAAATAAAAAATATGATTTTTTTTTATAAAATTAAATGATATACCTTTTTTTTTTAAACCAAAAGCTATAACATTTTGTTTCAACCATAAGACACGATTTTCTATTTTAAATCAAAGAAACATTAACCAAACTCATTTTCCTTTTATTTTTCAATGTATATAACAGTTTGTCAATTATGAGTTTCTCACATTTATCTTCCTCCTTTAATCGTTAATTTAATGACTTTCACATAACTTTGTGAAAATTTCTAACTGTGTATGTTATATGTATGCTTATCAAGTGAACCATGCATCAATTTGCTTTTCACATCTCAGTGTTACAACCTACAATTTTAATTTATAGGTCTTCGGGTTTCATGATGCCGAATAAAGTTGGCTTATACAGAGCCTTAATTATGTGAATCTAAATATTTCAATCCTTTTTTTTAATTAAAAAGTGCAGAAAATATGTTATCCGTTGCAACAAATTGCAACCCATATATATCATCGTATCAGACAACATATCATAATCCCAAACCATAACAATTTTCAAAGTATGTTAGACCCATGACGTAAAGGATGGAACTTGCATGCTGCAACCACTTTTAACAAATCCTTGCAAGTCAATATAGAGAAAACTGGTGATCATATATAGATATAAAATCATCAATTACCAGCACATTTTTATTTGAGATCGATTTTCCTAAACCTTAGTTTAGTCACTAAAATATTTCTTCACAAACGTTTAATTGAATAAAATCTAAATGAAGGAAGACATTGATGCTGATTTTGTAGCCAAACCAGAGGCAAGACAAAGGCAGAGGAAAAGGGCGTGGACTATTTAATCCTCTTGGAATATTTGGCTCTTATTACTGCTGCAAAAAAAAAAAAAAAAAACTTTAAGATCTCATTATGTTATCCTTAATTCTGTGACTAGAACTGATTGACCAGAAGCAGAACATTTATTCAAGAATATTCTTCAAAATGCAGGAATGAAGTAGACTTGACGTCTTAACCCGAGCAGAATAATGGCAAGAAAAACAGTTGATCCCAGTGGAACATCAAAGGAAGTAGAAGATACAATGGAAGATGATCACTAGTGTTTCTAGTATAAAAATGTGCACACCTTTCGATCTCGTAGAAATTTCTTGATCTCCATTAATTTTGTTAAAGCTTCCCTCATGGTTATCCGGTCCTTAGCTGAATAAACTGAACAAGACAAGCCAACTCTTATTGCAGCTTCTACAGCCTCTTCGCTGTTTGTCAGCCAGTTGTAGTTGACATCAGTGTGACTGATTGTCCTGTTGCTGCTGTCGCTGCCACCAGAATGGCTAGTAACTGAGCCTTGTGTTAGACATTCAGCATCAATGAAAAGCCTTGGATCAGCAATACTCAAGACTTGATTTTCATGCACTGCTGATGCAAATTTTCCCTGCTTTAAACCTACCTGAAACACATCTTCAGTAGGTTTTTTTGCCATGAACATCTCTAACAAAAGTATCCCAAAACTGTAAACATCCCCACTGGTTGAAGCCTTGTCACCCAATCCATGCTCTGACACAAAGGAATAGTGTGTTAGAATCAAATTTGTTACTGAATATGTAAGAGAAAAATAAATGTTCCGGATAGATTACACATACCTGGAGGTATGTAACCAATTGACCCTCTTAAATGCACGGTGCTACTCTCTTCCTGTTTTGAGTTCTGAAAGAGAATTTTTGTTAGTCCATAATCTCCAACATGACCAACCATATTTTCATCTATAAGCACATTTCCAGGTTTCAAGTCACAATGGACTACTGGTTGGTCACAGTCATGGTGCAGGTAATCCAGTGCAGAAGCCACATCTATGGAAATGTTCAGTCTGAGTTAAGGACAGGGTCGGCTTGGACTCAATGTCATTAGGATACAACCACTCGTCCAAGTTACCGTTACACATATATTCCATAATCAAAGCCTTGAATTCAGAACCTGTGTGATCAATACCAGAGCAAGAAGAGACAATTTTTACAAGATTACGATGTCTAACATTTCTGAAAGCTTCACACTCTACATCAAAACTTTTGGAGGCCCTACTCTGTTTTAAGTCTAGAACCTTAACTGCCAGTGTGTTGTTCAATCCTTTTTCAGAAGTAAACACTGCTTTGTAAACAGACCCAAATCCCCCTTTCCCAATCAAATTTTCTGTGACAAATCCATTAGTTGCAGCACGTATTTCGGAGTAAGAAAAGCTTGGTTGAAACACCATGTGAGGATGAGACCCATTTACTCCATGACTGCTCTTTTTCTTCTTCTGCATCATCCAAACCCAAATGGAACAGAATATTGCAGAAACAAGCACAATGAATACAGAAATGAGAATCACAATCTTTACTACCCATGGCATAGTTGACTTATCTTCTCTAGGACACATGCTGACTCTCAGTTTTCCTGCAATCTCTTGGTCAGTTGCACAAAGCTTATAATTTCCCTGGACAGAATTCCAACTGAGGTTGGCAAAAATGTTCTTGCTTGGAACTTGTCCTTCCAACCTGTTGAAGGACAAATTTAAGAACTGTAAATCAGAAAGATCCTCCAAGTCATTAGGGATCAGACCTAAGAGGTTGTTTGAAGAAAGATCCAATCTCGTCAGAGCCTTCAAGTCTCCCAAGTTGTCTGGTATTAAGCCAGTTAATTTGTTTCTGGCCATGCCGAGACTTTGCAAACTAGAGCAGTGCCCAATTTCTGCAGGAATATTTCCCGACAGTTGGTTGTCAGAAACATCAATGTTCTCAAGCTGTTTCAAACTTCCAACTTCACGGGGAAGAGAACCGCTTAGCGAGTTGCTTGCCAAGAGTAAAGTATTCAGACTGGGAAGCACAAAAATTTGCTTTGTAATGGTTCCACTGAGTCTGTTTCCCTCCAAACTAATTGTAGTTACCTGCTGGCATTTTGCCAAACTCGTAGGAATTCTACCAGTTAATTGATTATTCCCCATTATGAGCCAATATAGTCGTGTAAGGTTGCCAAAAATATCAGGAATTTCTCCAGACAGCATGTTTTCAGATATGGTAAATTTTTGTAGCAGCTGAAGTTTACCTATGGCGTTTGGAATTTGACCTGTGAAAAAGTTTCGATGAATAGATAAGGATGTGAGGTTATGCAAATTCTCAAATCCCTGGGGAAAATCACCATTTAGAAAATTGTCGTCAATACAAAATCCTTGGAGACTTGCAGACAAATTTGCTACAGAACTAGGAAGTTGGCCAGCTAGTTTGTTGGAATTCATGTGTAAGTTCTCCAATTGGGTGCAGTTTGTAAGGGAACCAAATACCTTATAGTTCTGCTCAGTTGTAGAAGATAAATAATTCTGCCCAAAACGTAGCGTCCTAATGTAGTTCAAGTTCCCTAGCAGAGGAATGACACCACTGAACATATTTGAAGACAAGTCCAGAAATTGTAGCTGTGAGGCATTAGACAAAGAATTGGGAATTGGCCCTTCTAGTTTATTTTGTGACAGGAAGAGACTCGTTAGGTTGGGAAAAGCAACCCCTATATTGGTGTTCAGATTTCCAACAAGGTTATTCTTTGTTAGAGATAAGAACTCCAACGATGACATGTTGTAAATAGAAAAGGGAATCATACCACTTAATTCATTCTCTGAAAGCTGAAGGGATTTTAGATTTTGGAGTTGACCCAACTGAATTGGAATCATGCTACGCAACTTGTTTCTTGCAATACTGAGATTAGTAAGTGTGGACAGATTGCCAAATGTTGAAGGGATTGCGCCAGTAATTTCATTCATGGACAAGTCTAAAACCTTCAGTCCTGGAATATAGCCAAGTTCGATGGGAAGATCACCGGTGAGTTGGTTGTTTACAAAACTGACAAATTCAAGACTATGACAGAGAGATAGATTGCTTGGAATAGTTCCATTGATAAAATTTGTCGTGAGAATTATAGATTTAAGGTTGGAGAGATGGCCAATCTCGGAAGGAATTTGACCCGAAAATGAGTTGTTGGAAAGGTCCAGCACTAGGAGAGAAGTGAGATTTGAGAGTTGAGGAGGAATACTGCCTGCTAATCCACGACTGGGGAGCCGAAGTGAGAGTACTCGCTTTCCATTTTTAGTGCAAGACACACCAGACCAAGAACAATGAGATGAACTGTGGTTCCAACCAGATAGAGCATTATGGGGGTCTGAAACCATGGATTTGAAAGAAAGAAGAACTTGGCCGTCGGTGATAGAACTCAGAGCTCCCACCTCACTCATTTTGTAACATACGAAAACAAGAAGCAGGAAGGGAAGCAAATTTGCAACATGAAAATGCTCCTTCATTTTCAAAATCTGGATCATATGTAGGCTGCAAATATTCTTATATCACAACCTGGAAGTACAAGAAAGTAGAAAATTTGATCCTATATAGGATGATTAATTGTTGTTTTAATTGAGAAAAAATGGAGTGAAAGTTTTGATATTTATAAGAGGCTGGTCCTCCTATTGTTCAAGTGATTAGTTTTGGTGATAGTACTCCCAGTCTCCAACGGTCCATTTGCAGCCAAATCGGGCCTTGGGACTCTTGTCCTTCAGTGTCATGAAACTCTTAGACTAAGGCGGGTCTTCGACGATTCCTCAACCCTGACGTTTCTCTATGGAAAACTTTAACATGGTATATATGAGATACTGACCTCACTTAAAGAAATGAATCTTTATTGGTAAACTTCTTATGTCTTGACTTGTAAAATTTTGAATTTTAACGTTAATCACGATGTTCCATTGATTATTTCGAATATACTAGTGGTGGACCTAGGCATTTTCTAAAAGGGGTTAAAACCATAATTTTTTTAGATAAATTCAAGTAGGTAAGTGGCTATCTAAAACAAAAATATTCAATATCTTGTTAGCAATCATAAATTAATTATCACACAAAATAGTTCTATATTATATGAAAAAGGAATTTTGTGTAATAATTAATTTATGATTGCTAACAGGTGTTGAATAATTTTTATTTTAAATAACAACATAATTTCCGGAATTTATCCCAAAAACAATATTATGGTTTAGCTCCCAAAGTAAAATGTCATATATCAGAATAAATTTTTTCAAAGTAACTCGAGGGTTGAGACGTAGTGAAAGACCCGCACTTTATAGTGAAGAGTCTTCAAGACATTGAAGCTATAATATCATTTGTACCCTTTTGGCAGGGGACAGGTCTTTATCATTTGTATGTTTTCTGTATTCCTTTTCATGTGGGGGACGGGCAGAACTTTCCTGTGTCTTTCCCTACGGGGTGCTTTGACCGGTGTCTTTGACAGTCTTCTTAATTGAGAAAAGGTTTGAACTCTTCACAACTTGCAGATGCTTGCACAGAGACGGACCTACAACCTGTAGGGGCCATGGCCCCTACAGAATTTTGGAGAAATTCAACTTTAGCATCTAAAGTTTACAATTCTGTCATTTTGGCACCTACAAGGTTTTGGGTAAATACCTTTTAACTCTTAAAGGTTTTACTTTAATCATTCTCACTCTTCTAAAATTTGTTAGCTTCTATAATTATGACCCAATTATAGAGAAATTTATATTTGACCTCTAAAAGTTTTCATTGATAATAACTCTCTCGTCCTACAAGTTTTTGGACAAATTATATTTTAACTCTTAAAAAGATGCTTTAATCATTTTGAACCCTACAAAACTTAAAAATTTTTATGATTATGACCCTTATAAATTATTTAGCGATTTTATGGGATTGCAATTACTTAAAAAAAATAAATAAAGTAAAAAGAAAAAAAGAAAAAGAAAAAAAAGAGGGTAACCTCATGTTGATGTATTGTAAATATAATACTTATTTGATCAATTTAATATTATGAACTCTGATCAATGTTAGTGGTTACCAAGTAATCTCATACTTGTTTCGCAATGTCAAAAGAGTCAAACAATTGATTGATTTTGAGAGGAGTAGCTTGAGTTAGCAATACAACTCATTCTATTTTGACATTGTCGGCTTCCCAATTAGTAAGATGGGTGGCATAAGTAGCATCAAAGGAGATGGGTGTTTTGACACTGTCAATGATAAATTTCCAAAGTTTGCGTCCCTGCAGAAACTGACTTATTTTTTATGTCGAAGAAATATAATTTGAATTTGGCAAATAATCTCAGTGTGAGAAGAAGAGGAAGAGATGATGTGTGTGTGGTTTGTGTTAGAAAGAGTAAATTACGCCCCCTAATTTACTTCTCACATTCTTGTAATTAGAGTAAATTAGGCTCACCTGTTTACTCCAATCCTTTTCATGATTGACTTGGCCAACTCTCATTGTTAGATTTAATTGTAGACCAAATTGGTTTCTTAATTTGTCCTGGGCCTCTTGGCTAAGTGTGATGTCATTATGTCAATCGTTAGTAAAAAATCACAGAAGACCCGCTTTAGTAAGAGTCTAAAAGTATTTATAGGACAAAATATATTTATTTGCAATACATTCATGAACTACAAAATTAGATACATAATCTTTTTATTTGAATTATAGTTAATAAATAATCTCTATTTATCTATTAAAATTAGTCATTAAATTTAACAAATTAATTTATAAAAGATTAAATTATCCTCATTATAACTTTTTTTTATGTCTTCTCCTCATTATATCTTTTCTTTTATTTTTTATGAAACTAAACTCTTTTTAATATTAGTTCAATTTTAACATACATAAATAATATTTGAATCTTCCATAATTTTTATTTTCTTGTCATAATATTTAAATTATCAATAGATTTACTAATATTATTTTTCTAATTTATAGAAATTATACAAGTTGTTACAATTTTCATTTGAATGAAAATATTTTTATCAAAAATTTATTTTCTTATAAATTTATTACAACTATTAAAGAATATACTAAAATTGGATAAATATGAAGATTTTAATTTCTAGAAAAAGAAAAGTTGAAAGAAGAAACAATAGATAGAAAGTGAAAGACATTAATATATATATATAATAATGATAGTTTAGTCTTTTACAAGTTAGTTTATTAGACTTAATGACTAATTTAGATAGGTGGGAATTATTTGTCAACCATGACTCATTATTAGATTTAATGACTAATTTGGATAGGTGGGGATTATTTGTTAACCATGACTCAAATAAGTGGATTATGTGCCTAATTTAATAATTCATGAGGACTTTTATAAAACAAGTAATAGTTCATTGGATAAAGTTTAATTTACACTTATTTTTATTTTCTTATTTTTCAAAAAGTGTTTTTGATTCCTTAATTCTTTACAACAACAAAAAGTGAACCTTTTGGTTTGATGAAAAGTTAAGTGAACTTTTATTAGCTACTCCACAATAAAAACTCTTTTTTTTTATATAAATCAAAATTTCCATCTAAACTATGTGAGGTCATAATAGAGAAGACCTACATCGGGACATGTAGGAAAAAGGTCTATATATATATACATTTATTTATATTTTCACAAATTAAAGTTTACATATCTACCATAATTACATGCATTCTTAATACACAAGTTTAGAGGTAAGTGTATCAAATTTTTCTATAATTGGGTCACAATTATAAAATACATCAAATTTAGAAGACTGAGAATGATTAAAATATACTGCAAGTTGTGAAGAGTTCAAGACCTTTTCTCAATTAAGAAGACTCGAGAGACTCCAGTCAATGCACACAAGTAGGGAAAGACGGAAGAAGTAGGGAAAGACAGAAGAAAGTTCTGCCCATCCCCCACGTGAAAAGGAATACAGAAAACATGCAAATAATAAAAAGACCTTTCCCCTCCAAAAGGGTACAAATGAATATTATAGCTTCAATTTTACTCTTCATTAAAGCGCGGGTCTTTCACTATTTCTCAACCCTTAAGTTACTCAGAAAAACTTTAATATGATATGTGAGACGGACTTAGATATTTTGCTTTGGGAGCTTAACTATAATATATATTTTTTATTGGGATAATTCAGGTAGACCTTAGGCAAGCACCCAAACCATCCCCCCCCCTCTTATGGCCCATTGACCCCGTCAGGTAAGTAGGAGTTTTGGTCTATATAAGTACTTGCATCCATAATCTAACATACATA
This sequence comes from Quillaja saponaria, assembly GCA_029379385.1. Taxonomy (NCBI): domain Eukaryota; kingdom Viridiplantae; phylum Streptophyta; class Magnoliopsida; order Fabales; family Quillajaceae; genus Quillaja; species Quillaja saponaria. Next base: position 8,605,546 of record CM055612.1, read on the forward strand.
TTACAGCAGGTCATATATTTTTTGTATAAATTTGAGCAAAGGATATCCTGGTGCAAAGATGGCTTTCCCTAATTATAAGTTCTCTAGAGTTATGGGAAAGGCCATAATCATAATGATAGCAGTCATGACAATGGTGTTGTTTGTAGCAACGGATGCTGCAGTGACTCTCAAACCAGGTTGGTTAATGCTAGTTCTACTTCACCCATTTGCTTGTGTTTTATAAATAGGAATTAGAATTATTAATCCGAATATATTTATTTTTGAAATAATTATACATGGCATATTGGCATATCCCTTGTTAATTTGTAGGTCGAAAAGTTCTTGAAGTTGATCCTGCATACCCAAACGATCCTCCAACGGGAGGCTATGCCAACTCAGGATCGGGAGCCTATTTTGTCCCACCAACTCCATACGGTGGATACCCATGAATTGCCTGAGACATACAATAGTTTTCTGCCATATATATATATATATATATGAAATAAAGTACAGATTCAAGACATGCTCTGGAATTTACTACATCTCCATGCCAGAAATCCTCATATATATTTATATATGCAATCTGTCAGGCAGAAAGAGATTGTATAATTATAATTATAATGTGATTTAAGTTCAACCTATATGATCATTAAGTTAAGCTTATTTGGTTCTTATGATTCTAAGATTTTTTATTTGGAGGCGTATGATCGATGACTAAAGAAGTAAGATTATTGCTTACAGTTTCAAGACCCTAATTTAAAAAGTTGATTGAAAAATAAAATTACATTCACTTAATTTTTTCTTAAAAGATGATGAATTATTCAAAATGACTCCAATTGATTATTACTTTGATGTATTAATAAGCCGAAATCAATTATCTTGTTAAATGTAAAATTTTTATTATCAAATTCACTCTATACCAGAATACATTATCTCTTCTTAAGTTTTGATGATATATTTACAAATTATCTTTCATATATATTCATAATTTTAAGAATAAGATTATTTTAATTAATATCCACATGAGATTTTTTTTTAAAATAAACTGGTTTAAACTGATCAGTTCCACAGTTTGGGCATGTATATGGACAAAAGACTCTATAATTTGGGTTGTGAAGTAAATCTGTCTCTCATTTGTAATTTTGGTTTTTCCTGCCAATCCTCCCAATCTAAGCTGGAAACTTTTTTGGTGTATTGAATCTATACCAATGTGAAATTGCTAGCTTTTGAACGGTAATTCAAGGTTTGAGATTGAATCTGACCTTAAAAAAAAAAACAAAAACAAAAAACAAAAGTTATAATTGGCATCTACTATTATGTTCAGTTTGAGCTCAATAATATCTTATGTAATTTAAGCTTTAATTTTGATTACTAGGTTCATATAGTCCCTTCACAAATTTACACTTTCATATACTATATAATCTTATAAGATGTGCCAAACGAGTCTTACATGTGGTATTAGAGCTGGATATATATGAATTTAGAATCCTAAAATTTGTTGAATTAACATAAAATAATAAGGTTCATATAAGTCAAATTTTTGAACTCAAAAATCAAAATCTTAAATGTGTGAGATTGAATCCTTAATGTTGTTCCTCTTCAAAATATCTTTAATTTGATATATGGTTTGTATAATTTCATCAATTATAAGTTGATAAATTTGAATTTGTAGATTCGGTTTGACATAAGATCGAATTTAATTTTTGGATTTGAAAAATTATTATTTCATGTTGTTTTGGTCAATGAAGATCATAGGTTTTGTTTCTAGTGTGTTATTATACATCATTAGAACCCAATCAAGGAGTTTCACTCATTATTTCAAGAAATTTGAATGAAAACCTTTTGGGTTAGAGTTAGGTTCTTAGAATTTTAATTTCAATGGATGGACAAATTTGCTTGATATAACATGAAATTGTTTTAGGGTTTTTGTTAGAATACTAGTTTAAAACAAAATCAAACAAATAATTGGAGAAAAAGCATCAAAATTAAGAATACTCGCTTTCCATTTTCAAAGCAAGATACACCAGACCAAGAACAATGAGATGAACTGAGGTTCTAACCAGATAGAGCATTATGGGGATCTGAAACTATGGATTTGAAAGATTAGAAAAACTGTCACACCCTACACGGAGACATAATTGGCCAGAGAATTGGATAATCAATCCTCCGTAACCTTGACTTCAAAACACATAAATAAATACGACTCTTAATTAAAACAATGCATAAAATTAAAGTTTATAAAACAGAAGTTAACTGTAAAAGTTTACTTACTAAAACATATAACAATTTACTAAAAATTTCGGTAGAGGTTCCCTGTATATGAAACATGTCTAAAATACAAACATTTAAACTCTGGTTATATTCAACTGGCTTACACAACACCAATATACACATGGAGCTCTGCTCCAATTGTCATCACAACAACAAATAACTAGACTGTTTCATTACACAAAATCAAACACCTCAAAGTCCTAATGTGACTACAAACTTTCATTATTGACCATAAGTATAAGATTATGAAGAAATACCTTGTCGCACGCTATTAACAAGTCATGAGCTCGTTGATGAAACAGAAATCCTGTTACTAAAAAAAATCAACAGAAAAGTTGTGAGTCCTATAAAATCAATGAGTAGAAAAATGTACTCAAATAATACTAGCATAACTCAATACATGTATATAATATATGGTCAATTAATATCAACATATCATAAATTTCAAATAACTAAGGTTACATGTACATAATTACGAAAAACATAAAACTTAACAAGTACAATTCAAGTAGTACTCTGTACAATTCAATCAAAATAATCAAAGTACACATATCATACAAAGGGCCAATAGAGTAATTTAGCCCCGCACACCTATATCTCCCACTGGACAGTTTTGCGCCCGCACACCAAATAGAATTATAAACGGAATCACTGCAATCTCCATACCTCATCCAAATCTACCCATTGGGGCTGAGTTACTAGAATATTTTTAATCAGTGTAAAATAATCAAATTAAAAATCTCCTAGGTGCACCCAAATTCTATTTCGAAAGTAAAAATCATTTCAGAAGAACAACATTTATGTTGGCCCTTATCAATCACAACCAATTCATTAGTCAAACACATTTCAAATAACTCATTTAAAAAACTATACATTCTTATTTACCTTTATATGAACACATTTACTCAAATATACATAAATAGTTAAACACATAGTAATCTGGCAACCAAAGGGTAGCAGTTAACCACTCATTGTTTACCAATCTTATTTGTCACTTACTCTTGTGTTCACACGCATCGTTGATACAACAACACTTTGTGAAGCTGCAATTATATTTTCTAAGTATTACTTCGTTTATCAATTTATAAGTTATAACATTCTAATTATGAAAATCTATAGATGCTAAGTTTTATGCATTTAAAGTTAACTTTTTTTTGCCATTTTCATAACCAACTTATAGATATGTTTGGTTTTAACTTACATACCTAACCAATTTCAACAAAACCAAGTTTAAACATTATATTTAGGAAGTTAATTATCTTTCTTGTTTAGGAACATGGAATTAAGACATGCACCACTCCAAAATTATCCCTTAATATGTTAGAAACAATTCTTATTCAGATATCATCAGCTAATTCAAACCATAACCCTTGACAAAATCCTTCAAACTGACTAAAGCTCACATAAAATCCTGCACGAACCTAGCTGCAATCTAATAGTTCTATAGATAAATGTACTTCGAATCAAGTTATGAAGCTTTGCAGACTTCATTTCAATACCAAAAGCTATACTTTCTCTGTAGAACTCCTAAATTAATTTAGTCTAAAAAATATGCGCAATATTGAATTTTCTAACTTATAAAATCTGCCATGCATTCCTTCAAAACCCTCCTAACTCCCATTTACCACACTTCATCCCACAACTAAATATTATTTGTTCATACTTACTATCCACTTTCCTTAAATCCTCAATTCACCACAATAACTGACCATTTTTTGCTTTTGTTTATGAACTTTTTATTCAAAATTCTAATAACAACTAACAACCAAAAATTAAATCTACCAAGTTTTATTCATAAAATTATACCTAATTTCTTGTAGAGCAGTTTGTCAAACATCTTAAATGCATAAATTACTTCAATTAATGTGTGTGTGTATATATATACCTATCCCAATTTAATCAACATATCACAGCAATTCAACATTACTAATAATCCAAACATAAATCTTGAACTTAATTTAGTTAATCAAAGTAACCATAGGCTTGAATCATAAAATTCACTCTAAACTTCTATGTTAAAAACTTTCATTTTTACACTTTTATTGATAACCAATTCAAACCCTTCATCTATATTAACACACAAGGAGGACAAGAAATAAGTTACAGGAAGGCAAGAGAATTACCAACACACGGCTGGCCTATCAAAGTGAGCCTGCCGTTGATGAACTAGTGGTTGTTAGCAGCTGGAGCTGCTGCCACTGCAAGAAGGAGTTGCCAAGCTCTACAAGTCCAAGTGGAGGCTCCCAAAGGCTGAATAGAGGAAAAGCTCTCATCTGCACAAGGAAGGCTGCTGCATGCCCAAACATAGTAGCTAACTTCACTGTTGCTGGCGTCAATTGGGGGTGCTCGGCCAGTTGAAGTTAAGAGGGCAAACATAGCAAGATAAAAGTAAGAGAAAATGAGGGAAACTTGGCTACAAAAAGAGTTAAGGAATGGCAGAATAGGGGAAGGCTGGAACGTGGCAATCCAATCACTCCTAAGCTGCACAATACCAGAAATAGAGCAAGAGAGAGTTGGTCTTGGCTAATGCAGGAAACTAGAGTTGCCGAGGACACCAAGAAAGCTTCATGGCTGTGTAAAGCAAAACTAGAAAATTCTGGAATAGAGCCAAGAACAGGGGAGTCACGCTCGCAAAAGAAAATGAAGGAAAGTGAGGTGGTGAAGAAGTTTCTCCAAGATTCGGTCAAGGTATATGAGAAATAAGAAATCAAAGAACAAAAGAAATGAATAAAAAAAAAATCAAGTCAAAGTCATATGCTTTAAAACACTACTAGAAAAAACTTGTTTTGTGAAGGACATAATCCGTCGCAAACTCATTTTGGGATGGATTATGTCTGTCAAATTTCTCGTCACAACAGAACTGATTTGTCATTAATCCATTGCTAATCATATAGCAACAAAAATATTCTCTTGCTATTCCATTGCAAATCATTGGTACAAAAATTAAATATTACCGTCGTTAAGTTGCTATAACAACATTCCCTGCAATTTAGTCGCAAATTCAAAACAACAATATTTAAAATTGTCACAAATCCATTGCAAAATTAAAATTTTCATTTTTTAAATTTCATCGCAAATCCGTCTCTAATTTTAAAAGTGAGATCCGTTATCTACATTGTAAATCGACAACAAATCCATCACTATTATCATTCAAGTTTGTCGCAAAGTCGTCATAAATTTTAAAATTAATAATTTTCAATTCCATCACATATCTGTCACAAAGCAGTCGCAAATTACATTCCGTCAAAAATCTATCACCAATCTGTCACTAATTTTAAATTCAATATATAAAATTCATGACAAAACGCTAATTTTCTTAAAATATTTACATATTTTAATCTTATTTTCCACATATTTTTACATCCTATTTTGAATAGTTAACATCAAGATATTCAAAAACCAAAATATAATTAACACAACAGAAAAATACATCAATTCAACAAACTTTATATTCTACATTTAACAAACCCAAATATGTGAGACTAAGATGTTCAAGACATATATATTCACCAAAAATATAAACATCTCTTCTTATATTATAAAAAACTCCCAAAATATCTGTTGCCCTTCATGACAGATGCTCTCCAAAAATATAAAAAATAAACATCTCATCTTATGTAATTCTTCATGTCATTCGTTCCCCAAAATTTTCTATGATGACTGCGGTATCTTCTTGTAGTCTTGGAATGTGCCATTGACTGGTGAGACTCCCTTTTGAAACCACCCAAGCTCCTCTACACTTTCGGATATTATATGCCCATCATGACTCACAGAAACAGAATAAACACGAAATTTGTATCCAAGTTGTATAAAAACATGTTGAATTAACTTGGAATATTGATAAAAAAAGTTTACCGTGAGAATGCCTCCTTGGAACAAGATGAGAACTTGAATTAGTGCCTCCAAATTCTACGTTACAACAAGCATTGGCAGGATAATTTCCAAGTTAGTTCAGGCAGTATATATTTATCTTATTTCTCATAAACAAGCACAATTGGTATACTTGTATACTACTGAAAAATTGACTGTACACAGTTTTACATCTAGTGATTGCAAAAATTAAAATCTCAGACAAAAAAAGCAACCTGATACATGCAATGATTAAAATGGCATTAGACAAATGGACTAGTCAGATCTAAATCCAATAGCGCAAAGGCAGTAGTTTAGCTATTCCTTATGTTTAGACACTCTTACAAAGATATGGATTATATAATAAAAGTTGAAGTAGTCAACTAGAGAAAGGATCTATTTCCATTGCAATTTGCAAGACATGAAAATATTGATTAACAAGCAACAAATGAAAAGATGAACTACCAAATGATTTGATGCCTCATCAAACAATATTATATGTGGTTTCTTGAATGTTATCTTTGCAAATGTGATTATGCTTTTCTGGCCACTGAATACAGCATTTTAAAAAAAAACAAGATACAACCCCATAAGAGCAAGACAATCTTTGGCTATAGAAGCAATAAACATTTGTTACAAAGATGCAAGGTAAACAATACCTGACAAAGTATACATAGGATGAAGTGTAAGATTTCCAGTTACACCAAAAGAACCAAAGTGAGCTTCGAGCTTCTGTTCAAGTACTCCCTACAAAAAGGAAAATTCAGATTAAGTAATTTCAAATAATTTCAGTATATTATGATTAAAGAAAAAGTAGAAAGAACCAAAGAATTAAAATTCGTTTCGAGGTACCATTTCAATAAGTTTAAAAATAAAAACGATTCGGGAAACGGTTGGAAATGGCATGGAAACAGTAAATTATTTGGAAACGCATATGTTATAGTAAATTTAAGTATGCTAAGGTAAAAATTTTAATATAGATATACAAAGTGAAAGAAAATATCAATTTAAAATCATTTTCAACCTTTTTTTTTTTTTTAGAGAAATAATAATTTTGAACCTTAGCATATGAAAATATGTAAAAAAAAAAAAAACACACACATATATATATATATATATAGATATATATATATATATATATTATGTAATACATATTTGTAAATAATTTAAAATATATATAATTATTATTTGAATATGTTAAAGGTTTAAAAAAATTTGATAACTCAATACAAAATAATTTTTTTTAGATTTATGTATTTTAACAATATAATTGATAAGTAAAATTTTTATTTGCGTAACTTATTTGTCCACAATATATGTAAAAAAAAGTTATTAATTTTAACTTTTAATTTAAAGAAAACATAAACTAAAAGTTTATTGTTGTTTTCTTTGGTTAATTAATTTTGTCTAACCAGTTTGTTAGAATTCTTTTTCTTTTTTTTCATAAAATTGAATGACTAAAATTGATGTTTTAGTTAAAAATCTTTTAAAATATATTAAATGTGTTAAATAGTTAGTGATTTAGTTATAGTCATTTTAAAGTAATGTTGGGTACAAGTAAGGCTAGCAGTCAAAGCCCAAAAAAGATAACACAAGTGCTCTGCCAAAGCCCAACAAAGATAACACAAGTGCTCTGCCAAAGCCCAACAAAAATAACACAAGTGCTCTGCCTTTAATGACTTTTATATGAAACGGTGCGTTGAAGTCTTCTTCTCCTTCACGAATTCTTGTCTTCTTCTCTACCACGCATTTTTGTACACCACGAAGAGGAGACAGAACTGTACTCTACACTTTGCACAATCGCCCGCCAAAGCAAAAATCCAAGTTGATCATGGAAAAAAAATTGCACCTCTCTCTATCTAACAGAAGTCCAGATTTGAAATTCATAAACTATCTATTTGGATCGACTTGTTTCGAGTGGAAACTGTGAAAACGACATCGATTCCATCTAAACTCCATAGGTATGTTTCTGTAGGTTAGTTTCGTGTCAGTAAGTGTGAAAACCGAATCAATTCGCCCAAAACACAAATTTTTATACCTGGGAAGGAACACGATGCAAACTTCCAATTGTTGGCAACTTATAAATACATAGAAGAGAAGTCCTCAGAAATGTTTTTTTCTTCTTTGTGCTAAAAAAAGAAAAAGAAAAGAAAGAAAGATAGTTACAACATAAGAACATTGAGAAGTCACAGGATATCAACACATCATATACAGAAGTTTGGTTCCAACTGAATGACATGTTCAACAGAAATGTATCCTAGATTTCTGCAATGCACTGGATACTTCCATGGTAATAGAAACCGAATTGAATATCATAAAATACATATAGAAATCACCAATCTAGAGAATCACGCTTATTTAACTCTTCAACAACTCTTAAATTCTAAACAAAATATAGATGCCAATCTGGAATCAGAAAGTGTGTCCTCGCCATGATCATCATTGGGTCATTATCCTTTCTACCACCTTACTCCTCGTACATTGTTGACATTGAGATCCACTTAAAATAAAACTCCCAAACCTTTGAGAGATAATCCCAAACTAACTGGTTTCAACTATAAGCAAATCAAGTACAAAAATAATAATATGACAAAATTAGGTTGTAGGTTTTTCTTTTCATGAGTTATTTTAATTAAACCAATCCCAATTAAGCTAGGACTAAGCTTAATTGAATTGAATTATTTCAAGTAAAGATTATTTATACAATTTGTAATTTGACATCTATTTGTATTATCTGCACAAACAGTAACCATTGCACAAATTAGGCATAGATTTTTAACATTTTCCAAATCACTAAAAAACACACAATGTTACCACAAATATTCACAAGAATTGTCTATACCAATAATTTGTTCCCCTTAAATATGATCTTATTAATATGTGTCTTAATTGTAGATAAATCAGTATGCATACACTTTTTGTAAAACTCCAGTAGAAGGCAAAATTTACAACTCCTTTTACTACTAATGAAATAAACTAGCATGTTAGAAAAAGAAAAAACCTCACCATATCCTTCTAATTTTTGGATATGAGTGCACCCATACAGTATCTATATCTCCCCAATGACACAGCAAAGCAGAAGATCTCCCCACTTTACTACCAAAACGAAATTGATTTATTAGCAAGACAAAAACTTCCCAATGAGAATGGACTACGCATTATATCAAACACCTTCACTTCCAAACAGAACAAAGATTCTCAGCTCAAACTATTGACTCCTAATTAACCATTAGACCATAAAGACATGAAAACACAAGTAAATATCAAAACCACAAGTATATATTCGACTATAATAATGAAATTTGTAGTTGGGTATTTACCAGGAATCATTGGAGTACTCAGAAAGCTTGCCTTTTGTAGAGAAAACAATCAAAGCAACCTCAGCATCACAAAGCACAGAGATCTCATTAGCTTCCTTCAGCAGCCCTGAATTGCAATCCAGCTGTCCATATCAATCCCAAAGTTCAATTTCTTAAACAGTACAGGGCATCCAGGACAACCAAATGATACATCACTACAAGAATGTTTAGAGACATCAAAAAGGTACAACAGTAAATGAATCTAGGTAAGAGAAGAGATATATATGTAGGTATATGGTCTATAGATATAATACAAAAATATTCTCTATGACCTCGCAGTCAAAATAAATAATACATGACTTACACACACCTAAATATAAACAGTTTGTGTGTTTATGAGATGTAATGTTGTGTGCTTGTCTATGTATACATTTAATTTTAAACTTTTCTAAAAATAGATGAAAAGAAATATATGTCAGTGCTTCAAAAAAACTATTAAGCAGAGAAGTAGAAAGGATAGCAAGCACCAGAGAGGGAGACCACTAAACTACCTGAATCTTATTATTGGGAGGCATGGTCTTTCATATGGAGTCGGGAACTCAAAGTAAAGCAGCTTAATTTCATCAGACCACTAACTCCAACCATATTGAACCAGTCAATCTCAAAATCTGATAAAATCGATTAAAAAAAGAAGAAGTATGTTACTGGGTACAGGGCAAAAAAAAGATCAAAATAGAGCCACAATTCTATGTACAATTTAAAGCATCAATGAAAAAAAATCACCTGCTCAAAGAACGTTGAAACACAAAAACTATGTAGTAATACAGTAAATGACGAGCTCAAATCGAGCAAAGAACATCAAACACAATCTGCAGACCAGAACAGACAATTTTAATTCTAGAACCATAAAAAAAAATGTCACAATCTGAGATTGACTAATCACAATTGAACAAAAATTAAATAATTCCGTTAACAAAACTAAAAAATAATCACCCACATCATCATAGACTTGCTCAAGTTGCAATCAACTTACCACAAAAACACATGAAATAAGACCAAGACACGATGCTGGAACAACATAAGCATGGCAGATATAGTTTAAGAAAAGACAACTACAAAAAATCCATAATGGTAACTCGAACCGAATCTAACTAGTTCGTAGAAATCAAAGCTAGCATTTTCATTACCCCATGTTGAAAACAGTGACTAGGTTCTTCTACCGGCAGTCTGTGGAGCTCAGTCGGAAAGAGGAAACAGCAGCCGCAGAGTAAAACCCAACACAAACCCTAAGCCCCAAAATTTTTCTTTGATTAGGAGGATTTGCAGAGGATGGACGGAGGTAAGCTATCAATTCTTTCCAACTCAATTACAAGGTTGCAGCTCCTTCGAGACTCCTCAGCATTCACAAGCCTCGATTTGGATTTCAGTTGGACAAGGCAGCAGGTCTCTTCCTACAAAACCAGACTCAAAAATCCTTTCTCTTTCCAGCCTTTGTTCTTTTATTTTTTCTTTTGCCTAAACCGGTGTGTTTTGTGGCTAATTTATGAGCCGTCAAATGTTCTTTTTCTATCTATATTACAATACAATGTTATATATAAATATATATTATTTTTTTTAAGAATAAATTTATATTAATTTTATGTTTTCATAATTATATATATATATATGACTTATTATTTTTTTTAATATATGTTTAATTATATATTTCTAAATATTATAAATATATTTAATTATATATTATAAATATTATACAATTTTTTTATTAATTATAAATATAAATACACAAGAAAATAAAAATAAAAATTCAATATTTATTAAATTAAAAAAAATCACATAACTAATAGTTAAATATTATTATCAATTATTAATATGATAACTAATCTTTAATTTATTTTATATCATAACATTTAAGTTTTAATAAATATATTAAAATACTAAAAACAATTAATATATGCATCCGTGCTTCATAACCAAAAAATAAAATGACTGTCTGCGCAAATTCAATAATTTATACATGAACATCGGAGGGTTGAAAGTGGATAAAGACAAAATAAATATTTAGCAACAAGACCAATGAAATCAAAATAGCATATTGGGTAAAGCATCAACATAGGTTAGCTTTTAGCATATACTTATGTCATAATAATTCTGATTTGTATATGTCACTTACTGAGGTCAATCTAATTTATAAGTTACGTCCCTATTATAATTTTTCCCGTTACATTAATTAAATGATTTTTTTAACAGATTATTAAACTAATAATGAGTTTTAGTTTAAAAGAAATATAATTATTGTTGTTTGTTTTTGTTTTTTTTTTTGGGTTGAAGAGGACAACATAATTTTTCTCAATCTAATAAGGTGTCAAAATCACATTTTTAACTGCGAATTTTCCGTTGCAAATAGTTATGACAAAAGCAACATTTTGATTAGCGATGGATTTTTGGTCGCAAATTATATTCCTTTTAGCGATGGATTATTCTGTTACAAATTCATTGCAAATTCAAAATCTTTAAATTAACGATAAATTATTTCTGTCACAAATCCTTCACAAACAGTAATAAAGAATAAAAAAAAACAAAATATGACATATAGCGACGAAATTTTCGTCAATATTCCATCACTAAGTTTAGCAACAGATTTGCGATACATTTCCATCACTAATATATCGCAATATTTGCGAGCCACTGATTTTCGAGCCAAATTAGCAACGAAATTCTAATCCGTTGCAATTTCATCGCTATGTAGCAACTGCTTGTATCCGTCACAAATCTGTCACTATATAGCGAAGGAATTGCGACAGAATTATTTCATCACTAAACTATTATTTTCTAATAGTGAAACATGTGGTGATAAATGAATTCTAGAGACATGTGTATATATATTCATATATTAAATTTATGTTCTTTTTATTTACACATGTTACACACCTCAATAAAATTTATACCACATCAAGTCAAGTTCCAAATCAACCAAGTTTTAATTTAGTTATACACACTTATATAATTTATTTACTTCAAATACTTGTATTTATTTTTACGATCATGAGTTATGCCAAATTGTTCAAATTTATATTTTAATATCGAATTATAACATGTTTAATTACATTGTTATTTATTTAATTTATTTATTTTTATAACTAGAATTAATATATTATGTCTAAAATTTTATTTTTTTGATATTGGGTACTGACAAGAACTTGGCCATCTGTGATAGAACTCAAAGTTCCAACCTCACTCATTTTTAAACATACTAAAACATAAAGCAGGAAGGGAAGCAAACTTGGAACATGAAAATGCTTGTTCATTATCGAATTCTGGATCATATGTAGGCTGCAAATATTCTTATATCACAACTTGGAAGGAAAAGAAAGTAGAAAATTTGATCCTATAATAGGATGATTAATTGATGATTAAAATTGAGCAAAAATGGAGGGAAAGTTGTGATATTTATAAGGGGCCGGTCCGCCTATTGATCTTGAAGGGTCCTGTCATGAGTCAAGTGATTAGTTTTGGTGATAGTCCTCTAAGTCTCAAACGGTCCATTTGCAGCCAAATCACAATTTTAACTCTTAAGAAAATTGCCAAAGACAAAGGCAGGACTCAGTTAAGAAAGACTTCCGAAGTCATCAGTCAAAGCACACTAGGAAAAGACAGTAGGAGGAGGAATGTTCTTCCCATCCCCCGGGTGAAAATGACTACAGCAAACATGTTTAGACTATAAACAAGTGGAGACAAATGATAAATACCTTCCCCCTCAAAAAGGGTTGAAATGAATTCAAATCTTCAGTGTCTTGAGACTCTTGACAAAAGCGGGTCTTCGACGATTCCTCACCCCTGTTTGGAATCTTAATTGGTAAACTTGTTCTATCTTGGCTTGTAAAATTTTGAATTTAAACATTTATTATGGTGTTCCATTATTTATTTCGAATGTGATACCCTCGCTAATGATAGACCTAGGCATTTTAATTTTAGGGCTAAACCATATTCTTGTTTGGATAAATTCAAGATGTAAGTTGTTATCTAAAACAAAGATTATTCAATATCTTGCTAGGAATCATAAATAAATTATCGCACAATTTTTTTTTTTATATATAATATTATACTTTTTTTAACTATGAATTACTATTCTTTTGTTGAAATATTAATAATATTTATTTACAAAATATAAATTAATAAAATATTTCTAATAAAAATAGAATTTCAACTCAAGAAATAAATAATTACTTGAGTTTAACTTGTGTATTAAGAATGCATGTAATTATGGTAAATATATAAATTTTGATTACTGAAAATATGAATATATAATTTATAGATTATTTGCCCAAGTCAAATTATATTTCTAGGACAAAACAAATGCGTTGGTTTCCGCAGGGACACAAACTTTAGAGATTTATCACACCCATCTCCTCTGATGCTACTTATGCCACCCATCTTACAGATTAGGAAGCGGACGATGTCAAAATAATGAGACGTATTAATGCTGACACAAGCTACTCATCTCAAAAATAAATCAGTTGTTTGACTCTTTTGACACTGCGAAACAAGTTAGAGATTATTTGACAACCACCAACACAGATCAAAGTTTAGAATCAAATTGATCAAGTAAGTATTATATTTACTATACACCAACATGAGGTTACCCTCTTCTTCTTCTTCTTCTTTTCTTTTTTGACTTAATTTTTTTCAAACAATTGCAATCCCATAAAATCACTATATAATCTATATTTTATAAGGGTCATAAAATTATTAAGTTTTATAGGGTTCAAAATGATTAAAGCATAGCTTTTTAAGAGTTAAAATATAATTTATCCAAAAATTTGTAGGAAGAGAAAAATGATAGCAATGTAAACTTTTAGAGGTCAAAAATAAATTTCTCTATAATCACAATTATAAAAGCTAACAAATTTTAGAAGAGTGAGAATGATTAAAGTAAAACCTTTAAGAGTTAAAGGTATTTACCCAAAACCTTGTAGGTAACAAAATGATAGAATTATAAACTTTAGAGGCTAAAGTGGAATTTTTCTACAATTTTGTAGGGGCAATGGCCCCTACAGGTTGTAGGTTCGTCTCTGCCCATGCCTCTACAAGTTATGAAGAGTTCAAGACCATTTCTCAATTAAGATGATTGCCAAAGACACCAGTCAAAGCACATAAGTAGGGAAAGACTGAGGATAGTTCTGCCCGTCCCCCACATGAAAAGGAATACAGAAAACATGCAAATGGTAAAGACCTTTCCCCTCCAAAAGGGTACAAATGAATATTATAGCTTCAATGTCTTGAAGACTCTTCACTAAAGCGCAGGTCTTCCACTATTTTTCAACCCATAAGTTACTCAGAAAAACTTTAATATGATATATGAGATGGACTTAGATATTTTGCTTTGGGAGCTAAACTATAATATATATATATTTCTTTTAGATAAATTCAGGTAGACCTTAGTGTCACAACTCAAGCTTGTCCAGTGCATGTCGCACATGGCCGCTTGCCTTGTGATGGGCACATTGTGGGTAGCTAGGCAGATGTCATGACACGATGACATTTTTGTAAATAGGTAGCCAGGGGTAGTTAGGCAACTGGAAAATATGATGTTCCCTCCTGCCAGAGGGACTATGGAGCAGAAAGCTCTTTAGGGGGGGTGTATAAGTGAGAAAATTCAAGATTGTACACGAGCTTGTCGGATGAGTGTCAAAGGCATTGGTGTTGCTTGTAACTTCCCCTACACCAAGTCATTTGCCTATGCCGTAGCCATGTCGAGAGAATGTCAAGAGCATTTTGATAGCATTGTAATATGATCATTTTTCAATTAATGAGAAGTTGAAGCCCTTTCTTGCAAACTATGTTGTATTTGCTTTCTTGCTACATTTTGCTTATATCGTTGCGCACTAGCCTTGCGGGTTGACACCCGAAGGGCATTGGAGAAGCTGACTTGCTACCCACTAGGGGTTAGCAAGTGCTACATAGGCGTCTTTGCGTGCTAGCAAAGTCGGCCCGTGACAGTTGGTATCAGAGCTACGTTTCGAACCGCTGAGGAAGTAGCAGTTGGTTGTTGTCATGATGAAGGGAATGACGAATCAACAAAAGTTCGATTGGATTGACTCGCAGTTGGGCGAGCTTGCTAGAATGTCTGACTCCATGATAGAGATACGGGCATCGTTGAAAGAGTTTGACATACCTGGATTGATTGAGAGGGTGACTACCCTTGAAGGACTTGTCAGTCGTGTGCGGGCACTTGAGAGGAATAAGAATGTCCAAGGCACAGGTGACAATGCTGTTGGGCTCGAGGAGTGAGTTAGTAGTATAGACCAAGCCCAAGAACAACTGGAGGGTGTGGTCTACACCATGCGTGGTGAATTTTTACAGGACATGGCCATCATGAAAAATGAACTTGGTGAGCTGAACACCAAGGACAACATCACCATGAGAGCTGTGGGTAATGACAACCATAACCCGTATACTGAGGGTGGGAGGCAACCTCAAATGAAAGTTCCTGAGCCTCGGGCTTTTGGAGGAGCACGAGATACAAAGAAGTTGGAAAACTTTCTATTTGACATGGAACAGTACTTTCGAGTAGTGAGAATGGATTCAGAAGAAGCAAAGGTGACAACAATTACTATGTACCTTTATGGAGATGCAAAACTCTAGTGGAGGATAAAGTATGTTGACATACAAGATGGTAGATGTGTAATTGACACCTAGGAAGATTTGAGGCGAGAATTGAAGGCCCAATTTTTTTCGGAAAACGTCGAGTACATCGCTCGGCGCAACTTAAGGGAGTTGAAACAGACAGGGACTATCCGTGAGTATATGAAGAAATTTGCGGGGTTGGTGTTAGACATTCGTGACATGTTGGAGAAAGATAAGATGTTTTATTTCCTTGAAAGCTTAAAGCCATGGGCGAGGGCCGAACTTCAACGACAGCGGGTCTAGGATTTGGCCACAGCTCAGGCGGTAGCCGAGCGCTTGACAGACTACACTCATGAAAGCTCTGCTAGTAAGAAACCACAACAATCTTCTAGTGGAGGCAATGGCGGACAGTTTGGCAAGCCAGGAAAGAATAAAAGTGGGGGAGGGGATCAAAGGAAACCTTCCTACCCCTCCAATAGTCCACAATTATCACGAGGGTCTATCTCAACCTCCAAACCAAGGACAATCTCTTGCTTCTTGTGTAATGGACCGCATAGAGTTGTGGAGTGTCCACAGAAAACTGCATTCAATGCTTTGCAAGCTTTGGTTCGTAAAGCACCTCAAAGTCATACTGATGAGGATGAGGATAAGGACGAGTTTGATGAAGATCAGCCCAGGATGGGGGCATTACGGTTTATTGGGGCACTCAAGAAGCATGCTGAGATTTCCAAGAAGAGCTGGGATAAGGGTCTCATGTTTGTGAAGGGCCATCTTGGTGGGAAGCCGACTACGAGTGTCATGCTGGACACGGGGGCTACCCATAACTTTATTTCTGAAGCAGAGGCCAAGAAGCTAGGCCTGAAGTTGGAAAATGACTCAGGCCGAATGAAAGCTGTGAATTCTAAATCCTTGCCTACTGCTGGGCAAGCCAAGCAAGTGTCTGTAAAGCTTGGGACATGGGAAGGCCAACAGTGATCAAACAACTTGGTAAGACCAAGCATCTGTCGGCTCTTTAGTTTAAGAAGGGCGTGAAGCGACATGAACCTACTTTTGTGGTCGTACCCTTGGTTATTGAGGATCAAGAGGATGGGGAGTCAGTGCTGCCAACCATACAGGGAGTTTTGAAAGAATATGAAGAAGTCATGCCCGACAAACTTCCACAAACCTTGCCACCGCGTAGGGGTATTGATCATGAGATTGAGTTAGTGTCAGGCATCAAGCCACCTGCAAAGGCTCCTTACAGGATGGCACCACCTGAGTTGGCTGAGCTCAGAAAACAGCTTAATGAACTACTAGAGTCGGGGTTCATAAGACCTTCAAAGGCACCGTTTGGAGCACCGGTGTTGTTTCAGAAGAAGTAGGATGGGAGCCTGCGAATGTGTGTTGATTATCGGGTGCTCAACAAGGTCACAGTGCGGAATAGTTATCCTATACCGCTCATTGCTGATCTTTTTGACCAACTGAGTGGTGCCAAGTACTTCACAAAGCTGGACTTGAGGTCCAGGTATTACCAAGTTCGAATTGCGGAGGGAGACGAGCCGAAGACAACTTGTGTCACTTGATATGG
This sequence comes from Quillaja saponaria, assembly GCA_029379385.1. Lineage (NCBI taxonomy): Eukaryota > Viridiplantae > Streptophyta > Magnoliopsida > Fabales > Quillajaceae > Quillaja > Quillaja saponaria. The sequence goes on from CM055612.1 coordinate 8,623,135, forward strand.
TGCATTTGAGTTCTTGGTGATGCCATTTGGGTTGACGAATGCACCAGCCATATTTTGCACTCTCATGAATCAGGTTTTCTGCGGGTACTTAGACAAGTTCACTGTGGTTTACTTGGATGACATTGTGATCTATAGCTCCACTTTGGAAGATCACAAAAAGCACTTGCAATTGGTTTTCAACAGGCTGAGAGAGAATCAGTTGTTCGTGAAAAGGGAGAAGTGTTCTTTCGCGTAGAAGCGGATCAAGTTTCTTGGCCACATTATTGAGCAAGGTCGTGTCCGAATGGATTTGGACAAGGTGAAGGCCATCCAAGAGTGGAGGACTCCCACTAGCGTGACTGAACTGCTCTCTTTCCTTGGTTTAGCAAATTACTATAGGTGATTTGTTGAAGGCTATTCAAGGAGAGCTGCGCCCCTTATAGAGTTATTGAAGAAGGGCACAGTTTGGCATTGGGATGAGCCATGTCAAACTACATTCGAAGACATGAAGTTGGCTATGATTAATGATCCTGTTTTAGCCTTACCAGATATCTCAAAGCATTTTGAAGTTCAGACTGATGCATCTGATTGTGCCCTTGGGGGAGTCTTGCTTCAAGAGAATCATCCTGTTGCTTATGAGAGTCATAAGTTATCACAAGCCGAAAGGAGGTATACAGCTCAAGAGAATAAGATGCTTGATGTTATTCATTGCTTGCGAGTGTGGAGACATTACTTGTTGGGGTCAAAGTTCATTGTGAAGACTGACAACACGGGAGTTAGTCATTTCTTTACACAGCTGAAGTTGACACCTAAGCAGGGCCGTTAGCATGAGTTTCTAGCAGAGTTTGATTTTGAGTTCGAGCACAAGGAGGGGAAAAGTAATCAGGCAGCTGATGCCCTTAGTCGCAAGGCTGGGCTTGCGGCAATGACCTGCGTAGCATACATATCGGCTAGTCGTGTTGCTACTTCAATGTGAGAGCGCATTCGAGAGAACTTGGATAAGAATCCAGTTGCTCAAGCTATCATAAACCTAGCCAAAGAAGGGAAGACTTGTCAGTTCTGGGTGGAGGATGGACTACTGATGGCGAAGGGAAGCCGATTGTTCGTTCCCAAAGCAGGGGACCTGCGAAGGACGCTCATGAAGGAGTGTCATGACACTTTGTGGCTGGACACCCAGGTTAGCAGAGAACTTATGCCCTTATGAAACAGGGGTATTACTGGCATCAGATGAGAGAGGATGCAGTTAACTACTCTAAAATGTGTCTTATCTGCCAGCAAGACAAAGTTGAGCGGAAGAAAATTGCAGAGCTATTAGAGCCATTGCCGGTGTCGACTCGTCCATGGGAAAGTGTGTCTCTAGACTTCATCACCAGTCTTTCAAGAGTGGGAGATTTGTCTACTATCTTGGTGGTAGTGGATCGGTTTTCGAAGTATGCCACATTCATCTCGACACTAAAATATTGCTCGGCAGAAGACACAGCACAATTGTTCTTTAAATATGTTGTCAAATATTGGGGTGTGCCCAAGAACATTGTCAGTGATCGAGATAGTAAGTTCACAGGGACTTTCTGGTCCGAATTATTCAACTTACTCGGTTCACAACTTAACATCTCATCTAGCTATCATCCACAAACTGATGGCCAGACTGAGAGATTCAATGGTATGCTCGAGGAATACTTGTTCCATTTTGCCAATGTCAACCAGAGAAATTGGCCAAAGCTACTAGACACTACTCAGTTTTGCTTTAATGCTTAGAAGAGTTATGCAACAAACATGAGTCCTTTTGAGATTGTTACAGGGTAGCAACCGCTCCTACCACACACACTTGATGGGCCTTATACAGGAAAAAGTCCTAAAGCACATCACTTTACTAAAAACTGGAAGCAGAACATTGACATTGCCCGAGCATACTTAGAAAAAGCTTCTAAGAGAATGAAGAAATGAGCTGACAAGGGACGTCGACAGCTGGAGTTCCAAGTTGGGGATCTTGTATTGGTCAAGCTCACGAAGGAACAACTAAAGGGACTGAGGGGGCAGGATCACAAGCTTATTCATAACTATGAAGGTCCACTTCCAATTGTTTCCAAGGTTGGGAAAGTTGCCTACAAGATCGACCTTCCACCCTGGATGAAGATACACCCAGTGATTCATGTTTCCAACTCGAAGCCATATCATCCTGATCCAGAAGATCCAGCACGTAACCAGTCAACCAGGCCAGTAGTCAATCTCAAGAAGCCACCAAGCAGAGTAGCAGATGAGATTCTAGCTGAAAGAAGAGTGATTATCAGAAGACGCCCACGACTTGAGTTCTTAGTCAAGTGGAAAGGTCTTGGAGATGAAGAAATCAGCTGGGAGAAAGTTGAAGATCTGTCAGAGTTCCAACAGAAGATTGAAGACTTTCAAGCAGCTGAGTCAACGAGGACGTCGACCAATTAAGTGGAGGAGAATGTCATAACCCAAGCTTGTCCAGTGCATGTCGCACATGGTCGCTTGCCTTGTGATGGGCACATTGTGGGTAGCTAGGCATATGTCATGATACAATGGCATTTTTGTAAATAGGTAGCCAGGGGTAGTCGGGCAACTGGGAAATATGATGTTCCCTCCTGCCAGAGGGACTATGGTGTAGAAAGCTCTTTTGGGGGGTGTATATGTGAGAAAATTCAAAATTGTACACGAGCTTGTCGGATGAGTGTCAAAAGCCTTGGTGTTGCTTGTAACTCCCCCTACACCAAGCTATTTGCCTATGTCGTAGCCATGTCGAGAGCATGTCAAGAGCATTTTGATAGCATTGTAATTTGATCGTTTTTCAATTAATGAGAAGTTGAAGCCCTTTCTTGAAAACTGTGTTGTATTTGCTTTCTTACTACATTTTGCTTACATCGTTGTGCACTAGCCTTGAAGGTTGACACCCGAGAGGCATTAGAGAAGCTGACTTGCTACCCACGAGGGGTTAGCAAGTGCTACATAGGTGTCGTTGCGTGCTAGCAAAGTCGGCCCGTGACACTTAGGCAAGCACCCCTCCTAAGTGCAATGGAGGTCACTAGCCAAGGCCATGAGCCTTGTTGATGGCCCATTGACCCCGTCAGGTAAGTAGGAATCAAAAAGTCTTTTTGGAAAATAAAAAAATAAATAAATACTTTGGCCTATATAAGTACTTACATCCAAGGTTTAAAAATTCGTGTCAAAACGTATGAAACGTTTCCATTTCTACATTACCCGAAACGAAACTCACTTATAAAAACATAACATCGTTTTCACGAGAAACGGGAGCATTTTCACGCGAAATAGGAGCGTTTCCACACAAAACGGGGTTGTTTCTATCGTTTTCACTTGAAATTGGTCTACACAAACAGGATATTTTCATAATTTACAAATCTAAAGTTTTGGCTCTAGTTCTCTTCATTTTTTAGGATTTCAAAATTTTTTTAAATTTTATTTGATGTATATTCAGATGGTATAATTTAGCGAGAATAATTCTTTTTAGGATTTCACCTATGTTAGGTTTCTTGACCTCTTATTTATTTATTATTATTTTTTTATACAAATATTTTGTATTAATTTAGTTTAACTTAGTGATGGATAATATTAAATTTTGAGAACATATATATGTTGGTTCAAATTAAAAAATTCATTAAATATGAGTTGTGCATTTGTTAGTCAGTCCACTATTAGTTTGATGTAATTGTAATTTAATATTTTTCTTCAACTTGTATGTCTATGTTTAGAATTTTACTTTGTATATATTTAATAGTATTTTATGTATTAAATCAATAATGTTAGATACCTACAGTTATTATAATATATGTTTTATTATATATTTCCATGCGTTTTCATAAAAATTAACGTTTACATGTCGTTTTTATATTGTTTCTCGAATCGTTTCCGTTTTTAGGCTAGTCAAAATGGTACCTCGAAACGAATTTTAATTCCTTGCTTGTATCCATGATCTAACATACATAATGCAACAGGTCATATATTTTTTGTATAAACTTGAGCAAGGGATATATTTGGGGGGGGCTAAATCATAATTTCTTTTTCCTTTTATATAAATTTAGTAGGTAAGTTTATATTTAAAACAAAAATTATTCAATACCTTATTAGCATCACACAAAATTCTTTTTTTCATGTAATATTGAACCATTTTTTAAATATGAATTACTATTTTTTTTAAATATTAAAAATTCCTATTTATCAAATATTTCGACTAAAAATAGAATTTCAAGCTCAATAAAGTTCTTCCCATATGAAAATAAATACAAAAGACATGTCAAACTATAAACAAGTGAATACAAATGATAAAGACCTTCCCCCTCCTAAAGGGTAGAAATTGATATTAAAACAAAAAATATTCAGTAATTTCTTAGCAATCATATATTAATTATCACACAAAATACTTTTTTCATGTAGTATTGAACTATATATATATATATATATATATATCTTTCCCTTACATATCTCAATATAGTTTCTAATATATGATAGAATTTTAATTTATAAAAAGATCAAATTTTATGATTACACTATCCTTCCTTGTAGTATGATATTTTAATTAATAATTATATTAAAAAATAAAAAAAATATCATAAAAGTATTTTAATTTTTATAATAGTATAGATATAGGCCTATCTCTGATTCTCACCTCACATAATTTGGATTGATATGAAAAAAGGGTTGTTGTTGTGGGGGTACGTAGTTAACTAAATTTCCACTTAACTTTTTATTAAACCAAAGCGTAACATTTTTTAAAAATTTAAAAAAGAAAACTAAGGAATCAAAAAGTCTTTTTGGAAAGTAAGAAAATAAAAATAAATAAATATTTTGGCCTATAAGTACTTACATCCATGATCTAACACATACATATCGCAGGCCACATATCTTTTATATATAAAAACTTGAGGAAGGGATATCCTGGTGCAAACATGGCTTTCCCTAATTATAAGGTCTCTAGACTATTTATCGGAAAGCCCACAATCATAATGATAGCTGTCATGACAATGGTGTTGTTCGTAGCTACGGATGCAGTGACTTTCATACCAGGTTGGTTAATGCTAGTTCTACTTTACCCACTTGCTTGTGTTTTATAATTAGGAATTAGAATTATTAATCCGAATTTATATTATTTTTGAAATAATTAAACATGGCATATTGGTATCCCTTATTAATTTGTAGGACGAAAAGCTCTTCAATATCCATACAATCCGCCACCGCCCTATGCAACAGGATGGGGAGGCTATTATGTCCCGCCAAAAAGTGGATACCCATGAATGGCCGGAGACATGCAGTAGTTTTCTGATATATATATATATATATATGAAATAAAGTACAGATTCAAGACATGCTCTGGAATTTACTACATCTCCAAGCCAGAAATCTCATATATGTAAATGGTTGCTTCATACGTACGTTGTATAACTGTATTCATTCATAGTTATAGAGGGATGCAATGATGCAATGATGCAATGATGCAATGATGCAATGATGCAATGATGCAATGATGCAATGATGCAATGATGCAATGATGCAATGCTGCACCTATAGATCCCTGCATTTGTGAATCTTAAACTGTAAGTTCTAGTATGCACTGAGTTGGTACATGTAAAATATGTAATTCATCTCTCTTTTTTCTAGCATCACTCTTAATATCTTGTGGAGAAGTGAATATGACCGTGCTATCAATAAATTAAGGAAAGAAGCCACAGAATACTGACATGATAATTTTTCATAATATCTATGAAATTTTCACTACTCATCTGACCTTCTCCAAACCCACATCATAAATAATTTTATCTATAATTTCATCTAGCTCTTCATTCAGTGTATCATAGAAGTTTGGTGTTGGATACCGAATGACGTTGACATCTTCTGTTAGTGATACGTAAAAAGTTAACAGTGAGAAAATAAATAATATTAAAACATCTCACTTGAAGCTGCGGTTTCACTTTAACTATAAATAATTACACATAATTCCTCTGCTAAATTAACAACAACTCCCTATCTCTCCTCTTGTATTTTTATTTTTTTGTTTTCATCCTCCCCGCTACAATTCTTTTCTTCTCCATCACACCTAAATCAATAGACTGAGGACAAGAAAAAGAAAAAAAGAGTTTACTCACCCCCAAAAAATTAGGAGCTTTTGCTTTTTCATAAACTTGAAAGATCCCAAATTAGCAACTTGGTCAATCCTTGATGGCTAATCCCCTTTACAGATAGAAGAACTTCCACTCATCCATCTTCTTGATTCAAATTCAAATCAGAATCATACCCCGAGAAGAAGAAGAAAGCCAAGAAACACCACTTGATCAGACCCTAAAGCGGTTAGAAAATTTTCTTACTTTTGTTGGGTTTAACCAGTCCTCCGTGAAGAGTGCACTTCCGGGACCGCATCTTGCAGCAAGTGGTACCCCTAGTCCACAGAACAACCAAGCTGTCATGATTTGCTCATCGATTCAATGGCTGGTCCTGAGTTAGAAGCAATCAGACAGAAGAGAATGCAGGAGCTTATGGCTCAGCATGGCATGGGTAATCAACTGAATTCTGAGCAGTAAAATGCTCAGGAGGATGCTAAGAGGGAGTCAGAGGAACGGAGACAAATGAAGCTTAGTCAGTTATTGTCAAGTGAAGCAAGAGAAAGACTTGCTCGAATTGCTTTGGTGAAACCTGAGAAAGCAAGAGGTGTTGAAGATGTTATAATAAAAGCTGCTCAAACGGGTCAGATAGCTGAGGAGGTATACTTGATCAATCTTGTGTCTAAGTGCTATACAAATGATTCTTTATTACTTGTCGGTGTGATACTTAATCTTAACTTTTGAAGCATAAAATATACTTTTGGCAACCATATGTTCTATAGCATTTCGAATTAGATCTATCTATTTCTTTTTGTATAAAATTATCAAGTCTTTCAATCTATATTTGTTTGGTAGTTCATCATGTTGGTTAAAGACCTAAAATTTGTGGAAGTAGCCAGTATGTAGTTCCTTTTTTCCAAAGCCTTTATGTATGGTAACTATGTTTGTTTTGATTTGTAGAGAAAATTAGTAGCTCATGACACGTTCTAACTTCTAGTGGCTCATCCTCGATGACTTGAGTCAGACTCATGTGACTAGGAGGGATAATAAGCTTACTTTTAAATTTATTCAATCGGAAAATGAGAAATAAAAATTTTCCCTCCTACCTGAGAAGAGAAGCATAACACAATGTTATTGAGAGAAAAAAGAGTATGCTATGGAAAGAGTGTGGAGAATACCAGGAAGTATTGGCCAGAGCTGAAAAAAATCACAATTTAGAGGCGTCGAAGTGTTCTTGACGATGATGATTATTTCTCAGTCACTTCAAATTGTATACAATGTTAAGTCATAAGATGCTTTATGCTGTGTTTATTGCCAAAAGACTCTGTAATTTGGGTTGTGAAGTAAATCTATCTCTGATTTGTAATTTAGGTTTTTCCTGCCAATCCTCCCAATCGAAGCTGGAAACTTTTTTGGTGTACTGAATCTATACCGGTGTGAATTATTGCTAGCTTCTGAAGGGTAATTCAAGGTTTGAAGTTCGAGCCTGACCTCAAAAAAAAAAGAAAAAAAAATAATTGGCATCTACTATTATGTTATGTTTGAGCTCAAGAATATCTTATGTAATTTAAGCTTTAATTTTGATCACTGGGTTCATACAGTGCCTTCATAAACTTACACTTGAGCTGAGAGATGGGGGAATGATGGAAGTGATGTGATGGGCTTGGAAAATAAACTTTTTAGTTTTGTTTTCAATTTGTGCATACCATCTAAAGGAAGATTCAGAAGGTGAATTGGTCGTGACAATAGCTTTGGAAAAACAAATATGGCACAAAGCTTATAAGAAGCATGTCTGAAGCACTATAACTTCTTCAAGAGTAGAATTATGTATTACAGAAATCCTTATGCTCTCTTCATCTCTTGTGTCTTAAAATGTTGTAAGGAGTCCTGAGTTATTTAGAATTCTGATTTTTTGAAACTGGGTGGACTTGTTTTGCTTAGACATCTGTTTCTGGTTTGCATATTATTCATGTGTTCAGGGTGTAGTGGATTGACTGTTGATTATTGAGCATTGAGTTATGGCAGACTCTTGTTTCTAGCTAACTGGTACTTCCATTATGATTTTTCTTATTTCAAACGTCTCTGTTGCATATTCAGGTAGGAAAATAATTAAGAGTCAGGTAGTCCTGGTTGGGATGCTTCATTTTTTATACAGAAAACCGAGGATGTGGCTAGAGCTGTAGCTGCTGCTGCAACAGCTGTTCGTGCTCCACGACCATCCGTTGTTTTTTCTTCAAAAGATGATAACAGTGGTAGCTCAATTCAAAGATTGCATAATCAATTTACAAGAGTACTAAAAGGCATCTCACATCCTCCTAAACTGAGAATTGGAAGTTACAATCCTGAAATTTTGACTAGCCAAAAATGACAATGCCAACAATGGGCACACTTTCAATTGCAGCAATTGGTACCGTCTTGTGCTTAGTCGCGTTTTCTTTTCATGTTCCTAGTACTCAATTTTTGTTATAGATATTTAAAGCTGGTGAGTGGTGACAGTTTTTTTAGATATCAGTAGGTGGATCCCCATACTGTCTTGGTTTTCCCTTCAGTTATTTGCCTCCAGTGCCTGTTGCTTATTTGAAGTTGCAGCTCTTCTTTTTTTCTTTTCAAATTGTCATACTTGTGCTATTTTTTCCAAGCTACATGCCATTCTGGTTCTTTGGGCTCTGTATTGTTAATTATTAAAGAAAAATGCAGGGCAATCCTCATGTTATTTCCAGGAAGAATTGATTTATTTGAATGTGCAGATTCATAGATCTTTAAAGAAGTCTACAAGGCTTTTCGAGAGCATGGTAGTTGATGGACTTCATCCTATTTGTGATATTCAGGCGTTGCAAAGGCAATATATTGGTAGAAGGTCTGAAGGCTCTGGTAAATTGAGAAATGCACTTAGTTATTAGAGTCAATCCCGTGTAGAACCCAATATTGAACCTCAGGTAAGGATCCTTGGTAATAATAATGATTTCTTATATGTTGCTACTATTTTTAATTATTACATGGACTGATATTTTGCATCTAATATGTAATTTGAGCATTGTATATGCCTTTATTCTGCATATTCTATTTGTTTATCCTCCAGAAAATCAGTTACCTGTTAAATACAAGGATCTTCTTTCGTTTTGCTTCACTGGAGGCCTGCAGGTTGGGTTTACACTTGGTGATTTAAATTTTCTTTTGTGTATCTGAAAGTTAGATTGCTGTGTCTTTATTTTCTTTTCCTCATGTGGTTGTTTGGCTGTCAATAATAGCGAGTCATAACTAATGAATAATGACTGAAGCTTTTGTTAAGTAAGTTCATATTGGCCTGTGAAAAAAATTTCAGGGAGGAGACAGACTACTAGCAACTCCTTAAACAAATATATGAATGCATTGTTTTTTTCTTCTTTTTCTACTGTTGAGCCCATCTGTAGTTATTTACTTAGGTATCTGCTAAGCTCTGAGTCTTTTCTTTGTTTTTGAAAAGAAGTGTAACTGAAAAAGATGTTATCAAATTTCACCTCATGATTTTTGAATTCTTTATTTCAAGTTATTCAAGAATGAACTTTGGGTTACTGTCAAACTCTGATGTAGATTTTTTTGTGGGACTTAGTGGTGTTGCTTCTTCTGTTTCTTAAACATTTTACTTGGTTTTTTCAATTATAATTTCTTGGTATTTAGTCCTCAGTCAAGTTTCTTCTTATTATATTATGATTAGACTTTATCATATTTCTGGATCAAGTTACAGTAAAAAAATAGGTCTCGTGCATTCTTTACTGAAGCCAAAAACAACCTTTAATGAAACCCAATGAAGCGTCAAGCCTTAGGACCGTTGACCCTGGTTCTTTTTTTTTTTACTACTATCGGCTAGTCATGAAACTTCAAATTTATTGTTCTAAAACACAACTTACTTTGTTTTGTCAGATTCAGTTTATGTGTATATGATAGCCGAAAAATAGTTGAATTTTGATTTGTCCTTTATGTCAAAGAGCTACCTTCATATCATATTAAGTTAGCCTGTGACATTGCTACTAGAGTAAATTTTAGCATCTTTTCTATGGAAACTTTGTTAAGAAAATGGTCCAAGGTTTACTAACAGAAAACAATTTATGAACCTCGATTCGTTTCAAGATGAAAAGCAGGAAATTTCAATAGAGGTTTTTATCATCTACCAAGCTATTATTCTAGATATAAGGACATTAAGAGATTCATTAGCTTATTTTGCCAGTTTCTTAGATGATCCTGTTTTAGTGACGATGTGCATGAATTTAACATTTTTCCACTTTGTTTTAGGAGTAGCAAATTGTTTGGAAAATAGGAGATGAGCAATGCTTAATCATGACACAAAATAGAATTTGGTAGTGTTGTGTAAAAAGAGTGTCTTGAAGTTGCTCAATCTGCAATTATGTTGAGTCAAGTGACATAGTCAACAGTTGATGATTTTGAGTTGTAATGCCTGAAACAAAGGAAGTTTTCTCAATGAAGAAAAGATAAAAAAATGTTGCACTATTGGAGTTTAATGTTCCATCTTTACTATATCTTTTTTATCTTTAAATTTGACTTAGCACTTTAGTTTGAAGCTGACATGCCTATTGCTATCATTATTTTCTCTTTGTTTGCAAGGGTTTTGTTACTCTCTAAATTGCAATTTGATCACTTGGATTGTATATCTTGTTCTGGTAACCTATATTCAAAATCATTCATGCTTTGTAGGTTGCTGATGATTCAATATTGCATGGCTGCTGTGTCTTTGGTTGAAGAACTTGTACATATTACAGGAGCTATTGTTATCTTGATTATGTCTTGTCTTATCTTGATTATGTCTTGTCTGAAGATATAATCTTAATTAAGACCTGAAATTTTTTTATATTTATTTAAAAAGAAAAAACATTATACCATTACCAACCAACTTGGTATTTCTTTTTTAAAAATGACCATTACAATAAGGTTGGTCGGTAAATTACTGACCAACTTCAATTCTTTGCCAAAACAATTCTCCAAGCAACTTTAGTTGATCAAACTCAAAGTTGGTCAATATGTTTGTTAGTATTATCGACGATGATTTTTGTAACCGACTATTATCAACTAAAAGTTAGTCGGAACATCTTTACCAACCAACCTATGGTCATAAACTATCAACTTGTCAATTTTATCATATCATCGTTGGCTGCGGGCATCTTGACGTTGAGTTCTCTATTATATACAAATACTATCTTAAGATTGTTGAAAATTATAATAATCAATGGGGAATTTAATCTTTATGCCTGAGTCAAATGATAGGCATCATGTTCTTAAAATAGTATTTGTATACTTATATAATAAACAGGGTTACACTGAGCCTGTTTCTTATGATAAAATAGGCATCTTCTATATTTGGGATGCAATTTTCAATATAGATAGAAAATAAATATAAAATTGTCAGGAAAAAAAAGAAAAACTTATTCTCATTGTATCAAACCTTAAACTCGTTTTGTAGTTGTATATCCTAAAGATATCTTGTAAATGTTACACATTGTTCATAAAAAAATATAATACTAACAACTGTCTTTTGGAAAAGTCTGAATTTAAATGAAAAACATGATTTCCTATTTTAAAATTCAATGACATAATTGTTATTTTTAAATTGTAAGACACAATTGTTCCTTTAGTGACTTGTAGGTCACGGGTTCGAGGCGTGAAAACAGCCTATTTGTAAAAATGTAAGGGAAAGGCTGCGTACATGTGTACCCACTCTCTCTCTACCCCCACAATAGCCCGGGAGCACTTTGTGCACCAGGTGAGCCCTTTTTCAATATGTACTACAATTTGTCAATTATTAGTCTCCCACATTGATTTTATTTCTTACACATTAATTTAACCATTTTTACAATTTTTTTTAAAATTTCCAAACCATGTACTTATATATTACTAGAATAAAATCTTACTTTGAATTGAGTGGTTTTAACATGATCTCAGATGGAGTTAGATACCCATTTAATTAAGACTCACGGCCGATTAATACACTATTTCATTTAAGATTAACTTGTCAGGATGAGATCTTTTTACACCTGGTATAACAAGTCTTATACCCTACAAATAATGTACGACCTTCATCCACCATTGGATCTGCAGCTTCCAATGTCAATAATAACACTCATAAATTTTTTGCTAAATTTAAAGAAATTTTTAAAACATGTATGTATGAAAAGTTAAACTGTTACCCTCATTAATAAAAAATAATTCCCTTTTTGAGAGAGTAAACATATTTTGTATTTTTAGAGCTTAAACAGTTGAAGATGATATAAATCAAAGCAACCAAGAGATTATAAGATCAGTCCTGAATAATTTGAAGAGTATTCGAAGTCGTTGGACCTTCTTTGTCATATTTCTATACTATCACATTCACCATAACTAGAACAAAGAAGCTTGGAAACTCACAGAAACTTCATACTTTTACAGAACATAGACCCCCTAAAACGAATAAACTTTTGAAAATTTTCTTCTTTACTATTAATTTAACCTATCATGGAAGTAGAACATTTATTCTAGTATATTCTTCAAAATGCATGAATGAAGTAGGCTTAACCTGAGCAGAATAATGGCAAGAAAAACAGTAGGATTCCAGTGGAACATCAGAAGTAGAAGATAAAATCAAAGATGATCACAAGTGTTTCTAGTATAAAAATATGCACCTATTTGATGCACACCTTTCAATTCCGTAGGAATTTCTTGATCTCCATTAATTTTATTAAAGCTTCCCTCATGTAATTGAATCTGACCTCCAAAAAAAAAAAAAAAAATTATAATTGGCATATTCTGGTTGAGCTCAAGAATATCTATGTAATTTGAGGTTTAATTTTGATCACTGGGTCCATACAGTGCCTTCACAAATTTACACTTTCATATAATATATAATCCTATAAGATGCACAAAACGAGCCCTACATGTGTTATTAGAGCTAGATATATATGAACTTAGAACCCTAAAATTTGTTTAATTAACATAAAATAATAGGGTTCATTGAAGTCAGATTTTTGAACTCAAAAATCAAAATCTTAATTGTCTGAGATTGCGTTCCTAATGTTGGGGTTTTTGTTCCTCTTCAAAATATCTTTAATTTGATATATGGTTTATAAGATTTCATCAACTATAAGTTGATAAATTTGAATTTTAAGATTCGGTTTGACATAAAATCGAATTTAATTTTTGGATTTGAAAAGTTAGGGTTCATAGAATTTCAATTTCAATGGATTGACATATTTTTGATATAATATGAAATTGTTTTAGGGTTTTTGTTACAATACAAAAAATTGGACAAAAAATTGGACAAAAAGCATCAAAAGTAAGTGTACTCACTTTCCATTTTCAATGCAAGACACACTAGACCAAGAATAATAAGATGAACTGAGATTCCAACCAGATAGAGCATTATGGGGGTCTGAAACTATGGATTTGAAAGATAGAGGAACTATCATACCCCACACGAAGACATAACTAGTTGGAAGATTGGGTATCCAACTCTCCGTAACCATGGCTTCAAAACAAATAAATAAATACGACTCTTAACTAAAACAATGCATAAAAGTAAAGTTTATAAAACAGAAGTTAACTATAAAGTTTGCTTACTGAAACATATAACAATTTACTAAAATTTTTGGCAAAGGTTCCCTATAAACGGAACATGCCTAAAATACAAATATTTAAACTCTAGTTACATTCAACTAGTTTACACAACACCAATATACACATGGAGCTCTGCTCTAATTGTCATCACAACAACAAATAATTAGACTGTTTCATAACACAAAATCAGACACCACAAAGTCCTAATGTGACTACAAACTTTTATCCTTAACCTCAAGTATGAGATTCTGAAAAAATACCTTGTCGCATGCTATTGACAAGTCATAAGCTTGTTGATGAAACAGAAATCCTGTTACAAAAAAAAAATCAACAGAAGAGTGGTGAGTTTTATAGACTCAGTGAGTGGAAAAACATACCCAAAAGGCACTAGCATAACTCAATACAAGTATATAATACATGTTCAATTAATATCAACATATTATAAATTTTAAATAACTAATGTTACACGTATATAATTACGAAAAACATAAAACTAAACAAGTACAGTTCAAGTAGTATTTTGTATAATCCAATCAAAATAATCAAAGTAATCAAAGCACACAAAGCATACAAAGGACTAAGGGAGTAACTCAGTCCTGCACACCAACATCTCCCACCTGGCAGTTTTGCGCCTGCACACTAAACAGAATTATAAATGAAATCATTGAAATCTTCATACCTCTTCTAAATCCACCCACTGAAGCTGAATTATTCAAATATTTTTAATCAGTGTAAAATAATCAAATAAAAAATCTCCGAGGTGCACCCGAATTCTACTTCAAAAGTAAAAATCATTTCAAAAGAAAAACATTTGTGTTGGCCCTTATCAACCACAACCAATTCACAATTCAAATAACTTATTTAAAACACTATACACTCTTATTTACCTTTATATAAACATATTTATTCAAATGCACATAAACAGTTAAACACATAATAATCTAAAAACCAAAGGGTAGCACTTAACCACTCACCGTTAACCAATTTTATTCGTAGCATTCATATGTGTTATTGATACAACAACACTTTGTGAAGCTACAACTAAATTTTTCACATATTACTTTGTTTATCAATTTATAAGTTATAATATTTTAATTACGAAAATATATAGATGCGAAGTTTTATGCATTTATTTATTTTTTTTTTATTTTATTTTTTTTATTTTTTTGCCATTTTAATAACCAACTTGGAGATATGTTTAATTTTAACTTACATACCTAACCAATTTCAACAAAACTAAGTTTAAACATTATATTTAGGAAGTCAACTTTCTTTCTTATTTAGAAACATGGAATTGACACATGCTTTACTCCAGAATTTTCCTTTAATGTGTTAGGAACAATTCTTATTCAGAGATCCTAAGCTAATTTAAACCATAACCCCTGACAAAGTCCTCCGAACTGACTGAAGCTCACCTGAAATCCTGCATGAACTTAGCTGTAATCCAATAGCTATACTGATAAAATACTTCGAATCAAGTTACTAAACTTTACAGACTTCATCTTAATACCAATAGCTATAATCATAAAGTTATAACTAGTTTCTTGTAGGCATTTTATAAAACACCTTGAGTGCATAAATTACTTCAATTGATGTGTGTGTATATATATAACTATCCCAATTTAATTAACATGTCACATCAATTCAACATTACTAATAATCCAAACATAAATCTTGAATTTAATTTAGCTAATCAAAGTAACCAAAGGCTTGAATCATAAAATTTCATCACCAATTCACTCTAAACTTCTATGTTAAACACTTTCAAACTTCCATTCTTACACTTTTATTCATAACCAATTCAAACCCTTCATCTATATCAAAAGAAATATGTTACATGAAGGCAAGAAATATGTTACATGAAGGCAAGAAATATGTTACATGAAGGCAAGAGAATTACCAACCCACAGCTGGCCTAACAACTTGAGGCTCCCGTTAATGGACTGGTGGTTGCCAATAGCTGGAGCTGCTGCCACCATCAAGAAGGAGCTACCAAGCTTTGCAAGTCCAAATGGAAGCTCCCAACTGCTAAACAAAGGCAAAGCTCTCATCTGCACAAGGAACCTAATGCACGCCCAAACAGAGCAGCTAACTTCACTGCTGCTGGCATTGATTGAGGGTGCTCGACTAGTTGAAGGTAATAAGGCAAATGTAGTAAGATAAAAGTAAGAGGAAATGAGGGAAACTTGGCTACAAAAAGGAGTTAAGGAATGGTATAATAAGGGAAGGCTGGAATGTGACAATCCAATCACTCCCAAGCTGCACAAAACCAGAAATATAGCAAGAGATATGTGGTCTTGGCTAGTGTAGGAAGTCACACCCCTTACGAAGGCATGAC
Organism: Quillaja saponaria; assembly: GCA_029379385.1. Lineage (NCBI taxonomy): Eukaryota > Viridiplantae > Streptophyta > Magnoliopsida > Fabales > Quillajaceae > Quillaja > Quillaja saponaria. Next base: position 8,639,095 of record CM055612.1, read on the forward strand.
TGACCAAAGGAATAGTAACCAAACCTCCGTAACCCTGACTCAAAAACAAAGAAACAATTATGATTCTTGACCAACCAATAAATAAAAACTAAGAATTTATAAAACATGAGTTAACAGTAAAAATTTGTTGACTGAAACAAATCACAACTTATTTAAAATTTCAACAGAGATTCTCTGCAATATTAAACATGCCTTAATATACAAACCTATAAACTCCTATTGTTACACAACAATAACACAAAGACAATAAGGAGTTTCGCTCCGTCTACATCATAAACAAGACAAATACTAGACTATTACATCATACAAAATTAGATATCCCATAGTTTTAATGTGACTACAAACTTTCATCATTAACTTCAAGTATGAAATTTCGAATTCTTTTAAGATCCTGTTACTGAAAAATATCTACAAAAGAGAGATGAGTCCTACTGACTCAGTGAGTGGAAAAACGTATCCAAAAGATACTAGCAGCACTCAACACAAATATATAACATATATAGTCAATTAACATCATGTAAAATAATAAAGGTAAAGTCAAAGTTTTAAAACTTGTGTGAATCCATTCCCGATTTATATAAATAAATGCTTATATATATGTGTGTGTGTTTATTCACTTTATTTTATTTTGTTTAAAATTTTATTTCACTTATAGATAAAAGTTACTTAGAAAAATTCTAAAACATCGTAATAACATATCAAGTTATAACATGTTCAATTACACTTTTACTTATTTAATTTGTTTATTCTTATGACGTAAATTTGCATATTATGTCTAAAACTCAATTTTACGTTATCGGATTATGATGGTTATAACACTAAAGTTGCCAAGGGGACCAAGAAAGCTTCACGCCTATGTGAAGCAAAACCAGAAAATTTTGGAATAGAGCCAAGAACAAGAGAGTCACACTCGACCAACAAAAGAAAATGAAGGAAAGTGAGGTGGTGGAGAAATTTCTCTAAGATTCGGTCAAGGCATATGAGAAACAAGAAATGAAAGAACAAAAAAATGAATAAAAAAAATCAAGTCAAAGTTATATACTTTAAAACACTACTAGAAAAAACCTGTTTTGTGAAGGACATAATTCGTCGCAAACTTGTGACGGAATTGATTCTGTCACTAATTCGTCATTAAACATATAGCGATGATAACATTCTATCTCTATTCCATTGCAAATCATTTGCAAAAAAAATTCAACATTACCGCTGTTAAGTTGCGATAACAACATTTGTCACAATTCGGTCACAAATTCAAAACAACAATATTTAAATTTTCTTGCAAATCAATCGCAAAATTAAAATTTCAATGTTTTAAATTCCCTCACAAATCTGTTGCTAATTTTGAAAATGAGATCCTTTATTTCCATCGTAAATTTGTTGCAAACTCGTCGCTAATTAAGATCATTCAAGTTTGTTGCAATACCATCATAAATTTTGAAATTAATAATTTTCAATTCCGTCACAAAGTTTTCACAAATTTCATTATGTCGAAAATCCGTCATTAATTTTAAATGCAATATATAAATTCAGTTGCAAAACCGTCGCTAATTTTAACAGTTTTTAAAATAGTTACATATTTTAATCCATTTTTTCACATAATTTTACAACCTATTTTGAACAGTTAACATCAAGAAATTCGAAAACGAAAATATAATTAACACATTCCTTTAACAATTGAAAAATACATCAATTCAACAAACTTTATATTCTACATTTAACAAAGCCAAATATGTGAGACCAAGATGTTCAAGACAAATATATTCACCAAAAATATAAACATCTCATCTTATGTTATAAAAAAACTCCCAAAATATCTGTTGCCCTTCATGACAGATGTTCGCCAAAAATATAAATAATAAACATCTCATCTTATATAATTCTTCATGTCATTCTCGTTCCCCAAAATTTTCTATGATAACTGCAGTATCTTCTTGTAGTCTTGGAATGTGCCATTGAATGGTGAAAATCTCTTTGAAACCCCAAATTTTTTTGAAACATTTCCGATTGTTTTGGTAGACGGAGACAGAATTGTTAGAGTCGATATTGTTCCTTTTAAAAGGGCAGAAAGCCAAGATGTGATAGAAGAGTGTTAATTAGTATCAATATTTAAGCATGTCTGAAATTATATTAACGCAAGACGGAAATTACAAAACAAGAGTCGATCATGGAAGTTGCATTTTTAAATCTCCTCGTGCGCAAAAATAACTATTAGATCATTATGAAATTAGAGAATTTGAGAAGTTTTTTTCAAATTTATTGAAATGGTAAGTAATGCACATGATGCCAAAGACCGCTGCAAAGTTGTTTTAATTAATGTACAAGTTAATGGAAGTTTCATGGCAAAATATTCCCTTTCATCAAGTAATTTACAATGGATTCTGTTTAGCTATGATATATGTTTTGCTTCCTAATTTCAGCTTCCTCTATAAGAGACATAGTCCATAGGATTTATTATTTCAATATGGATAATTTACTCCTTTTAATTTATTATTCATGTTTTCAAATTTTAACTGCAATTGTATTTTGCACGGTTTTAGATTGTAAACGCACTCTCACATGTTTATTTATTTGTTTTGTAATAGTAGTAATTCATTCAATTGTAAGTGTCAAACCTGTCATGTTACTTTTACAGGTCAAATTTTATTTTACTTTATTTTATCTTTTTCTGTCGAGATCGATCACATTTTGTTAAGTTGTATAAGGGGTCATATTCTGATGTAAAGTATGAATTTTTTAGCACTTTTGTCTTAGAGTACCATTATTTAACTTAATATATATTAAAGTTAGAGTATATTATGGTCCATGATTAATGACACATGATTTATGCGTGATTATTGTACTTAGTCTTATACTAGGCTAGGTTCATTATGTTATGTCAACTTGTAGAGCCTATATATACAGGTTTTTTTTATGTAATCAAATTATCCTATTTACATATAATACAAAATCATCATTAGATTCATTCAAGTATTAAAAATATAATAAATAACATTAATAAAGATTCAAATTTGATGTCTAGGCCATCCAATGATGCTCACTCCTTTCTTGAGTCAATATTTAATTACTTACATCCTATACTATAAAATGGGATTACAACAAACTTGTCTTACGATAAAATAGATACATTTTACATTCTGGTTGCAAGACAAAATATAAATATATATATATATATATATATATATATATTTATTTATATCTATCCTTTTTTCTTTTTTTTTTTGTTAAATCAAGTGCAGAAAATATGTTATCGGTTGAGCAAGAAATTGAACCCCATATATTATGTGTATGATCGTATCGGACAAGATATTTGGTGCACACATTCAGCTAATTAAACTGGTTTACAATTTAGTGGGAAGATTACTATTACTAATGTTGGCTGAGTCAAACTGGAACATTTTTGGGATGATAACATTGATAATGCAGGAACTTTAGAGCGTCTACAGAATGAGAAAATATTAAGATATAGTACAAGTCTATCTACTGATTTAAGATAGTGCAACAAACAAACAAAAAGTAGATGATATTTCAATTCCGTAGATATTTCTTGATCTCCATTAATTTTGTTAAAGCTTCCCTCATGGATATCCGGTCCTTAGCTGAATAAACTGAACATGACAAGCCAACTCTTATTGCAGCTTCTACTGCCGCTTCGTTGTTTTCCAGCCAGTTGTAGTTGACATCAGTGTGACTGAATGTCCTGTTGCTGCTGTCGCTGCCACCAGAATGGCTAGTAACTGAGCCTTGTGTTTGACACTCAGTATCAATGAAAAGCCTTGGATCAGCAATACTCAAGACTTGATTTTCATGCACTGCTGATGCAAATTTTTCCAGGTTTAAACCTTCCTGAAACACATCTTCAGTAGGCTTTTTTGCCATGAACATCTCTAACAAAAGTATCCCAAAACTGTAAACATCCCCACTGGTTGAAGCCTTGCCACCCAATCCATACTCTGACACAAAGGAATAGTGTGTTAGAATCAAATATCTTACTGAATATGTAAGAAAAAATAAATGTTCCGGGTGGATTACACATACCTGGAGGAATGTAACCAATTGACCCTTTTAAATGCATGGTGCTACTCTCTTCTTGTGATGAGTTCTGAAAGAGAATTTTTGATAGTCCATAATCTCCCACATTACCAACCATATTTTCATCTATAAGCACATTTCCAGGTTTCAAGTCACAATGGACTACTGGTTGGTCACAGTCATGGTGCAGGTAATCCAGTGCAGAAGCCACATCTATGGAAATGTTTAGTCTCTGAGTTAAAGACAGGATCGGCTTGGACTCAATGTCATTAGGATACAACCATTCGTCCAAGTTACCGTTAACCATATATTCCATAATCAAAGCCTTGAACTCAGCTCCTGTATGATCAATGCCAGAACAAGAAGAGACAATTTTTATAAGATTACGATGTCTAACATTTCTAAAAGCTTGGCACTCAACATCAAAACTTTTGGAGGCCTTGCTCTGTTTTAAGTCAAGAACCTTAACTGCCAGTGTGGTGTTCAATCCATTTTCCGAAGTGAACACTGCTTTGTAAACAGACCCAAATCCCCCTTTCCCAATCAAATTTTCTGTGACAAATCCGTTAGTTGCAGCACGTATTTCGGAGTAAGAAAAGCTTGGTTGAAACACCATGTGAGGATGAGACCCATTTACTCCATGACTGCTCTTTTTCTTCTTCTGCATCATCCAAACCCAAATGGAACAGACTATTGCAGAAACGAGCACAATGAATACAGAAATGAGAATCACAATCTTTACTACCCAAGGCATAGTTGACTTATCTTCTCTAGGACACGTGCTGACTCTCAGTTTTCCTGCAATCTCTTGTTCAGTTGCACAAAGCTTATAATTTCCCTGGACAGAATTCCAGCTGAGGTTGGCAAAGATGTTCTTGCTTGGAACTTGTCCTTCCAAAGTGTTGAAGGACAAATTTAAGATCTGTAAGGCAGAAAGATCCTCCAAGTCGTCAGGTATCAGACCTGAGAAGTTGTTTGAAGAAAGATCCAGTCTCGTGAGAGCCTTCAATTCTCCCAAGGTGTCTGGTATTAAGCCAGTTAATTTGTTTCTGGCCATGCCGAGACTCTGCAAACTGGAGCAGTGCCCAATTTCTGCAGGAATGTTTCCTGACAATTGGTTGTCAGAAACATCAATGTTCTCAAGCTGTTTCAAACTTCCAACTTCACGGGGAAGAGAACCGCTTAGCGAGTTGCGTGCCAGGAGTAAAGTGTTGAGACTGGGAAGCACAAAAATTTGCCGTGTAATGGTTCCATCCAGTCTGTTTCCCTCCAGACCAAGTATAGTTAACTGCTGGCATTTTGCCAAACTCGTAGGAATTCTACCAGTTAATTGATTATTCCCCATTAAGAGAAAATATAGTCGTGTAAGGTTGCCAAAAATATCAGGAATTTCTCCAGACAGCATGTTTTCGAATATGGTAAATTTTTGTAGTTGCTGAAGCTTTCCTATGGCGATTGGAATTTGACCTGTGAAAAAATTCTGATGAATAGCTAAGGATGTGAGGTTATGTAAACTCTCAAATCCCAGGGGAAAATCACCATTTAGTAAATTGTCATCAACACAAAATTCTTGGAGACTTGCAGACAAATTTGCTACAGAACTAGGAAGTTGGCCAGCTAGTTTGTTGGAATTCATATATAAGTTCTTCAACTGGGTGCAGTTTGTAAGGGAACCAAATACCTTATAGTTCTGCTCAGTTGTAGAAGATAAATGATTCTGCCCAAAATGTAGCGTCCTAATGTTGTTCAAGTTCCCTAGCACAGGAATGACACCACTGAACATATTTGAAGACAAGTCCAGAATTTGTAGCTGTGAGGCATTAGACACAGAATTGGGTATTGGTCCTTCTAGTTTATTATGTGACAGGAAGAGTCCCTTTAGGTTGGGAAAAGCAACCCCTATATTGGTGTTCAGATTTCCAACAAGGCTATTTTTTGTTAGAGATAAGAACTCCAAAGATGACATGTTGTAAATAGAAAAGGGAATCATACCACTTAATTCATTCTCTGAAAGCTGAAGGGTTCTTAGATTTTGGAGTTGACCCAACTGAATTGGAATCATGCCACGCAACTTGTTTCTTGCAATACTGAGATTAGTAAGTGTGGACAGATTGCCAAATGTTGAAGGGATTGCGCCAGTAATTCCATTCACGGACAAGTCTAAAACCTTCAGTCCTGGAATATAGCCAAGTTCGATGGGAAGATCACCGGTGAGTTGGTTGTTTGCAAAACTGACATATTCAAGACTATGACAAAGAGATAGATTGCTTGGAATAGTTCCATTGATAAAATTTGTCGTGAGAATTACAAATTTAAGGTTGGAGAGATGGCCAATCTCGGAAGGAATTTGACCCGAAAATGAGTTGTTGGAAAGGTCCAGCACTAGGAGAGAAGTGAGATTTGAGAGTTGAGGAGGAATACTACCTGCTAATCCACGACTGGGGAGGCGAAGTGAGAATACTCGCTTTCCATTTTTAGTGCAAGACACACCAGACCAAGAACAATGAGATGAACTGAGGTTCCAACCGGATAGAGCATTATGGGGGTCTGAAACCATGGATTTGAAAGATAGAAGAACTTGGCCGTCGGTGCTAGAACTCAGAGCTCCCACCTTACTCATTTTGTAACATACTAAAACATAAAGCAGGAAGGGAAGCAAACTTGTAACACAAAAATGCTTGTTCATTTTCAAATTCCGGATCATATGTAGGCTGCAACTATTGTTATATCAAACTTGAAGGACAAGAAAAAAAAAATTGATCCTATAATAGGATGATTTATTGATTTTCAAAGTTGAGCGAAAATGGAGGGCAATACAAAGGCATGACTCATACATTTCCATCAGGAATCCATGCATCTGCAAGTTGTGAAGAGTTCAAGAACTTTTCTCACTTAAGACGACTGCCAAAGTCACTAGTCAATGCACACATGTTGGGAAGGACAGAGGAGAAAAGTTCTTCCCATCTCCCAGACCAGATGAAAATGAATACCGCAAACATGTTAAACTATTAACAAGTGGAAATAAATGATGAAGACCTTTCCCCTCCAAAAGGATAGAAATTAATATAAAAGTTTCAAATATGACAAAAATTATATAAAATTTGTTCGGTCTTGACTTGTCAACTTTTGAATTTTAACATTCATTATGGTGTTCCATTAATTATTTCGAATATGACACTCTAACCATTGGCAGACCTAGGCATTTTATTTGGGGGGCTAAATCATATTCTTTTTTCTTTTATATAAATTTAGTAGGTAAGTTTAAATTTAAAACAAAAATTATTCAATACCTTATTAGCATCACACAAAATTCTTTTTTTCATGTAATATTGAACCATTTTTTAAATATGAATTACTATTTTTTTAGAAATATTAAAAGTACATATTTATCAATATTTTGACTAAAAATAGAATTTCAAGCTCAATAAAGTTCTTCCCATATGAAAATAAATACAAAAGACATGTCAAACTATAAACAAGTGGATACAAATGATAAAGACCTTTCCCCTCCTAAAGGGTAGAAATGAATATCAAAGCTTCATTGTCTTGAGACTCTTGATTAAAGCAGGTCTTAATTATACGCGTTGATTGGTAAACTTGTTCGGTTTTGACTTGTAAAATGCATCTTAATTATAGCCGTTGATTGGTACTCGTTCAGTTTTGTCTGGTAAAATTAATTTTAAATTTTAGCATTCATAATGGTGCTCCATTAATTATTTTGAATATGGCACTGTTGACCATGGGGGGGGGGGGGGGCCAAAAAATATTCGGTAATTTCTTAGCAATCGAATTTTAATTTATAAAAAGATGAAAATTTTTGATTACACTCTCCTTCCTAGTAGTATGATATTTTAAATTAATAATTATATTAAAAAATTAAAAAAAATATCATAGAAGTATTTTAATTTTTATAATAGTATAGATATAGACTTTTCCTATAGGTCTCAATGTAGGCCCATCTCTGATTCTCACCTCACATAATTTGGATTGATATGAAAAAAGGGTTGTTGTTGTGGGGGTACGTAGTTAACTAAATTTCCACTTAACTTTTTATTAAACCAAAGCGTAACATTTTTTAAAAATTTAAAAAAGAAAACTAAGGAATCAAAAAGTCTTTTTGGAAAGTAAGAAAATAAAAATAAATAAATATTTTGGCCTATAAGTACTTACATCCATGATCTAACACATACATATCGCAGGCCACATATCTTTTACATATAAAAACTTGAGGAAGGGATATCCTGGTGCAAACATGGCTTTCCCTAATTATAAGGTCTCTAGACTAGTTATGGGAAAGGCCATAATCATAATGATAGCAGTCATGACAATGGTGTTGTTCGTGGCTACGGATGCAGTGACTTTCAAACCAGGTTGGTTAATGCTAGTTCTACTTTACCCACTTGCTTGTGTTTTATGAAGAACAGGTAATAATTAGGAATTAGAATTATTAATCCGAATATATTATTTTTGAAATAATTTGCAGGACGAAAAGTTCTTCAAGCATCACCATACGATCGGCCTCCAACCTATGGAACAGGATGGGGAGGCTATTATGTCCCGCCAAAAAGTGGATACCCATGAATGGCCGGAGACATGCAGTAGTTTTCTGATATATATATATATGAAATAAAGTACAGATTCAAGACATGCTCTGGAATTTACTACACATATCTCCATGCCAGAAAGCTCATATGCAAATGGTTGCTGCATACGTACGTTGTACTGTATTCATACACATGCATATATAGATAAACTATGATAGGTTTGGTTACAGATCAGGGATGCAATAATGAAATCTGTCAGGGAGAAAGATTGTATAATTATAATTATTGTGATTTAAGTTCAAGAACCTCTATGATCATTAAGTTAAGCTTATTTGGTTCTTATGATTCTATGATTTTTTTTTTTTTTGAATTTATTTGGGGGCCTATGATGACTAGAGAAGTAAGATTATTGCTTACAGCTTCAAGACTCTAATTTAAAAAGTTGATCGAAAAATCATATATCATTCACTCAATTTTTTCTTAAAAGATGTTGAATTATTCAAAATGACTTCAAATGGATTATTACTTCGATGTATTAATAAGTCTGAAGTAATTATCTTATTAAATTTAAAATTATTATTATGAAATTCACAGTATACTCAAATACATTAGATATTCTTAACTTTTGATATTATATTTACAAATTATCTTTCATATATTTTCATACTTTTAAGAATAAGAATTTTTTTTATTCAATATCTACCTGAGATTAAAACAAGTTTAAAAAATCTGGTTTAAACCGATTAGTCCCACATGAGTATGTATATGGGCTTCTTGGCCTATCCAGACCAGGGTGGGTAAAAATTAAAATATTCCATGATTATTTTGGTGCCCATTCAGAAGTTGGATTGCCTATTTACCCAGCTCGTTACCATCTCTAAACTGGCTAGTTAACATGAAGGTACAACAACCACAGAACTTAGACTTTTCACTTCCAAAAATGCTGCACCTATAGGTCCCTGCATTTGTGAATCTTAAACTGTAAGTTCTAGTTTGCACTGAGTTGGTACATGTAAAATATGTAATTCATCTCTTTTTTTTTCTAGCATCACTCTTAATATCTTGTGGAGAAGTGAATATGACCGTGCTATCAATAATTTAAGGAAAGAAGCCACAGAATATTGATAATTTTTCATAATATCTATGAAATTTTCACTACTCATCTGACCTTGTCCAAACCCACATCATAAATAATTTTATCTATAATTTCATCTAGCTCTTCATTCAATGTATAAAAGAAGTTTAGTGTTGGATAACCAATGACGTTGACATCGTCTGTTAGTGATACGTAAAAAGTTAAAAGTGACAAAAAAATAATATTAAAACCTCTCACTTGAAGCTTCGGTTTCACTTTAACTTTATATAATTACACATAAGTCCTCTGCCAAATTAACAACAACTCACTATCTCTCCTCTTGTATTTTTTATTTTTTTTCATCCTCCCCGCTACAGTTCTTTTCTCCTCCATCACACCTAAATCAATGGACTGAGGAAAAGAAAAAGAAAAAAAAAGTTTACTCTCCCCCAAAAAATAGGAGCTTTTGCTTTTTCATAAACTTGAAAGATCCCAAATTAGCAACTGGGTCAATCCTTGATGGCTAATCCCCTTTACAGACCGACGAATTTCCACTCAAACCCATCTTCTTGATTCAAATTCAAATCAGAATCATACCCCGAGAAGAAGAAGAAAGCCAAGAAACACCACTTGATCAGACCTTAAGCGGTTAGAAAATTTTCTTACTTTTGTTGGGTTTAACCAGTCCTCCGTGAAGAGTGCACTTCCGGGACCGCATCTTGCAGCAATTGGTACCCCCAGTCCACAGAACAACCAAGCTGTCATGATTTGCTCATCGATTCAATGGCTGATCCTGAGTTAGAAGCAATCAGACAGAAGAGAATGCAGGAGCTTATGGCTCAGCATGGCATGGGTAATCAACTGAATTCTGAGCAGTAAAATGCTCAGGAGGATGCTAAGAGGGTGTCAGAGGAACGGAGACAAATGAAGCTTAGTCAGTTATTGTCAAGTGAAGCAAGAGAAAGACTTGCTCGAATTGCTTTGGTGAAACCTGAGAAAGCAAGAGGTGTTGAAGATGTTATAATACGAGCTGCTCAAATGGGTCAGATAGCTGAGAAGGTATACTTGATCAATCTTGTGTCTAAGTGCTATACAAATGATTCTTTATTACTTGTCGGTGTGATACTTAATCTTAACTTTTGAAGCATAAAATATACTTTTGGCAACCATATGTTCTATAGCATTTCGAATTAGATCTATCTATTTCTTTTGGTATAAAATTATCAAGTCTTTCAATCTATATTTGTTTGGTAGTTGATCGTGTTGGTTAAAGACCTAAAATTTGTGGAAGTAGCCAGTATGTAGTTCCTTTTGCCCAAAGCCATTATGTATGGTAACTATGTTTGTTTTGATTTGTAGAGAAAATTAGTAGCTCATGACACGTTCTAACTTCTAGTGGCTCATCCTCGATGACTTGAGTCAGACTCATGTGACTAGGAGGCATAATAAGCTTACTTTTAAATTTATTCAATCGGAAAATGAGAAATAAAATTTTTCCCTCCTACCTGAGAAGAGAAGCATAACACAATGTTATTGAGAGAAAAAAGAGTATGCTATGGAAAGAGTGTGGAGAATACCAGGAAGTAGTGGCCAGAGCTGAAAAAAATCACAATTTAGAGGCGTCGAAGTGTTCTTGACGATGATGATTAGTTCTCAGTCACTTCAAATCGTATACAATGTTAAGTCATAAGATGCTTTATACTGTGTTTATAGCCAAAAGACTCTGTAATTTGGGTTGTGAAGTAAATCTATCTCTGATTTGTGATTTAGGTTTTTCCTGCCAATCCTCCCAATCGAAGCTGGAAACTTTTTTGGTGTACTGAATCTATACTGGTGTGAATTATTGCTAGCTTCTGAAGGGTAATTCAAGGTTTGACGTATGAGCCTGACCTCAAAAAATAAAAATACTAATAATAATTGGCATCTACTATTATGTTATGTTTGAGCTCAAGTATATCTTATGTAATTTAAGCTTTAATTTTGATCACTGGGTTCATACAGTGCCTTCAGAAATTTACACTTGAACTGAGAGATGGGGGAATGATGGAAGTGATGTGATGGGCTTGGAAAATAAACTTTTTAGTTTTGTTTTCAATTTGTGCATACCATCTAAAGGAAGATTCTGAAGGTGAATTGGTCGTGACAATAGCTTTGGAAAAACAAATACGGCACAAAGCTTATAAGAAGCATGTCTGAAGCACTATAACTTCTTCAGGAGTAGAATTATGTATTACAGAAATCCTTATGCTCTCTTCATCTCTTGTGTCTTAAAATGTTGTAAGGAGTCCTGAGTTATTTAGAATTCTGATTTTTTGAAACTGGGTGGACTTGTTTTGCTTAGACATCTGTTTCTGGTTTGCATATTATTCATGTGTTCAGGGTGTAGTGGATTGACTGTTCATTATTGAGCATTGAGTTATGGCAGACACATGTTTCTAGATAACTGGTACTTCCATTATGATTTTGCTTATTTCAAACGTCTCTGTTGCATATTCAGGTAGGAAAATAAATAAGAGTCAGGTAGTCCTGGTTGGGGTGCTTCATTTTTTATGCGGACAACCGAGGATGTGGCTAGAGCTGTAAGCCTGTAACTGCTGCTGCAACAGCTGTTCATGCTCCACGGCCATCCGTTGTTTTTTCTTCGAAAGATGATAACAGTGGTAGCCCAATTCAAAGATTGCATAATCAATTTACAAGAGTGCTAAAAGGCATCTCACATCCTCCTGAACTGAGAATTGGAAGTTACAATCCTGAAATTTTGACTAGCCAAAAATGACAATGCCAACAATGAGCACACTTTCAATTGCAGCAATTGGTACCGTCTTGTGCTTAGTCGTGTTTTCTTTTCATGTTCCTAGTACTCAATTTTTGTGATAGATATTTAAAGCTGGTGAGTGGTGACAGTTTTTTTAGATATCAGTACGTGGATCCCCATTCTGTCTTGGTTTTTCGTTCAGTTATTTGCCTCCAGTGCCTGTTGCTTATTTGAAGTTGCAGCTCTTCTTTTTTTCTTTTCAAATTGTCATACTTGTGTTATTTTTTTCAAGCTACATGCCATTCTGGTTCTTTGGGCTCTGTATTGTTAATTATTAAAGAAAAATGCAGGGCAATCCTCATGTTATTTCCAGGATGAATTGATTTATTTGAATGTGCAGATTCATAGATCTTTAAAGAAGTCTACAAGGCTTTTTGAGAGCATGGTAGTTGATGGACTTCATCCTATTTGTGATATTCAGGCGTTGCAAAGGCAATATATTGGTAGAAGGTCTGAAGGCTCTGGTAAATTGAGAAATGCACTTAATTATTAGAGTCAATCCCGTGTAGAACCCAATATTGAACCTCAGGTAAGGATCCTTGGTAATAATAATGATTTCTTATATGTTGCTACTATTTTTTATTATTACATGGACTGATATTTTGCATCTAATATGTAATTTGAGCATTGTTTATGCCTTTATTCTGCATATTCTATTTGTTTATCCTCCAGAAAATCAGTTACCTGTTAAATACAAGGATCTTCTTTCGTTTTGCTTCACTGGAGGCCTGCAGGTTGGGTTTACACTTGGTGATTTAAATTTTCTTTTGTGTATCTGAAAGTTAGATTGCTGTGTCTTTATTTTCTTTTCCTCATGTGGTTGTTTGGCTGTCAATAATAGCGAGTCATAACTAATGAATAATGACTGAAGCTTTTGTTAAGTGAGTCCATATCGGCCTGTGAAAAAAATTTCAGGGAGGAGATAGACTACTAGCAACACCTTAAACAAATATATACATGCATTGTTTTTTTCTTCTTTTTCTACTGTTGAGCCCATCTGTAGTTATTTACTTAGGTATCTGCTAAGCTCTGAGTCTTTTCTTTGTTTTTGAAAAGAAGTGTAACTGAAAAAGATGTTATCAAATTTCACCTCATGATTTTTGAATTCTTTATTTCAAGTTATTCAAGGAATGAACTTTGGGTTACTGTCAAACTCTGATGTAGATTTTTTTGTGGGACTTAGTGGTGTTGCTTCTTCTGTTTCTTAAACATATTACTTGGTTTTTTCAATTATAATTTCTTGGTATTTAGTCCTCAGGCAAGTTTCTTCTTATTATATTATGATTAGACTTTATCATATTTCTGGATCAAGTTACAGTAAAAAAATAGGTCTCGTGCATTCTTTACTGAAGCCAAAAACAACCTTTAATGAAACCCAATGAAGCGTCAAGCCTTAGGACCGTTGACCCTGGTTCTTTTTTTTTTTTTTTTTTTTACTACTATCAGCTAGTCATGAAACTTTAAATTTATTGTTCTAAAACACAACTTACTTTGTTTTGTCAGATTCAGTTTATGTGTATATGATAGCCGAAAAATAGTTGAATTTTGATTTGTCCTTTATGTCAAAGAGCTACCTTCATATCATCTTAAGTTAGCCTGTGACATTGCTACTAGAGTAAAGTCTAGCATCTTTTCTATGGAAACTTTGTTAAGAAAATGGTCCGAGGTTTACTAACAGAAAACAATTTATGAACCTCGATTTGTTTCAAAATGAAAAACAGGAAATTTCAATAGAAGTTTTTATCATCTACTAAGCTATTATTCTAGATATAAGGACATTAAGAGATTCGTTAGCTTATTTTGACAGTTTCTTAGATGATCCTGTTTTAGTGACGATGTGCAAAAATTTAACATTTTTCCACTTTGTTTTAGGAGTAGCAAATTGTTTGGAAAATAGGAGATGAGCAATGCTTAATCATGACACATAATAGAATTTGGTAGTGTTGTGTAAAAAGAGTGTCTTGAAGTTGCTCAATCTGCAATTATGTCGAGTCAAGTGACAGTCAACAGTTGATGATTTTGAGTTGTAATGCCTGAAACAAAGGAAGTTCTCTCAATGAAGAAAAGTTAAAAAAGGTTGCACTATTGGAGCTTAATGTTCCATCTTTACTAGATCTTTTTTATCTTTAAATTTGACTTAGCACTTTAGTTTGAAGCTGACATGCCTATTGCAATCATTATTTTCTCTTTGTTTGCAAGGGTTTTGTTACTCTCTAAATTGCAATTTGATCACTTTGATTGTATATCTTGTTCTGGTAACCTATATTCAAAATCATTCATGCTTTGTAGGTTGCTGATGATTCAACATTGCATGGCTGTTGTGTCTTTGGTTGAAGAACTTGTACATATTACAGGAGCTAGGATTTTTTGCTATCTTGATTATGTCTTGCTGAAGATATAATCTTAATTAAGACCTGAAAATTTTTTATATTTATTTTTTTAAAAAACATTATACCATTACCAACCAACTTGGTATTTCTTTTTTAAAAATGACCATTACAATAAGGTTGGTCAGTAAATTACTGACCAACTTCAATTCTTTGCCAAAACAATTCTCCAGCCAACTTCAGCCGATCAAACTCAAAGTTGGTCAATATGTTGGTTAGTATTATCGACGATGATTTTCTAACTGACTATTCTCAACTTGTCAATTTTACCATGTCATTATTGGCTGCGGGCATCTTGACATTGAATTCTCTATTATATACAAATACTATCTTAAGATTGTTGAAAAATATAATAATCAACGGAGAGTTCAATCTTTATGCTTGAGTCAAATGATACACATCTTGTCCTTAAAATAGTATTTGTATCATGTCTCTTAAGATAAAATGATAAAATAAGCACCTTCCATATTTTGGATCCAATTTTCAATATAGATAGAAAATATATATAAAACTGACAGGAAAAAAAAGGAAAAACTTATTCTCATTGTATCAAAACTTAAACTCGTTTTGTAGTTGTATATCCTAAAGGATTTCTTGTAAAATGTTACACATTTTTCATAAAAAATATAATCCTAACAACTCTATCTTTTGGAAAAGTCTTAATTTAAATCAAAAACATGATTTCCTATTTTAAAATTCAATGACATAATAATTATTTTTAAATTGTAAGACACAGTTTTCTATTTTAAACCAAACATATGTAATGTAAGTGAAACTCATTTTCTTTTTATTTTTCAATATGTACTACAATTTGTCAATTATTAGTCTCTTACGTTGATTTTATTTCTTTACCATTAAATTTACCACTTTTACAATTTTTTTTGAAAATTTCCAAACCATGTACAATATTATATTACTAGAATAAAATCTTACTATGAATTGAGTGGTTTTAACGTGATCTCAGAAGGAGTTAGATACCCATTTAATTAAGACTCACGGTCTATTAATACACTATTTCATTTAAGATTAATTGTAACTTGTAAGGATGAGATCATTTTACACCTAGTATAACAAGTCTTGTACCCTACAAATAATGTACGACCTTCATCGACCATTGGATCTGCAGCTTCCAATGTCAGCAATCACACTCACAAATTTTTTGCTAAATTCAAAGAAAATTGTAAAACATGTATGTATGAAAAGTGAAACTATTACCCTCATTAATAAAAAATTATTCCCTTTTTGAGAGAGTAAACATATTTTGTATTTTTAGAGCTTAAACAATTGAAGATGATTTAAATCAAAGCAACCAAGAGATTATAAGATCAGTACTGAATAATTTGAAGAGTATTCGAAGTGGTTGGACCTTCTTTGTCCTATCTCTAACTGTCACAGTCACCATAACTAGAACAAAGAATCTTGGAAACTCACAGAAGCTTCATACTTTTACAGAACACATACCCCCTAAAACGAATAAACTTTTCAAAAATTTTCTTCTTTACTATTAATTTAACCAATCATGGAAGCAGAACATTTATTCTAGTATATTCTTCAAAATGCATGAATGAAGTAGGCTTAACCTAAGCAGAATAATGGCAAGAAAAACAGTAGGATCCCAGTGGAACATCAGAAGTAGAAGATACATTCGAGATGATCGCTAGTCTAAATAGTATAAAAATGTGCACCTATTTGATGCATACCTTTCAATTCCGTAGGAATTTCTTGATCTCCATTAATTTTGTTAAAGCTTCCCTCGTGGTTATCCGGTCCTTAGCTGAATAAACTGAACATGATAAGCCAACTCTTATTGCAGCTTCTACAGCCTCTTCACAGTTTTTCAGCTAGTTGTAGTTGACATCAGTGTGACTGATTGTCATGTTGCTACCACTAGAATGGCTAGAATCTGATGAGTTTTTTTGTTTGTTTGAAAAAAAAAATTAATAATAATAATAATAAATAAATAAAAATAAAAAACTTAGGACAATTATAACTGCCTATATTTATAATTGCCTTTGAAATAAGTGTCTTTTCAAAAAATTTAAGTTTTTAGATATTATAAATAAATATGTACAAAGAATATTTTGTACGTAGTATTGATTTTTCTTTTTCTTTCTTTCTTCTAAAAATTCTCCACAGCCACTATAAGAAACTATCTTCAATAAAAGTTCTTAGAGAATTTTTCAATTTTGCTAACTACAGAATTCTAAGACTTTGTTGTATCCTGGAAGATATTTATTTTTAACCCAATAGCAAACTCTCGAAGGAAGTGGGGACAAATAAAACTTTAAGGAAAGCGTTTCCTAACGTAACTCAAAGTTATACATATTTTCTTTTATATGATTCTAATTCCATTGTATTTCCAACAATCTTAAGGCTTTATTCCTAATTCAATTGCTGAAACTAAATCGTTTTGACGGCAACAATTTCACACGTTGGCAGGACAAGATGATGTTTCTTCTAACTACACTGAAATTTTCATATATTCTAGATCCTAATCTACAACCTTTACAAGAAGACCCTGTACCAAAAAGAAGAACCTACAATAACTTGGTAAAAAGAAAAAAGGTAACTGCTATGTTTGTGGAAAACTTGGACACTATGCAGAATAGTGTAGATTTTGAAAGAAAGAACCTTCAGGAAAGGCAAACATGGTGGATTAAAATAAGAATCTGATTGCCATGATTTATGAAATAAACATGGCAACTGAGCAATCTAGTTGGTGTTTGATTCTAGTGCCACATTTCATGTATGTAGTTATTCAAGAAATTTGAAAAGGTGATCAGTGGCCAAGAGGTTCAGATGGGAAACCATGCTCTTGCCAAAGTTGCTGGAAAACGAACTATAGAGATCAATTTCACTTCTGGAAAAGTGTTTACCCTTGTTAATGTGTTGTTTGTACCTGAAATTAGGAAGAATTAAGTCTCTATTGATTTGCTTTGTAAAAATAGTCTCTGTTGATTTACTTTGTAAAAAAAGGTTTCGCGTATCTTTTGACTCAGACAAAGTAATCTTTTCAAAGAATGGAATGTTTGTGAGAAAGAGATATTCCAGTGATGGAATGTTCAAACTCAGTATTAATAATAATAATAATAAGAGTGAATCTTTTGTTTATATTGTTGAATCTTCATTTTTATGGCATGGATGCCTAACACATTTAAATTTTGGTTCTTTAAAAAATATGAAAAAGTTAGAATTAATTAAATTTAATGATGAATTAGATAAATGTGAAATATATGTTGAATCTAAAATTGTTAAGAAACCTTTTAAAGATGTTAAGAGAAATACTGATATTTTAAACTTAGTACATTCTGATATATGTAAATTAAATGGTTTATTGACTCGTGGAGGAAAGAGATTTTTTATTACATTTGTAGATATCTGTATGTTTACCTTTTAAGAACAAAGGATGAAGCGTTTACCATATTTAAGAAATATAAAACTGAAGTAAAAAATCAACTGGAAAATAAAACTAAAATTTTACATTCAGATAGAGGTGGTGAATATTTTGATAATATCTTTAATGATTTTTGTGAAGAACGTGGCCTCATTCATCAAAAAAATATTGCAACCTACACACCACAACATAATGGCATTGTTGAAAGAAAGAATCACTTTGGTTGAAATGGTCAATTGTATGCTAGTTAATGCTAAATTGCCCATGAATTTATGGGGAGAAGCTTTACTTTCTGCATGTCATATTCATAATAGAATACCATCTAAAACCTCTAAATTAAGTCCTTACGAGTTATGGAAAGGAAGAAAATCGAATCTCCTATATTTAAAAGTGTGGGGGTGTTTGGCATATTTTAGGATACTAGATCCTAAAGAACTAAACTTGGACCTAGAGCTATTAGAAGTGTTTTTGTTGGATATGCTGAGAATAGTGAGGCATATAGACTTCTAGATTTGGAGTCTAATGTCATTTTTGAATCTAGAGATGTTAAGTTCTTTGAAAATAATTCTGCCATGATTTTGTAGTAATAGAAGATAATGTTGAAAAATCAAATCCAACAAGTAGAAAAAATGGACATGGAACCTAGAAGAAGCACTAGAGCAAGAAAAGAAAAATCATATGGCAAAGACTTTATTTCCTTCCTAGTTAAGGGAGATAGAAGTAATAATGTAATAAATAAATTTGCTTATGTGTTACATTTAGAAAATGATCCTAAGACTTTTTCCTAAGCCATGACATTTAGAGATATTGGATTTTGGTTGATTTACCCCAAGGTTCAAAACCCATAGAGTGTAAGTCGGTATTTAGAAGAAAGTTTAATAGCGATGGCTCTATTCAAGCTTTTAAAGCTAGATTGGTAGCCAAAGGGTTTAGACAAAAAGATGGAATTGACTATTTTGAGAAGTAAATTAGGAAGCCAACAATACCATTTGTATTGCTAACACAATTCCTCCCAAAATCGATCAGTTGTTTGACTCTTTTGACACTGTGAAACAAGTCTAAGATTATATGGCAACCACTAACACTGTCACTGACCAGAATTCACAATATAAGATATTGATCAAAAACTTCCTCGCTTTCAGCAAACTCCTGGTCAATCCGTTCAAGATTACTTTAGTTCCATCTCTGTGACATATATACAGTCTCATCCAAAGCAACATGCTACTTTTCTGGTCTACTATAATATAATGATATCTCGAGACAACAAACATCTTCAACAGTTTCTAATGGGTTTACTAGATGAATTTGAAGATAGACATTCATCTCTTCTTAATCAAATTGCTACACATTTCGTTGAATATTCTCTCGCTGAAATTAAGACTAACGAGAGTTAAGCAAGTTAATCGTAATTGTTTCTTTAAATAAATTTGGGTAGTTAAGTTGCTATCTAAAACAAAAGTTATTCAATACCTAGTTAGTAATCATAACTTAATTATGACACAAAATACCTTTTTTGTTTTTTTGTTTTTTTGTTTTTTTGTTTTTTTGTTTTTTTGTTTTTTTGTTTTTTTGTTTTTTTGTTTTTTTGTTTTTTTGTTTTTTTGTTTTTTTGTTTTTTTTGTTTTTTTTATGTAATGTATTACTATTTTTTTAAAATATCAATAGTATATATCTATCAAAACAGAAGATTAATCAACAGTCAACAGTCAAAGCATACAAGTAAGGAAGGACAGAAAAGTTCTTCCCATCCCGCAGATGAAAATGAACACAGAAAACATGTTAAACTATAAACAAGTGGAGACAAAGGATAAAGACATTTCCCCTAACGGGTAGACATTTCTTTGCCACGTTTGAGAGAAAAAAAGATAGAAAACAAGCACACTTGCAATAAAATACCAAAGCTTCAATGTCTTGAGACTCTTGCTAAAGCGGGTCTTCAACGATATCTCAACCCTGACGCCTCTCTATGGAAAATTTCAACATGATATATGAGATACTAACCTCACATAGTTTGGGTGGAAATTTTATTTATTAAAAAAGGGCTGCTGTTGTGGTCCTGTCACCTGTGGGGTAGCTAATTAAAAGTCCACTTAAATTTCCATTAAAATAAAAATAAGAAAAATAAATAAATAAATACTTTGGCCTATAAATACTTATATATATACATGATCTAACATACATATTGCAGCAGGTCATATATCTTTCGTATAAACTTGAGCGAGGGATATCCTGGTACAAAAATGGCTTTCCCTAATTACAAGTTCTCCAGAGTTATGGGAAAGGTCATAATCATAATGATAGTAGTCATGACAATGGTGTTGTTCGTAGCAACAGATGCAGTGACTCTCAAACCAGGTTAGTTGATGCTAGTTCTACTTTACCCATTTGCTTTTGTTTTATGAAGAACAGGTTATAATTAGGAATTAGAATTATTAATCCGAATATATTATTTTTGAAATAATTTGCAGGACGAAAAGTTCTTCAAGTATCACCATACGATCGGCCTCCAACCTATGGAACAGGATGGGGAGGCTATAATGTCCCACCAAAAAGTGGATACCCATGAATGGCTGGAGACATATAATAGTTTTCTGCTATATATATATAATATATGAAATAAAGTACAGATTCAAGACATGCTCTGGAATTTACTACATCTCCAAGCCAGAAATCTCATACAGTAAATGGTTGCTTCATACGTACGTTGTATAACTGTATTCATTCATTCATAGTTACAGAGGGATGCAATGATGCAATCTGTCAGGGAGAAAGAGATTGTATAATTATTATTATAATGTGATTTAAGTTTAAGAACCTCTATGATCATTAAGTTAAGCTTATTTGGTTCTTATGATTCTATGATTTTTTATTTGGAGGTGAATGATGACTAGAGAAGAAGATTATTGCTTACCTTCAAGACCCTAATTGAAAGTTGTTTGAAAAATCAAATTACAGTCATTTAATATTTGCTTAATAGATGATGAATTATTCAAAACTACTCCAAATGGATTATTACTATTAATAAGTCGAAAGCAATTATTGTTACAATGAATGCTCACAGTCATATTCTCTTAATTTTTATGGGCAAACCCGGCTAAAACCTGGCCATCTACATTTTCTTTTCTTCTTCATTTTTTTTTACTAAAAATTTAAACTAATTCATATATCAATTTAATTTGTTAAATTGAATTTACCGAAAAAAAAGAAAAAGATAATAATAAGAAATTTAATATTTTAAATATATAGCTAAATAATTTATATATATATAGATATAGATATTCTCTTTATTAACCATTTAATTTGAATGACTCTTTAATTATTTTTTTCCTAATTTTAATCATATGTCAATTTAATTTTGATTTGACAATTTAATTTTTAATTTATCCTATGCCAATCAATACTAATTTATTTTTAAAATATTTTCATTAAATAATACTATTAATATCTAAATGCCCAATTTATTTTCATTTGATTATTTATTTCTTCTAAATCTCAATTTGTTACTCCAATCAGTACTAATTTATTATAAAATATGTTTCTTAAATGTAAAATAAAAATTATAAAATTCACTGTACATACATTATATATTCTTAAGTTTTGACATATATTTATAAATTATCTTTCATATATTTTCGTACCTTTAGGAATAAGAATATATATATTTTTTTTTAATGAATATCTACTTGAGATTAAGAAAACAAAAATAACTTGGTTCAAACCGATCTGACCCACAATATGGTCATGTATATGGGCTTTTATGCCTACTTAGGTGGATAAATATTAACAAATCCGATGAAAATTAGTGCCCGCCCGGTCTGGGCCATCCTTCTACCCGGGCCGTTGCCATCCCTAAACCCACTACAAAAATGACCGAACTTAGACTTTTTCACTTCTAAAAATGCTGCATCTATTTTTTCTAGCACCACTCTTAATTTTGTGGAGAAGTGGAATTAAGGAAAGAAGCCATACACAGTACTGACATGATAACTTTTCATAATATTTATGAATTTGTTTTCAAAAAAGGTTTTAAAGTCATTAAAATTAATTTGAATATAAAATCACCAACACAAATAGGTATTGCGATCCTTGTTTGGGTGAGTTTCACATCAGTATTGTGATCCTGCATTTTCTTGTCTCTAGCACTTGATCATGTAAAATAATTTTGTTAATACTTTTTTCTTTTTTTTAATCTCAAAAAAGAAGAACAAATTCAACGCCCTACAATGACTTGCATCCAAGAAATTTGACCTGGGTATGATTTGGTCTTTGAATTTAATTTATGAATAGGCCCATCTACCCAACAACAAAAAGTTTTTCAATTGAGTTCCTATTTGATAAAGTAGTTTATACATTGTCAGTAAACTAGATTACTACTTTACTAATTTAAGTATGTGCTTAATAATTTCAAGGGTTATTATTTGCTCCATTACCAACTTATAGATTTATGCACTTCCAGTAGATAGAATCTTTTTTCTTTTTTTTAGAGGATTAGGTGGTGTAATTAATCAGGACAACTTATTGATTAATTAATTTTGTCTTTCTGATTTAGTTAAAGACAAATTATTTGCGTCAAGACTAAAAAATTTATATAAACTTTAATTACTCTTCGTGATTTTCAATGAATCCATTAAATTAAGGATGAGAATACACTTACTTGACTACCAGAACAACTCTCTTGAGTCGAATTGATGGAATGTGATTAAAATTAATGTTAATAATACATGCCATTCTCTTTATGTTTATGTACAAATGTTATAAAATTTAGATACACTTGGATGCATAAAATATTCATCCATCATGTGGTGAGAGACTCTTAATAATAATTGAAAAAGTGCTTATTCCTATTTTTCCCTTCATATTACAAATAAGTCATATAATTAATTTATATTATCAAAAATTCTTATTTTTAAATTATTTGTTTCAAAAAAAATCCTCAATTTTATATTGACATTTTTTATGTCACTTTTACCCTTATTTTTTATTTCTAGATTAAACTTTAAAATATTATTTAAGTAGATTAATGTTTCAAAATACACATTTAATTTAAAAACTAAAATTTATTATTTAATAATTAATAAGAGAATAATTTTTAAAAAGATATTTCTTTAATATATTTCTTTAAAAAGATATTTCAAAACTATAATTCCTTTAATATAGTTATTTGGTAATTTTCTTACAAAATGAATCTAAATTTATTTAATTTTTGTTCTAATTAATTAGGAAAAATATAGTAATTCAGTTGAAATTAAAAAAATTTGAAAGTATTTTTTTGTTCTTTCATTAATGATTATATAATGAATTTGTTTTCTAATTTTATATTATGCATTGAAAAAAAAATATTTCACTTAACCAATATTTTAAATTTAAAACTAAAAATAAAATAATAAGAGTAAAAGTGATATTAAAAGTACAAATATAAAATTAGGACTTACTTGAAAAAAAAAATTAAGAATAATAGTTTTTGAGAATATAAATTTATCGTGGGACATACTTGAAATGTCAAACGAAAATACTTTTCTCATTAATATTTGAGCCTGGCTCGGTCATGTCAATCTACATAACCGCAAGAAAGACTTCGGTCAAAAATGACTGAAGTGGTAGTTCGTATGTACGTAGTAGATTAATGGCTATTCAGAGTCTCAGATTCTAATTGTTTGTTGACCACGTCCTCTCAAAATATGCCATCCAATCTTTGTAAATGAGAAGTGCACAGAAAGTGACTGGGCAAAGCAGCTTTAGTTTGTTGTTTGTTCGACTCTTCTTTAATTCACACGTAAATTAATAAATTATATTTATTAATAATGGATGTAAATATTAAAAAATAATATCAAAAAATAAGTAAATTTAATTTATAATATAAATATATGATTTTTTAAAAATTAAATAATAATTAACATAAAAACTATACTCTTAATATATTATTTTTAATTCATAATATTGTTTTACATTTTTTAATCTATAATATTATAATAATTTGTAACATATTACATAAAAAATTAAAAAATTTAATCTTAGTTACTGTTGATATATAGTTATTAACAAATTATAAACTTGTTAATATTAAAAGAATTAGGAAAAAAAATCAATATTCATAAAAGAATAACAGTCTTATTAATATTAAAATGAAGAAGAAATAGAAATAAATAATAAAATAAAAAATAATATTTTAATCATGAAAACTATACTCTTATGTTAATTTGGTACGTATGCATGAGTATTTTTTTTGGAATTAGAATATGAAAGAGAATAAGAATGGAATACTATGGAATAAAATGATCATTCATTCAATATTATTTGGTACCATCAATGAGAAATAACATTTCATTCCATTTTTTAATTTGATATGTACATTTTAGATATAGAATGATATAAAAAGTATTCTAAAAGAAAAGAAAATGTCCCTAAATAGATAGATAAAATAATAAAATTTAACTTAGTTTATGAAAATTATTTATTTTCTATTTTTTTTTTAGTTTGTAATGTTTATTTTTATTATTATTTCTATACTTTTACTTATATTTAATAATTAATAATTATTTTATTTATATATTTTATTATTATTTATTTATGTAAAACATTTTACTTACTTATTTAATTATATTATTTGTTTTCTTATGTTATAATTTTTATTATTTAATGTAGTATAGTTAGTATTTTGGTTATTTGACTAAAATGAACTTATTGATTATTTTTTATTTAATCATTTATTTATTTATAATATTAAATTTTTATTATTTAATTTGACATGGATATTTTTATCATTTGATTAAATAAAATAATTAACTATTTAGCTTATTTTCTTATTTATTTTAATATCAATTAAAAATGTATTTATTATTAATATTTTTTTTATACAATACAGGTGATATTTTTGTCATTTGACTAAACTGAACTAGTTTCATAGAAGTATGGGTGAGAAATCTTACCCCTAGGTGGGTTTGATGATTCATAATTGACTACTTCTATGAAATAAAAAGACTAGAATTAAATGTGCATTACAAAAATAAGGCTTAGTTTAGTAATGTTGTGTCTTTTAAAATGCTGCTGTGACTTTCATGCTATGAAAAAATAGTCACAGCTATCAAAAAGTCACAACAACCCTATTTAGTAATTTTTTTATAAAAGTTGTTGTGAGTAGTAAAAGTAATGAACAAAGTATTTGGTAAAACAAATTATAAACTGCTGTGAATGTATAAAATAACAAAAATATACTCATTAATTAAAAATATATTTAAAAAGAGAAATTTAATGGTTTATAAATTAATTAAAGATATATTTGGTAATTTCTAAAATTAATAAGATGATTTTTATATTTTTAATTTTGAAAAGTCACAACTAGCTTTTAAAAGCATCACCTAGGGTGTTTCTAAAAGCACCCATAACTTTTTTAAAGTAGTAGAAGAAACACTCCTAAAAAAAATTAACTAAACAATATTTAGGTGTTGTAGCTTTTCAAAAGTTAAAGCACCCTCTTGAAAAGCATTACTAAATTCAGTCTAAATATGTACTAACAAGAAAAATGATTATGTTATGAAATCGTAGCTAGAATCGGAATGGTCATTCATGTATACCGAACTAGCCCTTATTAATATTTTTTTTAATATATAATATTTTAAAAAACAATAATTCATAAATTTGAGAAAAAATAAAAACCATTATAACAATTAGGAACTTACTAAAAAAGTTGAAAAGTTCAATCATAACTACTATTGACATATAATTAATTATGAAATAAAAGTTAAAACAACACTATTATAATCATAAAAACTATACTCTTCATATATTTTAATTCATAAATTTGAAAAGAACTATAAAAAAGAATGATTTTTAAGAATTTATTAAACAAAAAAAATTGAGAAATTAAACTCAAAGTTTTCAATACCAAAAAAAATAAAATTACAGAACAATAATTTCTTAAAAAAATAAAATAAAAATTTGTCTTTAAGTAAATTTTATATATAGTATAGATAAGATTATTCAAATGCTAATTAATACAAATAATGAATGAATATTATACTTTCACGATCTCTCAATAATTTAAACTCATAAAATTAATAAATAGTGTACACTTTCTTGATCAATCAATTCGTTAGGTTGAGGAAAAAAAAAAAAAAAAAAATCTTTTATAGGAGATTTCGGCACTCCAACAATTTCCCTCCCCGTAACAAGTTAAGCCCCAGCGACACAGTCAATATTAAATTAATTAAATTCTAGAATTAATCAATTAACCCACCTTACCCAATCTCTCATTCTTTAATTCCCATCGTCCAATGGCTTCAAACAAAGGAAATGGTTCATTGCACTTATTCGAGAAGGAAAAAAGAAAAGCAAAATTTTCAAACTAAAAGGATAAGAATTTCTATCTAACTAGAAAAAAGTCAAAGCATTGAACATTTTTGTAAAATCTAAGCATCAAGAAACCCGGGAGATCATATCACAATTCTCATATTCCTCATTATAATAGACATCGACTGAGATCAAAAATAGATTTTACAAGTTAATTACTGTGCAAAGCAAGCTACTCTTATTTATTTGACTTGTGGACGGCCTAATGATTATTCAAAGTCTCAAAAGAAACAAAGCTTGAGGACGGCAACAAAGAGACACATTACAATTTGCTAGACTTAGTGTTTCCTCCTTGCATGTGCTATTAAATTGTGTTCCTGGTCTTTGGTATGTATAATAATATAATGGTCAAGAATCTTTTTGAATGATTTATTGACTCACTTTCTACTATATTCTTGGAGCATTAGGCGAGATCAGTGAGACAGACAATGGAAAACCGACGTTAATTTTGGTAATATTTTCCAAGAACAAGAAATTCTTATGTAGACACGGTGTTATGAGGATCTAACATCCTTAATTATGTTTAATTCCAAGGATAACCTCATACACAAAAGTACAAAGTCTAGGTTAGAAATCCAAGAATTTCACATTCTTAATTAGAAATCATTTATGCTAACAATTGTCAAAACAAATTTTGTTACCAGGATAACTACGTCGAACAAAATCACTAATTGGATTATTCACTCTTTCACACAAAACACAAATTCTCACCAAATGATGCTCATCAAACTAATAGTCTCTTAAGACGGCTCTTGTACCAATAATTGTGTAGCTAGCAGTCACTGATTTAATTTAAGCCACACATGCATATACATTGTACAAACGAGGTGGACATATCAATTTTGCTACCTTATCCATATTACTTATTCCCAATCCATTAAAAGCCTACATGGCCATCCTACGTCATCATCTTACCACTCTGACTTGGAACTGACCATTTCCAACTCTTTCCTTCCAAAAACATTTGGACGAGTTCAAACACCCATAACACCACAAACCGGCCCTTCCCCTATTTCAAACCTTTACTTAAATTATTTCTATATACTTTACATTAATAAATAAATTAAATAGCCCAAAGTTTACCAACTACATTTTCTTGTACTACTAATTAAAGTAATCCCTCCGTATCATTTGACTTAGTTCTCCTTTAAATATTTTGATGTCATCTCTATCATATTTCTCATAGTTTAAGATCACAAAAATTATGCCTTTGTTCTTTTCTTCTTCTTATTCTTATTCTCATCTAACTGCCATTCAATTTTTTGTGTCAAAATCATGGACTTCCCAGACATTCCGACCGGTAAATCACCAAGAAGAGAGCTCCAAGGTCCCCGTCCAACGCCTCTCAAGGTACGCAAAGATTCCCACAAGATCAAGAAGCCTCCACTAGCCCCGCAACCGGCAGCAGCGGCCTCACAACAACCGCAGGCTCCGCCACGCCAACCAGTCATAATCTACACTGTCTCTCCAAAGATAATTCACACCACACCTAGTGATTTCATGACTCTAGTCCAACGCCTCACCGGGTCTAACTCTTCTTCCTTTAGTAATCCTATGAATGATGCTAACAATAATGGGAACAGCGGTGCAATATCTCCGGCAGCACGTTATGCCACCATAGAGAAGGCGGCCGGTAGAGCTGCTGATCATCAAGGGAAGAAACAACATCAGCCGCAGCACCAAAGTGAGGATCATGATCACAATATAATGGAAGGGATAGAGATGAAGGGTGATGGGATGCAAGGAATGGGTTTGTTTCATGGGATTTTGTCACCCGGACCGGCTTCTCTGTCTCCGATCCCAGCCAGTTTTTTCTCGCCACTGTCATCGGATCCAGGATCTTTTAGCAACTTCTTCCATGATTTGAGCCCTGTACTTCATGGGAATAGGAATTTTCTAGAAGGTAGTTTCATGCCCAATACTCCTTCAACAACCTTTGTTTCACAAGCTCATATGATCAGCATGACTTCCCCTACACCATCCATAGATTTATTCAACATTTTCTCAGGCAATAATTACTAATAATTATTCAATTTTGATTGTTGTTAATTGAGAGATATTAAGGGTTCTGAGTTGCCCTTTGATTTTTTTGGATGGAAGATGATACAAAAAGGACAAAATGGGAATTATGAAAATTTATTTTAATTAATTAATTGATCTTTCTTTAATTTCGTGGACAGCTAGTTTTTTCATTCCACTCTTCTTTTAATATTTTATTTTGGTGGACCCAGCCCCATTTGGTGGGTAATTTAGCTTAAATATCTTAATATATTTGGTGCCAACATTTAATGACATTAATCATTTTGCCAAGTTTTGTCAAGTAACCGATATTTAACTATATATATATAACTTAGTTGAAAAATATTTTCGATAACTAAATCTCATCTTATCACTTTTAATAATTACCATGTATTTTAAATTAAAAAATTTAACCATTATTTTAATCGCTTAGAATTGTCTTATTTTTTAATTTAATCATTCAGTAATGTTTTCAGTCAATTTCATTATCTAAGATTTAAAATTTTGTAATTAAGTTATATTCTCTTATACCTCTGTTATGCAAAAATAAAATAATTTTATATAATTTAATAATCAAACTATAAAAAAAATTGCAAGATTTAGAAACAACTTATGTACTCCGTTATGATCTTAATGTCAATTATAGTTATTTCGTTAATTTATACATATAAACTAAAAAATAGAACTTGATTGAGAAACTTAGAATCTTTAAAGATAAAATTGATTAAGAAAATTCTTAAAAAATTGAACTAAAAACTAATATAATCTTGAAAGACCAAAATAGTAGATAAGCCTAAAAAAAATGCTCCACTCTCTACACACACAAAACAATAACCTCACTCTCATCCACACACTAACTTTTATTTGCTATTAAATAATCATTTTATACTTCCAAAAAAAAAAAAAAAACTCATTCTGCATGTACGGAAATACATGCCTATGGCTAATATATATCTATGTGTAAATGGACATAATAACCATTTTTCTTTCTTCAATTATTTTCTCCCATTTTTACATAAATTACAAGAATGAGAGTACTCTTCATGCTTCCATACATTATACAAAACTTCAACAAGGTAACTAAATGTCATAACAAAAAAAATAAAAAATTTGAGACTTTATGTAATCAAAATTGAAGATGTGATTAATGTTACATGTAAAATTTTGACATCTCTAGAATAAGAACACCATCAATATTGTTTGGAGAAAAATTCATTTAACTCGTTTGAGGTTTGGATAGGTCCAAAGTCAATTTGCCGGCCTTTAAATTGATTTTGGCATCTCGCTATATATTAATTAGTTCCATTTGATTGTTTAAAACTAAAGTAATGTTTCAATTAATAATGGTTAATTTTCCTAATAATTAGAAGATCTATCATCTCAATTTCAGAATTGACATCAATCCTTGCATAGAGAGAAATTTAAAAACATTATTCCTACGAAACTATAAATAACCAAGTGCCTACATCACTAGTTAATGCTGATGCCTAATTTATGATAATGAATTCCCATTTGCAAAAAAAAAAAAACATTATTTATATAACTAGACATAATCCACATGCAAAATAATAAATAATTTAAAGTCGCACTATCTGAATACGTTTATTAATATAAAGAAAAAAAGTTGAGAAAACTCCAAGTTTGAAATCTTCTACCATAAGAATCTATCTAATACATAGATTAATATTTTGAGCTTTTACTTTAATGACCATCTGGATCTAAGACATTTGGAGAAACAATGTGTGTGAACAAATTCAAGAGATTTCTAAGCTTGAATGAGACCTGGATATAAAAACAATTTTCCAAAAGATGATGAATTTTTCCAGAGTGGAAGTATACTAATTAATCATATTTACTTTATTTTTTCTTTCAAACTCAATTTGCACAGCAATGCCTATTCAAGTTGATTGGACCAAGAAGTTTCACTTGGTGGTTTAACATCTAGAAGTTGAGGACTAGTTTTAATATTGTTCCTAGTTTGGTAGTATTATGAGACATGCGCAAAGTCAAAAGTTTAATACAATTAATAATCAAATCAATGCTTAATTAGTCATATATACACACTTTCTGTATGAAAGATGGGAGTGGTTAGAGATAAAAAGACATGTTTCGTAAGAAAAACAATCCCATTAATTAAAGATCAAGTAGTGCCTTTATATATAATATTATAAAAATTTATGCTTGGAAGAAGAAATCATTGAAAGCAAAAGCTGGGTTTTGGTTGACATGCATGACTTAAAACAGGCTAGCTAGCTTGATGGAAATCTAGACTTTGAAAACTAAACATTATACCCAATTATACGTTAAAGATGTAATAAATTTTAACTAAAATAACATACCATAATTTAAAAATAAAATGATTAAGGGAAAAAAATTGAATATACACAACGAAGAATATTATATACATTAGATGTTGAGATAGATATGACGATGGATTGAATAATTTATCCGATTTGAATTTAACTCTAACTTGAATTTGTTAAAATCTAAACCAGACAGAAAATGATCAAATCCAATTAAAAATAATAACCACTTGGCCTCAATATGTTCTAACCCACGCTTATTTTC
The DNA here is from genome assembly GCA_029379385.1 of Quillaja saponaria. Lineage (NCBI taxonomy): Eukaryota > Viridiplantae > Streptophyta > Magnoliopsida > Fabales > Quillajaceae > Quillaja > Quillaja saponaria. The sequence goes on from CM055612.1 coordinate 8,670,272, forward strand.
TATTTTTTTTTATTTGTTTGTATATATATATATTTTTTTTTCTTTCTTTTTTGTGTATATGTTAACCATTTATACACCCGAGCTAAATCTTTTTATTTCAAATTTAACGGATTATGATTTGATTCAAAATATATGTAACTTATAAATTTGTTAAACACAAACTTATAAAATTAATCGAATTGAACCAGATTCTAGATGGTAGGGGTCAAACTAACATCCCTAGTTGAAGTTATGCACCCACATTCAACATTGAATATTAGGATGTCAGTCAGATTTCTAACTAAATTCTCAAACCTGCAAATAGAAGACAGATGACCCAAATAGAAAATTGGAATTGGACATCCAAATTATAATTCCAGAGGCTAACTTCTTGTATATAGAAGCTGTTTGTTTCTAATTCTATGATTTGGTAGACACGCTTATCGAGGAAAACTATAGTTAGTCATACTTATGTGAACCATGCTTAACTACAGACGACGGAGTATGTCTTGGGATCACCGACTCAAGTCAGTCAAGTAACATATGTATAGTTACTGAAAATGACATTTATGATGGGTCTAATATTGAATATTATGGATTTTTTGTACACTGTTTGAAAGAAATAAAGACATAAACATTTGTTTGGTGACACGTATATACTAATTAATTTATTAATATGAAATTTAAACCAAAAGACCACCAAATCATCCCTCTCCTGTCTCCTTACTCTTACCCTTTCTTCTTCCCTCACGGTCAGATCTTAATGGAATATTGTTCAATCACAGAGCCACCAAGACGTAGTGAGAATTTTGTGACCTGGAAGATTACGCAGACTGTGGGAAGGATCAAAACCGGTTGCAGATCAAATTGTTCTTGGGGAATTTGCAGGCTTAGAGGGATTGGGATTTTGCAGAGATTACTTGGAAGCTATGTGGATTATGCTGCAAAAGGATAAGCCCGATGATTATGTGGTCGCTATAGAGGATTCACACATGCCATAACTCAAAACACCTCAATTATAATACTCAAATAGATGCAATTTACCCATGTGCATCAATCCCAAACACTAGGTGAAGAAAGACAAAGGCAAAGCATTTTCTTTTTCCATTATTTAGAAGTTACAGACCCATAATTTTTTTTAAAAGGAAACTAATATCCTTCAACATAAAAATCAACCCTAATAACGTAACTAGCTCTGCAGCCCTCATACCATCAACTCCTTTTGGAAAAAAACAAAAGAGAGTACTGCCTTGGCGATTCGTAATTGAACGATACCCCATTACAGGCGAAGATGTGGCCGTGAGGAAGGAGGATAGAGTAAGGAGGGTGGAGAGGGATGATTTGGTGATCTTTTGTTTTTTTTTTTAATTTCTTTTTGGATTTTGTACGTTGATAAATTAATTAATAGACACGTATTATTTTACAAAATTGATATTTTGTTTGATTCTATTTCTCCAAACACTGCACAGAGATATGCATAATGTTCAACATGCTGTTTAAATTGTAGTGAAATATAATTTATCCATTGCGGTTTGATTTTTTTTTTTTAAAAACATACAAGTGATTTATTTTATTTAGAAACATTTCATGTAATTTAGACTAAATTATATTTAGACATAATCGGTCCAAACTAATGATTTTGTCACTAATTACTAAAAAAAAATAAAAAAAACATCAAATTCATAAGTTCATGCCATTGATTGAAAAGAACCCACGGCTCATAAATCCTTCACTAATTTTGAATTTTTATCCATTGATTAAAAAGATAAGTTTTTAAACAAAATAAACTATGCATATATTAGGGGGGAAATCTACAAGGGGTAAGTGTATTTTACTCTATATTTTATATAGAAAATAAATTTTATCAATTATGTATTAATATTTATTACATGCAGTCATCTTATTTATTATGTGTTTACTAATTATAATTTTTAAAAATTCAACCAAGTACATGATTTTTCAAAAATTAATTAAAATAATGAATACATATGTAACATAACTATTGTAAAAAAATTATTAAATAGTATTGGTATCTTATCATAATTTTTTATGTTTTCAGTTAATTTTTTTATATAAAATTATATTGATGTGTTATCATATTTTTTATATGAAACAAAAGAAAAACGCTAAGTTATTTAATTTAATCTAAATCTATACTATATATAAAAGTGACTTAGTGACAGAATTTTTTGATTTCCTTAAATGAACTTTTATTATTACATAATTTTTTTTAGTTGTATTAGAAAGCAAGTGAGGTGGGTTCAGCTGCGATTTTGTAAAAAGAGTGTGGTAGAAATTTGGGGTTTATAGGTTGTTTATGTTATTCGGGGTTTTCTTATACTAGATTTATGGTTGAAATTTGTTCCTATGTTGTTCACAGTTCATCTCTTGGATGAGGATTTTTTTTTTTTCCTTGAAAATTTTGAAATAAACACGAGTTTCACTGATGTTTTTCGGTTTTTTGAAGCTCTGATTGCCAGCTTTATTTCCTCTTTTTCACCTCCACCTATATTTTATTGGTGTTCCATTTGAGATTGAAATGGGCAAAGAGTCCAATGGGAAGAAAAGTACCATGGATATAAAAGATCCATTAGTTCTGTACAACTTGGAAGAAGTGTCACCTGTATAAGCACAACCAATACCAACAATAATTTTTTGTCAAACGAGTAACTTGGCATCACCAAAAAGTCATGCCCAGATCTTTGAAACTCCTCCTATAGTGTTTGAAGCAAAAATCATTCATGCCTATAACTGTTTATCATGACGCTCAGCCCAGAACAAGTTCGAGTTCCCTTTAAACGCATCGATCGGTACATGCTCTCCCTCTCCAAACCCATCACGGTTTTCTTGTGGGGAATCAAAGTAATAGCGAATATTTAAGAAAATAGCAACAACCGCACCTCCAACAAAGAATTTCAAGTTCAATTTAATAAACGAAACCATGATACTCCCAATGAGAAATTGAACACCTCAGTTTTGAAATCAGGACTCTTGGTTTCCATTGTACCGATTATTGATATGCAGAAGTAAAATTGAAATATGAGTACATAAATTATAGGTTTTGGAAAGTTTCAAATTTTCAACGAGCATATTTATTACAATTTAACAAATATATTTAGGAAGCCCGTATTGCGATAGTCAATTTTTTAAGGGCCATAGCCTATTAATTAGCAAGAATTTCGCTTTTCCTAAAACACTCATATTTATTTTATTTGACTTAATTTGTTCAATATTTGTTATTTCTCTTTTTATGTCTAATTTTTATTAGGTTTTTTGTTTTTACTGGACTATTTTTCCTAAGCTCTTCAGCTTCTTTAATTTGTACATATACTTCTGCTTTGCTTATAAAAAATGTTATTCTTGTAAAATTCGTCAATCATATATTTCACATTTTATTATTTCTCTTACTTAATCTAATTTTTATTAGACTTTTTAATTTTTTTAATTTTTTTTACTGGACTACTTTCCTAAACTTTTCAACTTTTTTGGCATTTGTTTTCATTTCACCTTATAAGTTAAATATATTTCCGAACAAAAAAAAAGTCTACTATATATATTTTTTAATTAATTTCTTTTTACTTCATATAATTTTCTCTCTCTACGTTTTTCTCTTAAATTATATTATTAAGTTAAAAAAATTATTTTTTGTAAAAAAAAATATTTAGATGTTTTTTTAATTATAGTAACTAAGACAAATGCTGGTGAAAAAACCCATACGTTGGTAATTTGTTATTGTAAAAACTGAAAATCATTCAAACCAAAGGTAGACAGAGAGATATTTACCTTACACAATGGTAATTTTGTAATGCTATTTTGTGATGGTATTCTAAAATTTAGAATGTTAATAGCACAAACTCATGTCCTCGTCTATTTTACTCTTGAGCCATTGAAAGTATGGTGAAAATTGCTTTATGAAGTTCTGTTAATCTTTTTGTTAACCGAAATTATAAAATCTATTGAATGAATTTGATTTGAAATTTAGAAAATAATTACAACTATTACAAAATAAATTTTTACAATTATGTCAGGAATTCCGAGAATTATATTCTAAGATCCCTTTCCCCTTTATATTTTTTACTAAATATTCTTTGAATTTATTATTATTTCTTTTGGCAAATTTGATTTTATTCTTAGAATATATAATCTTCATAAGGAAATTTTAAAATTAATATTAAAAAAATTATATACAACATTAGTTACTCTTAGAAAAAAGAACACATAAATATTTTATTTTAACAAAAAAATAAAAAAATTTATTTAAAAATATAATTTACGAAAAAATAGAAAGGGAAAAAATTGTATGGAGTAAAAAGAAAATAATTGAAAAAATATATATTAAACTTTTTTGGTTAGTGTTTTTTTTTTGTTAGTAGATGTATTATATTCTTAAGAGTTTAGGAAAATAGTCCAGTAAAAAAATTAAAAAATAAATAAAAGGTAAAATACGAAAAGTTTTACAAGAATTTTTTTTTTTGATAAGCAAGGAAAAAATATACATAGAAATAAAAAAAAGTTGAATAGTTTATAAACAATAGTTCAGTAAAAGCAAAAATTCTAATAGAAATTAGACATAAGTAGACATAAGAAATAAAAATATTAAATATTGAATAAGATAAGTTAAATAAAATAAATAAAAGTATTTTTTTTTATAAAAATTATGCTAATTAATAGACTCTAGTTTTTTAGCTGCCGTAATAAGGATCACTTATATTTATTTTAGATTTAGCATTTACGTAGTTGTTATTGCAATTATGATAGATTATTATTTTAAATTTTAAAAATATACGAGTGTCGAAAGGTTTGTTACTATGGTACACCCAAACACCAACAAGAGCTTGTCGAGCTTCAACCTCTGGGTCTCTTTTGCGCATTGAAAATTCGAAATCCAATCAAATTACATTGGCTTCGTTTCACTAAATCCTGAATATAGTAATTCTAACCTTGGAATATCGCAGAGAAAATGCAGAGTAAGGGATCGAGCAATCGGCTCTCTGGTATGGGTTCTCGATCTCGAAGACCATTTCTGTTGATCTCCATGTTTGCTATTTTTGCTTCCTTCTATGTCGCCGGAAGGTTTGTTCTTTTTCTCCTATATTGCTTTTCAAAATATTTCTTTCTATCTCATTACATCTTTCTGTTATTTATCGTACACAATTGCAATTATGGGAGGTATAATTTTTCTCTGTAATTAAAATTTGCTTCCTTTTTCTCTTTCATTTTTTGTGTTAGTGGGTTAGGCTATGGCAGGACGCAGAGAACAGGGTTTACCTAATAAAAGAGCTCGACATGATAACTGGGCAGGTGAGCTTCTTTTGCATCTATACATCAATGTATATATATATCTTCAGTGCCAAAAATTGAGTGGACATTTTTTGTTGGGTACATTTTGGTTTATGCTTGAGGATTATAATTATTTCTTGTTTCTTATGGCGGGTTTGAATTTTTTTTATGTGTGTGATTGCTTGGCCAAATTGTCAGTTTTAATCTGCATTTTTACTATTAAGATATTCATCCCATATGGGAGTACCACATAAGCTGAATGGAGGCCATAATCTGCTCAGCTCGTCATACAGTGAATCTTGATATTAAATTCTTAATTTTTAAGTTATGGGAAACTATATTACATGAGCATTTTAGGCATCAAAAAATGTGAATGATTTCATCACTTATTCTATCAACTTGTATGGCATTTGAACTGGTTTATTGTGAGAACATACATTAGGGATATGGGACACGTTGAAGATTGTATTTGTTAGTGTTCATGATGCCATTGGGGGTTGTCAAGCATTACAACCCACTTTACACATGTGGACATAAACATACATCTCTACTATATTTTCAACTTTTGAAAATTAAGTCGACCATAGGTTTTCCATTTCAGGGACAATCTTCCATATCTGTGGATGATACCTTGAAAATTATTGCCTGCAGGTAAGTTCGTTTTTTATATATTTGGTTGGACTAAATGGTACTTGGAATTTCATATTTTTATTACTATTCTTAATTGTCAATCGGTTTGTCAGGGAACAGCATAAGAAGTTATCAGCTCTCGAGATGGAGTTAGCTGCAGCTAGACAAGAGGGTTTTGATTCGAAGCGCTTGACTGCAACTAATGGGACTTATTCTAAGAAAAGGCCGCTGCTAGTTATAGGAATAATTACAATGTTTGGGCAGAAAAATAATAGAGATGCAATCCGTAAGGCGTGGATGGGAAGTGGTAAGAGTATTATATCTAAAAACAGAATCCTTTGATTTCTCGTACTCAGAGTAGTAATATTGTAAGTTTTAATATGGCATAAATATGACCTAATCTCAGATTAGGTTGTCCAGTTGGCCATGTTTTCACATTTTTCAAAACAGGAACCGACATAAACCACTATTCAGGGCTAGATAAAAATATGAAGGTTAGGATGGAGTGAATTATAGTATGACTATTGTTACCCAAGGGTCTAATCTGAAATCATGTAGTGATATGAGCATATCAAGGCAAAGTTACAATTGAGATTTTATGGCACTGCTACATCAAGTAAGAATTCTCTCATAATCTTCCATCTTTCCCCTGAACTAACTGCTCTTATGCTTTCTCTGTCTTTCTTTTTGTACACCCTGAGGTTGTTTTGTCTTGTGATTCCGATATCTGTATTGCATTGCTGACAACTGCTTGGAAAGTGGAAAAAGAAAAAAAATAAAATTTATGTGACTACTCTAGATGGAACAAGTTGATGCAAATTAAGGGTATTTAGAAGAGAAAAGAAGATCTCGCTATTCTGAGTTTCTGCAAGACTGCAACCTCATCAGGAGGCTGGAAGCCTTATTTCTCCCTTTGATTTTCACACCAGAAAGAATAAGCAAAAGCCTTATCTGCCTATGTCAGTCATATGTTTACTGACATTGCTTCTATAATAAATTTTAACCTCATTAATTGAAAATACTAGTCAACTAGTCATTGTATGAATTTGTCTACTTTCAAAAAAAAAAAATAATAATATTGGACTAGTTTGTCATTATTTCCATGTTTCTAGTATGTCAATTTAGATTGATGCCCCTGGTTCTGTCCATCACTGTTTTGAATGGTCAATGAAATATTTGATGTATCTTGAATTTTTTTTTTTTTTTCCTTTCTCTCCATATCTCTTTAGTTTATGTTACAACTTGCCTGTTTAAGGTTATGTTTCAACTTTCCAGTAGGTTTTAAATCAAAGACATTCTCTTTGCAGCTGCAGCTGCAGCTTTGAAGAAAATGGAAAGTGAGAAGGGCATCACTGCATGATTTGTAATTGGAAGAAGGTTTAGCTTGTTCTGTTCATATTTCTTCTCTATATTGTATGTCAGAAACATGAAAGACATGTTCTCTTGCAGTGCAAATCGTGGGGACAGTTTGGACAGGGGCATTGATAGTGAAAATAAGCAGAGTGATGACTTCACAATTCTTGTAAGTTTTGTGTACTTCTAACTATACATATATACGTATATAAAATGATCTTCCAAATGGGTTAAAGTCAGAAATATGATACAAGTATGGATAACAAAGAATTAAAGATGAAAAATAGGCAGAGTGATGATTTTTCACATTTTTGGCTGGAAATTCTGTTGCTAGCAAAACTTCTCATCAGGTGTGTCAGTCAATATATTTTTTCCTTATCACCTAATCGTCTCCTATCTTTTCCTATGATCTGTAGACTGAAACCTCCTTTCATTCTTTCCCTCTCTTCCTATATTTTCACTGTTTGAGATAACTTAGTGAAACAGAAAATAAGTGCTGGCCGTCCAATATGACCTTTTGAATTGACACAGATTCACGTGAAAATGATTTATCTTGTATATCTTCTTCCCCTTGAACCTCATTGCTTTTAAGAGTTTCCAGTTACATCTTATTCAAAATTCAGAAATCATGGTGAATAGACAGTCACTATGAGGTTAAAACTTATAGTTTGGCAAATGGCTGCATAATTTTCTTGGAGTGTCCTCTCGTTTTGCACCATGTCTCCATGTGAGTAGAGAGTATTGCTCTAGTAAATTAAACTACTTGTACGACCCTTTTACCTTCATTTTAACAGGAGGACCATGTGGAGGCAAATGAAGAGCTCTCTGAGAAGGCTAAATTGTTCTTTGCTTATGCTTCAGATAAATGGGATGCTGATTTTTATGCTAAAATCAACGACGATGTTTATGTGAACATTGGTTAGTCTTATTAGTGATTAGATTTTGTGATGAATGGTCTAATGATATTTATCTAATTCTGTAGATAATTGGAAATTTCAGAATGTTTTTAACATGGCTATTGTAAGAAGTTGTCACTGTCTCTCATATTGGCTAAATTCATTACTAAGTTATGCAATGCACTAATGATTTAGTAAACCAGAAAAGCACCATCTTGAGATTATTAGGAATCAACTTCACCACTTAAGTTGTGTTACACCACAATCATTTGTTCATTTAGTCTTTAAAATTTGAATCACATTATTCTTTTTGTCCGTACTTTGAATCACATGTTCAGTAACTTATCTTTTTAATATTTTTGTGTGACAAGTAGCACTATTTGCAGAATAGAGGCTCAAATCATTGTTCATTGGGGTTGTAGAGGTCTTTGTTGACATAAACTCAAGAAGCAAGATCCTTGCCCCTTATTTCTTTTTTAAATTATGTCTGCTTATCCACATCTGGATGTTCATTGATTCTACATTGTTTTAAGTTACTAGTAAATTGAGTACCAGGAGTTTATAGTTATCTTACAAATTGGTGCCTAAAATTCTTTTAGTTATTATATTATATGTTTACAACCGTGATATCTTGTATATGCTGAAAGAACCTTATTCTGCATAACACCTATCAGTAGCAGACCAATGAAAGTTTGTACCTCTGATAAAGGGGGAAAGAAAATGTGTAAGCACAAAGGAAATCTAGCCAGGCATCAATTGTAAACTGCTTCAGCCATTTTATGTCATTCAAGTAGGACAATCCATCTTTCAGTATGGCATGCTTCATTTTGATTATTTGATTATATCTTATGCTCCCTCTTTCTCCTATCAAGAAACATGTTTGTTTGACATTTGTAAGTCTCATAGTTACAGCTTGTGTGTTGTTCTTTATGCGAAGATGCCTTGGGAGCTACACTTGCAACTCATTTGGATAAGCCTCGTGTTTATATTGGGTGCATGAAATCAGGAGAAGTTTTCTCTGAGCCGTGAGTTTTGGCCTTTGACGACATTTTTTATTTATTTTTAAATGTAACATTATGAGGTTTTATGTGGATTATGAGGTTTTATGTGGACTTTTCACAGGAATCAGAAATGGTATGAATGGTGGAAATTTGGTGATAAGAAATAGTAAGTTACACTACTACTAATTCCATCTCTCTGAACATAAGTGTGGAATCTACTGCTGAGCAAACTTCTGATATTACTAATAATTAGCATGGGACTGACGGATTTTGTATAGTTGCATGAAAATTCCCTCTTAGATTACCAATAGCATTTAGTTCACTGCCAAGTTTTTTGCAATGCTGTACATTTTCTTCCTTAAGCTGATAGGCAATTTCTTCTTCAAACAGATATTTTCGCCACACTTCCGGTGAGCTGTACATCATATCACAAGCTTTGGCCAAATTTATATCAATAAATATGTCTATTTCTATTCGTTTTTGCTATATTGGTAATATCTCATTTGATGGAAACTAGAAAGGTTGAACCTTGGTTTGCTGAACCTACCTGCAGATTTACTCTACGTACCTATGCACATGATGATGTGCTGGATCATGGTTTATTGGGCTTGATGTTAAACATGTTGATGAAGGGAAGTTTTGCTTCTCATCGTGGTCGGCAGGTCTCTCTCTCACTCTCACTGCAAATGCATGGATTCCAGTTTTAGAATCATATACCATAAAGCCAGCCTCCAGCCATATCAGGATAATTGAGTAACTTCTACTATAACGATGATCTTCCTACCTAACTATAATGGAGTATAATAGAAGTTTCACAGTCTTCACGTTGCTTACCCAGATTACTACCTCAAGTATTTGAACATGTTCTTGTCTTTCAGGGGCTATTTGTGCTGGCGTTTGAATTTTTTTACCAGCCTTGTGAGCAAACTATAAATGTGGGACGGATATATGAACACACGGTTTTCTTAGATTTAGTCTACAGGAAGTTGAGCTGTTCTTAGAGAAATCCCTTTGAAATTGGTTTCGGATTCATGTCATCAAGCGGAATAGTTTCTGTTCACCTCTGGAACACTTGTCAGGCAGGTGGGTTGGACCTTCAACGGACAGTTTTGATGGGATAGAATGTAATGCAACACAGTCCAACAGAAGTTCAGGTGAAATTTTGGAGTTTCATTTTAAATGATATGTATCCTATCTCAATTGTATACACCTATTTTTGGCCTCATGGCTTCGATTTTAATTGAAATGATTCGTAAATGTTATAATTTAATTTAAAAGGGTTTATGAAGTGTTTCTTTGGTTATTTAATTTTCTGAAACGGTGAAACTCGTGGAAACTCAGTTTTTTGAGTTAGCAAAAACAAAAAAGGTAACAAAAGAAAAGAAAAGAGAAAAAAGCAGTTTCCCGTTGTATTTGTTAAACAGCATTTTGCTCTTGGTCTAGACTTATTTTTAAACATTGGACATTGGATCTACTGGGAGGCTTAAAACTTTGTTTTGGTATTATGATACCATGTTAGAACTTTACTTTTAAAACTAATCAATTAGTTTTTAGACGTTAGTCTCATCTACTTATATATATTGTAACTAATTAATTAGTGTTAAAACGTTGGTCTCATCTACTTATATATATTGTGAAGTAATGTGAAAGTTATCATATTGACAATATGAAAACAATTCTCTTTTCTTAAAATATAATATTATGTATTTTATAACAATAAATGAAATATATATTTTCAACAAAAATTGAAAGAATTCTTCCGTATTACCATGCCATAAATTTAAACAGCTTGTACAAATTAATTAATTTTTAATAGAGTTAATAGGTATTAATTATTAGCATATGGGAGAATTCATTTTGTAAAAATAGAAAGTAGCAAAAAGTTTGGTAATTTTTATGAGGTTCATAATGAGTAGTTTTGATTGAATATAATATTTACATAAGTAACTTGATTATAATTGAAGAAATGATAAAATAACAGGGGGCACCATGATCAATGGTTACCTTGCAACAAAGCACAAGCTTGTAATATATATACCCAGTTGTAATACACAGATAAACTCCCTAAATTCTGGCTGAAGTAGTATAGATGTGTAGAGATTGTTGGTTCAGTTTGGTCTAGTATCCATTAGCAATCAACCCAGCGTCTACAAGGCTCTATTTGGAAGTTTGAACGATAAGGAGATGGGAGTAAATGGAAAGAAAAGAAAAGAGAGTAAAGAAAAAATAAAATTTATTATTTTTTTCATTTATAATTTAAAAAATTAAAAGAAGAAGAAAGAAAGATATAAAATACTTGTTTAAAAGTTTAATAAAAATATAAGAGAAAATGTATTATAAATATTTTTATGATTATGTCTTTAAAATATTTTATTGAAATAAAAAAAAAAATAGAGATATATTAATCATAACATGCAAAGATTAGGATTATAATATACTTTCTGTCTTTCTAAATCTTTCTAATTTAGAGAAATTAAAAAAAAATAGACGTTGAAAGGATTTGGAGGGTATTGCATGTACTGTTTCATTTTCTCGTTTTTGCAAAAAACTCTCAAACGAAAGAAAAGAATCTGTACCCTCTCTTTTCATTTCCTCTCCATTTATACTCCTCCATCCAAATAGACCCTAAGTAAAAAAAAACAAGCTGCATCATAAGTATAAACCACCGTTGATTCAACTGGTGCCTCTCTTCTATACATACAACTACTTCATAAGTAGAAAAATACACACAGCATACAGCATTACACATCAAAGTATGCTCATGATGAGCTGTTGTTAAGGAAATATGCTAGTGCCTTGTCCGTGTCATTGTCATTCATGAGCAAGGCTTCACAGACACTGCTTGATGAAAATCCCATTTCTCGCAGAATGGTGTACCCGTTGACAAATTCCCGAACCTAACAAAGTGTAAAATTAAAAGAATTATGTTCACGATCCTATTTTTCAAAACCACCATATCTCATCATTACTAGGGCAGCAACGGTAAAGTTGTTCCTGTGGTGACATGTAGGTCACGGGTTCGAGGCGTGGAAACAGCCTTTTTGCAAAAATGTAAGGGAAAGGCTACGTACATGTGCGCCCACCCTCCCCCTATCCCGCAATAGCCGGGGAGCACTTTGTGCACCGGGTGAGCCCTTTTTACTAGGGCAGCAAAGCACAATTAAAGAAATTGACAAGACATCCCATATAGATTGAGTTTCAATCAGATTAACCAGATCTAAACCACACACAAAAAAAGAAAAAGACAAAAAAAAAAAGGACCAATTAATATAGTTTCATCCCCAGAAAGTGATATTTATGTCAAGCTTTGGAAGGTAATGTGATTAGTCTGAGGTGAGATGACGGGTAAAATTATCCTAACAAATAAATAATGTGAATAACCTTTCTTCTTCCATTCCCCTGGTATATCATGAACTTAGTGACAAACCTTGCTTCAGCTTAGAGTAAGCATACATATCAACCTTCACCATTAGAAAGAAATATTAGACTACATACGCTTAGTCTATAAGCAATGTTTCAAACTCCTAACTGAAGCACCCCCAGAACTGTGAGAGAAAGAGGAAGACCAGGTCAAACCAGACATAATATAAAGTTTGTGTAAGGTACATTGTAAATAAATGGATACATAACAATAAATTTGACAGCAGCTGTTTTCTATTTTTAGTTTATATTTTGATGAAAGCAACCAAAATGTTTTATATGATATAAATGTAATAGTAAATAACCAAGCTCATTAATTTTGTAAACCAGTAAATCTGCTCGAATTTTAGTTTTAACTACCAACAGATTACATAGGGGGATTGCAGTTCTGATCTCTGCTCGAGGAAATGACAGAAGTCAACTAAAAGTATTCAGCAGTAGAAGATATGCGCCCCCCTCCCCAAGGGGAGGCGGGGGGGGGGGGGGGGGGGGGTGGTGGGGGGGAGGGGAAGAACTCCACAATCTAGGTAAGAACACAAGTCTCAACCAAAAGTCCAAGTCAAATGCATAATGATCAGAATTTTCAGCAACCCCATTATTTTTATACAGCCTACATAGCTGATTGGAGATCAAGCATACTCAAAAAACATAACAGTAGTAATTTTCACTAACCCGTCAATTGTAGATCAAGTTATTATAGATGCATAGTGGCTCAATCTTATATTATACCTTTGATGGATCATCTCCATAATTCACAACTGCAATAGGAACAGCTTCTCGGCTAAGCCCCAAGGCAACATATTTGCTCACTATGGAATCTGCAGTAGAACCCTGCAATGGAAAATTGGAAATTGTGGATACTGTTCATTATGCAGATAGCTAAGTTCATAAACCTTTTTCAGCAGGGCCAAAAAAGATTACTAAGATAACATATCAGACAAAAGATTTTAGAAATTAAAATGACATGTAAGAAATAACAGATAATATAAACAGAAACCTATAAAGTAAGTCATCAAACATCCATTAACAAAGATGATAGCTTCTCAAACAATAGCTAAAACAAAAATTTCCCCCACAACCACAATTAGCACAACCTGTAGTCCTGTACCAGCATAAACTAAAACTTCTTGATTTCTTAAAAGAAGAAGTATACCATGGATGGCGTTGACTCAGAAGCCTTAGATGGAAGGTTTTCCAACCCAAGCCTGCTCCAGTTTGGGCTTTCCTTCTCTATTTCAGCTAAAACTTTCCTCTCAAACTCAAAATTAAATTGGAAGTTGCTCCGAGGAATCTCTCCAATATGTGGTGATATATTGGGCTACAAAATTGACAAACCCACTCAAATTGCTTTAGCGTAAAGCAAATCAAACGGTGCTACAATAATTCAGGCAGGAAATATGAATAGAGGAAAACAACCACGTAAAGCAACATGTAAGCCGGTAAAGTTGCAGTTAAAATTAAGCAAAATTGGGTTTCTATTTGCATAAACTATAATACAACAACATAAGAATAATTTTCTGAAATTCCCCTAAGATGGTCACAATACCAAAATCTCAAATCTATAAAGCATCAAAACTTCTAGTTAGTACTGCGTACTATTATGTGAAGCACAATTTGACACAACACCACATTACACTTAAAGTAAATGGTAGAAAATCATTTTGAACTTTCTCATATCGCTGCTTGATGTCCATGCTTCCTAGTCTCAACTTATAAAAGATAAGAAAGAAGAAATAGAAAATGGAACAAGTGCTAGATAGATTAACAACAATCTAATTCTCATTATTCAAAAGAAAAGGAAAAAATTTGAAAGTTGAATAGACCTGAAACTTTAATGAAGATAGTTTGAACTATGCAAGAGCTAAACATACTTCATAAGAGGTGTACATCAGGAGAGGGTTGGATGCTGTTGCTACATCTTGAAATGGCTAAAAAGTTGTTTTCAGCAAACATAAAGGTGAAAAATGAAGTTCAGAATAGAAAATGTGCCCAAAGGTCTTCATGATTTTTCTCAATCAAGGCTTGGTAAGAACATGAGATTCTAACGCATAATACAGATATTGGGAAACACATCAGAAAAATCAATCAAGATATTTGTTGGATAAGAATCCAGCAAGTTTGCCCGATCATAAGCATAGTTCACGCAACTAGATGTGATTTACCAATGCCAAAATAAACATATCATCAAGTACATCAACCTTATAAAGTTATAATGACTCTTTTAAGTGTCAAAGCATATGCATTCACAAAATAGTATCATTAGTATTGAGAAGTAAACTATAAACCAATACTTTCTCTATTGATGCCAGATATTTCAGTTCAAATAAACGCCAACAATCATAAACTGAAATATGCTTTTACCTTACTTCTCAATACCAATGTGTGACAATGTGCATGCTTTGACACTTAAAAAGAGTCATAATAAGGTTGATGTGTTTGTTGAGATTGAGATGTTTATTTTGGTATTGGTAAACCACATCTAGTTGCATGATCTATACTTTATTATTTGCAATCGACTAGATTTAAACCGATACTTTCTCTACTAATGCCAGACTCAGTTAAAACAAACACTAACACTAACAAACATAAACTGAAATCTTACCGGCAGAGTAATCCGATATTCTGGTATTATAGCAACCCTAATGCCCAATCCTGCTGCCAATTCAATAAGAAAAAAAATACAAATAATGATTTTTTTTTTTATTTTTTTTATATAACAAAATGGGTAGATCAACATTTTGTTTACCTAAATAAAAACTGAGATAAAGGTGGATCACTTTTCGTGTATTTGATCAACAATTAGGTCTAAAATCAGGAATTTAATTTAATTTAGTATACAATATAACCCTAATCAGACAACGATGGGAGAAGCGAAGAGGAAAATGAATCAAGTATAGCGCTTCATTTTGATGAGAGTTCAAAACTTTCCAATATAACGGGGGATACAAAACTCATCCATTAAAATAATTGGGAATTTCATTTTCTACTTCACACACAACAGCGCGAAAGATTCTCTCTTTCGTTAGTTTCGCTTTTTCACAAAGAAAAAGACAAAATCCAATTGAAAGCAGAGGGGGAAGAAGACTTACAACAAGATGAAGGAGAAGAAGTCTGATGATGTAGTGATGGACGGCCGACAGAAGGGACTCCGTCGTTCCCGGGTTGACTGACCTTAGGGTATAAAGACGGTCCGTACATCGGATGGCTCGCCGGTGACGATGAAGATGACGTGGCTGGACGGAACATTGGGATGTGTGAGTCGTAAGGTGGACCTGACCTGTTCCTGAAATCGTAGTCCACGACTAACCAGCAAAGCGAGTGGAAATAAGCGAGAGACCTGAGTTTCGGAGGGTCATCTGACAAGGAGGGTACGTATTACTGTTGGCTCTTGCGTAGACTAGACTTGCGGAAGAAGGTTCGAAGCTAATTGGATTAACTAGAAATCCATGTCCCTTTCATGCAATGAAAGTGAATTGGAATTCTAGTGTTGGATTCTATTTTTTAAATTGGCTTAAAATTCTTATATTGAAATCAAGAAATAACTATACAACATCCATTCAATTCTTATAGACAAATCTTAATAATTATAAAATTATAATTTAAATTCCTTTCCATTCTAAAGTTGGCTGAAACAATACTAAAATCTAAAAGTTAAAAGAAAATTGATAATTCACTCCCTAATATGGTTGAAATGTTACAAGATAAATTTAGAAAAAAATACTAAAAAGTCATGCTTTTAGCTTAAAAGTTATCCAAAAAAAAATTTATATTTATTTTTTAAAATGTTTAAAAAAATATAAGTATATAAATCTAATCATTAATTTGAATTTTAAATAAGTTCAAATATTCAATAAAAATAAAATTG
This sequence comes from Quillaja saponaria, assembly GCA_029379385.1. Lineage (NCBI taxonomy): Eukaryota > Viridiplantae > Streptophyta > Magnoliopsida > Fabales > Quillajaceae > Quillaja > Quillaja saponaria. The sequence continues at coordinate 8,686,696 of CM055612.1, forward strand.
AAGAGTGCCTATATGGTTAGTTGTTTTTTTTTCCCTTCACATAGTAATACATCATGTTAGCCTTAAGTTTTTTTTTTTTTATAATCTTTTTCTAATAAAATGGGATAGAATTCTTTTACAAATATATAAAAAAAAAAATTTACGTAAATTGTCAAAGAATAAAAAATTTATAATTATCACTAAAATCTAATAAGTCATATCATAACTTTATTTGGCAAAATATCATGCCTTTAATTTTCATTTTAAATAAAACTTATGCAAATTTCAACTTTTTTTATTTACCATTTTGACTCATTATAATTATTATTTTTAAACTTGTATGTTAATTATGTAGATTTAAAAAAAAAAATTGATAACATAAATTTAAAAAATCAATCAAGAACTGCGGGAGATAATTGTCACACCCCTCATGGAGGCATGAATGTGCAGAGGTTGGATAATCAAACCTCCGTAATCCTGAATTAAAAAAAAGGTAACAATCACAACTTTTGACCCAACTAAAGAATAATAGTAACTTTTATAGAATAAAAGTTCACTGTAAAAGTTTATTTTTCTGAAACAACTAACAACTTATTGAAAATTTATATAACATGTATGTGTTCCTAATTCCACACAACGACACGAGGGCCATTATCTAAACTATTACATCATACAAAATTAAACATTCTACTATTCTAGTGTGACTGCAACTTTCATCCTTAGATTCAAGTCTGAGATTATAGAAAATACCTTGCCGTACTATGTCGGCAGGTCAACAAACTCGGTGATGTCATACATTGGATTCCTGAAAAAAAATATTATCCATGAGAGAAATGAGTTTTATGGACTCCGTGAGTGAAAAATTGTACCCAAAGAATACTAGCATCACCCAACACAAACGTATGATATATATAATAACCTCATGTAACATTGTTCATACCTTAATTCGCATCACACCTATATATTATAACCGTCTTCAATTCACAATTTACATGAAACACAGGATCACAACTTAATCAGAGCAATCATATCAAACAAAATAACCAAAGGGCTAACGAGTGACCCAGCCCTGCATAATATTATCACCCCTACAAGGCATTTATGCGCCCGCATAACAAATTGATCTCCGTACACAATCTATCCTATCGAGGCTGAGCACTCCATTTAAACAAAACATTTATCACAAATAGAATTTTTCTTTAATAATTTTAAATCAGAACATCCTAAGTGCAGTTGAATTTTTATTTTCGGAGATAAAAACCACTTTTCATAAAATCTCACTTTGTTGGCCCTTATTAACCACAACCAATGTCAAACACAGCAATCAATATCAAACCAATATAATTTAAATAAATTACTAAAATACTTTACTTGCTTATTTTCCATATATCATCCACATTCAAATAAACATATAATTATACATAGTAATCTAGCCCCTAAAAGCATCAATTAACCACTCACCAGGAATCGATTCCACTCATCATTCACATTTGCATCCACGAGTCTCATCAGGTCCACATTAGAATTTAGAACTGAAATTCATATTTTCAAATAATACTTAGTTCATAAACATTATTGTTATACTCTTTTACTTACTAAACTTATATCTCCACTTATATATGTTTATTTATGTAAGTTTTCCTTTAAGCTATTACATGTCAATTAATATGGATTAAACTTTAGGTGATAAGGTTAATAATGAAGAGACGTTTTAAATATCTTGACAAAACATATGGTATGAGGAACCATTAGAAAAGAATAGAAAGGATTTAGTGAGTTAAAAATGTTAAAACTGTCCAAACTTGAGGTTTGGACCAGTGTCCACTTTAACAATCATAACTTCCTCCAGGAAACTCCGAAACCAGTTTCGTAAAATTTATAAAATACTAGACACATGTAGCTTTATAATGGTATATCATTTGTAATTTTTAGATTTGTATATCAATACAGTTTATTGTTTGAAGTTGCATCAAATTATGCAACATGCAAGATTTTGACAACTCTGACCTTACATTAGTTAATTGAACATAACCTTCTCTAGGGAAAACGAAATCCAATTCCGTTTGTTGGGTTTATTAATAGACAAGTATATCTATCTTTATTATTTAGAAACTTTTTCTAAAATCAGTATTGAACCCACTCAATTTCTTACATGAAATCCTGTATGAACCAGCTGAAGTCTAACGGCTCTAACTCATAGCATACTTAGAACCAATATACGAAATTTTGTAGAAAATATCTCAATACCATAAGCTACATTTTATCTTTTGAGCCCTTAATTTAATTCTGCTCCAAAGACACTTGAAATATTTAGTTTCTTTCACCCACAAACTCTGCCCCTGCACCCGTTCACCCCTTCACAACCACTTGACTCTCATTATATGTGTATATAAACACACACATACATACATATATACACCTCTCCCAATATTTCAACATAACTTCGCAAGTCCGATCATATTCATTTTGGACTATGCTCTTTTATCTAAATATTTTGCCTTAAATATGTTTACGTGTCATAACCAGTATTTGTTCACCTTTTAATTCTTAAACTATCTGTTTCCTACCTTTTTCAAGAGTCTTCCTCACTGTATCTAATATGTATCGTTTCCAAGGTTGGTTTTGATATCTAAGATTAACTCTAAACAAATATTTAATTAATTCTAATCTCAATAATAAACTTGAATATGTTATACAAAATTATAACAAATTCCAATTTCAGCTTAAACTTAATGTTCCAAAAGCCAAAAATTACCTTTCAAATTTTTCAAGTTGGCTATTTCACCAAGAAAGCCAAAGATCATGAGGTGGTCTTTTTATTGTCTAGCAGCCTTAATAACCTATTGCTCTACACGCCACAAGAACAAGCTCCAAAAACAGGGGTGGCCAACGCCCAAAACAAGGAGAAATGTCACGCACAAAATGAAGGAATTCATGGCTGCACAAGAGCTACCCAAAGCAGAGCAAAAGAAAGGAAATGATAGCCATACCAAAAATACAGCCACAAAACAGGAAGAAGGAAGCAAGACACGGCAGCCTTGAAGTGAGTAGCTGCTATCTCGGCTCCTCCACACAACAGCCAAACTTCATACCGCTAAGATGGTAGACTAAACTCACGGCTGCAAAACCACTCAGGAGCAAACAACAAAACGAAGTTGAACCAGTAAAGCTGCTGCAATTTCCAAGATGAAAAGCTATGGCTGCTCCAAGGAAGAGAACGGCCATACATAAATCAAAGAGAAAGCAAAACTATGGTTCTATCAAGAGGAGGCCTCGGCAGTGTGAAGAAAAAAGGAGAAGGAGCTGGAATTTTTTTGTGAAGAAAGAAGAGGAAACAAAACACAAGAGGTGAGATTGGAGTGGCCGAAAGGTCGGTTAACAAGGGTAGAGAAAAGTAGGATAAAACAAATAAATAAAGGAATAAAATATTACAATTAATTTGGTCTAGGGTCACTATCTACACAAGTGGTGTAAATCAAATCTATTTATATGTATATATTAAATTTATTGTTTTCTAATTTATGGTTTTTTTAATACCTTAATTTCATTTATCATTAAAAATTACATAAGATAAAGTATAACTTAGCATATGTGGTAGAGATTTAGTCTTAGCATATAGTATATATAAATTCTTATTATATGTATGTGTTAAATGTATGATTTACATTTATTCTTGATTGTATATGTATATATATATATATATATATATAAATTATATTGTTTATTTATTTAATTTATTTATTTTTATAATGAAAGTTGTATGATTTAAATTTATTCTTGTTCGTTACTGGGTTATAGCAATAATGACAAGTGCTTAAAATAGAAATGGTAACTATTTATGTCATCCTAACTAATAAGTTGTAATCTACCTAATTTTATTAGATAGAAGAATTGGAATTAGTTTAATAATTTTATTACAAATTTAATTAGCATTCAAATTCAAATTAATTTATATTTCATTAAAAACTTAAATAACAAGTTTTTGTTTTTTTTCACTTTATTACCAAATTGCCTTAACAAACTCAAATATTTAATATTTTATTTAATTTCAAAATTTTAAATCATACATCATACAAAACTATTCAATTCAAATTTCTTCCTATTCTCAATCAAATATGAATCAAATTGAACAAGAAAGTCTCCTAGTCAAACCAAATCTCATTTCAACATCTTCATAGCAGAGTCTTTTTAAATATTTCAGTCTACAGTATCAGAAATAATAAGACCAGCATAAAAATATAACTCTTAATGAAAAGACCTCCATGGCAGGATAACACCGTCATTTTTTCACTATCATGAACAAGCCAAAGATAATTAAAATAGAGAAACAAATCAAATAGAAGGAACAACTATTTCACCTAATATACACAAGGATCTACAACTGTCTATGCCTTTTTTGGCCCACAAAAAGGGATACCTTATATTCAACAAAACATATACCTGAAAAGCACACTTTATATGTTACATACATATTCCAATACAACAGAGATTGAGGGTTACATATTTATAATCCAAATATGTGGTCATTTGCGCCAAACATAGCAGCACCAAAATGTCTTGTATTCAAATCACTCCCATCCAAAGCAGAGCCAAAACGATCAAGCCACTGAGTTGGGCTTGCATTTTCACTCTCCTCTACCCACTCTGAAGTCATATCAATATCATCAAACTGAAGAGGATCAGCTTCTAAAGACTTAATTCTCATTTGTCTAGCCAACTTGAGATTGTAATTTATATAAACAAGGTCATTCAAAGTTCCCTTATCAATCTTGTTCCGCTTCTCAGAGTGGATTTGCTGAAAGGTGCTCCAGTGCCTCTGAAAGGAGAAAGTACTGCAAACTTGACTTAATATTCTAATGGCAACTCTCTGCAATCCAGGTGCAGCATCACCATATTGTTCCCACCAAAGCCCTACAAGGAAATAGCATTGAGACTTGAGAATTGAGATCAACAAAACCTATAAAGAACATAGTAAGCCTGCCAAATCCAAATTAGACAAAAAATGCACAAGGTTACATTATTTTGGCATGTATATGATGGAAATTCATTATATGAGGCAAATTAACAGACTGGAAAAGACCAGCACATTTGCTACTGCATGTTGGTTATGACTATCTATTACTTTGATATGGGAATCAAGGTCAAGAGGGTGCAGCACTCATTTCATTGGAAAAGAAAAAGAGAGAAACATATCCTAGCAATTCTGAGCAATATATGATGTTCAAGAAAATTGGCAAACGACAAATGAATAAAGCACCGTGGCAGGTGTATTTAGGTCTCTATAGAAGCCTATGTGACAGGAAAACCCTGAGCCTGTGATTACAGTCATTTTTATGAGGAAATTAAGGTTTAACGGCAGATTATAAAACAAGTTCATTTGAAATGGGATCGTCTGCAACATAGAATGTTGCATGGTTAGCAACAAATACTTACATGGTGAAACTGTAGTTCTTGCCTCCTTCGCTAGGCTACAACCAAACATCCCGTGTGCCTTTGTGAAAGTATACATTTGATTGGTAATGTCACGTCTCATATCAGGTAGAGGGAGTAGTTTCTCCAGAACTTCATAAAAATCTTCTTTAATAGATGAAATAAATTTTATGTCAGGATTGTATTGGATACTGGGGTTCAAAAAAGCTGCTGCTGCATGTAGAGGTGAATGAAGTTGTTCCCGCCACTTTTTATCTACTATATCTAAGAATATCTTGCACTTATTCTCATCCATTATATAGTATGTCCTAATTGATTCCTTGGCCCTGGTCATTAGCTCATATATGGAACCTACAGCAGGTTTCCCCTCAGATACTTCTCGCAATACTTTGAGAAAAGGCTCTGAGATAGCCACACACTCTTCCACAGCCCTCCAGAAATCATTATCTTCAACAATAGCCACACATGAGATGCTCTGTGGTTTATTCGCATAAGAAGAATTTGAAGCATACTCAGGGCTGTGGAACATATGCTTCAATCTTAGCCTTTGCTTCAACATACATTGTAATGAAAGAAAGTTGGATACTGACTTTGTGATACCAGTCCTAATAAGTTCCTGGCCCCCGGATAACTTTTTCATCAGATCAAGCAAGGAAGCATTATTGTATATAAACTTTGATATAGTTTGTGCTTGTAAAATGCATCTGCTCACCCAATCTACCTTTGAGAATTCCTCCAAGATTAGATTTAAACATTGAGAAGTACAAGGTGACACAAATATGGTTCCATAATTCTGCACAATATGGTTAGCAATTCCAGTGTAGTTAAAACTACTATCCATGATGATTTGCACAACATTTTCTGGGCCAAACTCTTGAATAACGGAATCAAATAGATCAGCAAGACATTTTGTGTTCTTGAAATATGCAGAAGCATCCACAGATTTGTGGAAAAAGGTCCTCGAGGGTGATGAAACTAAGAAATTAATTAAAGCTCTGGATTTATTGTCAGTCCATGTGTCTGCAATAATAGTACAACCAGTGGTAGCCCATTCTTTTTCAACATCTTTTGATTGTAGGCCTACTTCAGACTTGATCCTTTCCAACCATGTAGTCTTCAGCATTTCAGCTGGTGGACCTGTGAATCCAGGACCGCATTTCCCTATGGCATCGATCATGAGCTGATAGGATGATGATCGAGCAACGCTAAAGTCCAGCTTATTCTCAAAAAAGAACAGAGCAATGCTTCTCTCTGCATTCTCTTGGCTGTTCATAGAGTGTGGAAGCATTGGAGTGACAGTAGGGAAAACCTTCATATTAGGACTAGCTGCCTCAGTAGGTACGAGACTTTTACTCGCAGATACATTACCAGGAGACTTGACTTCTATAAGCTTTTGCTTTTTCACACTAGAGATTTCTTTCACCTCTTCCTTTGATGCTATTATAGCCCTTACTCGGTCTGTAACATCATCTCTTACCTTGCTACAAGGATTTACACCTTTACTTGGAAGTCGAGATAAATGATGCTTCAATCTACTAATACCACCATTTAGGATTCTTTGGCAAAATTTACATCTCACCTTGTTTCCATCTAATTTCTCAGCAAATTCCCAGCAAACATCTTTTTCTCGAACCACTGCCAGTTAATGAATATGCTATCAACATGTAATATACCAGAGCCTTCTCCTGTTGGCCATTCTTTCCATAATTTTGCATCACACAAGTTAAGGTAACATAGATAGTTGGAAAATGTTTGACTTAGAAATGGGTATTTAATATGAAAGATCCTTGTAAAAGTATATATAAGAAGCATGAACAAGATATTAATGGAGAAAAGCAACAATGCCAAGGACATGAAGTAATCAAACAATTGAACCTTTCATTAGAGGTAGCATTTATTTATAGGCTTGCTAGTTGCTAATGATATATGATTCCATATATTTAATTTCTGGAACTCAGTGAGCATGTAATTCTACTGACATCATGTTTTAAACAACATTTATATTTGAACATTAGGCTAGAACTTACTCAGGATGTAGCCACTGTTCTGCAGTGGAATATGGCAACCTACACAGAGGAGCAAAACAGATATAATGATAAGTAGCTGACTAGGATCATCATACATGTAAAACATGAATCACGATATAGGGCCAAAAAGTTAATTACAAAATGGGAAAAACAGGCCAAGAGCCTATGAATCACGCACAAAGGGCATGGTTGAAGGCAACTCCTCAAGGAAACAAAAGAAGACAACTGCAACAACTGCACATGGATTATATAAAACACGGAAAGCTTTAACCATATCTCGCCAGATAAATTCTGGCATAAACTATGGACTATTCCAGTATCTTTTTTATGTTCCAATGAATGACTTCCATTTCTGTTTAGCATTTCAATACAGAAAACAACAAGGCGGAACATAACCTGTTTTAGATCAGAGGGCATCGTGAAGATAGAATTTTGCATGAGCTATGATTTAGAAAGAAAAGATAAATGCTGTTTTAGCCCTTCTTCCTAAGAGAAAGCAAAACAACAAACTCTGCTGTGCCTTTAGAGGTAGTAAAGTAGTTAAAATTATGCTCCAGCCATGAGAATTTAACTCGTTCAACTTATATTGAAATTGGTAGAAGTGGGTTAAGTTTATTCAGTCGTACACTGTTTGTACATGTACTTGAAAGAGTGTCACTGTATTAGACATGCATGAAATAAATATTATATGATTATAACCTGCATGAGCTTCCATTAAACCAATGCAAGCATATCAACATCACTTTCATTATATATGTGTATAATAAAAGAAGATACAAACCCAAAGCATATAAACATCTCTAAGGAAAAGTGAGTACACATATCTTAGGTCGTACATTCAAGCAATTCTAGGTACATGGTTCATAAGTTAGCAATGCCAACATCCAACTTCAATGTAAACAAACAATCATTTCCATGTAAGTTGCAACATTTGCTTTAATCATCAGCTCATTGCTATCACTTGACTTGTCTTTTACTTGATCAGTAAGAAGTACGTATCAACGGAAAATTTGCTTAAGCCAATAAGAATAGGCTGGTACCAAAAAGTTATGCCCTTTATAAAATTTTGCAAGTAATATAGTTTGTTCCTTGTGTAAGAATAACATAACATCAGAATTTCAACAAAACCCAGTTATATGAAGAAAAGCTCTAGTACTAAATTTGCAAATTCTGGTTATCCTGCACTGATAAGGTAGGAATTTAACATGTCAGGAATTCACTTATGCCGCAAGTTCAACGGTGAAATTTTCAAAAGAATCCTGGTTCCAACTTAGGTCTGTTTGATTCAACTGTGAAATTTTTTACCCAGAACACTCAATAAGGATCTTGAACCTCGATCTCTCATGAATCAAAAAACACAAAATTTCCCTCGAAACAAACAAGAATTGGGAGATTTGCAGTAAAAAAAATTGGCTTATAAACTTGTTATTTCCCATACTACACCTCCATTTTCTTAGTAACCAAACCCCAAAAAAAAAAAAAACTAATCAAAATTGAAATCAAATCAAATGCTTGAAGTTGGAAAGAAGAAATAAATACAACATGACATGAAAAGGGGTCAGATAATTAAGGAAAGAAAACTGAGAGAAATAGCGAGAAATTTAAGGAGCTTACACAGAGAGAAAGTGAGAGGAAGAGAGATTGGTCTTCTCGACGGAGAGATTAACGGAGGTCGCAGATGAGGGAATTGTCGGTTTATCGCGATATTTTACAACTAGGGTTTATAAGCCTCTGTCATTCCGTAACTTTATTTTCTCTTTTCTTTTCTCGTTTTTCGATTTTCTTTTTTTAATTCTACATAATGTATTTGGATTTCTTTCGGCGATATCTCGCGGCCCATTGGCTGACCAAAGCAAATCAGAGCGTGACACGTTATGTGGATTATAAGATGGGAATTGCGGTGTCGTTTTGATGAACGTCAAAGCTTTAAAAGATGAATTTGGCAAAACCAAATTTCTCTATCAGAGCCAGGTTTCGATCCTGGGACCTGTGGGTTATGGGCCCACCACGCTTCCGCTGCGCCACTCTGATTATATGATTGATAATGCAGTCAATAATTTAATTCTTTGGTTTCAAACTTCCAAAGTATAAGGCATGAAAATATTATTGTTGTGCATTCTAAGAACTGCCATATACTTCCAATAGGAAAAAAAAAAAGAATTATCATATACTATTATAAGTTGGTATAATTTATCATTATTTAACAATTTATGTGTTAAAAGTCAACTGAAAGTTGTATGAGATATATATCTGTATTAAATAATTAACGATTAGATGATAATTATTATTATTAAAAAGAATTACTATATACTATTTCAAGTTGGTATATTTTATTGTTATTTCAAAATTTCTTTGTTCAAAGTCAAATGAGAGCTGTACAATTAAATAGTTAACGACTAAATAATAATAATTATTATTTACGAATATTATTTACGAATGGGAGATGATTATCTTTTTTAACTTTGATGTTTGGTATGTGTGTTAATCAATTATTTTTCCGGTGACAAGAGCATGGTTTTCCGCTTTTAAAAATTATAGAATTAGAGGCTCAATGTGCATGGGAGGCAGTGTTTTGACATCAACCATGTCGCACGCAACCATTTGGGTCGTTTCCATGCCTGAGAGTCACAGGCTTATAAATGAGAGTTGTGCATTAGCCACAAGGGTCCATTGTCCCACAAAATCAGTAATATTAGTCTAAACTAAACGACATGATTCATGATGTGTCTATTATAACGAAAGTATAAGGAAAAGAGAATCATACACAATCTGAAAGGGCATTAACACCAACCAAGACTAAACAAAATAGCTGGATTCTCCCGAACTAACACAACATCAAAACTCCCTCCTCTAAATTGGAGGATGAGAAAAAGTTTCACCAATTTGAAATTGATTCTAGGAGAACTTGGTGTAAAACAATTATATATGTGCATTTAGTCTATTTTTGATTAATTGATATTAAAATAAAATAAAATAATTAATTGATTAATTATAATTGACTAATTAAATGATGATTGAACTCAAAATTATAAAATTAATTAAGTTATATTCTATTTAAACTATATTCTATTAATAGTGAATTAATATTTAAGATATATGAATATATATTCATTATAAAATTTTATATACTAAAATTAAATTTATATACTTATAATAATATTAACTCAAAAAAAATATCTTAAATAAAAAATTAAATGTTTGTTATGCTTAATATTTTTAGTTTAGTCTGTATTTGTCTTAACTCTGCCCTTTATTCAAGTAGTTTTTTCTTCTCCAAATTGTATGAAGCCTATGCTTTTGTGAATCTAATTGTAGATGTTATGCTAGTAATACCTTTATTCTTTTTTCTCTTAGCTTTTAATTACTCAAGTAATTGAATGTAGATGAAAGACAAAATTACAATTATACAAGTAATTAAATAATGATTGTAAATAAAATTACAATCAATTAAATTTTGATTGGATTTGATCAATTTCAATCACCATTTAACTATATCGAGTCAATGACAATTATTCTGTAATTTTTTAGGTCAATGCTAACTATCTTTACCTATCCCAAATCAATGTCGATAATCACCTTCAATCATTTACCAATTCTATCAGTCCAGTGTCAGCAAAAATCACAAAATCTTTCTCAATGATTATCTACAATGTTGTTTTGAAATAGATTAATCAATTCATCTAGGATCAAGCTACACAACTCTCAGATCAAGCTAGCAAAGTTTCCAAATAGATTGAATCAAAGGAATATATATGTTAGAAATTCTATGTGTATGCTGTCATTAATTGTATAGTTTTGGTTTTAGTAAAACGGGTTAAGTTTAGTCCAATTGAGACATGTTTCTTATAGCCTAGTGAGAGGACTCTTAGGGTTTGATAATAAATAGGTTAGATCCCTTCTGCTCTCTCAGTGTAACTTTGTCCCATTGAGAGTTCCCAGTAAGTAGAGAGTATGGAAAGTAAGATCTAACTAAAATAAAGATTTAGTTAAAGTGTGCTTACTTAAGCATTCAATTATTTTGTTGCTATGACTTAGTCAGGTACGTGAATATTATGTTAAATTGTGTTCTAAATTCATGTATATGATCTCTTAATTATGTTACAATATTTGCTTTTATCGTAAAAAAAATTATTATAGAGTTGTATCTATTATTTTATAAGTTAATACAATTATTATTTTTTTTACAAGTTTTCTTGTTTGTTATATTTTCAAGCAAAATTTGTGTCCACAAATTTATTTTCAACTAAAAAAATTTTCAAATTAAAACCCATAGGTAATTAGCTCGATAGTATTATCATTGTCCACCTAACCCCGTTGTGCATCAGAATCCCCTCCAAACCAATACAATATTTGGCCTAACAAATAAATCCGAGAGGTCTCTTTTTAATCTGAAAATTAAGAAAAACAATTCTTTACAAACAAGACACCTTTCTCATGAAAAAAAAACCCTAAACTTTCGTAGTTAAGTAAAAAAAATGAGAACCTCAACTTAAAAATCATTTTTAAAGTAGATACACACATATTTGTTATATCATTTGAGAGACTATCAAAAAACTAGTGAGTGTAGCCACCAAAAAAAATGTTGACATGACAATTTTTTTACACTATAATATTTTTCTTTCTTGAATATATCTTCTTCTTTTTTTTCTTTTTTTTCATTTTTCACTATTTTCTGAGTTATTTATCAAAATTCTTATAATTCATAATTGATGAACATCAAATGTCTACATCTTTTTCTTTTTTTCTTTATTTATTTACCTTAACTTGGTTATTTTACAAAATCTTTAAAATACATATTAGAGGACATCAATTACATGATTTTTTTTCTTAGAATTTTTATTATTATTTACATTTCAGTTGTTTTCCACCATGAAACAAATTTTTATGTATATGTAAAAATAATATATATATATGTGTATATATATATATATATATATATATATATTATTCCTCAAGATTCGTATGTTTGTCTCATAATAAGTAATGATAAAAATAAATGTATTTGAAAAAATAATAAATAAATTAAATATCATGTTGATTGATACTCTTTAATATATATTTTAGTCATTTAATTAGTAGGATAATCAAGTAATTAATACTGAAAAAAGAAAAAAAAGACAGATTAAGAGAAAAAAATAATATGAAAAGTAAAAAAAATTTCATGTCACCATTTTCCTGTAACTATGTTCATTGGTTTTTGATTAAGTGTCTCAAACAATATAAAAAAATGTGAGTGCATCAAATGATATAAAAAAAAGTGAGTACCTACTTTGAAAATGACTTCTAAATTAGGACTCAAATGATAGTCAGTTATTTGAAAAAGAAAGAGTTAACTATCATTTAAGAATCTCAACTTAGAAGTCATTATCAAAATAGGCACTCATTTTTTTTATATCGTTAGAGACACTCATCTTTTTGTTTTATATTATTTGAGGTATTCAACTAAAAATCGGTGAGTATAGTTATTGAAATATGGTGACATGCCAATATTTTTACACATCTATTTTTTTCTCTTAGCCTGTTATTTTATTTTTTTCATTTTTCAACATTTAATTGGTTATCCACTAATTAACTGTTTAAGATAAATATTAAAAAAAAAATATCAATTAACATGAAAATTTATTTCTTTTACTTTTTTATTTTTATTATTACATATTATGAGATAAAAATATGAAATTTGTGGAAAACTTAATATTTTTTCACATATTCATAAAATTTTATTTCATGGTGAATAACAACCAAAAAAAAAAACAAAGAGGAAACAATAATGTCATTCAGTAATATGTATTTTAAATTTTTGTAAAATAATTAAATTAAAATAAAATAAACTAAATTTACTTATTTGGTGTTCACCAATAATGAATTCTATGAATTTTGTAAAATAAATAGAAAAATACTAAAAATAAAATTAAAAAATGTTATAATGTGTGCAAAATTGACATGTCATTATTTTTTGATAATTATAATTATTAATTTTTGGTGAAGTGCAAATAATATAAAAAGGAAAACAATATGAGTGCCTTAAAAGATATAAAAAATAATGAGTGTCTAGTTTGACAATAACTTAGATTTGAAGTCCTTAAACAATAATTTACTCTGAAAACAACTGTCAAAATTGAAAATTTAAAATATTAACAATTGATTTGAATAAGAGTCTATCTCCTTTAATCTTTTTTCAGTTTCACTATAATAAGTTACTAAAGATATAAAATTATCATTAAGATGCCAACTAAGGATGTGTGGCTTTGAACTTTTGATACATACAAATACTATTTCATTTGCAATAGTGTTGCGATAATGAATGCATTTGAAATTAGGGGATCCTGAGTTTTGACCCACTAATTGATGTTACTTATGAAATGATGGTGATATTACAGATTATGTCACTAATGCTCTCTTGTTCTTTCGTCTACGCCCAACACCCATTTATAACTCTTCCAGCTAGTAAACTACTTTCGGCGGATCACATCTGGCTTTCAAACTCGAATTCTAAGTCAACGCTTTTAACATAATGTGGCTTTATTTAACGTATTCCTTCTATTAAATTTTTGGCTGTAATCACAATTCCAATTACTCACGCAAGGGTCATAGAAAATTCTGCTTTGAACTTACAGAGAGAAAATGAAAAGAATTAAGCTTTTTGGACAATGAAGTATCAGTGGCAGTAGATTATGAAGCTTCTGTTTCCCTGTGTATAAATAAAAAATTATATTCCATATTTGTCTCACTACAGTACTCTATTGCTATCTATTGGGTCCTCCACATGGACCTTCCTGTTCGTGCGCCATAAATTAATCCCAACCTTCAGCTTCAGCAATCATAATTATCAAATGGGTTTCTCTTACTTACTCTGCATGTGATGCTGCTGTCTCTGCAAGCAACTATCAGCTCATCTACCACCGTTACCAATATCCCATCATTAGAATCATTATTGTCACGATCCCCTACGAATTTTTTTAACTGCATTTGAAGCTGGAAAAGCAATTTTACCTAATTTCATCAAGATTTTCTCCTCCTTGCTAGTCCAAAGTTCATTGTTATACTTGGCTTTAAAGTTCATTATACGGTGTTGGTGAAGTTTTTATGATTTTTGTTGGACTAAGAGCTACCATCTACCTGTGTATGTTCAACTAGTTACCAGTTCTGGTGTGCCTGCAGTCAGAAAGTAAGTCTTTCATTCCCAGTCTCTCTAACTATTAAACATGCTGCTTTTCTGCATTGTGCCTGTGTTTGATTGTTACGAAAATTAAGGAAAAGAACAAACAGAAAAGTTCAAGTGTGATGGTTCTCATTTGCATATAAATAAAATAACTTTTTTTTCTGTTGTTTTGTATTGGGTCATCAGATCCAGTTGGCTCAAATTAAGTCATCTGAAATAATATTTCTTTTAAAAATTTAGGTTGTGTTTGTTTTGTTGCATTTTCAAGGCAACCAAACAGAGTAGTAGGTGAAGAACAAAAGTCAGTAAAGCACTAAAGGAAGTTCCTTTTCCGTGTCAAATTTGTGCTGTTTATATTGACCAAAAATAACAACTCTATCTGCTTAAGGATTATCTTTCAGAAAATAACTATCTGTTTCGGTTGCTGTCTGTCTGCTTTCCATAAACTTCATTGCAAATTCACTTAATCCTCTCTTTTTCTCTGTAGATGTAACAAATTCTGGGACCTGAACAGTTTGATATTTTAATTTGAGTGAGAAAATGGGCAAGAAGCTGGATCCCTCGTTAATTTTCTCCGTGGCTGTATTGTTTGGAGCAATGTTCTTGTATGTCGCCGCTGACCCTATTGCTGATAAAGAAGTTTTACTTTATTTCCTTCAAAACATGGCTCATAGACGTCCTCTCAACTGGAATAAGAACTCTTCTGTATGCAAAACCTGGACAGGAGTTATCTGCAATAATGAACAATCCAGAATTATAGCTCTCCATTTGCCTGGAGCTGGATTCCATGGTCCAATCCCCCCCAACAGTCTTGGTCGCCTGTCAGCAATTCAGACTGTGAGTCTCAGATTGAATAGTATATCAGGTCCTTTCCCTTCTGATTTCTTAAAGCTCAAGAGTTTAACCAACCTCTATCTTCAATTTAACAAGTTCTCTGGTCCATTGCCATTGGATTTCTCAGTTTTGGAAAATCTTAGTGTTATCAATTTATCAAACAATGCCTTCAGTGGGATGATTCCTTCTTCAATCTCAAATTTGACTCACCTCACATATTTAAACCTTGCTAACAACTCGCTTTCGGGTGAAATCCCCGCTCTCAATGTTCCTAGCCTGCAACAGATAAACTTAGCCAACAATAATCTTACCGGAATTGTGCCTAAAGCTCTTCAGAGATTTCCAAGTTGGGCATTTGTTGGCAACAACATTACATCGGAAAATGCGTTGGCTCCAGCTCTTTCAATACAACCACCAGATACTCAACCATCAAAGAAAACAAAAAAACTGGGTCATCCTGCATTATTGGGTATCATTATTGGTGGTTGTGTTCTGGGTTTTGTGGTTGTTGCAGCTTTCATGATTTTTTGGTGCTCAAATAAAGGAGGTGAAATTGTTTTACCAGTGAAGTCAAAGAAAAAAGAAATCCCTCTCAGTAAAGCAGCTTCTAATAGACAAGATAAAAATAACAAGCTTGTGTTCTTTGAGGGCTGTAATCTTGCATTTGACCTGGAGGACTTGTTGAGAGCATCTGCTGAGGTGCTTGGAAAGGGAACCTTTGGAACCACATATAAAGCCGCTCTGGAGGATGCTACCACGGTGATGGTGAAGCGGTTGAAGGAAGTGACCATCGGCAAACGTGAATTTGAGCAACAAATGGAGTTGGTAGGAAGAATTAGGCATGATAATGTGGCTGCACTAAGGGCATATTACTACTCAAAGGATGAGAAACTGACGGTACATGATTACTATGATCAGGGTGGCATCTCTGTGATGTTGCATGGTATGTCACCCCCTTTAACCTATCTGAGATTTTGAATTGCTACTCTCACTAGACCATTTTAACTTTTTAATTATAAATCTGCAAATTCTGTATTTGGTGGTTGTGACTCACTAGTAGGAATTGATTCTCAACTATAATTGGTTTCTAGATCATTCAACAGCATATATTCTTCTTGTTCCTACCATTTCAGGTTCTAGGTAAATTTACCTTCTACTATTAGTCTAATAATTACTCAAATATTAGAGTAGGAGGCATGTCATGCTGTATCAAATCACAGGGTTAATTCCACAATGTATGTAGCTATATTCTGTTCCCTGAACATAGTAGAAGTTGCTTATCCTAGTATTTTAAAGATGTTAGTGCATCATCAATATGCAGGAAACAGAGGAGAGGGCAGGATTGCTTTAGACTGGAATACAAGGCTAAGAATTGCAATTGGTGCAGCAAGAGGCATTGCTCATATCCACACTCAACATGGTGGAAAACTTGTCCACGGGAACATAAAAGCCTCAAACATTTTCCTCAACTCTTACGGATATGGTTGTGTATCTGATATTGGCTTGGCAACATTGATGAGTCCAATTCCCCCACCAGCCCTGAGGACTGCAGGTTACCGTGCCCCAGAAGTAACAGACAGCCGGAAAGCAACCCATGCATCCGATGTCTATGGTTTCGGAGTCTTGCTGCTTGAGCTTCTGACAGGAAAGCCCCCTGTGCATGTCACGGGCAGTGAGGAGGTTGTGCCCTTGGTGAGGTGGGTAAATTCTGTGGTCAGAGAGGAGTGGACTGCTGAAGTGTTTGATGTAGAGCTTTTAAGGTATCCAAATATAGAGGAGGAAATGGTGGACATGTTACAAATAGGAATGGCTTGCGTGGTGAGAATGCCAGACCAAAGACCAAAAATGCTGGATGTAGTAAGAATGGTGGAAGAAATTCGTCGAGTTAATACTGAAAACGGACCATCCCCTGGTTCTATCTCAGAAACTTCAACCCCAACACCTCATGCAACTGAGAATCGATCCTCCTCTGTTCCACAATGAGATTCTTTTGTTTTAGCGAATAGTTGTTGGGATGCAGTTCTTATTACTACTGATATTCCAATTATTCTTAATCGGGGCGACAAATTTTAGTCCTTTTCCTATTCTTGACAAAGTTGGTGGTAGAGTAGTTTAGCTTCTTGATACATCTAATGTCAAAGCATTAAGTTCAATCCATTGCTATTATAAGTTGATAATCAAGGCTTTTGGTTGTTATGCACGTGTAATTACGTCGTTGTCCTGTTAATGAAAACCAAATACATCAGCGTCAGTTTTATCTTCCCCAAACTAACCGCTTCACAGGCACACGCTTAGTTGTAGCAATGGAAAAGGGAGAAAGAGATTATACAGAAGCATGGGAAATTCTTTCTTCTCCCCTCCTCCTCCCCCACCCCCCCCACCCCCCCCCCCCCCCCCCCCCCCCCCCCCCCCCCCCCCCCCCGCGGAAAAATAGGAATAGCCTTTCTTTCAATTGGATTTTCAAAGTCTTCAGAATTCTCAAATGATAGAGCTCATATTCTTGGAATTTCTTGGTTCATTCTTCAGAAATTACTAGAAAGCAGAAACTACTTGGCTCCAGAAAATAACCTAACTAGCCTGTTTACAATTTGAAAGAAAAGGTCAAGCGTATAAGATGGGTTAGGCATGCGTAACCATCTCACATACAGTTCCAAGTGCTGCAGGAACCTCCTGGTCCTTTGTAAGAAGATAAGTACTATATTGTAATTTTAAGACTGATGCTAGAGAAAAAAAAAGTTCTATAAAATTCTTTCATGCTAAATATTATGATTTTAGCTTTCTAATTTTTACCAAACTCCAGCTGTTAACATTGATAGCATTCAACCACTACCTGCCTGGCAGATATAATTTTTAGGTCTAAGTCTCTATCTTGATGACAAGACACAGGAAAGAAGTGGCATACACATAATGCATCATCACAAACAATTTCATATCACTTTGGAAAAATCTATATAATCACATTTGATACATCCAGATGAATCTGGTTTGAAGTTTAGCAATTACACCATATATTTCCTCATCTAAATTATGGTATAAGAATTACAACCAAAAAAAAAATTAGCAGTAGAAACAACAAGCAAATTTTCAATGATCTTGGACTTTTTCTAGGCAGAACCCTTTCCATAAAATAAGTGAAGAATCATTCATCTATACCAACAAAAATACCACTTCCTTATTATGAACATATCACAGAAGTATAGACTCAAATCACTTCCTCAGTATTCTTGTTTTAACACCTCCTGAAATTAGTGCATAAACAAGAAAGAAAAAAGAGTTCAGGATAACAGAGGAATAAATAGGAAGTGCTTTGAATAATAATACCATTAATAGTTAAAACCAAGATTTTATTTTATTTTCCTAAAACTTATGCCACGTACCTTCAACTTCATCAAATTGGACTTCCTTGACCACCTCAGCAGCAGCATTATACTCAAACCTACATAAGTGTTAGAAAATGTCCTTTAGAAAGAACAAGACCCGCAAGAAACTTTCAAGGCAACTCAACAGGGAAATAAGTTATTCAAAATGATTTAGAATACTTCAACGTTGATGATGCCAGCAATAGCAAATCAATGGTAGCAAGTATTAAAAAACTCAAAGAAGCTACATTATCCATGGAAGATGGCTATGCTTACAATAAAATCAGATATCTATGATTTTTCTAAAAGTAATGGACCAAATGAATATCCCTACAGGACTGACACAAGAGCCTTAGATGTAACATCCTCAATATTTTCTTGTTTCTAAAACATAAAAGCCAGCAAAGAGTATTCAAAGTTTAGGACTCTATAGACTGACTCTCCCCTAAACAAATTATTTGGCCATCAGACTCTCCTCAAAGTTAGAAGTAGATATTTCTTCCATGAAATTGTATGGAAAGAAAGAATTAGAAAAGGCTATTTGGTGAATAAATAGTGAAATAAGAGTTTCCACAAAAGGAGCAACACCAGGTTAGCCAACACATCTGCATGTCAATGGACAATGTGACAGCTGAGAGCATCAGTTGCGTAAATCAAAACCATGAGATTCAAATGGGGTTGGCCAAGGCAACTTGAGCTTTCCACAACTTTATTTGAAGCACCTGGTAAGTGGTTACACATAAATAGATGCTGATTTCAAGTAGGTCAAAGATCTAAAGATAAAAATCCCATCATTGCCAGATAATCACAATATTCTGAGCCAGAAAAACCTAAAACTTTTTCCAGATTCAACCTTTTATACACTAGAACATCTCTTGACTGTTTGATCCAAAAAACTAAAGCAGGCAGTGTTATATGGCAGTTATGCAGCATTGATTCCCTAAGGAGAGAAATAAATAAAGAATTTAATAGTTATGAAGCAAAGCGGTGACAGGTGTAAATTTCCTTTACCTATTGGAAAAAACCACCTCAAGTTCGTAATCAGATGCACTCTTGTTAGCTTCTACTAAAACAGTGACAATTTCAGACTTTCGAGTACTAGCCATGAGTAAATCGTATTCTGTAGGAATGACAACTGCAAAAAAATTATCACTCAGTTTACTCAAACACAGCTTCTCTACAGCAGCCAGGGCTATCCTCCTTTTAAGCGCATCTATCTCTGGGTCAACGATGTAAATGGCGAAGTCAGTAATTAAAAGGATACGTCGTTTCATCTTCCCTGAACCAGTGAACTTCAAAACTTTATCTGCAAATAGAACTTCCTTGTCACCTGTAAAGAAAGAAAAAAACACAGTAGGATTAGGAACAATTAATTAGTAAATCAGCTCTCACTATCTCTATCCTCTCCATTATGACCTCTTGAATATTTCACATATGGCTTCCCAAACTGAAATAATAACATTCTTTTTCAGAATTCTTAACACCTTTTAATTATTATTTTTTCCCATACTGCATGGTGTCAAAGAAAATGAGAAAGAACCGTTTATGGCGGTTTGGACATATTATATATAGGACATATCCAACGTATAATTCGGAGATGTGACTTGGTGCAGGTGGAAGGGGTTACACGGGGTAGAGGGAGACAGAAAACTATATGGGAAGAAGTCCTTGAGAGGATATCATTGCTATGGGCATCACTGAAAATAACCTTGGATCAATGTGAATGGAGGAAAAGGATTCATGCAGCCCACCCCAACTAGTTTGGGATTTAAGGCTTCGTTGAGTTGATTCTGCTTGATGTCATGCATTACCTATTACCTCTCTTGTGGCAACACTTTTTTGGCATAGCTTTTTTAGAATAATTTACAATTGTCAATATTTTTTTTCAGGATCCCTCCCCAACAAAAAAATAATGTGTGCTCATCGTATTTTTGTTGCATAAGAAAACAAATTGAAGCTTTTGAAAATTTATTTAACAATCTACTCTGTATGGCTTTTTTAATCAAAAATAAAATTATAATTATCAGGGAATTCATTTTTTACCTCTCATGCAGCAGTCTCACAGTACTGATGTAACTCTTATAAAAATGTAGTATACATTGTAGATGGGTCTTACATATATGAAAAGCAAAATGAATATAAAAGCAGAAAATAAAGGGAGGAAGCTATGGGACTAGAATCAGGTAGTCCAACAATTGCCAACCCCACTGGTCTCCAACAACACAAAAAACGGTTGCATATTATTGCTTTTTCTTATCACTTGTAAGCTTTTGATTGTTGCCCAAGTAGTGTCAAGATAATATGTTTTCCCTGAGTGCCGTGTACCCAAGGCTCCCCACAAGAAGTAACTTTAGTAGGGACAATCAAATATTCAAATTAGAAGCCTTTTGGCCTTGTTTAGTAGTAGAAAAATAAAATATTTTCAATTTCCATTTCTCTACTTCAATCTCCATTTGCAGTTTTCTTTCCCAAGGAAAACTGGGGAGCAACTTAGAAACCTCAAAAAAATAGTTTTCTAAATTGGAAATACTGAAAAAAAAAAAAAAAAAAAAAAAAACGAGGTTTCTCCAAGACCTATCAAAAACAGACTATGTTTTCAATTGGCACAAGTATCAGATTTTGTCATAATCCCATTTTTTCAACTTCCTTGAGATCCCATGACCAATTTAGACATATCTACCAATTTCAACTACCAAACCTAGCACAATAATTTGGGGGGTTCTAGTCAAGACTACAACAGTTGCATAAGATGAACTCCACAATGAATGGCAACCAAAAAACATGTAAAAGTATAAAAAAATAATAATAATAAAATAATTAAAAATAAAAATTGCAACCATATTGAGTAATTGACATTTATAATGAAAAGATTTAACTCTTCCAAATGCTACAAAGACTCAATCTCACGTGCTGCCAAAATGATGAAATTACTCAGTGTGCACAAGCAAATTCAGATTAGCAAATGGATGTTTCTTAGAAAATCTCAACCTTATTCACAAGTCTTATTTAAAACTACTCGAAGTTCTAAATCAAAAATTCACAATGTAAGTAAACAATCATCAAACAACAATCTACTAACTGTACATAATCAACATGCATAGGGCTCAGCTGCAAAGGTTATTATCACTAGATATCTTATGGAGAACACACCAAAGTTCATTTACAACTCTGTTGCTTCACCATATGAAACCTAAGCAGGCAAAATATATTTGTTAGTTCAGATTCTCTTTATATCAGGTGAACTGTGAAAAGCATTTTCATATTTAACATTGTTCTGTACCAAATTAGAAAATCGTCACCAAATTCCATTTCAGTTTTTACTTGGTAATCAATCTCATTAAGTTTGGTTCGTTAAATTTGTAAGCAGCGCCAAAATTATATCTTTCTATTCTCCAGTCAACATTCTATGAGTTCCAAACTACCAAATTCAGCAAAGCATAACCTAACCTATAAATGAAATTGAAATTACTAATATATAATCCAGGAACCAATAATTAATTTTACAACTCACCTTGTTTCTGCAAAATCTTCATCAAATATGGATGTGAAGGCACATCGAGATAGTCCCCTTTGTAGTCTCTGTGACGAGAGGCGCTTCTTCTGACCTTCATGCCCATGAATGGCTCCTGATCTTCAGTCAGATTGCTCTCTGACGGTCTCAGGCGAAATCTTTCTTGCTCCTCGTTTTCGCGGTCGTATCGAGCTCCAGGCGGCGAATCGTCGTCCTCGGCGGCGTCGTATTTGGGGGCCTGAGATTGGGAATCGTTTATTTGAACCCGTCTCTGAGGCTTGAACCGATCCATCTCTCTGGGTCCGGATGAGTCACTACCAACGGGGAGTTCCAGTCCTTCGGAGCTCTGCGGGACTCACGAGAGAGTTGGTTTCGGTGAACTGGACGCATTCCATGCATCATGTGCCGCTGTTGGTGGGCCCGCTCTCATCTGGATTGTCCTGCTGGTTGGTCACGTTAGCTACCTGCGTGTATCAGCAATAGTATGCTCTACGTTGGAATAAAAAGTATTTACCAAAAATAACAATAATAATAAGCCTTGACGAATATCCAAAACTAATTTTTGTTTTCCTTTTTCTCTTTTTCTAAGGCAATAAACATAGCAATTTGGAAATAGTTTTTTTTTTTTTTTTTTTCTAATTTGAAAATGTGGCTTAGAATATATTTTTTCCTTCTAAAAGAACAAAAAGGGAGAAATATAAAAACTAATTTTTAAAAAAATTGAGATGTGGTGATAAACAAAAAAAAAAAAAAAATTCAAGATAATGAGACTTGCTCCTGTATAATTTTATCAGCAAATATATCATTTTTTTTAGAAATAATAATTTATGCTAGTTGTCAATTATTATACTAGTAATTGATAAAACATTCACTAAAATGATACAAATGTCATATATTTAAACAATCAATAAAAAAATAAATTAATGTAGTCTCTTATCTGTGTTAATAGTTTTTTCTTCTTCTAAAGTAATTGCTTGTGTAATAAGGGTGAGAAAAAACTGATTGCAATAAAAAAATTGAACTATTTCACCGAAAAAAATTTGATTGTCCACCTTCGTGGATTATTGATTTGTGTATTGATCAGGTCGGTTGGGTATTTTGATTTCGTAAAATTTTATTAGTAGTTAACCAAGTGCATACATATTTTGATATATATTTTTAAGTAAACTAGCATCCTCGCACGCGTTCTCGTGCGTGCTCAGATGTTTTTTTTAAATTTTTTGTTATATTATGAGTTTTCTTTCACCATTTATTAAATATTGCGGCATAAGAAATTACTTTTATGGAAAGAATTCAGAAATTTATCATCGTTCTAATTGATTCTCCATGAAAACCATTCTTCTGAGTTCATGACCATCTTCATTAGACCATTAAAATATATAACGACTTGCATATTGTGTTGATGTTTGTGAACATCTTCATCAAATCATTGAAATACATAACAACTTACATCTTGTGTTAATTTGATGAAACATAATGGAAAGCAGGAGATGGATAGAGAAGAGCAAAGAGTTACAGGAAGAGAGAAAGAAGCTTATTCGAGTTTGAATGAAACATAACTGCTTGCAATTGAGTAGCTCTATTTGGCTTTTAATGACTTAAAAGTCCCTCAAATGTCAAGAGATCAATTTTATATATAATGGGCAAATCATGATATTTTGATTAAAAATAAGGAGAGGACACCATAAGGGTGTTCTCCCTTTTAGTATAGTATAGATTAGTATAAAAAATTACAATGTTGCCCATGCAATTACCCAAATCCCAACTTTAAATCCCTAATTCTCCTTTATTTTTCCAAATCGACACTCTCTGCCTTTGCCTCTGTCTCTTTCTTCTCCTTCACCACCTTTGTTCTTCAATCTTCAATTCTTCATCGTCAACCGTCACTTCCAGTCTATTTGCATTCAAGAGTTTAGACAATCTTCGTCTTCGATTAATTGAGCTTGGATCTTCGACAAGGACGTGAGAATATCAATCTGAGTTGTTGAAACTTAAAGGAGTAATCTTGAAATTGTAGTGTACTATACTAATTTAAAAGATGTTTAAGAATGGGTACTTAGAAATAGGTTGCATGAATTAATAAATTATGGTTTGAGGTTTGAATTAGGGTTAGTGGGGAAAGTAATTTAGGTATTGTTTGTCACAAATATAATGAGAAGACTTGAAAAAAGTACATAATTTTGAATAAATTGCTTTTAGTCATGCTGAAAACGAGGACTTTTGTATATTTGTAAGTCAGTTGTTCCCTAGTATGCATGTGCCATCTAGGTGGAAAATAGGTAGAGATGTTTACAAATTGTTTGACTAAAAAGCACAAATTAAGAATGTGGCTGATTAATAACAAACAAAGAGTGTCACTCACTGATTACTAAATTTTTGTTCAGAATTTGAACTATTTTATGTTTGACTGGTCACTTTATTGATGATTCCTCCATAAGAGAATATTAAATTTTTGTTTAGTTTTTTTTTATTACAACAGTAAGACAATTGGAAAAACTATTGAAGAGTTCTTGTTGAATTGGGGGATACATAAGGTCTTTTGTGTACATTAGATAATGCATCTTCAAATGATGAGACAATTTCTTATTTGGCTAAGAAAGTTACTTAGGATAATGCTGAATGTTGACTTGATGCATCTTAGGTGTTGTACATACATATATTTAACTTAGTTGTTTATGATGGTTTGATAGACATGGACATAGTTGTGCTTAGGATTATGACCAAGGATGAAAAATTTGCGTAGGCCAATTGATTTAGTTTACACACATATAGAATCAAAACGCACTAATGAACCCATATAGTTGTGGTGGAAATAGAGTTGTTTTCACCCGAAACAGAACATGTGCTACAAATTTTTCAGATCTAAATGTAACAAAAGAGAGAGAAAAAGTAAAAATAAGAAGACAATTTTGAAAAAAATCAGCCACTGTGTTGATAATTGAAGGTAAAGAAAGCTTATTTGAGATTCTAAGGAAGAGTCTTCGGCTCAGAGATTGAATCTAACAGGCAGTCAGGCATAACTATCTTCTCTCTGGTCTGTTTTCTCAGCTTTGATTCTTTCTTCTCTCAGCTCTATACTTGATAGGTAACCTCTTCTCTCGTAGGTTGTGGTGTAGATGACTTGCAGGTGTGGAAGAGCAGGACGATTTGTTGTTTCGCAGGTGTAGAACAAGACTCTTGATGCATAGACTTCTTATTTTCTCAGGCAAGTAAGTATACTTATTTTGATTTTATTTTATTTTTCTTCTATGCTTTACAAGCTTGTGGGTTTATTTTACCTTTTTTTTTTTTTTTTTTTTCATTTAAGGCTTATAGATAATATAGACAAATGGAGGCTTTTTAAAAATAAAAAAAAATTATGCTAGTTTAATTTTTTAAATGGTTGAAGAATTTTAGTGTACAAACTTATATATGTTCATTAACCTAGAACATCATTAGATATGAATTAGTTAATTTTTTTTTTAATCTCAATTATTTTCTTTTTTCTATCAATTTAATTTATTTAGATTCTCTCTAAGTATAATTTATTTAGGTTGTTTATATGTTTTATGCTTTTGTAGTTAAAAAAAAGATGACTTCTTTTTCCTCAAAGGTAAGAAACTAACAGTTGAATATTCAAGATCCAAAAAAAAAAAAGAAGAAGAAAAGAGCAAATGATATTGGTTGGTTGCATTTTGAAAAAAATAGGTAATTTTAGTCAACAAGTAATTTGTAATTTTTATGAAAAGTAAATTAAGGGATGAGGTATTGCTCGAGACAAATAACACTTAGCTAAACGTTATCCAAATTTTGCAAAGCTGATGTTGTGTATTATAGCTATGATTGATACTATTAATTTTCTCTTAGATAATTTCAATATTATGGATATGCATCTGCTAAACATTTCACAATTGGTTGGATGTGATTGTAATTTATTTATTTTTTTTTCAATTTCTATGTCGTTAATGTTTGCATGCCGTTTTCAGAATAATTTATGTTTTAAGACCTATTGAAATGATTCCTCAAAGTGAAACGTTGTTCCTTGATTATAACTTTTATTAGGTATGTAAGACTCGTTTGGGGGCATCGTATAAGATTGCATAATATAGGTTGTACAATATATTGGGCTGTATAGTTATTCTGTTATTATACTATTATCTTATCCTTCCACTCCCCACTGTATAGCTTTATACTGTCAAGCATAATATAAGAGGGGTCAACAGTAAAAGTCTATACTATCTTGTTGCTGTCAAATATTGTATAAGAGCCAACTAGATATTTTTATACTATCATGTTATCTTTATATGATGTACCAAACGAGCCCGTAAAGTCCTTATCTTATAGGATGTTAAGGTTTAAAAAACGTGTAGAAGTTGAGAATATTAGTATTAAGGCATTTGTGAGTTTGGATGTACCAGTAAGGTGAAATTCTACATTTTAATGTTGGAATCAACTGTGAAGCATGAAAATACATTCAACAGGTTAAAGAAATATGATATCCAGTATAGAAATAAGTTTGAGAGTGATGCCAAATTAAGGAAAACCACTCATACTAGTGAAGATTGAGAAACAATTAGGTATTTCTAGACTTCTTAAAACTTTTTTATGATGTAACAAATAGAATTTTTGGTTCCCTAAATGTTATATCACGTGCACACTGTCATGACTTTTGTGACATTTTAGTAGCCTTGCAAAATAGATAGGAAGTGATAATCAATAACTTAAGAAAAATACATTTAGTATGAAGGAAAAACATGACATGTATTGGGGTAACAATGATAAATTATATGATTATTACATAATTTTTGAACAAACTGATGTGGAAATGACTACCTCCGATGTTGGTGCATTTTCTCAACATCGTAGCACTAGCTAGGACATCAAGTGGTGATGATTCTAGTAAGTTTGTCAAGGATTTCATGAAAGAAATTACTGAAGAAGAGTCTCTAGCTAGCTAGAAATATGAGTTGGATATGTATTTTTTTTTTGAGTCTCACGAGGCTATAACAAAAAAATTGACATTTTAGGATGGTGGAATCTGAATTCTAAGAAGTATAGAGTGTTAGGCAAATTGGCAATTGATGTTTTTCTTGTCCAATAAATTATGAAGAATAAATGAAGAACAAGAGAAAATTATATTAGGTACTTAAAATATATATGTTACCTATTTTTAGTGTGTTTATTTCCTGTTTGATATACTTTTTTTTTTTGTTAGAGCTGTTTGCTTTTGTTCCCGAAGGAAGCTGTGTTCTAGATTCATAGTTGATGATGATACTTCATTACTGGTGAGTTTATATTTAACTTGTCTAAGTAGTCAGTAATAACTTTTTTCATAAGTAAGTTTTTTGATGGGAATATGATTTTGTTGCTAACTTGCTGCATTGGTTTTTGACAAACTGCCTGCTGCTGATCCTTACTAGTTAGTAGTTACTTCACTTGTAAGAGTATGCTGCTGTCTTTTGTGATTCTGTATAAGGAATCACAAGTATTAGACTTCTAGTAGACTATATTTATAATTATAATGCGATTTGAGCAGATTGTATTATAAAGACTCCTAGTAAACTTCTTGCATTTGAACTGTTTTGTTGTTAGTTCTTACTTTTAAGGATGATGAATGTTGTTATTATTAATTTTTTTATTTTTTACTTTTATTTTTTATAGATGACCTGAGCTAACTCATAAACAGCTTATAAGCTATTTATTAAGAGTTCAGATCGAGTTTGATTTGTTTAGAAAATAAATATATCTTAAGTTTTATTTTAAGTTTATTTAGTAAAACGAGTCAAGTTTAATCTTTTCAAACGTCTGTTCGTAAACTTATAACCACCTATTTTAATGTTTTTTTTTATTATTTACATATACAATTATTAAAAATTATATCTTGATTTTAATAATAAATTACTCAAATAGTTGTATTGGGTTCAAATCATATTAATTTCAACATTTAGTACAATTAAAAAAAAATTAAGAATTATTAACGAGCCGAGCTCGAGATTTGCTGAAAATCGACCGCACCTACAATTGCTTCATTTCCTTCTATTCTAATAGTAGTTTAACAGACAAATTTGGTTCAGGGCTTCAGTTGGCCTATAATGGAAACTAACACCATCAGTTTAATTATATTAGAGGTCTAAAACCAAATCGAAACGATTCTCCATACCTTGTATAGTAAAAGTAATTTAAATTGCAAACAATAATGAGAAATTAATAATCTAAATCAAACGCAACCGTTAATGACAGCGCGCAATTATTAGTTTTCTTCGATCTTGTGAACCGGCCTCTGTTCCCGGGAAATTTCCATAAATCTGAGAAACGGCGTCGTTAGTGTCTTTGATTTGCCCCCACCAACGTAACAGAAAAATAAACGCCGTTCCTTTTCGCCGGCCACTTTCTGTAGAGAGGAAGAAGATTGAATTTCGTACAGAAAACGCAAACTAGGGACCCACCAAAAGAAGACTGAATAAGAAAATATTATAATTTAGGCACAACCAATCACAGTATCTATTTCAAAGCCAGACCAGACATTTTTAAGAAATCATTGCTTCAAAGAATCACCAAAGGTCCTCCATTTTTTTACCTTCTCTTCTCCTCCTCCTCCTCCTGAATCTCCATCCTCCTACTTACACCTCTCCTTCTTCCTCACAAATCCACTCCACCCCAAAGGCAAAGGAGGATCTGCTTCTCAATTTCTATTGGGTAAAGATCTTTTTTTTTTTTTTTTTTCCTTCTATTATATGTGTATGCTGTTGCTTATACTGTGTATATATGTGTGCATGTTTGTTTTACTTTTGATCTGATGTGAATTGAGTCTTGGGTCAGGTTTCGTGATGGCATCGAAGCGGATCTTGAAGGAACTTAAGGATTTGCAGAAGGATCCTCCCACATCTTGCAGCGCTGGTATAACATTACGTTTCTCTTTGCCTTTGTAATTTGATTTGTCCTGTGACTCGATCTCTGTAATTTTTTTGTTCAATTCCGATTTTCCTATGTGGGTCAAAGAGTTTTTTTTCTTTTCTTTTTTTCTTAATTATATTGGTACTTCTCTTCATTTGCATTTTTTTTTTTTTTATGGTTCAGATAAGTTTTGTAAGTGACGCGTTTTATTCTTTTTCTGTTTGTAAAGTTAAGTAGTTTAACGATCATAGAAGCAAAAATATGTAGTTTGAAAGTAAATTATTATGTACACCGGTATCCATTGTTTTGATTAATGCAAACTGATATGTGAAGAATAATTCTAAAGATGTGCAATCATTTAAAATTGGTTTTGCTGCTGATTGTAAAGTATTCCTTGATTAACAGGGGCAATAATTGGTTTTGTGCCTTGCTCCTTGGTGGGGTTATTCTTCCCCATCGTGTGGAGGTTAGGACGTTAGGTGTTGGAGATGGATGAATTTAATTGTGTATCATCCACAAATTCTCAGATGCTTAATGACGAAATGTAACAGGTGTAGTTTAGCCAAAGTTGATGTAATACTTTTGTGGGGGCATAGGATTAAGTGACTAGTCTTTGCTGTAGCTATTGCTATAATTATGCATCGTAAAGTTAAAGGAAACATTATGAAGTAATTCTTGTAAGTGGAACACACTGCCTGTAATCAGTGATCTTACTCTTTTTCACAATATTCAATATACTGTCCCAATTTTGGTTCTTTGTACTTTCATTCGAATTTTGTTATCCAATAAATTTCTTCCAGGAATATCCTTTTCCGAAGATGGTGATTGCATGTGCATGTAATGTGACTAAATGTTGCAAGAAAGAATTTGGAGCTGCAGTCTCGTAGCACCAACCAAGTTATTATATCAGCAAAATTGTGGGGATTTTCTAAAATGAATGTCCCCATCTTTTCTGGGCTTTGGCATCCTCGTGAGTAGATGAGTGAGGAATCAAGAGTATTTCAAGTTAACAATTTAGTTTCTGGTTTAGATTCTCTATCTTTTTTTCTCTTTATGCATATCAGTGGTTGGGTATTTCTTGATTTTGGATTTCATTTTTCATTCTAGTGGTTCCGGGATCTTCTAGTTGGAGAGAGAGGGAGAGAGAGAGAGAAGAAAGAAGTGCTAGGGAGGATCGGATCGGTCACATATAGGTGTGGGTTGTAATACTTAATGGCTAATGTCTTGTAGTTGGAAGTTCACTGTAGTCTGTAGATAACCAGCTGAGTTCTAGCTTTGCATGGTACTACTCTCATGGAGGGAGAAGGAGCTTGGTTTGATAGTTTTGGGCATAACTTGATCAGTGGAGGGGCCTTTACATTTCTGCAAAGACAACTCTCTCTCTCTCTCTCTCTCTCTCTTCCCCCTCACCTCCCCCCCCTCCCCCCATGCATTGATTTGTGATGTTATGCTTTTTACAAATTCTGCTGTGTGAACCTTCATCATTGCTACTTTACATGTTTTAGGTCCTGTCGCCGAAGACATGTTTCACTGGCAAGCAACAATTATGGGTCCTCCAGACAGTCCTTATGCTGGGGGTGTTTTCCTAGTTACTATTCATTTCCCTCCAGATTATCCCTTTAAGCCACCCAAGGTTTGTTTTATATTTATAGTGGAAGTTGTTTATAATGTAACAGTGAACTTGCTTCTTGTCTGTACCCAGTTGATATTTCAGTTTCTGTGGCACATAAATGTGTATTCCTTCTATTATTTGGTACAACTATCCATTTTTACTTTTTTTGAAGGGGTTTTGTGTGAAGGTTAATAACTAGAATAAGAATTTCATGCATCTTCTCCATTGTCAAAAAGAAAAGAAGACTACTTTAAATTTGATAGCTCGTTTCTCATTTTCAAAGGTTTTGGAAACCTAAATTCCAATATAATGTTGATCTGAGATGGATCAAATACCGAAAATCCTAATTCCCCTTCACAAACTCCCTTGTGAACTCACTCACCTATTACCATCTTAAAGCCAAGACCAAGATGGTTTTATTCACCTAATGTTCTCTTCAAATCATATTAAATTACTAGTGACCTTTACTTTAAGTCTCTGTACTACAACATTAAAACCATTATGGAATTTTCTGAAGAACTGAGATACAACTCAAGCACACAGCTTTTCAATTGTCTTGAAGTGGTAAATTGGACATAGATTGCAATGGGAAACCTAGATGTAAATCTCTACCTCTGCCTTCATATATATCTAAAATAGATATTAAATTGGGGCTTCATGTATCAAATATTTTCATATCGATTATCGATGCATATGGTATATATATATTTTTTTTCAGCAATTGATAGATGAAAGAAAGAGACTTTCACTTACAGTCTTTTATTATTAAATTCAATACAATCTTTTTGTCAATATGGAGGAAACATTGAGACTTAACAAGCCAATTGGGTATTAGGACATCTATTTGCTCTTGCCAAGCCAATAGCTTTGGATTATTCATCACACCATCTTCATTTTAACAAATACATGCCCTAATGTTTTTACCAATGTGCTGCCTGATACTTTCTTGTTAATGACCCACCCTTTTGACTAGAGGGCTCTTCTATGATAAACCCATGTAACCATAATGTTTTTGCCAATGTTCTGCATGATGCTTTGTTATAAATGACCCACACTTTTGACTAGAAGCTCTTCTGGGAAAACCCATATAACATCGTAGCCCATGTTCAAAATGATCATTGTCATTCTATCTTTAATTTTCCTTATTTTTTTGGGGGTGGGTTGAGGGAGTCTTCTGTTCATGCAAGATATTGATTTCTTAGATTAGTTTAAATTTTCTGTTTCTTTTTCCTACAGATTAGAAAAAGGTCAATTCAGTAACTCAGGTCTTATAATACACTAGCCATAATTGACATATATATGTTTGTTTCAATTTTTGTATCTGACAACTAATGGATTAGAGTAGAGTAATTGACTCTTGGTTTGTTCTGTATGCTTGTAAGTTCTATACTTTTGACTTTTGAGTAGATGAGGTTTTGTGCATTCTCACTCGCTTTGAATAATGTTGCAGGTTGCATTCAGAACAAAGGTATTCCACCCAAATATAAATAGCAATGGAAGCATTTGTCTTGACATTTTGAAGGAGCAGTGGAGCCCCGCTCTAACCATTTCCAAGGTTTTTTCCTTCACTATCCTCGTGAAATAGTAAAAGCTTTTTTCCCTAAATTACAGATTACTTATTCTTATGATGCAGCAATACTAAGTGCATTACTTTTAACAGCTTTATTCTACTGAATAATCCAATATAGGATTGGTATGACCTGAGATTTCTCGGGAGAGAAATAGAGTTAAGAGAGTCGATTTTGTTATTTTAAGTAGGCGTAACTGATTTGCAGATTACATCGATAACCAATTGAAGTAACAGTAAATCTTGGTATCCCAAATACATTATTATGGGTGAATGTAAGATTTAGTTCAGATTAAGCTGTTGAATTGCAAAGATTATTCTTGAATTGTTGATATGTCCTTTCCATCTTTTAGGTGTTACTCTCAATTTGTTCTTTGTTGACGGATCCAAATCCTGATGATCCTTTGGTCCCTGAGATTGCCCACATGTACAAGACAGACAGGAGCAAGTACGAGACAACTGCAAGGAGCTGGACCCAGAAATATGCCATGGGCTAACTGTGCCGTGGTATGCGTGAGGGAGAGCCCCTTTTATTTATGATGTTTTGGTCTATCAGCCTGTGTATGAAACGATTGTTGATTCTTCAATCTTAAATGGACTAAAAGAGGTCCATCCTAAGTTGAGGATGAAGGGGGAGAGAACGTCTTTCTGTTGTTGTAACGTTAATGTACCTTCAGAACCGTAATTTGTGTCCCAATGAAATGTTTCCTGTAACTTCCAACCCTGACTGGGCATCTTACCTCCTTATTCTAGTTGTTCCCGTTTCTGTGCTGAGAGGACTAGTGTTATAGTACGTAGTTGCAGAAGACATGAAGAAATGACTATTGAGCGAAAACAAGAAGAGGAGAGTAAATGGAGAGAGGAGAGAAAAATAAAGAAGAGTGGATAAAAATTGGTATTTATTATTTATTTATTTATTTAGAAGTTAAATAATTGAAGAGGAAATGAAAAGATAATATCTATATTTTATTTGAGATATCGAGAAGAAAAGAGAGGGTAAAATATTTGTATTTTTATAATTGTTTTTAAAATATTTTAATTAAACATTAGTAAATATTCAATAAAAAAAAATAGGGATATATTTGATTAAAATTATAAAAATACAAATAGGGATAATTTTATAAAAATTATAAAATTATAAAAATTATCATCTTCTATCAAATTTTTTAAATTTGTAAGAATTAAAATTTTGAGGTTTGGATGAATTTGGAAGAATAAATATATTTTTTTTATTTTTTTTTCCTCTATTAAAAGAAAAAAATATACATTATTTTTTCTTTTCATTTTCTCTCAGTTTCTATCCATTCAAATAACAGGACAAGTAACCGGCTTTTATTTTATTGGACTGTCTCCGGTCCAGGTATATTCAGTAAGTTATGGATAGAGCTTATAGGTCTGGATTTGGGTTTGGGTATACTTAATAAGTGATGGATTTGAGATGAGTTTAATTTTCGAGTTGATAGGTAAATAATAGGTTGAGTTTGGGCCTGATCTGATGCATTGTCATCTCTAGAACTGCCTGTTATGTAATTGGGTTTCCCTTTAAGCTGGCATTGAACGAGGGAATGTGTGAATATTTGAAGTGGTCTTTCAGGCCTTGTAAGTGGGTTAATGAAAGAATAAGCATGAAGCCAGCAAAGCAAGGAAGAGAATCATTGAGTAGGCTTTATCAGCCCTTTTGGCAAAGAAATATAAGCAACTCGAGCAGGAACTGCTCATCCATTGCGGCCAGACAAGGCGTTAACAAAATGGGTAAGCTATGATGATACATGAGTAAAATTCAAATTAAATAGTATAATATTTGAATTTGGATTCGAATTCAATGTAATTTTAAATATTCATATTTGAATTAGGAAAAAAAAATTGATTGAAATTCAAATAAAATTTTAAAATATATGAATTTTTTAGGATATTAATAAAATAAAAAATAGTTTTTTATTTAAAATTTTGGGTCAAATGTACTTTATCCCATGAATTATCATATGCTTTCCATTAACACCATGAATTATCAAATTAGTCACATAATCCTTGAATCATAATTAGCAATAATTTCTAATTATCCTTTTTATAAGTTTTTTTATTTTTTATTTTTATGTCTTTCACTTTCTATCTCTTGTTTCTTCTTTTTTTTTTTTTTTTTTTCTAGCAATTACAATTTCTATATTTATTCAATTTTAGTATAAATTTTTTTTAATATGTAATACCAATAATAAGAAAATAAAATTTTGATAAAATTATATCATTAAAACACAATTTGTAACAATAACTTGTATAATTTCTATAATTGAGAAAAATAATATTAGTAAATTTATTAATAATTTAAATATTATGACAAGAAAATAAAAATTACGAATGATTGAAATATTATTTATGTATACTAAAATTGAATCAATATAAAGAGTTTAGTTTCACAATAAAAAAAAATGTAAAATGGAGAAAACATAAAATAAAAAAAAATAAAAAATAAAAAACTTGTAATGGAAGTAATGTAGTCTCTTATGAGTTAATATGTTATATTTAATAGCTAATTTAGATAAGCGATTTTTATTTGCTAATTATGACTTAAATAAGGGAGTTATGTGCTTGATGTAATATTTTATAGGGTTATTATAAAATATATGGTAGTTTATGGCATTTTTTTAATAAAATTATATTATTTCGAATAATTCGAATTCAAATATTATATTAAATTATTTTTCAAA
The DNA here is from genome assembly GCA_029379385.1 of Quillaja saponaria. Classification (NCBI taxonomy): domain Eukaryota; kingdom Viridiplantae; phylum Streptophyta; class Magnoliopsida; order Fabales; family Quillajaceae; genus Quillaja; species Quillaja saponaria. The sequence goes on from CM055612.1 coordinate 8,721,749, forward strand.
TTTTGAATTGAATAATACCTTATACGGATTTAAATTCAAATTTGATTTTAATATCATTCAAATTTGAATAATCCGGTAACAAAGTATGTGGTAGTTTACGGTAATAAAATACGATTTATTCTAATTTTTCTTAATTAAAATATTTTATTTTTAATAATTCTAATTCAAATATTATTAAAATATTTTTCAAACATCAAATTAACAATATCTTATCGAGATTCGAATTCGAATTCGAATAATTGTGTATTACATTAGATAGTTGAAAAGATTTACTTTTTGCAAACTTTAAAGTTACATGTTGAAGGCAATTGCTAAGTGGTGACTGACATGACCTAGATATTATTTTCCAGAGCAATTATAATATTCATGGTAATTAAACTAATAAACTTGTTTAGTTTAAGTGAGGGTGTGGGAGTATTATATGTAATTTGTTAGTTCATACTGTAATACAGTGAGTATCCAGAGAGATATGCCAAATGGCCAACTAGGAACCCACAAACTAATATAAACAATTGTTGGTCAAAGTCCAACAAATGGGCAGCATGACTTATGACCATTTAACCCCTCACTTTGGGATTGTATTTAATTGAATCGAATTATTTATGTGCTTAATTTATAATTTGAATTAAATTGGCTTCGATATGTTATATGGTTTCGTTAACAATCCAATTTGTCTAATAATTTAAAGTGGTGGCTCGTTTCAGTGACTAAAAATAACTTAACCAAATTGATTAATGACTGGCATTTAATATTTATTTCCTATTCAATATAGAACAAATCAGTGTGTCACAAACTCAATTTCCTGTTCATTTATGTTCTCATCAACATCAAGTACATGATTGCAAGCCGTTTTGAAATTATGTTTCAAATGGAAAATAAAACCCGGACTTAAACACTTGATAATATAAATCTATTATATATTTTTTAAACGATGAGGTGTGTTCAAATATATTATTTAAATATAGAGCAATTTATTTTAATTTCTCTTAAATTTAATGATATTACATGAATTTTCATTTTATTTTTAAAATCTACACATACCTTTTCTAAAGTTTAAAAATAAGCTAAACTATTCTCAATTTATTCTTATAAAAAACATGTTAAAATCAAACTAATAATCATTCTTAAAATACATTTAGGAAGAACAACTTCATATTTTTTTAACAACTTATAATATTTTATAAACATCATTCTCATAAATTTTTTAATTTTCAGTTTTATCATAATTTTAGAAGTGCTCGGTAAGTAAATTTTGGTTCATAATTTTTTTAGTTAAACAATATATTATAATAGTAAATTATCTAATATAATTAAGATTATATGTATCTCTTATTAATATGACTATAGGGGTCTTTTTTTTTAAAAAAAAAATTCATTTTTTTTAGAAATTGTGTAAAGTGTAAATTGTTTTTAATTTTCATATGAGGTTTGTGTAGCTTTTAGAAATAGAGAGGAGATTCATGTAATATCAACATAATTTATAGAAATTAGAGTAATTTACTTTTAAATATACTATTCTCTTTGTGGAGAATATAGGTAGACTACCTACTTTTTCGATTTGTTTAAGAAAAAAATATATCAATAATTATTGTCTTGAATTTTAACAGAATCAAAGATTGTTTTGCTGATCAGATTTTAATTGAATTGGTTAAGATGAATGTAATGGAAACCTAATGTCTCATGTTTAATATCTCACCATATATATGGTTTTTTTTTTTTAATGGTGAGTTGTTAATTTCTTAAAAAACAAAAAAATTGTTTGATGCAAATTCCATCTACTAACAAAACTTAAATTTAAGTTTCACCATATTTTATTAAAAGAGAGAATTACATGAAGTAACTGTATAATAGGCCATTAGTGGGTTGATTTAGGGTGTCGTAACATGTGTTTAATGTTACATGCTGGAGAGTAAGATATATGTAACCTACCTACACTTTTTTTTTTAATTTTTTTTAGAGAAATAAAATATATAGTAAGTTATATAAGTTATGGAAAATATTTATGGGTTATTTGGTATATATTATTTGCTTTATACATATTCCTTGTCGACCAAGAAAGAAGAATCCCATAAAGTAACAAATGCACAAAAAGGCCTATTTAATATTGTTCTGTTCCCCGTAAAAGGCCAACTCCAAAATTTAATACAATTAGTTTTTCTTTTTCCTAATTAATTAAAATTAAACTATACAAAATAGAAGTACTTCAAAAATCTAAGAACATGGTGACGCATATGTCGTTTCTGTTTAATATTTTCGTTTTGTCTTTTTTAAGCGCAAGTATTAAATTATTTGCAATTACACAGTCCAATCTCTATCTATTTATATATATATTTATATTAACAAGAATCTATCTTATTTTTTCTTTTAATATTTATGCTCTGAAAATAAAATAGATTACATAAAATAAGAAAGGAAAATCTTGCAAATGAGTCGTGCCCACGAGTGGGTCTAATTAGTAAGACTAATTAGATCATGGTCCCTGAAAATGAGGTTCAATATTTAATTTAGAAATTTTAATTATTATACCTAATCTTATGAGTTCCATGTACTAATTTATGGGCTTGTCTGTTCTCAGGACAGAGTCACAAATGCAAACCACATCACTACCTGCTTACTCATGGTGGAATTTGAAGTCACTACCTGGAAAGCAGTTGCTTAAGCTGGATTTGTCTGTAATAAAATCACTAATTTATACTCTAATGTAGTTTCAAATCATTATTAACTAATCTCCACTTCATTTTGTTTAGGGTCCAAAAGTAGAGTTTTATTTTTATTTTTTTTATGAAATAGAGAATGAGTTTATATGTAAGAGTACTAGGTACACTCCATTCATGTAAATTTTACTTGAAGACGTAAAAAGAATACTTATTATATATTATAGCTCAGATTATATAATCATGATGAATGTTTATAGCTCGTTCGGTATATTTTATCAGTATGTGCGTTTTGCTTTAACAAATTCCTTTGTAATTTTTCAGATGGGTTTGGTTCTAATTAACCTTAATTTCCAACCAAACCCATTTGTAATGGCCATCCAAATTGTGAACATATGAAATTAAAAAAAAAAAAAAATATATATATATATATGTTTACCTCCTCCACCAAATCTTCTCATCTCTCCTAAATTAAATTTAGTAAATAGCAACTGAATCCACGTCACCCCCACATGAAGAAGAACACATGCCAATCTCCCGTTAGCTGAAAGGACGTAAACGGCGCCGTTTATAGTTTGTCAGAACAGTGAAATGTCAATGGGACCTACAGACTCACTGAAACGGTTTCCGTTCCATGTCGTCCAGTCTTGGGACAAAATCCCACATTAAATATAACTTGTCGTCCAGTCCGGTTGAATCATGATTTTATTTTTAATTTCTTTAGCGGTGTTGTGATTTTGTTTAAAATAAATAAATATATATTTTGGTTAATTATTTTTTTAATTTGATTAAAAATATTATTTATCAATTCAATTAATAAAAATACTGATAATTGATTTTAAAAAATAACAAAAATATCATTTCTCATATAATATGTTTACATGCTCTTATTCACTTTATCAATTTATAAATGATTGTTTTGGAACAATTCTCTATGGAATTAAGTAATTAAATTGAAGATAGAGTTGAACAAAGTGTTCGATGTGCTACCTTTATACATGTATGAACAAAACTATTCAAATATATATGGGAGTAAGTGCAAAAGTGATAATCTATTTAAAGCCAAGGACAAGATGTAAGTCCAAAAGTCCATTCCACATATATACTAGTAAATAAAATTTGAAAGTAAGCCTTACAAAGATATTATGGTTCATCAATAACTCAAATTTAAGAAGCAAATACTCTGCTTGAATTTGAGTGGTTCTTATTTCAACAATTTACATATTACATTAAAGTCTTGTATCAAATGCTATATATATATATATATAGATGTATCAAATTTGTACAGTTCTCCAATTCATATGATTAATAACAATGACTCTAAGAAAAATGCTTATTAAAAACGAAATTTGACAACAGATTTAGTCCATCATTTTTTTATTTATCACAAAGTTTTATCCCTTAGCCTTCCAACGAAAATATTAATATGTGCGTTAAAAGTTAAAGAGATAATTTTTATTTTTTTTACAAAGTCTCTGGCTGAAAATTTACGTAACACTTTAACAAAAGAAATACAGATACAGATTTGATAAAAGAAAAACTAACATCTCATGCTCCTAATAAGAGAAACTCGTGACTCGTTTGTCAGTTGAGATGAAAGAGTATACAATTAGGTTTATTTATTACTACATTACTTATTAAATTTATTTTAATATTTGATTATGTACCATCCTTCATTTTCTTGCCACCATCTATATGTAAAACTTTTAATTCATATTATAAATGGAAATGCGAGCTAAGTTGTTTACATATGGCACAAACACACATACCAAGACCGACATGATAATAAAAGCTTCAAACTAGTGAGAGTTGACACTTCTTTTTAGAATAGATATTTGTTCGTTATTTAATGATTTTTGGGATTAATTAGAGAAACATAGGGATTATTACATGTTGTTTCTGTTAAATTATATCTTTGTACTAGTGTTTCACATAAAAGTCATTTTGGTCCCTCTAAGTTTAATTTTGATCAATGTAATCATATAGAATTAAACTCTCTTTCCCAGTGCGAATCTTCTATTAAACCATTACTATAATAGATTTTTCTAATTCTATGTCGACCCTTATCAAGATGTTATATATAGAATCTTTTTAAATATTTATGATAATAATTGATCATGATTTTTATAATTTATGTTTTGATTATAGAGAAAAAAAAAGCTAAATACCAATTCTAAGCTTCCAAGATGACCCTGAAATGTCACCATCAACCAAATTTTGAACGTCTACTGGAGCTTGATCCCAATTTAGTTGATTTACCTTTCCATCTAACATCAAATTCGCAAATTTATCAGCCACACTATCCACACTATTCTTCACGGTACACGTGTTGTAATTGCACCTCCCAGTCCCTAGCTAGCAACTTTTGAATATCCTTGAACATTCAAACCATGCACCTTGTTCGTGATCAAAGCTATAACCAACTGTGAATCCGTTTCCCCAACTACTCTTGTATAGTTTTTGTTCCAAGCGCCTAGCAGACCTAGCATCAGGGTACAAAATTTAGCTCTAGTGGAACAACACCATCACCTAATTTATCTGCAGAGCCTAAGGTTCAGCCCTTATTAAGAAGTTATAAAAATAGAATTTTTCAAATATTTATCATAATTAATCATGATTTCAGTAATTTTTATAATAAATAAGTTACTACTTTCAAAATATTTTAAATTTCAAATATCATATATTTATTATAGTTTAACAAAAAATTCTTTAACAAAAGTTTCTAGCAAGTGCCTTGAGAACACTTGTTAAATTTTTATAAATAGAATATTTGTAGTATTTATTATGATACATTACAATTTAACAAGTGTCCTTAGGCACTAATTTTTAACGACTGCTTTAATTGCTATTTTAAAATTTTATAATATTTACAAATTATATTTTTTACCTCTTTGACATGAATTTAAAAAACCTATAAAAAAATTAAGGCTGTTCCGTACCATCAACTTGCATATAATTGTCACTAATCAATTAATTAGAGAAAGAATTAACTTATTCATGCTGGCGTTGAGACATACACTAAAATCAAGGCATCTAGGTACAATTAATTAGAGAAAGAATTAACTTATTCATGCTGGATTGATTCTTTGCTTTGTCACTAATCAATCACTAATTAATATTAAGAATCCAACAAAATAATTATGGATCTCGGACTCCGGACTCCGGACTCCATGCATGCTGTTTGACTAACTACTTTATTTTCTTATGAAGCCAAGCCAGTAAATCATCAAGCATGCAATATATATATATATAATTTAATCGAATTTGATGTTCTTCTATAACTGTTTTCTTTATCTCTACGGTTCACTTGGCTCAGTAGGGCAATGCAAATATTAATTTTTTTTTATCCATAATAAGATCATCAAGCAAAAATAACCCATACTAATCACTACCAAAAGAAACACTTTTACTTAAATAGGAAGGGTTAAATGATGACTGGATCAGACCATTCAAAGATGTCACACTCTGGCCTTGTTTGAAAATAATCTTATCTATGATAGGTAAAATCTTGTCTGATTCGAACCCGTTTATATGTGTTTAAGTTTATTTATGATTAATTAATTTATCTTAACATATTATGATCCAGTCTGAAATAAATAATTACATAAAAAAAATGTCTTAATTGAAATAAATATTTGACCTGATAAATTAAATTGTCATTTCTAAACTCAAAAACTAAAATTCTAAGATAAAATCTTTAGAAATAGATTTTGATGTCTTACTCATTCCTACATATTCAAATCCATTAAACTTGTTGTTGATATATATACAGAACCCACACTACAAATTGATCACAAAGCCCTAGAGTTGTGCTATACTGCAATAACTCATGTGGACAAACATATCATCATATATGAGTGAGATTACCATTCCACATGTATAATTAGCTGCATATATATATATATATATATACACACATATATAGTCCTTTCTGTTTTTGCTTCGCCGGCGTGCATAGTGAAATACTGATACATACATGGCTTTTCAAAACTTCTATCACTCCATTCCACAGGGGAAGGGAATCTACCGCTACCTTGATTGTGCTACCGGAGGCTCTAAGGAAATCGAAATAGGAGAGGGTAGGCATGACTATACATATGTATACGTGCATGCTATGTTTAGCTACAAATGTGTTTACTCTTTGACCTTTCATTCCAATGAAACCACACCTTATAAAATATCATTAAAAACTTCCCACATGTATCTAATGTTATATTAAAATAATCAATTAATCAAAAACAAAAAACTTGAAATTAAGATTAGGCGAAACATTATAAAATAACATGTTGAAAATCACATGAACAAAACTTATCATTCCACACAACATTAAACAACATTGATCACAAAGCCATAGAGTTGTGTTCCATTGCAATAACTCATGTGGACACACATATCATCATGTAAGAGTGTGACTACCATTCCACATATATCATTAGCTGCATATATATACACACACATAAGTCCTTTCTGTTTTCACTTTGCAGGCGTGCACAGTGAATTACTGATGCATACATGTGTAGGCATGACTATGCATATTTGTACGTGCATGCTATGTTTGGCTACAAATGTTTTACTCTTAGACCTTTCTTTCCAATGAAACACACCTTTTATCATTAAAAATTTCCCACATGTATCTAACCACAAACAGATGCTACATAAACCAAAATACATTAAATTCCAAATCGGCTAATATATGCATACTCCTAGTACTTACGAATTCAATTTGCACTAATAAACTACTTACATTCTTTCTGTATTTAACTATTTTATTATATATATATGCTAATTTTTGTGATTAAGAAAGCCCATCCACCAACCAATCATTGGTTGACACATAAACACTGGTGTCTTAGCTGGACCAAAGCCAGCCAGGTCATGGTATTATAGTGTGGGGTATTATTAATTTTAATTTTATTAAGTTAATTCCCCAAGGATAAAACGAAACGGGGTCGACTTCTTTGTTTTATACCCTGTTTGGGGTGTGCTTATTTTTTGCTTAACGTTCAGTTTACAGTTCATGACTTGGCCCTTGGCCTCTAATTTTGTAAGTTTTCATATATTTGATTTCCCTTTTTTTATTTTTTATTATTTTAAATAATTTGTAGTGTAGTGTAATTTACGATTGCTAGTTCCTTAGTCCTTGGAGTTAGGTTTTTATATAAGTAATTATAAGAAAATCGATTGCGACAATATAACAGTACTAAGTAGACAATTATAGTGCACGATTTCTAAGAATCAGACTCAAACCAAGAACTAATTATATGTACAAATTAATGGCCATATATAATGGTTGCAGAATGACTAGTAAACATAATTTTGGCTATAACTTTAGCTGTTGTATCTAACTAATCAAAACAATTATATGTACATGAACAGAGAATGTGCAAATAGTTGTTGTTTTTAATTAGGAAAATGTGTATAGTCTAGTATATAATTAGTAAAGCTTCTACTTAATAAGACAATGAGATTTTAGATTAACAGACTATGACAGTGATGTTAGGATAAGGGATGCGAGATTCAAATTTACTATTTCCATATGTGAAGTTAGTGTTCTCATTATTAATTAATAAGTTTCTTGGCCTATTTTAGATGTGAATATTTAAAATTATAATACTTTTTAGTTTAAAAAATTTGATATAATTTTTCCAACTCAAAAGGAAATAGTAGAAATGATTGAACAAACAAAATTCATTGAATTAGTTACATTTTTATTTTTGGAAAGTTTTTAATCGTTGTTAAGATATGGTTGTTTTTTAATATTTACATGGAATTGTAATTTTAAGATTCAATGCAGTAAATATTAGCTAAGTAACAGAAACCAAAATTATTATTATAATATAACAAATTTTAGATAATTTAATCAATTTTGGTTAAATTGAAAACTGAAAGCTCATATTAATGATTTATAGAAATTAAGTAGAGGTCAAAATCAATTAGTCTAATTTGTTATTATAATGAAAAAAATATATAGGGGATGAAGGCTTATTGCACGTGATAAGCTTTCATCACACTGAATTTATTTTACTGGGGGTCCTACTCGTGTGGACTCTGCAACGTCCATCATGACCGACTAATAAGGAAATGTAGGAAGGACGTGCATATAATCTTTTTGATTTTCTTTAATTTTATCAAACTGGATAAGTATGGTAATTTAGTGAATACTTCATATCAAAATTTAGATTTCTTTTATTGGATAATATTATTTTCATGTTTAACTTTTAAAATTACTTGTGTCACAAGTAGAAATCTTTAAATTAATGGGATAATAAAGAAACTGAAAAAAATTGAAATTATTTACTATTTTTAAATTTTACCTTAATAGGATGTGTTTGGAACGCGTCATTTTCGCGCGTAGATTGGCATATCTCGATAGAAGGAACAGTGAGTGAAACAGAACATAAAAAACCTACAGATGTACAGAACCGAATTGTAAATAGCAGTGAATTCTAGGTTGCTCGCCACGTTAGTTCTTCTAGCTGTTAAAAAGTAAATATACAAAAACAAAATTCAAAAATAGTAAAGTTATCAAACCGACCGCAGCCACAATATCAATTACACTACCTAAAGTGTCCTTTACCATTTTTAACCCCAATTCAAGGAAATTATGCAAATTTACAGTGCCTGATTAATGAGAAAAATGTAATTAATGAAAAGTTTCTTTTCATTTTTCAAACAATTTGACTGACTAAATGTTACAGAAGCCGGGTATCTTGGGTATCACGTGACTTTCATCACAGTGTCCAAGGAAGTGTTCTTATGCTTAGTCAGCAATTTTTAACGTTGTCTCATTGGGCCAAATATTCAAAACCGGGACCCACATACACGACGTGTCTTAATCGTAAACGTTCTCGAGATGTGGCGCTTCGCATAATATCTCCCATGGGTCTATATTCGCCGGTATCCTTGGCCCAAACCACCGCTTCTTATCTGATGGGTAAAATATAATTACTAATTCTAAAGATTAAAAAATAAATAATAATTGGAAAAATATAGCTTGCTTGGTGTTCTGTGTTTTCCTATTTCGGCTGAAGGATCCTATAAAACAGCAATTTCATTGTTTTTGGTCTCTATCTGAAAGCTAAAACTAAGAACTTCATAGCTCTTACCTATCCAAATTCCAAACACAATAGCTAGCCTGTTTTTCAAAATCAAACATACCAGATTCTAATTCTTCCTCACCATATTGATTCACTTTCCATTTTTACTTGCTTCAGTCTCTTTTTTAAAAGCCTCCAATTGCTTTCACAAAGATATAGCAGAGACAGAGCAGAGCCTGTGTTTCTTCTCATCGATTTCTTTTTCACACTGCTTTTTCTTTCAATTCCTACCTTTTGATGTCCATGTCTTTTTGGCAGATTTCTCAACCAGCCTTTTGAAACTCTTATCTCAACAATACCATAATCTTCTTCTTCACGGTTCTTTTGATAAAAGGGCCAGATTCTGTTTTGTTTATTTGTTTGAAGCAGAGAAAATGGAATTTCCGACTAAGTACACTGTTCATCACAGTGTAACTAAAAAACACTCGAAGCCGCTTCTTAGAAATCCGATTGAGTCAAGAGTAGTACGGATTTCGGTTACCGACCCAAATGCCACAGATTCCTCTAGCGATGAGGAAGGAGAGTTTCTTAGCCGTAAAAGAGTGAAGAGATATGTGAATCAGATCGATATCGAAACCGACTGCAAAAATGGTGTTGTTACTAATTCTAGAAAAAAAGCCGCCGGAAAAACATTGCCGAGCCGGAGTCCTCTGAAAGTTAATCCCACAACCAGTGGAAGAAAGTTTCGTGGTGTACGTCAAAGGCCGTGGGGTAAATGGGCAGCTGAGATCCGAGATCCCACACGCCGTGTACGGCTCTGGCTGGGTACCTACGACACGGCGGAGGAGGCAGCTGTGGTTTACGACAATGCTGCAATTAAACTCCGAGGTCCTGATGCCTTAACAAACTTCGTCACTCCACTACCAAGAGAAAAGCTTGAAGCTGAAGCGGGTGAAAAGACAGAAATTAAAGTTACTGTCAAGTCAGAAAATTCTGGCTCCAGTTACGATTCAGGGGATGAGTCTCAATCTCGAAATCTATGTTCTCCAACTTCAGTCCTCCATTACAGAAACAATTCCAGCGAAGAAACTGAACCAGAAAAAACGGTGGTTGTGGAACCATCTGAAGAAGTGTGCAAACCGGTCCGAACTGAGTTTGATTTCCTGGAATGTCAAGGGGAAACAAGTGTTTGTGATGAAATCGGGGACTTTTTCCAGCTAGATATGCCCATTTTGGATGATGTTTTCAATTTTCCAACTCCAGAACATCCATGTCCGTTTCTATTCGATCAAACAGGGCCGATAATGCAGGAATCAGATTTCAGTGACATTCTCAGAGACTCAAATGTAAATTTCGAGGAGCCATACTCACCATCAACGTTGTGCCAAGTGGATGATTATTTTCAGGATATTTTGTTTGGTTCGGATCCTCTAGTTGTTTTATGAGAGAGAGAGAGAGATAGTACTGGCCAGAACTCTCTTTCAGGCTAAGTGTTGCCGCCGTTGGCTGCCAAATTTCTCGGCAGATTTTGTTCCGGTGGCAACAAAAAAAATAAAAAAAACATATTGGCGTCCTTTAAATATTTAGATTATGAAGAACTATTATTTATTTGTTTAAAATATCTCCTTTGTAAAATGGAGAAAAGGTGTGTGAAGTTTTGTTAGGATATTTATTTTTGAGTTTCCTTAATAACAATCAGGCCGTTTAATATATTTTGATCAATTAAATGAATATGCATTAATCATATTTCGTTTTCATCTTACTATAAGATTACATTAATTTTATTTATTTAACGATCCATAATATTTATTTTATTTATGAAAGTGGATTTGGTTTCAGCTAGAGTGGCCTTCCTTTTGCCTCAGTGACCGAGTCCACGAGATAAGAGTAGCGCAAATTGCGGTAGAGGCCGGTCGGTTGAGTCAGAAGCGGTAGACTCGTGTGAATTCAATTCATTAAAATTCTTCTTGTTCTCTAATTTTTCTTTTTTAATTTGAACTTTTAAATTTTAATAAATTGAAAAATAAAGTTGTATGAACGCACGCGATCTGCAGACGATAAAATCCTTGGAACTTCAGCTTTTATTGTTTGTTGCTTTATTAGTTGTTAGCCGGTCGTGTGTCGTGTGTTGTGCCGCATGAAGAAAAAAACGCAGAATCTAAAAGGTAAATTGTCCAACAAATTTTCTAGGCACCGTCAAAATAACTGTTATACATATCTCTAAGGTATGAATTTATAAAATTGTGTTATTTTAAAGTGTTAATGTTTTTTTTGGTGGCCATTAAGTGTCCAATCTCTTATACACACATTGATTTATAATTTATCTTGTAGTTCGATCAAAAATACATTATCTGCATACTAAAAGAGATTCCATAAAAATTTTACCATTTACGAGTTGCTCTAAAAATAATTCAAATTTCCTACTCTAAGTTCTTGGAAAAAAAAAAACCGCATTAGCTTATTGATTTTCATTGATACAAATTTAGAAGAGCAGTACTCTTCTGGTAATTTTCTTGGTACATAGCAAAGTACTAACTTTTCTATTAATTTATATTTAAGAGCTTGTATGATTGTTTTTGTTAAGGAAAAAAAAATTTGATTAGATTAGTACCTTTTTTTGTGTGGATAATATTAAATGGCCAATAGATAGTTATTCTTGACGCAGGGAAGTAGTTAATGCCATTGCTAACAGATATTTTTGCCCTTTCGAATCTTAATCATACAACTTGTAGCTAGCTCTTAAGAGTTAGTGGTGAATTTATAAAGAGTACTTAAACTTATTCAATTATTTAAATTTAAACTACAATACAAATTATATTAAAGATTTAATCGCTGTTAACTAGTTAGTTAAACTAACAAAAAAAAATACACTTTGCAGATTTACTCTCCACCAAATTTAAATTATTAGATCTTGACGGGGAGATGTCATTTTCGAGTCATTTAATTTTCTCAAAATTTAAATGCATAACTCTTGTTCTAACTAATTCAAAAAGAAAAAAAAAACTTCTAATTTTTTTTTTCAAGCTTCCTTTATGTAAGCATTTTACATTCCGAGAAGAAACTTTTGTTTAAGAAAGGATGTAGAGTAAGTTTTAGTATAATTATACTAACATAAATTATCAATTTAAAATATTAATAATTTAGCAATCATGTGATATATAGGTTAATTTACAAATATTTTAATTAATTTACTTTTTTAATCTAGTAAAAAATAAACTATACAAGACTTGAGTATAAGAAATTTATAAACATTTTACTGATCATGTTATCTCTTATTGTAATTTAAACTTAAAATTTCAACGTACAAATTTTATGAGAAGAGTTCATGTTCTTATAAAAATTGTACTGCTCATGTTATCTCTTATTGTAATTTGAACTTAAAATTTGAAGTACAAATTTTATGAGAAGAGTTCATGTTCTTAACAGTTAGACTAATCTAAATTATAATTCATGACTTTAACACACGTGCGTACGGAGGGAAAAGTTATTAAGTAATTATATATGTCGTTTCTGAGAGTCGGACCATGAGCAACACCTTCTGAACTGTCCTATTTGCTTGAATATTACTTCAACCAGAAAAGGACAGGGAAAAGTCCCCAATAAATGATTATGTCTGAGTCTAACAGCTGATTAATTGTTACTTTACTTCCATTATTAATTCCAATTGGGAGGATAGGTTTTGAATATTGGGAGCTAGACGTTTATTTCTGGAAGGTACAAAATATTTTTTATATAAATGTATTGTCACAAATAGGTTTTGAATAGTTGGGAGCTACACATTTATTTCTGGAAGCTACAAAATTTTTTGTATATAAATGTATTCCATTATAGTAAAAAATAAAATTTTATCTATTTCTTTAATTAGGCATAAATTTTTTTAAATAGACATATTTTTTTTTGTCTATTAAATCTGAGTAGTGTTTGAGAGAATTTTGCTCAAAAATTATTTTTATTGGCTGATGATTAGCTTGCACAAATTATAAAATGGAAACAACATATACAGATTTCTAACTTAATAAGTTTATTTAGTTAATTATTATTTTGTAGAAGAATTTTATTATCTATTAGGTTATAAGTTTTAACATATTAGTCTTTTAGTCTAAAAAGTAAAAATATTGTATGGATTTCAAATTTGAAAGAAATCACGGTATTTAACAAGAAAATAATAAACAATTGAGAATTAATTTTGAAATATAATATTAACATTTTTGAAATTTTGAGGGCCATGATCTCCGCCAGTAGCTCGTCCTTATTTGTAATGAGAATCTTATACCTTCACCCTGGTGAGATCATGAAGATCATAATTAACTCTTCAACTTGATAGTTTTAATTCATCTGCATCCCTTAGTAATTATGATATAAACATAGATAGATACACTATCATATTGTGATATCATTAAAACTGACATAAGTATATATAAACTGAACTATTTCAGAAATTAATATTTTAATAAAATACATGAAGAACAATTTTTTATATGATGATGATGTTGTTGTTTTAAGTTTATTTTTATCACCGATAGTGTGTTTTATATCATTTTGCTCTGAACTATTTCAGAAATTGATATTTTAATATAATACATGAAGAACAATTTGTTATATGATGATGATGTTGCTGTTTTAATTTTATTTTTATCACAGATAGTGTGTTTATATCATTCACAATCATATCACGTAAAATAGGTATATCCAATTTAACAGTTAACAATTCACATAAATTGAGAGAAACAACTTAATAATCAATAAATTAACACATAACTTGGGAGAAATAACCCATATACTTAGGACAAAATATTCATACATATATCAACTAGGGTTAGGAATTGTTGTTGGGTGACTGGTGTTTTAGGTACGAGCCAAACATTGGGCGCAACGTCTACTTATTAGCCCATTCGAGCCCTGCACTCGTCAGGTGACTCTTTCACAGTTTTGTTTTCTACCATGTATCTATGGTTTGAGATGAGCTTTGCATCTGAGGTTGGGAATTTGTCGTAGATTCCGAAAGTTAAATTGAGTAGCCTTCTCACTGATAGCGCAAATGTTGAGCCTAGAAGTGACCGAACTGAGGTCTCCGTTGGGTCCAAGTCCGAAGTGGAAAGCAGAGGTGAGATCTGTACAGTGGTGATCCTCCGAAAATTTTCCGATGACTTTTGAAGAGAGATAAAACATTAAATGATAATAAATGTAGAGAGAGATAATAGATTAACCTTTTCTATTACTATTTATAGATGTACTATAATAAGGGAGTGTCAACAGTCAGTGGGTGAAATGGAATTGTTATTCAGATATCTAAAATTACGTAGCACCATGGAATTGGCTGGAGGATAATTCCCTACTAATGGATACGGTTAAAACTGCATGCTTTTAATCAGGACATCATTCGGTACCAGGCTTTAGTTAAATTCCATGTCATATAGTTTCCCATTAGTCTTCTTTTGAGTTACTTAGTTTCCAAATTTGCTTATGATCTGACAAGGGCTATATAGTACTTTAGTTATATGGGCGCCATCTCCTTGCCATAGACGATGTAAAAAGGAATAAAAATGGGCAAATTACTTGTATTTATAATCTGTCGTCTTGACATAATCAAAATTGAAGAGCACTTTTCATTTAGACCCATTATAAATATATAATTACCATAGGGTCCATTCCCCTTTGAGTTGGTTGCGGCCTTGCCGGTTGGCCAAACAAATTTCAGGACAATAAATTTTGAGTTAAGCAGAAGAAAAAGAAAAGAAAGAAAATTGGAATGTGAATGGATATTTATTTGACTAGTATTAACAGGTTAAAACGTAACTATTAGGTGCACGAGATCTTAAATATGAGTCTTCATATGTTGCTGTGGGTATATTTTCTTTATACTTGTGAGTTTGTTGTTGACACTTATATGGATTGTTATGTTGAATTGGAATTGCACTCATTGATTGCTTGGGAATACAACCGTTGTATATGTAATTGATGTAAATACTATACATGTTAAAAAAGAAGAACAAGTGATTGCATCAAGAAGGTCTTAGTTTAATTGTTTATGATGGAGACAGTAGAACCTAATGATCCCTGATTCAAATCTCACTATCGATAGTGTATTGTTATATATATGAATACTGCAACAAGAATGGAGGCAAGCAATTCTGAATGGATTATATATATGTTTTTTAATTATTTTTCAAAATGTAGTAATAAGGGATTTGCATCCTCTAAATTTTTTTAGGAATTCTACCAAATAGAATTTTTTTAACAACAATTCTTTCAAAATAAATTTTTATAATCGAAATAGAATTAGGATTAGGGTTAGAATTAGAGTTAGGGTTAAGATTATATTTAAGTTTGGATTTAGGATTAAGAATGGAAATACAATATATTTTTAATATAATATTTGATTTATTAATTAAATAAAATAGTAAAAATTTAAAATTAAATTATTTGGATTGTTGAGATTTAAAAAAAATTAATAATGTGATTGAATAAGATTAAAATATATTTAGAGGAACCGGATCTAATAATTAGTATCTAATTAATGCTTATCTGAAAAGAATTATTTTTTATGCACTCATGTAAGGTATTTAAATTAAAAGTTGTGAACGGATCAATGAGTGCATATGGGGTATCAAACCAATTGATACAAAGCTAATTATTAAAGGAATTAAATTAATTCAATTTATCAAAACGGAGGTATTAGGATCACAATATCCCATATTTGAGTCTCCTTTCTATTAATACGGTGGATATTTTCTCTATATTCATGAGTTAGTATTTCCATTTTTATGTGGTTGTTTGATAATTGTTAAATTGGGAGAATGTAACTTATCAATGTAAATACTATCTATGTTAAAAAAAATAGTAATTAAATTAATTCAATCTTATACGTAATTTTTTGTTTGTGTGTTAATTTTAGTTTTTATCTATACTTTTCATTCACACCAATAAAATCACATGTATTTTTTTTATTTTAAATATTAGTTTTTATCAATACTATTCATTCACACGAATAAGATAACATGAAATACTTCACTATAAAGTTATCTTAATTATAATTTATTACTCTATATATAAAGAAGAATTAATATACCTTTGTGTCAATTTCTCTCACAAGAATCTAGGGCAATGGGTGCCATGTTGATATGAAAGGGAATATATAATGATCTGGTATAATATTTACACATATTTATTGGCAAATTAGACGGTGTTTAATTCACAAAACATCGATTTTTGAATTGACTGCAAGAAAATTTATTTTTGAATTAACCCTCTATTAGCATCGTACAGTTTCAGAAAATTAAAGAATCCATATTTTTTATTTATTAGTTTCCTACTTTACAAAGACAATAGGACAGCTATTAATTTAGATGTAAGAATACAGAAACTTCATAAGTACACTCTTGATCATTGAGCTCTGCACCCTGCAATATGGACAGAGGCAGGTAAAATGGGAGAAGTAATAATTAATATTAACAAAAAACTAGTCATGGAATAGCACAAGGAACACTGTACACTGCACAGCCTGGAATACCGTTAAGTTTTGGGCTTAATTTGACAGATAGGACTTGCAATCATCTTAATATGATTGCATTGTATACAAAATATTCTAAGAATGAATTACTAATTTGTTTCATTGCAAAAGCATGTCTTAGAAAAATGTCTCGTATAAAGGAAAAAAAAACTGAAACAACCAGCCAAATAATTATATTTATCAGTTTTTACGGGCAGAATAATAAAAAAGTTTCCCTTGATGCAGCACTAACTTTTCAACGTTGCAGCACCTAGCACTAGGTTAAAAGGGTGCTTTCTGCTACAAGTGTAGTGCTGTGGCGCCAAACTATTCACCGTTGCAGCGCTAACCTTTCATTTTTTTACCATTTTTCATGTTTTTTATGTGTCACGGGCCGACTTTGCTAGCATGCAAAGACGCCTATGTAGCACTTGCTAACCCCTCGTGGGTAGCAAGTCAGCTTCTCCAATGTCTCTCGGGTGTCAACCCGCAAGGCTAGTGCGCAACAATGTAAGCAAGAAAGGGCTTCAACTTCTCATTAATTGAAAAACGATCAAATTACAATGCTATCAAAATGCTCTCAACATAGCTACGACATAGGCAAATGGCTTGGTGTAGGGGGAGTTACAAGCAACACCAAGACCTTTGACATTTATCCGACAAGCTCGTATACAACTTTGAATTTTTTCACATATACACCCCTCTAAAGAGCTTTCTGTGCCATAGTCCCTCTGACAAGAGGGAACATCATATTTCCCAGTTGCCCGACTACCCCTGGCTACCTATTTACAAAAATACCACAATGTGTCATGACATATGCCTAGCTACCCACAATGTGCCCATCACAAGGCAAGCGGCCATGTGCAACATGCACTGGACAAGCTTGAGTTGTGACATTCTCCCCCAATTAATTGGTCGACGTCCTCGTTGACTCAGCTGCTTGAAAGTCTTCAATCTTCTGCTGGAACTCTGACAGATCTTCGGCTTTCTCCCAGCTGATTTCTTCATCTCCAAGATCATTCCACTTGACTAAGAACTCAAGTCGTGGGCGTCTTCTGATAATCACTCTCCTTTCAGCTAGAATCTCCTCTGCTACTCTGCTTGGTGGCTTCTTGAGGTTGACTGGTTACGTGCTGGATCAGGATGATACGGCTTCAGGTTGGAAACATGAATCACTGGGTGTATCTTCATCCAGGGTGGAAGGTCGATCTTGTAGGCAACTTTCCCAACCTTGGAAATAATTGGAAATGGACCTTCATACTTACGAATAAGCTTGTGATCCTTCCCCCTCAGTCCCTTGAGTTGTTCCTTTGTGAGCTTGACCAATACAAGATCCCCAACTTGGAACTCCAACTGTCGACGTCCCTTGTCTGCCCATTTCTTCATTCTCTTAGAAGCTTTTTCTAAGTATGCTCGGGCAATATCAATGTTTTTCTTCCAGTCTTTAGTAAAGTGATGTGCTTTAGGACTTTTTCCTGTATAAGGCCCATCAAGTGTGTGTGGTAGGAGCGGCTGCTGCCCTGTAACAATCTCAAAATGACTCATGTTTGTCGCAGAACTCTTCTGTTCATTAAAGCAAAACTGAGCATTATCTAGTAGCTTTGGCCAATTCCTCTGGTTAACACTGGCAAAATGGCACAAATATTCCTCAAGCATGCCATTGAATCTCTCAGTCTGGCCATCAGTTTGTGGATGATAGCTAGATGAGATGTTAAGTTGTGAACCGAGTAGGTTGAATAATTCGAACCAGAAAGTCCCTGTGAACCTGCTATCTGGATCACTGACAATGTTCTTGGGCACACCCCAATATTTGACAATATATTTAAAAAACAATTGTGCTGTGTTTTCTGCTGAGCAATATTTTGGTGCCGGGATGAATGTGACATATTTTGAAAACTGATCCATTACCACCAAGATAGTAGACAAATCTCCTGCTCTTGAAAGACTGGTGATGAAGTCCAAAGACACACTTTCCCACGGATGAGTCGGCACCGACAACGACTCTAGTAGCCCTGCAATCTTCTTCCGCTCAACTTTGTTTTGCTGGCAGATAAGACACGTTTTGGAGTAGTTAACTGCATCCTCTCTCATTTGAGGCCAGC
The DNA here is from genome assembly GCA_029379385.1 of Quillaja saponaria. Lineage (NCBI taxonomy): Eukaryota > Viridiplantae > Streptophyta > Magnoliopsida > Fabales > Quillajaceae > Quillaja > Quillaja saponaria. Next base: position 8,741,031 of record CM055612.1, read on the forward strand.
AATACCCCTATTTTAGAAGGGCATAAGTTCTCTGCCAACCCGGGTGACCGGCCCACAAAGTGTCATGACATTCCTTCATGAGCGTCCTTCGCAGGTCCCCTGCTTTGGGAACGAACAATCGGCTTTCCTTCGCCATCATTAGTCCATCCTCCACCCAGAACTGACGAGTTTTCCCTTCTTTGGCTAGGTTTAGGATAGCTTGAGCAACTGGATCCTTATCCAAGTTCTCTCGAATGCGCTCTCATATTGAAGTAGCAACACGACTAGCCGATATGTGTGCTACGTAGGTCATTGCCGCAAGCTCAGCCTTGCGACTAAGGGCATCAGCTGCCTGATTACTTTTCCCCGCCTTGTGCTCAAACTCAAAATCAAATTCTGCTAGAAACTTATGCCAACGGCCCTGCTTCGGTGTCAACTTCGGTTGTGTAAAGAAATGACTAACTCCCGTGTTGTCAGTCTTCACAATGAACTTTGACCCCAACAAGTAATGACTCTACACCTGCAAGCAATGAATAACAGCAAGCATCTCCTTCTCTTGAGCTGTATACCTCATCTCGGCTTGTGATAACTTATGACTCTCATAAACAACATGATGATTCTCTTGAAGCAAGACTCCTCCAAGGGCATAATCAGATGCATCAGTCTGAACTTCAAAAGGCTTTGAGATATCTAGCAAGGCTAAAACAGGATCATTAATCATAGCCAACTTCATGTCTTCAAACGTAGTTTGACATGGCTCACCCCAATGCCAAACTGTGCCCTTCTTCAATAACTCTGTAAGGGGCGCAGCTTTCCTTGAATAGCCTTCAACAAATCAACTATAGTAATTTGCTAAACCAAGGAAAAAGCGCAGTTCAGTCACGCTAGTGAGAGTCTTCCACTCTTGGATGGCCTTCACCTTGTCCAAATCCATTCGGACACGACCTTGCTCAATAATGTAGCCAAGAAACTTGATCCGCTTCTGCGCGAAAGAGCACTTCTCTCTTTTCACGAACAACTAGTTCTCTTTCAGCCTGTTGAAAACCATCTGCAAGTGCTTTTTGTGATCTTCCAGAGTGGAGCTATAGATCATAATATCATCCAAGTAAACCACGACGAACTTGTCTAAGTACCCGCGGAAAATCTGATTCATGAGAATGCAAAATGTGGCTGGTGCATTCGTCAACCCAAATGGCATCACCAAGAACTCAAATGCACCATATCGAGTGACACAAGTCGTCTTCGGCTCGTCCCCCTCCGCAATTCCAACTTGGTAATACCCGGACCTCAAGTCCAGCTTTGTGAAGTACTTGGCACCACTCAGTTGGTCAAAAAGATTAGCAATGAGCGGTATAGGATAATTATTCCGCACTGTGACCTTGTTGAGTGCCCAATAATCAACACACATTCGCAGGCTCAAATCCTTCTTCTTCTGAAACAATATCGGTGCTCCAAATGGTGCCTTTGAAGGTCTTATGAACCCTGACTCTAGTAGTTCATTCGGCTGTTTTCTGAGCTCAGCTAACTCAGGTGGTGCCATCCTGTATAGAGCCTTTGCAGGTGGATTGATGCCTGACACTAACTCAATCTCATGATCGATACCCTTGCGCGGCGGCAAGGTTTATGGAAGTTTGTCAGGCATGACTCCTTTATATTCCTTCAAAACTCCTTGTATGGTTGGCGGCACTGGCTCTCCATCCCCTTGATCCTCAGTAACCAAGGGTACCGCCACAAAAGTAGGTTCATGTCGCTTCACGCCTTTTTTGAACTGAAGAGCCGACAGATGCTTGGTCTCACCAAGTTGTTTGATCACTGCTGGCACCATGGCTGGCTGCTCTCCTATTATCATAAGAGAACTAGCAGCAGGGATTGGAATTGCTTTGTGAGTAAGCATGAACTCCATCCCGATGACAACATCAAAATCATCAATCTTGGCCACCATAAAATCGACACGGCCTTCCCATGTCCCAAGCTTTACAGACACTTGCTTGGCTTGCCCCGTAGTAGGCAAGGATTTAGAATTCACAGCTTTCATCCGGCCTGAGTCCTTTTCCAACTTTAGGCCCAGCTTCTTGTCCTCCGCTTCAGAAACAAAGTTATGGGTAGCCCCAGTGTTCAGCATGACACTCGTAGCCGGCTTCCCACCAAGATGGCCCTTCACAAACATGAGACCCTTATCCCCGCTCTTCTTGGAACTCTCAGCATGCTTCTTGAGTGCCCCAATAAACCGCAATGCCCCCATCCTAGGCTGATCTTCATCCGACTTGTCCTCATCCTCATCCTCATCAGCATGACTTTGAGGTGCTTTACCAATCGAAGCTTGCAAAGCATTGAGTGCAGTTTTCTGTGGACATTCCAAAACTCTATGCGGTTCATTACACAAGAAATAAGAGATTGTCCTTGGTTTGGAGGTTGAGACAGACCCTCGTGATGATTGTGGACTATTGGAGGGGTAGGAAGGTTTCCTCTGATCCCCTCCCCCACTTTTGTTCTTTCCTGGCTTGCCAAACTGTCCGCCATTGCCTCCACTAGAAGATTGTTATGATTTCTTACTAGCAGAGCTTTCAGGAGCGTAGTCTGTCAAGTGCTCGGCTGCCGCCCGAGCTGTGGCCAAATCCTGGACCCGCTGTCGTTGAAGTTCGGCCCTCGCCCATGGCTTTAAGCCTTCAAGGAAATAGAACATCTTATCCTTCTCTGACATGTCACGAATGTCTAACATCAGTCCCGAAAATCTCTTCACATACTCCCAGATAGCCCCCGTCTGTTTTAACTCCCTTAAGTTGCGCCGAGCGATGTACTCGACGTTCTCCAGAAAGAATTGGGCCTTCAGCTCTCGCCTCAAATCTTTCCAGGTGTCAATTACGCATCTACCATCTTGTATGTCAACATACTTTGTCCTCCACCAGAGTTTTGCATCTCCAGCAAGGTACATCGTAGCTGTTGTCACCTTTGCTTCTTCCGAATCCATTCTCACTGCTCGAAAGTATTGTTCCAAGTCAAATAGAAAGTTTTCCAACTCCTTTGCATCTCGTGCTCCTCTAAAAGCCTGAGGTTCAGGAACTTTCATTCGACGTTGCCCCACACCCTCAGCATATGGGTTGTGGTTGTCATTACCCACCGCTCTCATAGTGATATTTACCTTGGTGTTCAGCTCACCAAGTTCATCTTTCATGATGGCCATGTCCTCCAAAATTTCACCACGCATGGTGTGGATCGCACCCGCTAGTTGTGCTTGGGATTGGTCGATACTACTAACTCGCTCCTCTAGCTCAGCAGCAATGTCACCTGTGCCTTGGACATTCTTATTCTTCTTGAGTGCCCATACACGGCTAACAAGTCCTTCAAGGGTAATCACCCTTTCAATCAATCGGGGTATGTCAAACTCTTTCAATGACGCCCGTATGTCTATCATGGAGTCAGACACTCCAGCAAGCTCGCCTAGGTGCGAGTCAATCCAATCAAACTTTTGTTGATTCGTCATTCCCTTCATCATGACAACAACCAACTGCTACTTCCTCAGCGGTTCAGAAAGTAGCTCTGATACCAATTGTCACGGGCCGACTTTGCTAGCACGCAAAGACACCTATGTAGCACTTGCTAAACCCTCGTGGGTAGCAAGTCAGCTTCTCCAATGCCCCTCGGGTGTCAACCCGTAAGGCTAGTGCGCAACAATATAAGCAAGAAAGCAAATACAACACAGTTTGCAAGAAAAGGGCTTCAACTTCTCATTAATTGAAAAACGATCAAATTACAATGCTATCAAAATGCTCTCGACATGGCTACGACATAGGCAAATGGCTTGGTGTAGGGAGAGTTACAAGCAACACCAAGACCTTTGACACTCATCTAACAAGCTCATGTATAACTTTGAATTTTCTCACATATACACTCCCCCCTAAAGAGCTTTCTGCGCCATAGTCCCTCTGGCAGGAGGGAACATCATATTTCCCAGTTGTCTGACTACCCCTGGCTACCTATTTACAAAAATGCCACAATGTGTCATGACATATGCCTAGCTACCCACAATGTGCCCATCACAAGGCAAGCGGCCATGTGCGACATGCACTGGACAAGCTTGGGTTGTGACACTATGGCACGTCACTGCACCGAACACTTCCAAAAGCATAATAAAAAAAAAAAAAAAATGAAGATTAACAAAACCATTCAAAAATCGAACAAAAATTACTAAATAATAAAATCCTAAAACAAGTGTGACTAAACTTGAAAACAACGAAAAACAATTGACATCTACTACTAAACTCAAGAATTTAGCCAACTTTAATGCTCAAAAGGTAATGAAATGACTCTAGTTATCAAGAGTTAGATTATCTTTAGAGTCAGATATGTTACATTCAATATTTAATATTTATGTACCTGATTTTATTTCTAATAAATTTCTGTCAAATCTTAAGGTAACTTGCATCCCAATGTGCTATGGGTATGAACTAGTTGAATTGAACTATCCATTTACCTAAAAAATGATAAGTGTTCAACATTTTCAATAAGCCCTATAATAAGTTTATACTCCCTATAAGTCTTACTTTTTAAAGATTTTTTCCTAAATAAGTTCTAAACCTTAAATTAAAACATTGTATACAACTTCTACTATTTTTTATATTTAATTTGTAAGTTTAAAATATTGATTAAGATCTCAATTTTCAAAAATTTACATAATATAAAATGAGAAAGCTAATAAATTCATGATATTAGCATTAATGAAATAATAGAAATTTCTAAAAATTAATAATCTTATCTACTTTCATATTTTCTTTAAAAGGTTTAAAAAAAATTCAATTCAACTTGCATTGATATTATAAATCTAAATTTAAAAGATAAAATTTAAATATTTTTAGAGATTTTTATTATTCCATTAATGATTATAATATGAATTTATTAGTTATAAAATGCTTCAATTTAAAATTAAGGCTTTATTATTAAAAAAAATAAATTAAATGAAACTTATTGAGAATATTAAAAAAGAAAGTAAGACTTATCATTATTTTTTAAGATAAATATAATTAAAAAAATTCAATGATAATCTAATTAATTTTTTTATTAAAAAAATTAAATGATTTGTGAACCATAATTATTCTCTTATATCTTGGTCTCTTTTTGAAAAATGTTTGTAGTTCATAATTTTTTATTTATTTTTTCTGAACTTGGGAAGGAACGTAAGGCTATAAGGAGAAAAGTCAATGAAGGCAGCAAAGTTTTGAGAAGGACAAATTAAAACGCAAAGGATAAGAAAAGACAGTAATTGATGGGAAAATTGGTTTCTAGGCAGCCAAACAGACCCTTTAGCCACCCATAGGTGAGGTATCAGGCAATTCGGATACTTGTCATTTTCTAAACCACACAAAGTCATAAAGCCTTAACAAACTTTGAACACAGCAAGAACTCTACACAAAATCCAAAATGTTATTAAATTCTGTTTGGCAGATATTGAAACCGCCAACAGAATATTTCCAAGTTTTACAGAACCGAATAGCAAAGATTGCATAAACATTTTTGTATTGTATGTTGTCACTGTTCACGTTGATAGGGTATATGTGTTAAGACCTGAGGTGTGTGGCACAGGCTTCCTGAACTCACTTCACCTGCCTAAAATTAACCAGACCCAACTTGCATTGCATAAACCATAATGCTTATATGTTCTGCAACTTCGACTGCAATTTAATGAACAAAGACAACAGTGCAACACTATGGATTGTGAGTTGTGACGTCTCAAGCACTGGTCCCCCAACCTATAGATTACCATTACCTTATAATTATTCAGTAAGTGTTATATTCAATAACTAATTGAAACATTTCAAAAATGTATTGTCTTTTCAGAACACCAATAATTCATACTTTAATTATTAATACTCCATGTGTGAAGAAAGGAATTTGTACCCCCAGAAGGATCAAAAATTATTTCTTGATACAATATTGATAATATTGATTAGTAATTAGAAATAAAAATGTATCGGATACATATCAAAAATATTATGAAAACTGTGTACGATCTCGAAAATATATATAAAAATATTACATAATTATTATTTATAAGTAATTTGTAATGTACATATAATAATTAATTATACATGTTTGAAGGTTTGATTTGTCTCTTCACATTATTTTTATTTATTTTTTACTTGTTTAATCTCAATTATTTATTAAATTATACATAATGCAACAATATATATTAAAAATTAAACAATAAAGTTTAGCAATAATACTTACACTTAACTATATTTAATTTGTTATAATTTACTAGCTTCCATATAATATCCTTGTTTGGTTTAGCTTTTGAAACAACTTTTGGGGTTAAACTTTTCTACAAATTTGTTTGGTAATAGAGGTTTTATTTTTTAAACTTTAATAAAAAGTATTTTTGGGTTTTTAGAGTTCTAAAAGTTGATGTTAGAAAAAGAAGTTTTTTCAAATAAAAAACATATAAAACAAAAGAATCTCAAATGAATTTTAATAATTATTTTATTTTGACAAATATAACCATAATATTTATCAAAATGGTCTTTTTGGTAATTTTAGTAGTCAATATCATTTTCGAAAAATTAAAATAAAATACTTTTTTTTATATCTCATAGCGTTTTTTAGCTCATTCAAACACTTTTTCAACTTTTTATATAATACTTATTAAATAACTCTACTTAAAAAGTATTTTTATTTACAGCTTAACCAAACAGACGAATAATTTCTTTTATAACGTATAGTTTTTATACTTATAAAATCTAATTGTATAATATATAGTACAATTTAGTTTATATATATAACTTAATTGGTCAATAATTAAGTATAAATATGTAAAAATAAAATTAACAAATTTTATTAGTTATAATTTTTTAATTGAAAAAATCTGAACTCTTAGTAAATATTAAAAGCAAACATTTAGAAAGAAAAAAGTTATATTAAAATTTATTTCTTTTATGAAATAAAAACTACATATCAATCATTCTTGATTAATCTCCACTAGTGCTTGTGTTTTTATTTTTTTATTGACATTAAGAAAATCTTAAAAAATAGAAATTGGTAGGATATGGTATCTAACAAGTATCGATTCATGGATACGTTTGACTATCGGTGGTAAACAATAATTTTGTATTTGTAACTCAAGAAACAAATACATTTCGTCCAGTATAGCAATAATTCATACTTTAATTATTAATACTCCAAGTGTGAAGATATTAATTTGCACTTTGGGAAGGATCTAATGTTGTTTCTTGATACAGTATCCATCAGTTTAGAAACATAAATGTATCGGATACATATAGGAAACATTATGAAAATGATGCACAATTTCGAAAACATATAGATAAATGCAATAATATTATGTAATACTTATTTATGATTGATTTGTAATATTTATAATGATTAATTTTGCATGTTTGAAGGTTTGATTTGCCTCTTCACATAATTTATATTTCCTTTTTACATGTTTAATCTCTATGATTTATTAAATTATAGATAATGCAACAAATACATATTAATTAAATTAAATAATAAAATTTAGAAATAATACTTACACTTGACTATATTTATTTTTTTGTCATTTGACTAGCTTCCATATAATAATTTTTTTAAAATCTAATTATATAATATGTAGATACATTTAGTTTTATATATAACTTAATTGGTCATAATTAAGTAATAAGTATGTAAAAAAAAAAATTAACAAATTTTATTTTTTATATTTTTTAAATTTCAAAAATATGAACTCTTAGTAAATATTAAAAAAAAATGTTATAATAAAATTTATTTCTTTTATGAATTAAAAACTACATATTACTAAATATTTATTGGTTAATTCTTGACATTAATCTCTATTATTATTATTTTTATTGACATTAATTAAGAAATTCTTAATAAAATATTAACAAAAAAAATATTATAAAATACGGTATCTAGAAATATCAAATGTATCCGATTATATCTTTGCATACAATTAGGATACTAATAAACATTCATGAATACATTTGAATATCGACAACAAATAATAATTTCGTATCCGTAACTCAAGATACCAAACATTTCATTCCGTATTGCAAAAAAAGTTGAGATATTTAGTTCGCCCTAGCTATGAAAATAAATTAAGATCTATGGATTAATTTGATCAACACTTTCAATTTTTATGCTTCTTGCCCTATGCTGTTTAGTGTTGACCTCCATAAAGGTGTATTAGATATAATCTTTGGCTTATATAATAATTAAAATCGAACATTGAATCACTAACTCCCGCTCTCCACCAAGCTATGCATGATTAATGAAATCTCGTGAAGACTTTTTAGCTGAGAAGGGTCTTATCAAATCAATGCTTGAAATTGTTCACCCACATGTTCTCTTGTACGGTAACACCGTCCAGTTCAACTCCGATGGACCCACAAAATCGACTACTATCCGCTGGGTCCCAACCCGAGGGACCCACTGGCCACTAGCTATGTCAATATTTCCCTAACGGAACTTGTAGGACCATGATCTGGTTGGGACCCAGCGGATAGTAGTCGATTATATTCTGTCTCCTAATTGAATTTACGTGGCAATACATGATCAGGCTTTGGCTTTGCTTATCAATTGACACGTTTCAAATATAAAGTTATTAGTGATATTAATGTTTTAAAAGGAGCGTGGAAAAAGCAAAGTTGATGGGTGGCGGTGGGCCCATCAGAAGTCCTGTACGTTTACCCACCGGCAAGAGGGTGATGTGGAGATCTCTGGCGGCAAATAATATAATGAATGACAATTTTCCACCCAAATAAATGAACAAGTTTTTTTTTTTTTTTTTTTCATTTTTACAATAAATTAGGATGGGAAGAAAAGTTGGACAAAAAAGTAGGAATGTTATTAATTTGTCTTGCCTACTTTAATAAATGTTAGTTAATTACATGCATGGAATGTGAGTTATGCATCCAATAGGAATTCAAACAGAGTGTTCAGACAGAGTTAGCTGCATATATATCACGAGGCCAATTATGTGTTCAAACTCCTACTTTTATTGAGTTTTGCTTCTCATTCTAATCGCAGAGTCAAAAAAGGCTACAAGAAAAGGAAAAAAATAAATAAATTGAAACTTTGCGACCGACATTCCTTTCATCAAGTTTTTGTAATTTGGCATCTTTCTCTAAAGTGCTCGTTGGCTTTATTTTTACTTATCAACTTGAGGATACATCAAAAGCTCAATAATCCCATTTGTGTTACTAACACAATGGATATATCATATCAGGATATTGTCTCTAATTGGACATGGTTAATAGTATTTTCCGGGCTAAAATGTAAAAAAATAAAAAATTAAAAATTGTGGAAGACTATATATGAAATCATAGATAAATATAAAGTGAACTATTTTCACCTTTAAAAATTAAAATAGACATAATTTTACATACAGATTGAATCAGAGAAAATAAATCCATCTAAAGAGAAAGGGTACACCTATAAAATTAACAACTACATGTTAAAATTTGGTTGGGGTCATGCTAGCCAGGAAACTGAGGTTCAAGTGATGTCGCACCATGGATTTTTTGCTAGCTAAGATTGAACTGTTGAAAGCTTATAGACTTTATCTGGTTGTATATTGCTGACAGAATTTTTAAATAATGAGCATATGTGTCCGCAGAGATGTGTTTCCTATTAGATCTGTTTCTAATAAGCTATACATTGCAGTTTACAGTTGCACTAATACCAATTCTTACAATCTTTATCAAGGAATAGAGAATCAAGAGTTACAGCAACTTTCAGAGCTTGCATATCTATTGCAACAAATTAACGCAATGACGAGAAAAAGAGAGGGGCTGAGCTTGGGGATAGCCGGGGATGGAAGCGGTTATACAACGTACTAAAGCTTTCTATTCTGGTTTAGTGAAACCACACTCAAATTTAAAAAATCAACACTAAATTTTATTTTATTTTCCTAAATGAATAGAAAGTTAACAGTATTACAATATAATTTTTTTTTTTTTTTAACAAATAGAACTTTAAATTCAAAAAACTATCAAGAAATTATAATTTTATTTTTTCAAATGAGTTATAAATACTTTTTTTTTCTTTTTTATGTTTTCCTCTACTCTTAGAGAAATTTTTTTCTTAATATTAAGAAATTGTGTTCTTCTCCATTTTTTTATTTTAACATATTATTAGTAATAAAATAAAATAAAAAATGTTTGTCACATGTATAAGTATAACTAAATTTGAATATTAGATAAAAAAATTAAAATTTTCTTTATTCTTATATCATTGATATCATTAAAATAAAAAAAAATCAATTTTATTCTGTTTAATATTCAAAATTATTACTATTTATACATGTATCATATTTCATTAAGAATATGTTTAAAAAAATTTAAAAAATTAAGATTAATATTAAAAAAAAATATTTAAAAAGATAAATTAAAAATATAATTTTATGATAAAGTTTTTATTATTATCTTTTAAAATTATTAAATTTTTTTCATTTTCAAGGAGTGTGTCGATTTTTCTAAGTGTGATTTCAATAGAAACGTAAGAAATAAGGGGAATGTAATTGACGCTATGTTTTTTTCTTTTTTTTATCAAAATTCATTCTCGTACATACAGATTGCATCATCTGGAAGATGATATATACATAACTTTTGAAGGACAACGAGGAACAGAAGAAAGGGAAAAAACAAGACACCTGCAACCCTCAAGCTTCTGCTGCTCTGCACATAAACTCGGGATACCATAGGACCTCAGTCATATCAAATCTAGCCTCAAGCTGCTACTAGAGATTTCGTGGAAAAAAAGCCGACTAGGAGAAGGAAGCCTCGTAAACCAGTAACTACATGGCCGCTCCTCATTCCACTACCTTAATTTTTTCTTCTTTTTTCTTTTTGTCAAAATCACATACCCTAACCCCTACCTAACAACACACCCAAGTTGCTGGGTAGGACATTGGATGAAGATCCCTCAACCAGAGTATTTCTTCTCACGGTTCTGTTGTAGACATTATCTTCTTGCTTATGATGAAGCTCTTTATAAGTTACCTGATGCAATTGAAGCCAGGCAACCATGCTGAACGCAACCAAAGCAGCATTCCCAACTATTGTCCCCATACGATTCAATCCAAGAGATTTCCTTGCAAAATTTAGACTTGAAACGAGTAGTTTAATGAGGATATTAAACCTCTTCGCTTTTTCAGTCACAAAGTTCTCCCCAGATTGACTGTATGATTGACCATGAAGGTCCTCAGGAGAAACAAACTGACTTGTAACACGCACATCTCCCGCAAAAGCCATAGGTTCTTCAATGACTTTGTAATTTTTGCCATGGTGTTCAGCCAATCTCATTGCAAGAATAATGCGGCTTTGTTCTAATCGTGCAAATGCGGCATCTCTCTCAGCACGCTGCTGTATTTGAATAGTCTGTGAAAGAGATTAGAATGAGACTGATAGTTTCTAAAAGCATCCTTATACGCATTGAACTGATTTATAGAATGCAAAACAGAAAAAGTTCAAGTAACAGGAAAGAAAACAAAGACTAGTCATAACTGTTAGTGATAAGAGATACTGAGTCAATTTAAACATGTTGATATCATATTCCATCAGAGTCCCTGTTGCACCATAAACTAGAACAGTATGAACTTGCCTTCCCATGAAGGCATGAACCATTAATGTTTTCCCACTGTATTTGATTTAAAACAAAGCCATCTCTGCAGGCTTTATAACATCTTGATAGAAACTGATACTACCTCTAAAGCTCCAACACCTCATGAATCTCTCGGTTTACTATAAAAAGACAGCCATCAGAGACTGTTAAGTTTCCCCGAATCCAGTTCCTACCTGGAACCGGTGCCTGTAACATGATATTTGGATGACCTTAATTACCACAAAGGTGTTGCTGAAGCCGTTAGTATTTTTTTTTACTTAGTCTTCTATAGAATTATCTGCATTTACGAAAGTTGAACCCCCAAAGCATCTAAGTTGTTTCTCTTTTATCAGCAAGGCACTACTCACCCTCACCACTTCAGGGGCTATTATGTGAAATGTCAGTGAGATTGTTGAAATGAAACAATTGATTAAACAGCATTAACCACCTTTTCCCTTGGTCGGCAATTAAGCTTAATACTTATTATATACTAGCTTAAGTTTTAACTTGCACTTACTCCTCTATATGAACTAAGCTAATAATACAGAGTGATAAGCAGAAGCGAATAACATAAACTTATTTGAATTAAGTACCTCTCTTCTATTAATTTACCCATTTCTTATAGTAAAATAAATTATATTATTATATACCAACTTCATGGATTATATTGAAGTGCTTAAAACTATTAAGTGAAGTAACAGAAAGTAGCCATCTTACATTGAGCATAACTTCAGATTTATTCAAAAAGAATATCTAGACGATAAAAGCTTTCAATACATCGTTTGACTTTGACAAAGAATCTAAAATGAAAAAATCTTTAAATTTTTAATCCTCATTGGTTGATAGAGTCGGAGTTATGTTGTGCCAAGGCTTGATGCAGGAGGAGACATTATTTTCCTTCTCTTAAAGGTTATTTTCCATTAACAAGGAGAATATTTTTTGTATTAAATGGATGCAGAAACCACAGGTTACAGGAAAGAATTTCTTATAAAACAAACAGAGCATAGAAAACAACTGGGAAGTTTCCCACTCACCCTGTAAATGCATTAGCTATTTAGAAAGTTAACAAACATGTAGCTTCACATGGAAACTACTCGGAAATTACATGCATCTTGTCCAACACACAATTGACACAACAAATATACAACAAGAATACCAGTATAACAAAAAAATCATACACACAAACATATAATTTAGGGTTAATACTTTGAGTTCATAATACCAATTACTATAACACAATATAATATATTAAAATAGAGTTGTAAGTTGTTATTTTTTAGAGCAAGTGTGTTATTAGTAAATTAAACTGAGTAGGCAATCCAAAAGGATCAACTAAATGAAAAAATATTACTTGTCATGGCTATTCTTATGTAACCTTGTTACCCATCATGTTGTGTCCTAAATTCCAGAATTCCGTTGTATTCCTATGACAGTGTTGAGTCATTTTTGTGACATCCTTGTTTCCCCGACAAACACTTCAACTAAATGTCAAGCTCTATAAAATATATCTGTAGAATTAGCTAACCCATTTGATACGACAGAAATTGAGAAGGAGGAGAGAAATTAAGTCCAAAATTCTCCAAGTCAATGATCATGAAATTAACTTACTTGGTTCACCGTTTGGTTTTCTTCAAACTATAAGTCTATAACATAACCAAATTCCCTAACTCTTGGTAAAATACTCCTTATTCTTATTTTCTCGGTAATCAAAGAACGGGTGGAAGATTATACTGAACGTCTGAACCTATAGAAAACCCTTAAAACATAAAACAAATGAGAATTCATTTCATTTTTCGAGTTTCATAAATTCTACAATACTCTACACCAAACTTTCATTTTTCCCCAAATTTCCAAGCCACCGACAGAAATAGTACAACCTAAATAAATCCTCATCACAAAAAACTAAAACTGAAAACCTAGAAAGTTACTTACATGGAAGAACTCGAGCTGGTCTTCAAGGTTCTCGAGCGCGGTCCTAATCAAATTAAGACTTTTGGCCTCCTGAATCAGCGAGTCATCAACGTTGATCCGAAATTCCTTCACAAAAACGAAGCCAGCCCGGCTCTCATCACCAACATCGTTGTGCAACTCGTTCTTTTCCGGTTTCCTCAGGGTTTTGATGGAGCTGAGAAAGTGATTTCTAGAAATGGAGTGGATAGCATCGCTTAGTTTGTCGTGAAGGTCCCAAATTTTCTCCAGAATCGCTTCGATTTCCTTAATCTCCATATTCCATTTCATGGAGAGAGAATCAAGGAAAATGGCCGAAAAATTTGTAAGGGAAGTTTTCTACGTTCAGAAACTCATGTGAGCCTCATAACTGAAAATTAACGTTTAAAAATAAACGATACAAGAGCGAAACGTCAAGTCGTATTATCGGGACAGTGTCGAGGGGGGAGTTCAACCCAAAGGCCTGCCAAAGAGCTTTTTAGTAACTTACTAGTAAAATATGTTACAATTTTTTGTTAATCTAATAAAAAATATTAAACGCGAACTTATTAGCCAAGTTTTAAAAATATTAAGTTTGACTCATTTTACTAAATGAGTTAAAAATAAATTCAATATCAACTCATTTAAAAAACAAATAAAAGTTGACCTGAGCTTTTAATAAGTAATTCATGAACTAACTCGGTTCACTATCACTCCTACTAACTACATTATTTGAAAGTTAAATTCATCAAATTAGAGACCAAGCAATTAAATTATAAAAAGAAAAAAAACTCATTGCAAATTATTTGTCAAACCTTACATGTTGATTATATCTAGTTTGAATTAGAGTTAATATTTCATCATTTTCAAAATAGTCAATTTTTTTTATACTTATATCAATAAATATGATTATAATATATTAATTTATTTGACTAAAATTAAGAGTGGTGATTGATATGTTATAAAAAAAAAAAAGTGTGGTGATTGATATTAAAAATTGTAGCACTTTGTAGTGTAAAAACTCTTTACAGTAACACAATGACAATAGATCATTAAAAAAAAAAAAATGTAATATGCATTTATGACAATTTTCAACTACATTTAAATCAAATATTAACTCTTTAATGTAATAGGCATTTATGGCTATTCATCAACTTTTAAGGTGCAATTAACTATTACTTAAATTAGTTAAGTTTCAGATAAATAATTTTTATTTTTATTTTTAATATATCAAATGGGCTAGGGTTGCGGTTGGTAGAAATGTCTAATTGGGAATTTGAGGGGAAAGGAGAGGAGAGTAAATGGAGGAAGAGGAAATGAGTGGAGAGTTGAGAAAAATTGACACTTATCATTTCTCTCATTTGGAAATAAAAAATAAAAATAAAAGGAGATGAGATAGTAAAATATTCAAATTTTTACGACTTTGTCTTTAAAAAGTTTTTATTGAGTATTAGTGGATATTTAATAAAATGATAATGGTATATTTGGCACTGCAGTAAAAAATTATAAATTACTTATCATCTTCTTCCAAATCCACCCAATTTGGAGGAATTAAAATTGAGGTTTGGAGGGATTTGGAGGATATATGTATGTCTCCATTTTCTCACCCTCCATTAAAAAAAAAAAAAATTAAAAAAAAAAACTCACAAACAAGATAAAAGGTGTATTACCCTATCCTCTCATTTTCTCTCCCTCCGTTTTCCTCCAACCAAATAGACTCTACAAGTTTACCTCGGTAAAAATACACCATTTAATTATTATTTTTTGGTTTGCAGGAAATCTATATGCCCCATAAGCTAACAACAATATATGTGTATGACATATTATTATTAATACAATTTTATTTAATTATTAAATAATGTAGAGTTATTTTATAACCATATGACACTATTATTTATTATGTATTTTAGTTGTTAACATGATAAATCTAATAGAATAAAAACAATTGAAATAAGAATCATGATGTGATCATGTTTATGAGATATATTTTCTTAAAATTTATACAAGGATAGATATTGGGTATAACTATCTATGCATGGAGGTATATGAGTGCACAATAAGAGATTTATCACTCTTGTTAAAGATAATATGTTATGTTATCTAGTTAAGACATATCTCAAAAAGTCGTTAGCCATGTGGTGTAAACTAGCTAGATTAAGGAATCTAGGTTTCACCACATGAGTTATAAATTATAGATAGATATATCGGATTCAAATAATTTAGGATTGACAATATTCCATAATCTAACTTTGATCGGGAGCATTAGATGATATAAATATTAAATTTCAGTGTAACTGACAACAGAAATATTCACAATGTATGTATATTAAATGACTAGTAATCTTATGCTGCTACGCATCAATCTTTATTGATAGTTAACCCAAAATTAATCAACTAATTAATTCTTATTAATATGTGATTAATGGGTGAATCAAAAATTGTTTTGATTCAAATAAATTAGAAAGTTATTCTAATTAATTAGATAAGGATCTAGTTAAAAATAAATGAAATTAATGTAGCATAATGCCAGTTTAATATATATAAACTTAAGAGGTCACATGCAAAAGTGTGAATTAATTAAGAGGAGTTTTGGGCTTTCATGTGTAATTGCAAGCAGTTGATATTTGAATTTTAAAATATGATTGTCCCATTTTCACTAATATTTTAGAATTAGGATTTGATCATATCATCTAGAGTTTAATAATTAGTATATTCTCTTTAATTGAGATAAGATTTCGATGAAAGTTTGTACGTACTTTTATATGAAATATTAACAGAAGACCAAATTTCCATACATTATAGAATTTTATAGTAAACTGAGTGCCCATGAGGACAAAAAATGTAGCATCACTTCTGTTAGCACGTAAGAAGATTTTTGAAAATTCGTCTGGAGCTCTTGATTAATTTCATTCATGTGAATATACTTAGATGTTGGACCTGTGCAACTTTGTGAAACAAAGTTTGTCCAAATTTCTTCAAGAGATAAATATCTAATCATTGGATTAATAGGTGTACTTGGTTCATAGACAGTGGAGTAGATCCTAGGAATTTGGTTATGTAATAGCTTTGCATGGCAAAATTTTAAATTTCATTATGCATGGCATAACCAATTCCTTAAACGTTGTATTTATGAGCTACATAATGGAGTGAACAGTCGGTCGAATGGGTTA
Organism: Quillaja saponaria; assembly: GCA_029379385.1. Taxonomy (NCBI): domain Eukaryota; kingdom Viridiplantae; phylum Streptophyta; class Magnoliopsida; order Fabales; family Quillajaceae; genus Quillaja; species Quillaja saponaria. The sequence goes on from CM055612.1 coordinate 8,757,698, forward strand.
GTTTTGGGCTCTTTGACAATCGACCTGCCTTTATTGGTTATAAAAAATCACCACCCAGTTAAACAATTTAACCTAGTCAGTTTCTAGAATTTGTCAACCATCGAAAAATTGGTCATTTTTGATTGGGAGATAGGTTAATTGATTGTTCATTTAAAAACTCTTAAATCTAATTTATAAATCCAAAACAAAAATAAATCAATAGAAAACACAATTAACTACTAAAAAATGCATAATTCGATGAAATCAATAGCTATATAGTTATACTGAGTTTCTAAAAAATAATATAAAAAATTCATAAATTGAAAAAAAGAAAGAAAATGGAAAACATCAGATCTGTTGCAATCTACATAGATCTAAAAAAATAACTTCATCAAATATAAAGAAATTGAAGTTGAATGGAGCTCAGGGAGAATGCACCAATAACACCCACATATTTGAAAATGCCACAAGCTTGACTCAAATTAGTAGATCGACAATCCATGCCATAAATTATTGTTGTACACAAGAGAAAGGAGCCAAGGAGAAAACTTGATTCGTTTCGAGGAGTAAAAAGGTCTTCAATTCTTCAGCTCTTCGATGATTATATTAGCATACCATACATTAAAGGAGAGAAATACAAATGTTGAAGGGGTGAAAGATACAGAGAGAATGAGGAAATTTTGAGAGATAGCTGGTGAGGAAAGATGGTGCAAAGAGTTAAAAAGAATTGTTTGGGCCAAAGAGTAACTTTTCGAATGAGAATAGGCCTGTTGAGGCATTTTTTTTCTTTTTGGAGATAAGAATGGTTCAATGTGCAAATGTTCATAGATAATACATGCATACAACCAATAAAAACTAAACACCTATATTATGTAACATAAAAAAAAAAAAAAAAAAACATTTATAAGTCGGTGGAGTTGGTTTATATTGAGTGAGAAAATTCAGTAACAGAATTATTGGGCCGACTCGAAATTTTAATCACATATCAACCAAATTTTCAGTTAGGCCTTTTGGGTTAGGAAGGGTTCCGCCAAAATTAGTTGGCTTTGAGTCAATTATTAGGTTTGGCGAGTCTAATGCCCCTTAGCAGATAACCTTCTTCGTTTCCATAAACTCATATCCCAGGTGAAAACGAAATTCGATATAAGTCCTTGGTTATTGAGATCTATTGCCCCAATTTTTATTTCCTAATCATTTTTCTATACCCAACTCAACTAAACTCAATTCAACTAAATCTTAAATCTCAAACTAGTTGGGGTCAGCTAAATAAATCATTTACTGTCATTCGCATCGATTTAAGGTATTATTTTCAGTGATATCTAGAGTAATCATATTCTTCTAAATGACTGTCCTATATAATTCTAGGTCTCCCTCTACCCCGTCTAACACTGACCACGTGCACCAAGCCACCCTCTACAGCGTCCTTTGGCTTGTGTTGGATATATCCAAAGTTATCTCTCATTTTCTCTTCAATGAGTTCTACCTTAAACTTTCTTTGTTGCACCGGGGGGTTGTTGCACAAAGTGCTATATCCTCATTTTGAATTTTTTTCCTTATATATCTAGTCATTCATTTCAACATTCACATTTCAGTCATTTTCATCTTATGAGAGTACTGTTTTTAACTACCCAATATTCAAAATTGTACAACATAGTCGATCTCACTATATTTAGTAAAATTCATTTTATAAGATCTGACTAATTTTACAATGATCGTCAAGCTGTCACAACCCTCCTCCTAATCCTCTTTTTCCATCATTGAAGAAAAAAAAAAAAGAAAAAAAAATTGAGATCTTTTACTCTGTTAAGTGGAAACCTTACATTGTACTCGTTACTAAAAAGTGTTCACACATTTCATTTCATTAATCTAAAAACAGAGAGAATACATATATAAAAAAACTTACCCTATGCATGCCAACTCTTTTTTTCTTGTCTTTTAGATAATTCTTCCAACATTGAGCAGCTCTTATTTTTGTAGGATACATATGTAAGTACAAAGAAAAAGAATTAGCAAAGACCATTGGTTTTGACCCACATTATTGTAATCAAATAGACATATATATGTAACTCAATTTAACAAACTCCCTTGTAGTATTGCATATAGCCATCAGAAAGCTTCTGAGCGTGTTCCTTGTCGATTCACTGATGACAGTCTACCACTGTCTTGAACTTCACCATCGTCTAGACCACCATCTTCCCCGGAAATTTCCTCCAATGACCGTCCTTTAGTCTCAGTCACCAGGAAAGTGCAACCGAAACCTATCATATTTGTAATTGCCAGCCCATACATAGCACGTTGGATTCTATCCAAGTTACCGTTCAATGTATAGCTCTGTACCACAAATACCCCCACCATTGCACCTAATTTTCCGGCCGCCGCACTAAGCGCATGACATGTGGATCTTACCCTGGTCGGAAATAGCTCAGCTGGTAGCACGAAGGTTGTGCTATTGGGACCAAAATTAGCGAAGAAGAACGTTAACCCATATAAGATAGCAAACTGAAGTGAATGATTTTTGAGGTACTCGTATTTGATTCCTATGATTAACATGAACACCGACATCATGAAGAAACCAACCAGTTGTATCTTGAATCGACCTAGCTTTTCAATGGAGAAGACTGTGAACCAGTATCCAGGGAAGGTACCAAGCAAGGCCACAACGAACATGGCGCGTGAGGTTTGGAAGACTTCTTTGATAGCATTAACTTCTATGTCTTTATCTACGAGCCCCATTGCAGGAAAGATATCCTTTTGGGTTAGATTTTGACTGTAAAAGGCAATGTCCAACAAGAACCATGTACTCATTGTACCAATCAAATGTCGACCATGTCTTCGAACAAATTCATTAGAGAATAATGAGTAGTCGTTAGCAGCTTTGAACTGGGCCAATTTGTCTTGCTCTCCTTGAATGTCAATCTGCAAAACACTAGCCATATCAGCAGCGGCTTGTTTGGCATTCCCTTCAATTAGAGCCGTGTAACGACCTGTTTCGGGCATCTTCATTCGCCAATAGTAAGTCACAAGTGCAGGTAAAGCCCCAATCATAAGCACAATCCTCCACAGAAAATCAGCCTCTGGTTGTGTTGAAAATACTCTGTCTTTACTGTAAGGTGGGGCGTCTCCATAGTAGTTGAGGAAAATTTTTGAAAGCAACATAGAAACAAGCCCGGCAAAGATGATTCCCACTCCTTGCATAGCAAACACTGCGGCAATGAATGCCCCACGAGTTTTTTTGTTAGCATATTCAGACATAATGGTGGCAGAGAGGGGATAGTCACCGCCAATGCCAAAGCCAAGCCAAAACCTGAAGAAACAAAGAGTTCCAATCACAGATTTTGCTGATGAACCAAAAGATAGACCGGAGCATATAGCACAGATGACCATAAGAACTAAAGTGATCCCATAGACTTTCTTTCGACCAAGTTTGTCACCTAAATAGCCAAAGACCAATTGGCCTGTCAGGGTCCCAACAAGGGCCATCCCAACAACTAAGTTGTTAACTGGAGTAGGGAGTTTTCCAGGTTTACCAGAATCTGGGTCAAAGTAATAGAGGCGCCCTAACAGTTTTGAAACTGTTGAGATGCAAAAGAGATCATAGGCATCAGTGAAGAAGCCCATTCCAGCTATGACAATGGTAGTGAGGTGGTACCATTGTGTGCGTGCTGAGTCAAGTGCATCTAGCACTTCTAAGGCCATTTTTGCGGAATGGACTATGGAGTGTGTGGCTCTGCTGCTTGTTTTTGTGTGTTTGCTGCTGGTGGGTTTAATCTGTGTGCAGGTTATATATAGTTGGAGGTTCGATAATGAAACAAGGACGTTTAATCCTAGGTTTTGGGGGTTGTCACAAGGAAATTTAAGAAATGAAACTTGGTGGATATTCTTTTTCATTGATGAAATACAGGATATTCCTCATGAAAACGTTAAGAAATTTCTGTTAGGAGAATGAGAATGTGATCAAAGAGTATATACTGTCTGCTTAGCTACACCCAAGCCTATATACTCAATCTTGATTAAGCACAATGTTGATAGGTCCGATAAAAGGAGCTACCTACCAATAGACTAGCTGCATCTTGTGCCAATTTCATGTCAAAAACAGGAAAAAGATCAATTGTGTCAATCTTGTGCTTGGAAGAGAACTTAATTAATGCCAGACATGAATACATGAAGAAAAGAATTCACGAAATTATACTAATTAATTTTGTGAGAACTCATGTAATTAATCAGGAGTTAATTAAGACTTGTCATTGTTGATATTGTCGATATTGTCGTTGCTTTCAAACTATTTAAGACTGAAAGTTATTCTTTGTCATGTTGATATTGTTGTTGCTTTAAGTCTATCAAACTCGGAAAGTTATGCTTTGTCATTGTTGATAAACTACAAACTTGCATTGGGGTTTGATTAGCTTTAGTTGTCTTGTCCATGAGCCAAAATCTCTGATTACATTATTATGCTATTAATTAATATATATTTTTATTAACACAACGAGGTCACATTCAGGTATTCAAGGATGTTTTAGATATTAACTAAGGCCAACCCATTGATTGCTTCTCTTCTGGTTGGTTGCCCTTTTGTCCAACATGGAAGCATGCTTGTTGAACCTGAAATCTCTTAAACCAAAAATATATGTCGTTTTTACATTTGGTGGGCGTTTTTCTGGATAATAAATTTTTTTATCCAGGAAAACCCGGTCTAAAATATTTTAAGTCAGTGTTTGTTTCAAGAGTTAAAATTTTTACTCAAACAAAATCTTTTCCATAGGCATAAACAAATTTGGCCGTTTTTGCCCAAAATCACAGTAATGTTATACCCACAGTGAGAGGTGCCTACATTTTATTCCCACAATGGAGGAAAAAAAAAAAGAAGGCAAAATGACTATTTTGTTTACCCTTAATGTCACAGTACCAAATCTGCAAATTGAAATCCCGATAGTCTCAGCTTCTCCATTCTTCTCCATATCAATCCCAACCAGTGGCGGAGCTAGACATTTATTCTTGTGGGAGGCCAACTAAAATTTTATATAAACGTATTCAACTATAATACTAGCAAAAAAGTAATAATTATAAGAAACTCAATAACTCATAAGACATAATAAAAATTTATAAGCTACAAAAGTTAAAAGACAAAAATAAATATCCTTCAAATACATCTTGAGTTACTTAAGTAAAATCTAAAATTGTGAGCAAAGCTTTTTTTATAAGAATCCTGGCATATTGGGCTTTAAGTTTTAACACATTAATTTTATAGTCTTACTATAGTCTTGTGGTATTAAAAGTGAAAATGTTATTCAGTTTTTACTTTTGGAAGGACCTTGGTATTAAATAAGAGTAAAATTTAATTTTAAATTATAATATTATTATTAAAAAAAAAGTAGAAGGGTCATGGCCCGATTTCTTAAAAGCTCCTCCCTTTATCCTAACCTAGCTAAATATAGAAGAGATAAGGCCTCCATTTCTGCTCGAAGGTCTTCCCTCCATCTGCAAAGAAGTCCGAAGTTATTTTTTCCGTTGGTGTTTGTAAAGTTGCAAGAGGAATTCGTTTTTGTTGTCAATTCAGAGCTTCAATCAAGTGAGTTACTAAATTCTTCCCTAGTATGTATGTGAAGCTGGTATTGAATTTGTGTATTTGGGTTACGGTTTTATGAAATTGGGATTTGAGGGTTTTACGAAATTGGAAATTATAGGGTTTTCATAATTTGGGATTCTGTAGTTTTGTTGGGATGATGACTAGTTTTGGGATTTTAGAATTTAGTTGGTAGTCATTAATTCTATTGCTAGCAAGAAAAAGAGATATGATTTGTTGATTCCTCTAAAGTAGTGATATTCTGACAAACTGTTTGTTTTCACAACCATTAAGACTAGTTGGAACTTATATGCCATGATTGATGACAGATAAAGTAAACCTTGAAAATTACCTAGCAACTACTCTTTATATTCGTGAAAACAGTTTGTGAGAATATCATTAACCACTGCATTTGGAATGATGATGTCAAACAGGTTGGTGCCACCCCTAATACTATTTAGTTTATGTTTCTTCGATTTGTTTTTCCCTTATTTATGTATAACTTCAATTGTTTACTTGGAATGTGAAACTTCTCCTGTGGAAGCCATGTATAATTTGGTTATTGATTTTCGTGTTCATTGACATTTGCAGCAAAATATATATCTTAAAAACTTACGTTTCGGCATAGAGTTTTTAGTCTTCAGCTAGTCATGTGAAGGACTGAAGAAGCTGACCTATAAAAAGTTCAAATGCATTTATATTGACCCTATATTTTTCCATATCTGTATCTTTAATATGGAGCTTTAGTATAATGTATGGAGTCTACCAATAGCTAATTGCTTTCGAACAAATAAGTTTGTTGATCAATTCAGTATAATTTCTCATCAATGCCATTAGAAAATATAATATTTTACTGATTGTTGTGAAGTATGTTGAGGTATGGTTATATTTGGGAGACTTGAAACTTGCAGAAATTGTAGTTTGCTACGTATATGTAATTATGTACTACATATGGTTTAACTAAAGTGCACTGGTCGTGCTTGTTGTCTGATGCAGTTGTCAGAATTTGACGACTCCCAAGCTACAATTTCATCTCAAGAGGAAAGTGATACAGAATCTAGCCAGTAAGGATGAATAAGTTGAAGCGCCATCAAACAGCAATACTTTCGAATTAGGAAGGAGTTATTTCCCTGAGGAGCCACTGCCTTTAAAGCTTAATCTAGGCTAATTTATGCAATTGCACATCTCAGCTAGAACAGTATGCAATATATTCATGTTTCATGGATTTAAACTTGTATATTTTAGCAATGGTAAAACTGATACCATTCATTAGAATGATATATATTTTATACTTTATATTTTCTCCACAACATAATTGTATGTAGCATTTAATTTTATCTATGTATATAATAGTATGCTAGGCTTGGTTTAATTTTTGGCTGGGCATTTTTGTCAAAATGTTCATTCTATAGCCAAACAAGGACATTGGAAACTATTTTATCTCTTGGATAAAAAATTACGTAACCAAACACAAACAATATAATTTTTAATTGGGAATTGTTTACCTTTAATTACGTTACCAAGGTAACATATGCCCCCCACACACATATATATATTAGCATTCTCGCGCGTGCTCAGATACTATTTTTATTTTTTTTAAATGTGTAAAATTCTTTCCAACGCATACTCGTGTATCAATGTGTAAGTTCTTCACTCTCACGCACGTCCTCTAATTAGCATGTAAAATGCTAGAGACAACAAATTGTCCATTTGTTGTATAACATTATCTGCTACATGAAGAGTTTGTCGTATCTAGCGGCACCTTCGTCCCATAGTCTAGGTTCAAGGTTCTAGTCTGGTCTCCCCTTCCCTAAATAAATAAATAATCCCTACTAGAGGAGTACGTCCCGAGAAAAAGTCGACACTCTAGTACATGAGTATGAACCGAAAAGAATTTTACACATTTTTTCTAAAAAAGAAAAAGCATCTAAGCACAAGCGAAAGCGTGTGCGAGGATGCTAGTATAATAAAAAACTTTATAATATTTACCCAAATAAATAAAAAAGTATGAGCAAGAGTGAGAGCGCATGCGAGGATGCTAATCTACACTATAATAAAAGGAAGAAGACCCTTATAGTCTCCTATCTTATAATATTTATATTTATTTATCCAACTGAATTTTATTAATTTGAATTAAATAAAAAAAAAACTACCATCCTAATACTTGCTAATAACTACTCACGGACTTATCTACTAATTTCAGAATTAAAAAAAGAAGAAATGAAAGAGGAACAACATATTAGAACATCTGCCATACTCTGTCTCCACGATCTCACCCCAAATCAAGTACCCCACTCTGTCCATCATTTGCTTTGTCTTCCAAATAGAGGCGTTTTAAAACAAATGTTTTTTTGAGATGGAGCTCATGACTTTCATCTCTCAAGAAAAATATTTGCTTGCTTTCCCTCTCTCTCCCTTTGACTAACTGTTGTCACCACAACTGTCTGTAAATAATCGATAAGGCATGCAAGCGTTATTTTAGTGTTTGAGTGTTTACTATTATTAAGGAACTTCCTAGAAATTATGGTTTGTATGGAGATTTATGGATAATGGCTTAATGCAAATTATTGCTATTATTATTTCTTTAGTCTGTTGTTTTGCTGATTGTGCATTCTTGTTTGTCGTTTGTTTACTAGAAACCGTAGGGTAAGATTTTATATTAGGATTCAAGTTTTTGATTGTTCATGATCAGTTATCTCCTAAAATATGATACTTTTAAGAATCTATATTGTCAAAATTTTAATATTGATTCTGTTTTGAGAAGTTGATTCAAATATTGATCTTTCTTAAAAGGTGGGTTTTTGCAAAATATTGCAAAGATGAATGATATGATGACGAAATCGTTCTTAAGTGATGTGGAACTGAAGAAACAGTCCCACCTTGAGGCCGAATATGATATTGAAGCAGAAGCAGGGCAACTCAACAGCATTGAAGAACAAAATCTCTCTCCGTTCTTTCATGAAGTTGCTGCAAGCAAGGCCGAAATGGAAGATATTACCAAATCTCTTAATTGATCTTCAACACCTTAATGAAGATACTAAATCAACGCACAGTTCCAAAGTTCTTCGTGAGCTTACAGACAAGATGGAGTATGACATGGTTGTTGTACTTCGCATAGACAATATTCTCAAGACAAGGCTAGAAACGCTTGAAAGATCCAATTTAAACAATCGCAGAATATCAGAAGCTTATAAAGAAGGAACTCCCTTTGATAGAATGAGGATATCAATCACAAATGGTATAAGAGTCAAGCTTAGGGACTTAATGAATGAGTTCCAGTCTTTGAGAAAAAGGATTCTGCTTGATCACAAGAAAGATCTGAAAATGAAGTGCTACACTGCAATAGGTGAGGTACCCATTGGGCATGTGATGATTAAGATGATTACAGGTAGTTTGAAAGTTGAATTCTTTGATGGGAAAACAGAGTCGATTATAGAGGATAAGACAAGGCACGAAACTGTGATGGATATTGAGAAGTTTGAATAAGCTTCACCAGGTGTTCCTTGGTATGGCTGTTTTGGTTGAGACTCAAGGGAAGAAGATGGATGATTTTGAAGAGAATGTAGCCAATGCGGATAACTTCATCAGTGGTGGTATTTTCTATTCGTTTCTATATCAACATCTTCCATTCATTTTGTTTTTTAATAATCAGTGTTTTTTATTTTATTTTAGGGGATATGTGCAAATTTCCTGTCCTCCATGCACTATCACGCGTGCTTAGATTTTTTCTTTTTCAGAAAAGATATTAAAAATTCTACTAGCATCCTCGCTTGTTCAAATGCTTTTTCAGAAAAGATATTAAAAATTCTACTAGCATCCTCGCTTGTTCAAATGCATTTTGTTTTTTAATAATCAAGACTTCATGTGTTTTTTATATGTTCCTATCCTCCATGCACTATCACGCGTGCTTAGATTTTTTTTTTTTTTTAGAAAAGATATTAAAAATTCTACTAGCATCCTCGCTTGTTCAAATGCTTTTTTTTTTAAAAAGTTATGGTAAACTCTATAGAGTTTTCTTAATATACTAACATTCTAGCATGTGCTCTTGAACATGCTTAGATGCTGTTTCTTTTTTCGATGCATACTTCTTGCTAGAGTATCAAATTCTTCTTGGGACATACTTCTCTAGCATGGTATAAGTTCACAGTCACCCGCGTCTTCTATTAGCGTGTAAAAGTTTAAAACCTATAAACTCTTAATTGTTTATATAATAGTGCTCATTACATGAAGAGTTTGTCGTCTCAAAACTTTTACATGCTAATAGAGAACGAGCGTAGGTGTGAACTTACACCTTGCTAGAAGAGTCTGTCTTGAGAAGAATTTGATACTCAGATACAGGAGTATGTGTCAAAAAGAATTTTACATCTTTTTCCCTAAAATAAAAAAATAAAAAAATTTGAGTATGCAGTAAAGCACGTGGAGGATATTAGTGTGTGTATATATATATTTCATGATTTAGTAAGATTCACATCAAGATTAATATAAACTTTAAAAGAAGCTAATTTACACACCCTTATGAATTTTCATGTCTTTTCTAATAGAACTAAGAAAGGCAAAAGCGCACACATTGGGATTAGGGTTTGCTCCAACCAAACTAGAACCTCAAGTTTAATAAGAGGGTGATTTTCCAAAGTTTTCATAATATTTTTTTTCAAATAAGTGTTTTTAGCAATTTAAAATAATTAAAATATATTTTATAAATTTTAGTCTTCTAATAACTAATTTCTCAAAGAAGAGAAATTGAATCATAAAATTTGCTGCAAGAGATAAGAAATTTCAAAAAAGAGGAAGTTGAGATTATATTAGGTGTGTGAGAATTTTAAGATGAGCTGAAGTTTTTTATAAATAAATTATATATATATATATATATTAAAAATAAATATTTTGAAAAATATAAGGTAGAAGATAGGAGTATGTAAAATTTGCAGTAAAAGATTAGATAATTCAAAAAAGAAGTTGGGAATGTATTAGATGTGTGAGAGTTTTAAGGGGATTAGGAGTTTTTATTTTTAAATTAATTATTTTTATTAAAAGTAATTATTTTAAAAAAGTTTAAGGCAAAAGATAATAGTATAGAGGATAAATACATAAATATATCTTAATTTTAACCTTGAGAATTTTTTTCATTTTTAAAATTAAGAAATTGGTGAGTTCATATAAGAAAATGTAGTTAATCCATGAAGATAGCAATAGTGGATAAAAAGAAAGACTTTTACAATGGTACCACATTTGCCAAAATGCAATTACAATTCTACTTCCACGGTACTTTGACTTGACGGTGATAAAAGATGATAGCTTTTTTCTGGTCATGGTAGATATTTAATGAAACATGTTGCTTCCCTCGCACTTAGGTTGATCAGTGAAGGGAGACTGCAGCATATCAGCGTTCCCTTGATTCTTGTTGTGGTCGTTTTTGCTGCCTTCTGTTAAATCAAGACCATAACATGATTATGGCTTGTTCAAAACCCAGTTGTCAATGAAATAACCATAAATAATTTAGTGAATGAAGATGGTACATCATGTGAATTAAGCATCTGAAGTTTCTTTGTTGTTACTTAGGCATTTACTTTAATCTGCAAATTGAAAATGACTTAGCCGCTAGGCTGAAACAAAGAGTTGCTGGTTCAAATGCAAGTAGCTGAGGAAAATCCTACAAAAAAAGCCATAGTTCCAGCAATAAACAAATAGGAATAGAGCTCTAATTCTTAGAAATTTAATGAATAAATTTCCTCTAGCAACAGGATTTTTATTTTTCACAATTGGAACTCCATTCCGCAAGAACTGGATAGGAGTAAGGGACAAAACTTTAATATATTGTAAACATATTTGAAGAAATTAGAGTTAGAAAGGAACAAATAATACGTATGAAAAATACTCACAGCAGACATTGACTTCCATCTTTATCCCGACAGAATAATTCAAATTAGTAAGCCGGATGCCAGCCCCAAGTCTAGGCGAATCCCTTTCGACAAATTTTTGAAAGAGAAATACTAATATGGCTAGGGAGGGCGAAGGAGAAAACTAATGGAAAGGAGAATGAGGAAACTGATCTGGGCAGGAAAATGAAAAACTAGAGGTTAATGAAGCACTTAGAAAATTGGGTTTGAGTGGGTAACTGATTTTGGGAAAACTGCCTACAGATAATGAGATCTGGTAGTTATCTTTTTTAATTTCTTTTTAAATTGTTTTATTTAATTTTATTATAATATGGAAAGAGACCGTCTTTCCCCATTTAGTATAGCATAGATAAGGGTCTTCTCTCATTTATTATGGTATAAACGAAGATGGAGGAGAAGACAGACATTTCCATTGTGATACATAACTATTTATATATAGCATCTGGTTCTTACTCTATCGGACCATCTACACCGGATTCATAATAACAGAGAAATTAAGCACAATAATCTCTCATGTTGGCCAGGATACACAGATTAAAAGCATTGGTTTGAGTTCACTTTGAGTTTTAAATACAAATTTCCTTTCTGACATGCACGTTGAAATTAATCAGCAAAATTTAATACACAAAAGATGGTAGCAACTGATTAAGAAATTCGCCTGTATAAATAAAAGAAAATAAATATGACCTGAAAATAGGAAAAATCCAAATTTACAAGCATCAAGACACCCGCTGTTGTTGCACCACCAGCACAGAAGCTTTGCAAGTGATATCCGAGGAGGCAAGCAAGTCTCCCAAGACGCCAAGCTCAGGGAACTCACTCCATTCAACAAGAAGTCCAGATGTCTGAGGGCAATTGATACCATGCCGTCTTCCTACAACTATAAGATCATACTCCTCCACAAGTGAACCAATTATCAGAGACATTTGCTGTCCATCCCGTACAATCTCCTCTATGTATGTTACATAAGCATCACCCACAGTGTTTTCCATAACATCCTTAAGCACCTCAGAATCAGCCATTTGATCACCCCCTTTGTCTGCCTTGTAATCATCTTCAGCTAAGAACCTAACCACAGTGAGCCTCATTTGGGAATCTTTAGCCATCCTCTTTGTTAATGTTAAGGCCTCCCTATCATCTTTTCCTCCCAAGAAAATCATACCTATACTATAGGGTGATTCTGTGGAGGAGGGGCGGCATGATTGTCCCCTATCAACGATGATTCCTACAGAGCATGGGGCTCGTTCCAAGACGCTACAATTTAAGGCCCTTGAGCTATTGTCCTCGAGTTCAATTCTTGTCCCAGATTCGCTCCATTTTAGGTGAAATGGGAGGACTATAAGGGATGTGATTTTGTCAAGTGCCATTGTGCAAATGTCTTCATGCATCATCCTTTGGGGTGACACTGCTGTGAAGATGTTGACGGCTACTGAACCCCAGTACTCTCTTTCAAAGTCACTAAAAGCAACAAGCACCTTTTCAGAGCAGGACTGGCCTGCAACGGTTTTTTTTTGCTTTTGGTGGGAGATGAAGACAGGGGATGCTCTACCAATAAGTTCAATCAATTGAAGCACATAAATATCAAGTGGGTTATCTCTAGTTGGGCATGAGGCCTCAAGTAGGCTCACCATTGTGAGAATGTTATCGGGTCTATTAATGCACACCAATATTCGAAGCTCAGCTTGGTTTTTCAAATCTATGACATTCCTCTTCATATAGCCTGCATATTTCCTGGAAGGATCATAGAGGATTCTGGCAAGCAGTGGTGTAATTGTTGCATTAATTAAGACGGCTATAGCCAACAAAGCATAAGCATTATCCGGTATAGTCTGCATTCAATTGAAAATTAACAGAGAAAGAGTTTAGTGGTCTTTCATCTTAATTTGTCAAAGGAAATGTTAATACGTGATGAAATGCATACAAAGACATACCTTGTTGTCCCTGAAGAATGAAAATACAGCCATCTCAACTATGCCTTGGCAGCTCATAATAACAGCCAGGGCCAGTGCATCTCTTAAGGGCATCCTGCAATGCAAGGAAGGTAATATGCAGGCAACTAATTTGGTCAACAAAGCCACAACAACAAGAATTGTGACCGTTGATGTCAAGTTGTTCCATGTTGTCAAGTCATCAAGATTCACCCTCATAGCACATGTAGCCACAAAGAGGGGAACAAAAACACCAGATACGAAGGTATCAAACTTGTCAATGATGGCACTTCCTAATGGTGGCCCTTCTGGGACTGCCAACCCCATTAGGTAAGGCCCAAACAGAGCATATTGATCAAGCATATATGAAATGTATGCTGATATTAGAACGCATAGAACAACAAGAAAAATGTAGTTTTCATTTACACCCCTACCATCTGGTGTCCGTCTCACAATCCAAAACATTGCTGGGCGAAATACGAAGAATAACACAAAAATGTAGATGAACACACCAACCAAATCCAGGGTTGCTCTCATTCTGTGACCCTCGGCCCAAATCTCACTCAAACCAAGAACGAGAATGATAAGTGCACTAAATATGTCACTGACTACAGATGAGGACAAGCCTATTCGTCCCAGCTCCGAATTCAGGATCTTTAGCTCGCCTAGGACTGAAGAAATTACTGGAAAAGGAGTCATAGAAAGCACAATAAGGATTTTAGGAAGTTGTGCTTGTTCAGATTGAGTTAATGTGTATCTCGTCGCCAGGAAAGATTTGGCAACAACACCAAGTAGAAATGGAGTCAAAGTGGCAATGATTCCTATACTCATGGACGTCCGTCCAGTCCTATAAATCATACTCATATCCATTTTCACTCCCACAAGGAACAATAAAAGTGAGTAACCAAACACAGAGATTAATCCCATCACATCTTGTGACTCAAGGTTGAACAGAATATCTTCCTTGTCTTTCCATGCTGTTCTAAATGTTGTACTAAGGATTAGGCCAGTCTGCGTCAAATACCTGAAGTTAGAACCAATCATATATTCATATCACATATATACACTAAAACCCTTCATCGCTAGGTAGACCAATTGCAATACAATACACCATTTGAGCATGGCATGGAGGACAGAAAAAATGCATGTTTATTCAAAGAAGTAACTGTATATTGCATAAGAAAAATAAGAAATTTAACACGAAAGAAAAGTTCCTTACAAGAATTTGCGAGGTGAACTTGGAAATTCCTATACGGCCGAGAAGAAGATGGAAAATCATACTCATTGTAAAAATTATTGCCATTTGCAATTGCACAGATGGCAACGTGCTTTTCAGAACCATCCATGGAGTAGAACTAGAAGACAAAAAAATCCAAATGCCTTCCGAATTCACCTTTGGGGGCAAAGTCAAGCATTGTGTGATGTTATTTGTAGGCTCCATCAATGTCACCTTGTTGTCCTTGCAAATGCTCTTCGCTCAAAATTTCCCAAGAAAAGGAATTTGGTAATGGAGGTAAGGGATGACTCAAAAATGGTAGTGAAATTTCCCAGAAAGTTTAAGTTTTCCTTTTTAGGCTTTGTGAAATGCAAAACCCATCTTTTCTTATAATGAAAGGATAGAACCCAGAAGCTGATTGT
This sequence comes from Quillaja saponaria, assembly GCA_029379385.1. Classification (NCBI taxonomy): domain Eukaryota; kingdom Viridiplantae; phylum Streptophyta; class Magnoliopsida; order Fabales; family Quillajaceae; genus Quillaja; species Quillaja saponaria. The sequence continues at coordinate 8,772,700 of CM055612.1, forward strand.
TTGTTATAATAAAGACGAAGACAAAATTGTTCTGTAAAAACTTAATAGCAACCATAAATTGTTTTGGGTCTAGTTGTATCATGGAGTTCATGCTTCATAGGGCTTTTTATGGATTTGACAACTATTTAACCTTGAGCTTCTCTCTTTAATAGTGGATTGCTTAACTGGAACTAACAAACATGGGTAATATAAAATTATTATTTTTAATCTGTGAATTTTGATACAAAAATAAAAGCAGCGAGAATATGAATTTCATCTTGAAAAAAAATCTATTATCAAAACTTATGACATTAAACTTCTCGTATATTAATTTCTCACTTAAATATAAGTCAATATTACAACTTCAAATTAAGTCTTTTAAACAAAATTCAATGACACATAAACTAATTAACACAAGAATAAGTTATATAATAATTGTACATGAATTAAAAGTTCTAGTTTTAGATTTTTCTTCAATAGTTGTTTTATTGTATAAAAATAAATATGGTATTAATTTTACTCTTTAGTTAATAAATTAATCTAATTTTTTTGATTGAAAAAATTAATCTAATTTTAGTTTTAAAAGATATATATATATTTTTTAAACTTCAACTAAAAGAGTCCAACTTGTTTCCGAAAATTGAAAAAAAAAAATTATCTTAAAAATCTAATTTGGTCTATTGCGCTTTACTACAAGATCTATTCACCCAATGTGCAATAATCCTCGTATTCAATTAAGCATATTATTAACTTGAACTACAATTCAGTCATGGACAAGTTCCTTCAATACCTCGCAGTTCTCTCGTTAAAAGCAACTAGCGAGAGAACAACCAGGAAGTAGCGAGGGATGTTTTTCCTCGCTAAATCTTGCTTGCTAATCAGCAAGGAAAAAAAGCATTCGCTACCTCGTAATTGCCTAGACAAATTTGTTTTTGAGATCTCTTGATAAATTAGCTTGGAGATGATTTTCTTATCAATCCCTTGACTACAATTATTTAAAAAAATGTTAGAAAAACCTTAGACAAGGAGGCAACTAGTTTTTGAGCGGAGTATTTGAAGTGGATACTTACCTCAAAATCTTAAATGAGCCTGCAATTGAATTCTAGTTCAATTTGTTTTTTTCAAACCTAATACAAGTCAAGTAGCTAACAGCCCGAGTCGAGTTTCAAACTATTTTACTCAGTTCCAACCCTACGCACCACCATGGTTTAAACAAATAATCTTGTGAGTAGCAATTATGCACTTAAGCTTAGTTTGATAATGTTGTCCCTTTAAAAAAATTATTGTGACTTTTATTTTGTGAAAAAACAACTGTTAAAAAGTTACGACAACCCTTTGGTAAATTTTTTATAAAAGTTGTTGTAGATAGTAAAAGCTATGAATAAAGTGTTTGGTAAAACAAATCATAAGCTGTTAAAAATATATAAAATGACAAAAAAAGACATCATTAATTAAAAATATATTTAGGGAGAGAAATTAATAGTTTACAAATTAATTGAAGATATATTTGGTTCTAAAATTAATAAGGTGATTTTTGTAGTTTTAATTTTGAAAAGATACAGCTAGCTTTTAAGGCTTGGTTTGGTAATGTTCTTTTAGAGGATGCTTGTGCTTATGAAGAGGATAAGTCAATTTTTTATGTTTGGTAAAAAAAAAAAAATGAGATACTTTTGCTCTGGCCTTTTAAAGACCAGGGGTGCTTCTTTTAAAAACTTCTCAATGGGTACTTTTAAAAGTTGGCTTCTGCTCTAAAAATTTTAAAAGACTAATGTAATCTTAATTTTTAATAAAAATTCATTTTTATCCTTTATTAATTAATACAGTAGGTTAATTATCTCTCTTTTATTATCAATATATATTTTAATCAATTTAAATCTTTAGAGCAGCTTTACAATAAATTTACCAAACACTAATTTGTGGCTTTTACTTATTAAGAGCAAAGTTTGTATTATTTTACCAAATACTACTGCTATACCTTTTTTAAAACAACTCCTCTCAAAAAGCCACAACATTACCAAACTAAGCCTAAAAGCATCACTTGGTGTGCTTCTAAAAGCATCCATGACTTTTTAAAAGCAGTAAAAGGAGCACCCGTAAAAAAATTTTACCCAAACAATATTTAAGTTTCGTAATTTTTTAAAAGTCAAAGCACTCTCTTAAAAAACATTACCAAACTCATTCTTAAGCTACAAGCTTGTTGGCAACCTATAGTTTTTTAGAGTAATACTATGTACAAACATGTAAATATTTCACACAATTTTTTCACACAAGTGTCACATTATATTTTTATCCTTGTGACCAAACTCTTTAAATCACCTTTTACCATATTAGTCTTACTAATTTATCTCATCTCATTAAAATTCATTATTACTACATATAATTAATATATATATTTTTTCATTTTTTTCCTCTTTATCTCTTGCATTTCCAATTATTTTTACTACATTCTTTCTCCTCTAGGAATTCTTTAATATTTTTTTCTTTTATTTTTTCAAATAAATGGAAACTAACAAAACGATTAAAATTTTAGTAATTTATCCTAATTTTTATGTAGCTTTATTTGGTTGAAGAAAAAAAATTAAGAGATAGAGAAGAAAAAGATTGTTATTTATTCTTTTTCTTTTTTTTCCTACCTTCATTTTATCAATATTCCAATATGTTTCTTCAATTAAAAAAAGTGAACAAGTTAGTTTCATCATATGAATTCTTTTTTTTCCCCTCAAATTGTTAATATCAAAAGATTAATTTGTCAATTTTTTTATTTTAGTGAATTTAATTGTATTAGGAGCCATTAAAGATATGCAGTAGTAGAAAAGAAATATGATGAAACAAATATGGTGGTATAGAAAATATTAAAAGATAAAAAGATAAAGACAAAATAAAGTTAATTTTTTTAAAAAAAAATCTTAATATAAAATTGTAATTAAGTGTACTCTATAATTAATTAATTTAAGAGATGTAAGAGAAATTAGTGGATATGGTAAGAAATAATTTGAAAAATAAAAATATGGATGATATTTCTATGAGAAAATTATATGATATACGTGTATATATTACTCTAGTTTGTTAAGGTAACATTTATAGATATTTTATAATTCTTATTGCCATGATTTTATAGTAACATTTAAGTTAATACTTTTAAATTATTTTAAGTTTCAAAAATTATACTATTATATGTTGTTTAAGAGACAAAACACATGTTATAACACCAAATTTGATTACGATGTATCGATATTATTATCTTGTATTATTGGAATTATTCATCAATGATAAAAATTAATACTTTATTCTTGAAAAGCTATCTTTACTCTTTGAAAAAAAAAATCTAAAAATAAATAACATATATATTGATTTACAAGAATCTGCAATTTGTATGGTAAATTCTTTAATTTAAAGATACTTTTATTAAGACAAAAACGGAAAATCAGCTATTTATTTTGTAAATTGCAACTAATAAATATAATACAACCCACACCGTAACGCGCGCCTTGTCCCAGGTACATTAGAAAGTCCTAGAAGCTTAGAAAAAGCCAATGGCCAACCTTCTATAACGAAAATGTAAGGGCTTGTTTGTTTCCACCAAACCCGGGAGCTAATTTCATAATTTTGCGTCCGGGTAATTTCTAGGGTTTTTATTAATGAAGAAGGTCGTTTCAAATTGTCAACAAACGCGGCCCTAAGAATAGAAATTCACACCCTTCTGTCGCTTTCTTCTGGTAGGTATTTCGTGACTGCACCTTTTCCTGTTCTCCAAGGAATTGGGGAACACATACTGTTGCTTTTTTCTTTTCGAAATTAAATTTTATTTTCTTGTTTTTCATCGAAACCTAGGACCAATTAAGAGAAAGGAGAAGTAGTGAATCACAGAGATGGCAGAATCAGAGCGAACCCAAAATCCATGGATGAATACAGAGCAGACAGCAGCAGTTGAAATTGATCGGCAAGGTTCGTTGCCGTCGGAATTGAGTGTTACTGATAGAGATGGAACAGGAAAAGCAGGTCCTCAGCCACAAACGTCTGATGGCGAACTGGGCATTGCAGAACGAGCCGTCTCTGCTGCTGGAGCTGCGTTTATCTCGGCTGTCATCGTTAATCCGCTTGATGTTGCTAAGGTATAACTTTTACAACTTCTTTTGTCCATGGATATTGTGATTCCTACAGAACTTTTGGGATAGAAGGAAGAAGCACCAGGCTAGTTTCTATTTTGGAAATGGAATTATGACTAGTATTTTATCTAGTTAAACGGGATCATATTTGAATTCATATATTTTACACACCTTATGAGCAACCTATCTTAGTAATATTTTTATTGGTTCTCTAAGATGTGATTGTATATTTTTCTCAGTATTCCCGTGATATGCCTGTTATTTTTATTTGTTTTGATATGAGATTTCTCTTTTCTCATGGAAATCTCGTTTTCTGTTCGTCTTCAGACTGAGAATAAAATGTATATGAGCTCATATTTGAATATTATATCGTTACTCTTTTAACCCACTGCTTTATATTTCAAAAACCAAAGGAAGAGATGCAAACCCATGCTACTGATTAGTGTTTTAGATTTTTATTTTTATTTTTATGAAGGTAGAAGTGTTAGAATTGTTGATGTAAGTGGCCAATGGAAGCTTTAACAGGATTTCATTCATCTTCGATATCGTTAGAGTTCTCAAAAGTGTTATATCAAATAATTTGATTTGGCTATTAGCTGTTACTTTCTTTCTGAATAACTTGTTATATCTATGTATTGCCACTATCCATAATACTTTATACTTTGAACATTTATGCATGTGCTTTTAGTTTTCGAGAAGCCTTTCCCTAGTCTTTGCTTCTTCTTTTTTTAATTTTCTATTTTTATCATTGGGTACTTTTGTCTGTCAGATTTTGATTTGTTCTTTCCCATTCACCAGACAAGGTTGCAAGCACAGGCTGCAGGGGTTGCGTATTCTCATCCACTAAGTAATTTGACCAATCGCATGGCTTATTCTGGACCGAATTCGGTATACATGCAATGCATTTATGTTCTTTCCCTCGCCCTTTCTGGAGAATTATTTTTTGGAGTTCTGAATTTGTACCTTCTTTCTTTCTGGCTATTTGCTTATCATCTTCTGGAAAGTTATTAAGAATTTGAGGTCTTTCAAGTATGTTGTTGTACACCAATCCCAGACCAACATTCTTTATAGTTGTTTGACTTGTTTCTATATTTGTGCACGAATGCTTCTAGGGGTTTTAAAGGATAATGGGCCAAATCGTCTTAAAGTTATAGTGTACGCAGCCACTTTGTATTTATTTCTCTTGTTATATTTGCTTACAACTGTCTACCATATAAACCTTATATTAACCATATCCAGTGGAAGTATCCATCCTTTATTCTGCCTATACTCTACCTTTACTAGTGATTGATGGATTAAGTTGACTTTGCTATATGTTGTCTCAGATGTTTGCAGATCTAAGATGCTCTCCATCATGCACGCGAGCTGGAATTCAGGGTACAGTATCAATATGTCCTCAAGATTGCTTTCAGTACAAAGGAACACTCGATGTCTTCTACAAAATTATTCGACAGGTTGGTGGGTTTCCTTAATATTTTATAACACATAGATGGGAAGTGGGAATTTTAATGATGAAGTGTTTAAAATGATGAGTTTATTTTTGCTCAACCTCTCATCCTTCTATTTATATGCTTTTCGAATATCTACTTTCAATTTTTAATGGAAGAATAATTTTGCAGGAAGGATTTGCAAGGCTATGGAGAGGCACAAATGCAGGACTGGCGCTGGCTGTACCCACTGTAAGTCCATGTGTTAATCATTTGTTTTCTTTTTTTTACTCTTCTCCTTCTGTGTGAAGAGGATGTGTTGGCCACTATGGGTGTCCATAGAGCCTATCAGGCTAACAGGCTATGTTATGAAGTGACCTTATATTAGTTTGCTTATTTTTCACCAGGTGGGAATTTACCTCCCTTGCTATGACATATTCCGTAATCGGTTAGAGGATTTCACTGCAAAAAATGCTCCAATTACAACTCCATATGTACCTTTAGTTGCAGGCTCATTGGCTCGTTCCTTAGCTTGTGCAACTTGCTACCCTATTGAACTTGCCAGAACTCGCATGCAGGTATTATGAACTATCGACTTTTATCCTTTTTATTTTTCCCACTTATGAAGTATTGGGATTTTAATTTTCATGAAAGACTAAGTATGACAAGATTCTCTGGTACCTCAAGTGTGTGCAATCTCTGTTGTGGGCACCTTCTGATTTAACCCATGTACCTGCCCTAACTTTTGAAATGAGGGGATGAGGAAGATGGGAAGAGACCCAAACCCACAATTTCTTTTTCTTATGAATGATTTTGGTGTCCTGTTTTGGGCCTTTTCTTCCGAGTTACTGTTTGTTTTTTTTTTTCTTCCCTATTTTCTGCCATTTCCTTGTAACTTGGAGAAAAAAATAATAATGGCCCCAATTGAAAAATAAAGTAGTTAAAAGCTTTTACAAATTAAAGAATTAAGGACATAGTAAGAGCTTTGGGCACATTGGATATGTGTCAATCAATGGTTAAATTGTTGTGACCATTGTGTTAAGTATTGCTGTTTGGTTTCTTTTTGTTGAGCTTTATATATTCATTTACTGTCTACTTCAGCTTTTGGGATAATTGATAATTTACCATGCTATCCGAGCATGTTTGTTTACGCAGTTACTGGTTCAAGTCTTGATAACCCTATTCTCAATAATTAACCCTACTCTGCATTGTGTATTTTTTGGCTTGATATAAATCGTTGTGCTTATTTTCTATTAGCATTAGCTTTGTTTCTACAGAAGCCTCTTATATTTCATGTTTGTTTATTTCTAGGCTTTTAAGGTGACCCAAATCGGTAAAAAGCCTCCTGGAGTACGGCAGACTCTACTGGGGGTCATCTCCCATGTCAACAGCACAAATGGTGTACAAGGCAGCTGTAAGTTATCTTTATTTGTGGGTTTTAGATTTTTGAATCATGAGTTGTAATTTTAACTAAGATGGTAAAAAAAAGATTAAATTATTGATGTAATCTGAGGGAATTATTCAGCCATCTTAAGGTAATCGATGACACATTTTAGATCATAAACCTGAATATCACTTTGTTTTTTAATCACAATATTTCTAGTGTGTGGACTCAAGGCTTTATGCCTCTATTTGGAAATTTTGATGTTGGAACCGTAGAAACAATCCCTCCAAAATTGAGAGAAAATGGACAGTTGAGTTTTTACTTGTCAAGATATCATGTATTACAATTTTATCCTTGGTAATCTAGCAATAATCTAGCAAAATCTTGAAGTGGCACACGTAAGATGAAATGAATTATATGGTAAATTTTGTTCATTACAATTATCTTTCTTTTGTTTTCACTCCATCCACTTTCTTCGGGTCCCAAAGAAGAGGAGAGAAGGCTATAATCTCTCCTTCCATTTTCTTTTTCTCAACTTTTTTTCTACCCATTTTTCTTTCCTCCCTTAGTTTGTACCCAAACAAAGCTAACTGTAGGAGAAATATTGAGATTGTTGCTGTGACCTTGCTCGCATCATAAGGTGAAAAGTAAAGGGTGTCATAGCATGGGATGCTAGCTTCTCATCTCCCTTTTCCTACCTCCTCATTTCCTGTGAGGTTATTTTTAACTGCTTGTGGAAGTTGTGACTTACTCTTTTCTCATTACAGTACAAAGTTATCGCGTCCTATGGACAGGCATGGGTGCACAACTTGCTCGTGATGTTCCATTCTCAGCAATTTGTTGGTCAACCCTTGAACCAGTAAGTTTAAGTCAACTACTTGGATATTTGGGCTCCACTTGTGATTTTTTATTATTTTGTTTACCTCTTATCTTACAGATCAGAAGAAAACTTCTTAGTGTGGTGGGTGATGAAGCCAATGCAGCCAGTGTCTTAGGGGCAAACTTCTCTGCTGGTTTTGTTGCAGGAAGTCTTGCTGCTGGTGCTACATGTCCTCTAGATGTTGCAAAAACTCGAAGACAGATAGAGGTGCTTTTTTTTTTTCCCTGTCAATAAAATTTCTTCAAAAATAAAAATCTTTTTAGATCAGTTGGAAGGAAGGCAAGATTTTTCTCTATTCTCATTGGGAGGTTTAAATCTGCCTCTTGAAGAATGGGATGATACATAATACTTCAGATTCGGGCTCGCCCAAATGTTATACTCTGATTATATTTAAATCTATTTGATCTTATATACTATTACTGATAGCTATTCTCTTTATTCTGTCCCCCCTCCCTCCAAACAAAAAATTTCAGACGGACCCAGCCAGGGCATTGAGAATGACGACAAGGCAAACTCTAATGGAGATTTGGAGGTATTCCTATGCTTTAGACACTACATGTCTACATCAATTGTTCAAAAATTTCATTCTTAATGTATGAAAAACATCAATACATGGTGCATAACGTGTTGTTAATATTATGATTGTAAGCATGAAAAATAAGAGATTACTTTACACGTGCGTCAATCAGTCTATTTGTCTGAACCATTCACTCTCTTAAAAGACATTCTATACTACCAAAAGAGTCAATCATTCTAGGCTAAAACTTGTGCTGTCATTACAAAGCTGAGGGGGGTATCCCCCCTCTGGGAATTGAGGTTTTATAATTTGGCATTTTGTTGAGTCGTTGTCTTGTAAGTTGCTTGCATTAATCACTTCCACTCCTGCCTTTATATTTAAATTCTGTAAAATTGGCATTTTGTAGTGTCACTTGGATGAAGCATCCATGATGAAGTACTTAAAAGTATCTTTATTTGAAGTTCCTTTCCTGCTATGTGATTTTTATATCATAGTATTAAGCTGCTAGCCTGCTACATATTTCAAATATTCATTCTATAGAAGAAAATAAAATATATTAGCTGTTCATTGACAGCCATTAAATTATTCTTTATTAGCATCTGATGGAAGTTAAAGTTACTATCTTTACCTGTTATCATATTGTCTTGTTTTGGATAATGCCATCCTTTTTTTAAAAATTTGTTGGTAAATATTGGCCTTCCATTTACCTCCAGTTTATTATTAGTCTACTAAATCCTGTCCAAAGAGTTATTTACTTGCAATAATAGGAAGTTTCTTAGTACACCATTACTGCTTGAGTTTCAGATATTTATCCCCAAGATATTTCAGTTAAGGTTTTGGTTGATCTCCTTGTGTGTATTAATTTTATTTATTTTTATATATATTCCTGGTACAGGGATGGTGGCATGAAGGGACTATTTACAGGAGTTGGTCCTCGTGTTGGTCGTGCAGGACCTTCAGTTGGGATTGTTGTTTCATTCTATGAAGTTGTGAAGTATGTTCTTCAGAAGCACTATCCAACTTCATAACACAGAAGGCAGCTGCCTTCTTATTTTGTTATGCAAGCTGCGCTACTTTGTTGAAGCATTGGTTGCCAATCAGGTTGAATAAATGATGCAGTCTTGATCATTGAAGATCCTATTCTCCAGGAAAATAAATTGCCAAACGAAGCAATTTTCCCCCAGTTTTTTGCAGTTTGTTCACTTGACACAAGCGAAAGTTTTGTAACACTAGGGGTTTGTTTCCCCGCAGCAATTTTCATTTAGCATAAGTTTTGTAGTCGATCTCACTTTGCAATTACATAGTTGTCTTTCCCAAATGTACAGTGGTGTTATGTTTTTGGCCAGGTGGAGTTGGGGTAGTAATCAATTCTAACCGAGATTTTTTCAAAGATTCTGTTTTTATGTTAATGGTCAAACCACCCAGTAATAAGATAGGCTATGCTTCCATTCTCCAAAACGATGAAAAAAAAAAAAAAAACTATACGTTATGCTTCAACCTTGTATCTTATCAGCTCTTAGAATAGTAGTGCACAAACTATTAAAACTTGATTGTAATTAAACTCTTTTCCTGGTCTCTTCTTCAAGAGGCATGTATACTTTAAAGAAAAGAGTAAAGTTTTGGTCATGTGAGTTGTTAGAGCAATAACAGAAATTGTTACCATGTTTTGAGGTGTTTAAGACATCAAAAACCTCTACTCTGGAAGATAGATCCTGGTGACCTGGTTTTCATGGGCTTGTGCTTCATCAGTAAGGGGAGAAATCAAATAATTAAAAAGGCCAAAGCCAACAACTTGTGAAAATCTGGGGTAGTTTTGCAAAGGAACAAATAGGATAGAAGAAAATTTACGCTTAGCCTTTGATCCCAACGTCTTGTTTGATTTACATCTCGTGCTTTTGACTCTACTTTAATCAGTTGTGAAACTAAGCTCATGCATGTTTGGCTTTGCCCCTTATTTTACCAATTACGAAAAAAAAAAAAAAAAATTAGGCTCATGTTTTTGTGCATGAATTGCACAAAATTCACGATTTACAAGATATACACAGATTTTAGATTTTGAGGTGGACCGGATTGAGTATGGGAAAAATAAAAAAATTAGTTTTTGACAATCCAAGTTATCTTATTCTTTGCTTATTTAGACATTTTAAAAAGTCTTTTTCAAAGAGTGTCCTAAGAGTAGTAGTAGAAACATTTAATCTTATATATATACTAAAAAAATTCTCATTTATTAGGTTTTAAGCCTCCACCTTGGTCCTTGTAATATGTATCTATTACCCCCTAGATAAATAGAACTCTCACTTCATCTAAAATATTTTTCAATTTCTAGAACTAAAATATATATTAAAAATGTTTATAATATAAAAACCAAAATTTTCAAACCCGGCCGGGACATCAATCTAAAAAAAGAAGAGAGTCAAAAATTCAGTCAGAGTTGAACTAAGGTTGATCCATAAAAAGAAAAGAGATAGAGTATTTGACTTGATTTCTGGTATGGGGCAAGCGTAAGTCTCCATACATGGTCTTACAATTTTGAGGAGACCTGTGTTTTTGGTAAAGAGTATCCCAACCTTTTATCTAGGGGTGTCATTGAGCCAACGCTCGGCTCGTTGAGGGCTCATGAAGATTTTTTGAAAATTTTAAAAAAGTTTTGTAGGCAAGGAGAGTTGAACCCAATACCTCTTAGTAAGTATTTGTACAAATTATCACTAAACCAAGTAATAATTTGTATTAGTTTTTTTTTGTAAATAAATAGAGTTATTATAAATGTATATATAAATAATAAAATTTTTATTAAATAATATTAAACGAGTTGAGCTTTGAAAAGATTGAGCTTGGCTCGTTTTATTAAACGAGCTTAAAATAAAATTCAAGATCGGCTCGTTTTTTAAACTAGCCAAGCTTGATCCGAGTTCTTAACGAGTAGCTCACGAACTGTTCACAAGCTAGCTCGGCTCATTGCCACCCCTACTTTTATCCATACCAATTTAAAATTTGAATTCTTGCATCTACATATGCTTTACGGCTTATCATCCAACATTATTGATTATCCAAGAATATTTATCCTTACAAGATGGTCATTGTTGATTTACACGGGATTCCACGTTTGAAATCCTACTAATTTCTTATTCAAATGTTACAATCATCCGCATATTATGTTTTAATATGCTTTTCCTTGATTTCGAGTCTCAAATTCAAAAAATCTTTCTTTTTCTCAAGATATTCGTTTGAAGTTCACATCATTGAATGTCAGTGGCGGAACTGCATTTACTTAGTGGGCAAACTTTTATATGGTAAGTTAATATGTATTTAGTAAATTTGAGGAGAAAATTTTACAATAACCCCACTAAATTGAAAAAAAAAAATTAAAAAAATCACATACTGGCCCATTGATAATTTGGCAAAATAAATTAAGCTAATTAAATATTAATATCTTTTTGCTATATTAGAAAATAATATTAAGTCAACAACATTATTTAATAATATAAAAATTATAATTAATATATATGCATAAAAATAAATTCATATTTATTTTGAATTTTATGAAATGCAAGTTCCCCATTTCATTTACATATTTTATTGATAGTAAAATCAAATTTTTATCATTTGTTAGCAACTTATATGTATTTAAGTTATCTAATTAAAATGTTGAAGCGGTTTCTAGTATGTTGTTTCTAACTAAAAATCAAAATAACCATTCCACCACTAAACTTTATCTATATGTTTATAAAATTAATACTAAGCAATATCAGATAAATTTGATCATATGTATACATGATTTTTATGATATTATTTTTAATAAAACATGCATTGCTTTTATAAAAAAAAACTAATCTCTATAACTATTAACGAGTTTAAAATTAACTAGTTGTATTTAAATTATCTAATTCTATATTGAAAATTTATAATTATTTCATTTTACATCGAATTTTAAATTTATATATATTTACCCACTCATAAAATTTATGAATGACATTTTCTTCTATTATGGACTTAAAAAAGATACTTTTGGAACATAAATCTCAATACACATTAAATGAAAGAAAGAATTATGCATTATATCTCACTTTGATGTGGATTCATCGTCTCCTCTCATATTTTTTTTCCCGAAAAAAAAAATATATATATTAATTTTTAAAATAAATTTATATTTATATGTATTCTACTTGATCACTTTTTGTTTTTTACCAGTACTTGAAATTAATTTTTAAATTCATATAGATTTACTCTTTTTAGGTGTGATCATGAAAAAATTATAGCACTACAAGTTGAATTTGAAAATAATATCATTTTTTTGAGAAAAATATGAAGAAAAAGAAAAAGAGAGATGATGAGAGCTTCTTATTAATTCTTAAAAGTTTTTTATTATTATATTATGGCAAATTTGATATGTATTAATGATTTTTATGAAATTTGAATGAGAATACAATAGAATGTTGTATAATAGAATGATCATTTCATCCCTTGTTTGATTAAAAAATTCTCATTCCATTCTATTTATGTATATATTTAGAAACTTTTCCCTTTTACATGGGTTGATCTTCATTAATTTGGTAATAGTAATACATACTTAATTATCTCTAAAAAAATAAACTTTCTTAATTGTCACTTGTGATAATAAATGAGAATTAAAGGTGTAGTTATAACCACTGTGAGTCAAGTGCCTTTGACCCTAACAGCTCGAACACAAACTAAAAGATTTGAAAATGGATAACTGAGACAGGGACTCTAATCAATGATTCCATTTATTTTATTCCATGCAATAAATGAAATGTAGATTTCCAAATGTTAATTGATCTATTTGATTTCCAGCAAATTAGGAATAACAAGAATATAAAAGGAAAACTAAAAACAAGAGAAATGTTTCAACGTTTCACCCATAAATCATTGAGAGACTATTATTAGAAAATAAAAATTTATACAGAAAAGGTACTTCCAAATTAAAATCTCTTCTTTCTTTGTTACCATTTCAAATCTAATATTCACCACCCCTCCAAAACTTTCTTCAACCCCTTCCTTCCTCCATAAATTTATAAGTCAATGAATAAGGTAAGTGAGCACTAAAGCCACCAGCATTAGCACATATGCTATTCCTTGGTCTATTGATGTACCTGCAACACACAATTCATAATTTTATTATCATATTATAAGTTCCTAGTTTTTGGTGTATGCATAAAGAAGAAAAATGTTACAAACAAACGATGATGGACGATTGTTTAAAGAGAAACATAATAATGAATTTCTCGAGTTGATTCTGAAAAATGACCAAAACATAATAATATTGTTTGAACGGATCAAGTACTCGTTTCGAATATCAACACATTAAATACTATGAAATGTGAATTTTTCTTTTTAAATAAATTCAATTTCAGCAAAACAAACAGACCCTGAAATCTGTAAAATTTGAAAAAGAGAAAGGAAAAATACCATCGCTTATAGGAGCTGGCGCAGGGGATTGTGAACGAGCCATTGATATAAGGGCCAAGAAAATGAGACTAACGAACACAGCCACCAAGCCATATGAAGAATTGGAAACAGCCATTTTATTTTCTCTATCGTTCTCTCTCTCACTTTCTTTCTCTCCCTCTAATTTTTTGAAACTTTATGAGAGAAAGAAAGGAGAGAGGAACCCAACTAGCAGAATACAATGTTGTCTCAATGTGATGGGGAGAGAGGTACGGGTGGTAAAATGTGGAGGGCAATTTCCTTCTTTTTATAAGACATGGATTTTAAGGAGATGCTGTTTTTTTGGGTTGAAAAAACAAAGGGGCCAACGCATGTTCAGGACACACACATACCCATGTGAGCTTTCCTTTCCTTGTTTTCTTTCTAATAACCCAACATTTGCGGTTTCCTAATCGTTCTGCTCAGTTGCCTAGCTGGTATCTTTTGTATTCTTCTTTACTGTCATCATGAAAAGAAATGGTCACAAGCTGTATTAAAGAGAGACACAGATTGTATGTCTAATTATTGCTATAATTTCCCCCAATTTCTGTTCTTAATAGAGGGTACGAATTGTCATTGTAATCTTGGCCATTTATTTTGGGGATTAAAATTAGTTGTTTCCTGACCTGTATGGCAGAACCTATAAGCAAATCATTTACCACTAAGCCAATTAGCCAAGCGCAGAGATTGGCTTTCTCCTGCAAGTTAACTAAGATAAAATATTTAGATATTTGTTAGCATTAATTATTTAACGCCAATTAATGAAAACTTAATTCCTTAATAGAAAGCTTCTTCCTTTCTTTGCTACTGGGATTAAACAGAAATAGAGCAATATCCTCATCACTGCCATTGCATTCTTCATCTTCTGCAATAACAATTTCACCGTTCCAAATACCCAAAGACACCACAAATGGATTAGAGCTAATGCTCACACAAAATAGCTTAGTACAAGAACAGTTATCATCATTCATATCTTCCATAACCTGCAAATCAACAAAATAACACGAGCTTCCAGACATTCTTTCATGCTTAACAAATATTGCAATTGAATCATTATAGACGACAAGTTTTTCTTCATAACAAGAATAAGTTGGTATCTGAAATGCTATCTAACTAAAGAGTATACTTATCATTTGTTGCACAGGATAATTTCATCCAAAGCTCCATAAGCAAACAGTGCATGGCATTTAGGTTGTGGAAGCTCGGGTACTGGCAAACCAACATCTTTGAGTTATGTCCAAGTCTGAGTGCTTAAAAGAGTAAATCACAACCAACTATTTCTTCGTCATTAAGAAATTGTACAGTATCTCCATCAAAATACTCAATTTCCAAATAAATTTTTCAAAACACTCAAGTCTCACTAAATTGTTATCCCAAGGAATTAAAACCTATTCCAAAAACAGAATAAACAAACCGCATACCTTGAATTTCACCAGTTTGAATTTGCGGGACAAAATTGAGTTGCCTGATTCCACAATGAAATAACATGTCCAGTAGGTATAAGTGGACGAGAATGATAACACAAAGTAGGTCATTGCAGGAACCCATCACCTTCAGACCTTAATTGACGTTGTTGGTGATTGAAATATGAACTCTTTCGACAGCCAATGCTTTGCTGCTAAGCAAGTATAATTTGGAGTCATTGGTGTAGAGGAGTCGAGAGTGGTTCATTTGGCCCTATGATTGTTTTCTTCAGTTATACACTCATTTTCTGATTCTAACTGTAAGCTTCTTCCTTTTTTGCTGTTGAGATCAAACAGAAACAGATTCAGTCTGATCTAAAAAATTAAAAGTTCCTCCCTGTTACATCTCTCTACAGGCACACTCTATGGAGCATTGATGAATAAATTTCCATTGCGAAGTCTGTGTTGATATGTGAATTCCTGAGAATTTTTTTTTTTCTAAACTTTCCCTGTCAGAAATAGTTCATATAACATATAAAGTTACTTGAAAAATGGACGTAATATTATACAAACTTAAATATACATCCATAAACCACATAATACAAAATTTACACTTCCATAATACTTAACATTTCATTCAACCGTCATCACATACAGTATATTACACTCTCATCCCTGAAGGTTTAGAGAAGTGACACTAACACCTAAAATTTAAGGTAAACGAGACTCCTCTCCCCTCAATCCGTTAAACTAACATAATATTCTAATTGATTGATGGTCTGCAATGAATTCACAGGTTTTCAGGAAGCTGAACCAGAATCTAGACAGGAAGCCAAATCAAGTTAATGATTTCACAGGCAGCCTAGACAGAATGTCTAATGATTTCTTGGGGCAGCTCAAGGTTGAATGGAATTCATTTACCCATCAGTGACTGTTTCTTGTAACTTTTCTGCAAACTGTTTCAAAAAGATAGAGTCAGGAAGATAAAGGTATCTGCAAAGGGAAATTTCCTATATTTCTTGGTTAGAGAGTTTTAAGTCTAAACCCAACTCTTTAAAAAGAGCTTTTATATGGAAAAATATTAGTAGTATCTTAGAAATAAATATTGGTTGTTGAATTTACAGGAAACAAAGGAATTGAAATCATAAAGAAATAAATAAATATCTTCGAAATAATTGAAGTCATCTTAATCATAAAGAAGGAATTGCAGATGCACAGGAAGATGAGATTGGATATACACCTTGGTTCAACCATTAAAAATTTATTAAAGAATCTCTATTTTACCATAAAACTAATGATTTTTTTTTAACGGGTGCCCTAAGGTCACTTGTTAAGCTGCAATAAATATAGTCTACATTAAAACTTTCTAAAAATAACAATTTATGTATTAAATAGAACTGAAATCATGATCAACTATTGCAATAAATGCTATAAATTTTTTATTTATAAATCTTAACAAGGGCACTTGTTGGAAAAATTCTAAAACTAAAAAGGAAGATTTCCAAGAGTTGATGTCCTCTGCTGGGTCTCAGTAAACGAGCTAAACGGATGTTTCATTGCTGGGGAAGAATCCAAGAACTTTCCTACAGCCATTAGTGCCAGAATGAAGGTCTGATGGTGTTAGACATCAAATCCCATCTATGGGAAAGGAACATATCAGTTGCCCAAATTTGTGTTACATTTTGATGTTAGAGAAAGTTTTTTGTAACAACTCTTTTCATTTTTAAAAATGGTGCTTGCACATCTAGAACTCAAAGTATATGTGTGCATGCAAACCTTCTAAAGCCAATAACAATTTTCAAAAATTGTTACCAGCATAAATTAATGTAAATTGCTACCTGTGACATTAAAGATGTAAAAAAGACCCAGCATCTGCAATAGCATATTCAATATTTAACCAGCAATTAGTTTATTTTCTTTGCGACTCACATTCTTTCACTAACAAGAGGGAGTTAATTTCCAATCTTCCATATCATTTGAAATAAGAAAACAAAACAGCAGTTTATAAAAAGATATATAATATATAAATATGAAAGTTCTCATGGGCACAAAAGAAACAAAAGATCAGATTGTTTGATTTGTATCAAATTTTATTAAGATTTATAAATCAGGGTGCATAAGTCATAACTATGTCTCTGCCCAAGACCCTGATGCTTAAAAACTTGAATAACAAAACATATACTCATTGGCACCACTTCACCATCAATTGATCAAACCGCGTATTCTCACAGCACATGTGCGTAAAAAAACTTACTAACACATTATAATAAATAACTGAGAGAAAATCTTACTGCAAAACAAGTACATTTCCTAAATAAATATAAATGGAAGGTTTACCTAACTGAAATGAGCATCCTCCAGAACTTTTCCCATTGCAAAAAATAATTGGAACAATCTCTCTGTATAATTAAAAGTATACACAATTCTATGAGTTGGAATATACTTCTTTCCTTTCCTTTTGGAATTGAACAGAAAGGCACCAGTCTTCCTGCAGTATCATATGAAACCCACATCCTCTTTCCAGACACCAACCGGCACTTCTACGTCAAATGGCTCACTCCTAATGTCAAGAGTAAATACTTTAAACCAACTACTCTCACCACCGTTAGTATCCTCCCCCACCAGCTAATCAGGAAAACTTAAGAATGTTCCAATTTTGTAGTGTCATGAAGCCTCCTCAACTTCCGAGTCACCAAGAGGAACCAGGCTCTCTGCATAATTAAAATCAATATACGAAAACTCAGATCCATGAGTAGGAAGCTTCTTCCTTTCTATGCTGTTGGGATTAAACAGAAATAGAGCAGCCTCATCACTATCATTTGATGCTTCTTTTGCTTGAATAACTAGTTCATCTTTCCAAAAACCCACAGGCAATTCTTCTATCACAAATGGCTCAGTGCAAACATTCACCTCAAATAGCATACTCCAACAATCATCACCATTATTTATACCCTTCATCATCATCCATAACTCAACGGAATAGCCCAAGCCTTCAGTTTCTTTGTGCTTCATGACAAGCATCGCAACCGATTCCTTATACATTGCGAGTTTCTTCTTATCACTAGAAGTAACCGAATCTGGCAATGCTATCCTCTGAAGCACTTCGTTAGCCATAACAAAGGAAAGGATAAAATCACAATGGCCATTTGTCATCCAAAACAAAGCTCCATTTGCAGTCAGGTAATGCTCTTCAATATCGAAAAAGTCAGGTGGCAAACTGACATCCCCGACATCCTTGATTTCTTTCCAAGACTGACTGTTCAAGGAGTACACCTGAACTTGAACAAGACGATCAGGCACTTCTTCCCCAACATTTTCAGCATCATAAAAGGCATCCTCAGAATCCGAATAGATGTTGCTCATAAAAACGTTAATAGTCACAATATTGTAATCGTCAGTATCGGAATTGAAACCAAATCCAATAGCAAAAGTGCTTAACTCCATACCGGCTATAGCACCCTTTGCAGTTGGAGGGAGAATCTTGACTTCCTTGGTAGCAGGGTTCCAGAGCGAAATACAATCTGAAGAGAACAAAGGATAAGAATGACTAACACAAAGTACGCCATTGCAGGAACCCACGATTTCAAGACCAAAGGTGAAATTGTTATTAGTTGGAATATGAACTGCTTCGAGCTCCGATATTTCACTTCGGAGCGAGTATAACTCAGATTCCTCAAACCGATGGAGGAGCAGAGAGTTGTTGATCTGGGTCGAACGGTGAAGGTGATCTCCGATGAACTCTCGGGTTTTGAGGTGGTTGAACCACCACTTAGATAGGGACCTGAATCGGGTCAGAGATTTTACAGGCAGCCTCGAGAAAATGTCTCTGATAATTTCTTGGGGAATTCCATGATTTAAGGGAATGCCCTTATCATCCATTGAGATTATCACAATGATTTGGGTGTCAACTCAATTTCTCTAAGATAAAGAAGTTTATATTGAAATTTGAAGTTGATTTAAAAAGAAGGGTTTTATAGAATAAAGATTATTTATTACATTATAAAATATATAAATATTTATTATATTTTTTAACTCTGCATTTATTATATTCAAAAATACAATCATTTTATTACTTTTCTTGCCTTTTATTATTTCTACTAATTTTAGGGTTAGCATTAAAGTTAGTGTTACGATTAGATTAGGGTTAGAGTTAGGTTAGGGTTGGGGTTGGGGTTGGGGTTGGGGCTCGGGCTAGGATTAAGGCTAGGGCTAGAGTTAAAAAATATGATAATATAATAAATGTTTTTTATAATTGAAAGAATATTTACACATTTTACAATATGTAATAAATAATTCTTATTCTATACTCACTGAGCATATAATAGAAAAATCTTTTAAAAATTTTGATATCTTGGAGACAAGTAACAATTTATTTTAATAAGTATTATTGTAAATTATCACTAAACCAAATAATAATTTATTTTATTTTTTGTGTATATAAAAAAATTTATTATAAATGTATATATAAATAATATAAATTTTATTAAATAATATTAAACGAGCTAGTTCACGAGCCGAACTTTAGAAAGATTGAGCTAGGCTCATTTTACTAAACGAGCTTAAAATAAATCTCAAGATCGGCTCGTTTTTTAAATGAGTCGAGTTTGATCCAAGCTTTTAAAGAGTAGTTCACGAGCTGCTCACAAGCTAGCTCGGCTCATTGCCACCCCTAGCCATTCATAATATTCAGGCTCCAACTTGATAGGAGTATTAAGGTACAAATCATTCTACAAGAATCATGGACACAAATTACTTCCAAAATTAATGTAAGGAGAACTAAATATTAACTTGATTTTCTTCGTTCAATTAAAATGATTTTCTTTCATAATTATGAGCATAATTGACTTCATTGTATTTAATTTTATTTAAATTATTCTTATTTATCTTATAATTTATACTTTATATAAGTGAGTGTAACCCATTATTATATATATACTAAAACTAAATATTGAATAGATACCCCTTAGACATTGTGTTCGTGAATTAAACCACTTGAAACTCTTGTCTCGTTCTTTTTGCTCTCTCCTCATGATTGATTATCCTTATTTCTCATTTAAAATTAACACCTCATGCTCTAAAAATGACAGGATCTTGTTCAGTACTAGCTGACTCACCCAATTCCAGCTGGCTGGATAGCCAGATTCTAACAACCTCTGTACTAATTACTAAACAGTTCCATATCTGTAAATGTGTCTCTCAAAGTAAAACAGTGTTGTTCCCAAATTAGCCGTTGGACCGACTTTACACAAACAGCCCAAAATAATCACGAAACGGTACCGTTCAGATAAGCTCTAACAAATTCATGCAGACCGTAAACTGTAAGATGAGAGGACAGGAGGGAGAGCAAGAGAGAAGAGAGTCAACGGACAATGGAACTCAAAGCCTCAGGGGCATAAAGGAGAGAAATCTCATAATTTTATATGCTTATTTCATCTTGGGTGATACTGTTTCCACTTGTAACACTTTTTTTACAAGCTGAACTATATTTCTTTAGATTTGCTCCACATCCATTGTTTAAGGAAAAAGCAGAGAAATCAATCAAATCATCATCTGTTGAGTAAGGTAATTCAAGTTTCTATGAAGATTTCTTAAAGGGGAGATTATTTAAGAACTTTCTGTGTTCTCTTTGAAGCAGGTTCTGGGTTAATGCTACCTGAAGAGTTTGAAATGGCCAGTTCAAAATATATATTCTTTTCACATAAGGAATTTGGAATCTGATGGTTTGGTAACAAATTAAAGACAAACTATATTGAGCATGTGTGGCCAATTGTATTGCTCTGGTCTAATTATTGACTGCATATGCATCCTGGAGTCCATAGATAACTACATCCACATCAGGGTCTATAAATTACACAATCTCTTCTACACTCATTCATAACAAGAAAAACAAAGATACTCAATACCCATTCAACATTGAAGACTACACTGCTGGCTCTCTTTGTCTTCCTTTTTGCTTAGTATTCTAAATCATCATTTTAAAACCAAACTTTCTGTATCAGTGAAAAAATAGCAGCGATTTTCACCTATAAGAAGTTTCGTCTTTGATTTGTTACTGGGATTAAACAGACAGAGACTTCCTTCTCTTTGTATGAGAATTTCATTGTTCCACATTCCAACTGGCCACTCCATTCTGGATAACCCCACAGTAAATCTCTTTTTCCATATATTGTCAAAGACCCACAATTCTATCCTACTTCTAGCTGATTTGGGGGTACTGAAAAAGCATAGCAAGTGAATCCTTGAAAACAGTGATTTGTGCACAAGTTTTCTCAGAGAATTTAACCAAACCAACAGGAAGTGGTATTTTGCTAAAAACTTGATTCTTCAGGTCAAATGAAATCACATAGTCATCTTCTGTCAACTTCATTGGCATCCAAAATAAAAACTCTTTGGCCGCCAAAGCAACTCTTTTATAGCCCTGAAAGTTTATATTAGGATCTTGAATTTGTTTCCAGGATCCAGATTTCAACTAGAAAACTTCAATTAGATTTGGAATAGCTAGAATAAGATTAGGGATAAACGAAATAATGCGAACAACTATAAGAGATGAAAAATCTTCTCTGTTTACACCGAAGCCTATGAAGCGTACTGAATTTTCATTCATAATTTGGCTTTCAACAGCTGGGAGAGCTCTGAGCTGTCCCGTGGCTGGATTCCACAGCCAAATTGAATCATAGAAGATGTCACTAACACAAATTATGCCATTGTTGAAGTGGGTTTAACTTACCATGGAGCAAATGGAAAAAGTCAGAATGAAGGCGGTAGAGAATCAAAGAATGGTTCTTTTGAGTAAAATTATGGAAGTGATCAGCAATGAATTTTTGAGTTTTAAAATGTTGAAAACAAGTTTTTCAAACGAAACAAAATCGGGTAAGAGATTTCACCGGCAACCTTGAGAAAATTTCTATGAAGATATCGTGGGTCAATGCTTTATGAGGTTGTTTATCTAAAATCCATCGTCTTTGACCCTTTCCTGTGAAGAGAAAGAAAAGTGAGAGGACTGGATATGTGATCTAGTAGAAGAGATAATGGTATATATAGAGAGAAGGGAGAGATTTCAAACTTCTGAAGGGAGGGAAAACCATTTTATGAACAGAAAAATATAAAAGAGAAGCAAAAGTCACGTTTCATGAAATTCATTTTTCTAGTTCTAGTTTTCCAATGTAATTTTGCTAAGAGTATTTCTTGGAATCCATTGTTGAATTTCCAATTTAATGCTACTTATTGATTTATCACCATATTTTTCAACTTCTTGTTGTAATTCCTTAACTATTTTATGTCAATTCCCAATTTCTTGCTTTCAATACTACCCAATTTCCCACATAAGTCAAAATCATTATGCAGGTCCATCAATATTAGTTCTGAATTAAGTGTGAAGTGATAATTTCCTCAAATTTACACATTCCAAGATTCAAATCCAAGAGAATTATGCCCTGTTTGGTTTAACTTTTAAAATAACTTTGGAGTGTAAATTTTTCTACAAAGTTTTTTGGTAATAGAAGTTTTATTTTTTAAGCCTTAAAAAAATATTTTTAGGCTTTTAGAGTCTAAAAACTACTAAAACTGAAGCTACAAAAAAAAAAATTTAAATTTTTTTTCAAATTGAAAACAAGAGAAACTGAAATAAATTTTAATAATTATTTTATTTAGATAAATATAATTATAATATTTATTAAACCGGTCTTTTTAATAAATTTAATACTTAATATTCATTATGAAAAAATAAAATCAAATAATTCTTTTATCTCACAACGTTTTTACATTAACTGATCCAATTATTTTTTCAGTTTATTATACAATATTTTTTAAACAACTCTACTTAAAAAGTATTTTTACATGCTGTGCTTTTATACACACCTTAATCAAATAGAGTCTATACAACATTATGAGTTGTATCCAAAATTACATATCAGATAACAAAATTTTCATAGTTAAGTTAAATACTAGTTGATTGAGTTCAGCCCCTCTTCAAAATCATAAATCAGATACATGGAGATTATCTGAATGTATTTTGGATAGATAATGAAAGCTATCTGTACGGTGCAACATTTTTATTTGTTTGTTCTTCAAAGAAATAAGTTCATGAATTCATCATCGTATTCTTGTAGCTGGTAGCCTGCAATCAAAACGTACGTAATACACCAGCAACCAGACAGTGAAAGTACTAAGAAAGATTACTCAAGGTAATGGAAGGATTTATTCCTTATCTGGGAAGTGTGTGGCTTCCAAATAGGTGGGTGTAAGTGAAACAATTTGAAAGGACTCGGAATAATCAAAATTGGCCGGGTAGGACTGAGAAAAATAGTCCTATTGTATTAAAGCTTACCATATGAAAGGAAACCAATTTATCAAAACAGATGAACTTTGGACACTGGTTTTCGTATTAGAAAACATGAACAAATGAAGAAGAAAGAAGATACTCTGTTTGCATAAAATTATATTGACATTTTAAATGATTCAGGAAATTATAAGTAGTAACTAATAAAAGATTTATAAGAATTACTAAGGAAAAGGAGAGAGTACTCTTTGAAATACAACATTTTACATTTGGATTAATGTCCTTTAATTTCTGGCAAGGATATTATCACAGATTCAAAATCTTGAGAATAGTTTTCCAACTAAGAGAAATGATTTCACAACCCATATTGCTTTCTAATGTAGCCAGAAACCAAAACTATGCCAATATGCAAGCTTAAGACATCCCATATTGCAGAAAAGAGAAAATAAAGAAACCAAGCATTATTGAAATGAAAGAAACTGAACAAAAAGATCAAAAGTAATTGGCACCACTTCAAAGTATAAGGATCAAACAAGCTGAATTAATCTAAACGGCAGGCTAAGCTAAATTAAGCATGCCAAAGAAAAACTTATTAACTAAACAAGAAGCAACATCTTACCAAACAAAAGCATGTAGGAATAAAAGACTACATCTCATCGTTGATTGGAACCAAGCTCTCTGCGTAGTTATAAACTGTATACTCAAAATCTGCTCCATGACTAGGAAGATATCTCCTATCTTTGCTATTTGAATTGCAGATAAAGAGATAACTTTTGTTTTTGTCCCAGATTCTCAAGATAATTTCATCTTTTCAAATCCCAACTGGAGTCTCTATACTTGCAACTGGCCCAACAGTCAATAGCTTGTTCCAATACTCCCCACATTCACCAGTATTCTCCTTCATATCCACAATAAACCATCTGTTTCGTTTTAGGGTAAATAAACATAGGTAGTGAATCCTTGTACACAGTAAGTTGATCACAGATCTCATTGGAACAAGTACTTGAACCTGGCATTGGTAACTTCCTAAACACTTCGGTACCCAAATCTAATGAAAGCTCAAATTTGGTAATAGCCAAGCCATTCCACCCCTTAACCTTCCAAAACAAAGAACCATTTGCCGTCACTGAATCATGCTCGTATTGCGCATGTGGTACATTTTGATAGCCCAAGTCTTTCCAAGACCCAGTACGGATTGGTACACCCCAGCTCGAATAACAGGAGTGTTATCCTCATCCTCATTTACATTTTCATCATCAGAATCATCCCAAAAATTCTTCACAAAAAGACATAAACTTTATCACCTTGTAACCGATAACGTTGGAAATGTAACCAAACCCAAAATAGTGGGTACCAGGAACCATACCGGGTACACCTCTGAATTTGGATTCCGGAAGCAGCTTGAATTTCCAAATGGCTGGGTTCCATAGCACAAGCGTAGGTGCCATGCAATATAAACTTGGACTAACAAAGAGTAAGCCATTGCAAGAACCAAAAATACTGAGATAATATGGGAAATTATCCATTTGTGGAATTTCAACTTGTTGAAGCGCCGCCGCTTCGTTGAGGAGCAAAGATAAGCCGGTTTTTTAAGCCCCGGTGAGAGCGAAAGAAAAGGAGATAAGGATTGTTCTGGATTGATCGATGGAGGTCGGTGGCGGTGAAAGTTGGAGTTTTGAGAAGGGTGGACCAGGGTTTGGACAAGGATTGGAATCTGATCAGGGATTTCACTGGAAGCCTGGAGAGAATGCCTGTTATCATATCTTGGGGCAGACTGGAATGCAATCCGATATCCATTGGACCCATCACCATTTCTGAATTCTGAGTGAATTGCAGACTTTGCCGCCGTTTGAAGAAGAAAGATTAGAAGGAGAAGCAAGAGCAGAAGAAATTCTGAGGGTTTATTTATGGATTCACTTCACCTCACCAATATGGCAATATACCATTCCATTTTGCTCAGTACTTTCATTTAAAGGAAATGTGTAAAATATTAAAGTTAAGGGTTGAGATTTTATCTAATTCAGACCGAAAACTCATTAACTCTTATTTTTCTCTGAAGTCTCTAAAAGAGCATAAACTCCTCCCTTCATCGCCCTCTCTCATCGTTAGGTAGAAACAATTTAATAAAAATCATGACACAATTTTTAAAATTGATGTTAGTATCAAAGAATCAATACTCAAATCTTTATTATCGAAGACTTTAATCTGAATTTCTGTCAAGCCTAAATTTTCAACACAAATGAAGAAAAATAACATATCAAGGAAGGTTAATATTTTTCCAAAAGCAAGAATCAGAATAGAGTTTGATTTGATCTAATAAAAAGTATTCATGATATAGAATTAAGAACTTTCAGAATATTCCAAACATGTTTAGCAACACCACAGTCTCTCTCAAAATACGCATAGTATTTTCAGTTTTGACAATGCATCAAGGGCATGTTTGAGCAATATTAATATGTGTCCCTATTACACAAAAACAGTGGTAGGGATTCTATCATGACAGCAAAGGCAGAAAAAAAATTTAAATCTGTTATGAATAAGCAATTCCCACACTCATTTAAAACAATCAACCAATCCAGTAGAATAAGAGCTAATAAGTTTATAGGCAGAGGGCACAGATAACATAGAGTACTCTATATTAGCATTTTCTCTGAAAACCCATTTGATAATATAGAGTACATAATTAGCAACTTCATGATTTTTATTAGTATATATATAAATATCAACATTATAGCCCTAATGACGCCAAAGGAAAGCTCCCATGGCAAACTTCCTCTTCTGCTCCACATCTCCTATCACCGGAAGTCCATACTCCGAAAGCAGGCGGTCAAGGTTGGTTTCCGGCATGGTCTCGTAGTCAGTCTTAGAGTATCTTGGGTAGTGCAATGGCATCTGGAAATGCCCACATTTCTCTTGTCTCCTTGGTTGACCCTTCACTCCTCCTGCAACTCTACGAGCAAATGAGTCCATGCTGCACCCTCTTGTATCTCTCCTTTCAGTTAGTGACCCTTTTTATAAGTAGGTGTAGGAGGTGACCAACTTATTCTTAAGAAAACAAAGCGTTTTCTTCTCCACTTTGTATAGTGCAAAAATCTGGGTGAGAATAAACAATGAGCCTCATTATGTTACTGAAGAAATTCAGGGGTCATGTGTCCAGACTCCAAAAGGCTTTTCATATTTAATTAAGTAGTTGTTAGGCCAAAACAAATCTATTCAGCTCGCAGGAGTTGTTGAATCAGTTTACCAACCACAATTTTCTTTCCCAAATACGATTTATTCAGGATGCTACCACATCAGAAGTAATAGGTTTATTTCAATATTCAAGACCTATATACCCTCTTTGCAAGAAAAACAAAATAGTAGTTAGAAATGGATAGTAAAGGACATCACATGTTACAATTAATTTACATATGCAAAATGTCAATGTAATCAGTTTAAATCCTGTATATTAGCCAAAACAGCCAAATCCAACAAGTCCTTAATCAGACAAAAGCAGGAGATATGCAGACTATCATTTGATAATAAACCAAAATAAAAGGTCTAGAGTCTAGTAATAAAATATGCATTGCTAATTGAACAAGCTACTTCAGTATAAGGATATATACATGTGATGAAGAAATCTCGCAACGCATACACCAAAATTTTAAATACCTTCCCTGATAAGAACTACATACGCTTCCCCAAATCTAGATGACCTAATTATAGTAATCACCACAGCATTACTGTACAAATCAGCACAACCCCTTTGATTTTTTGACTGTCAACATAAAATTTCACCTTCCAACATATTAAACTGCAATCCCTTGCAGGGGCATGTCAAGGGTGAAAGTGCGGATCCTCCTTTTTCTTGTAAATCTCAAATAGTTGCTTTGAGTAGCGAGCCGCAAGTGTGTTGCACAGTTCAACTCCTCTGGGATCGAATTTATGTAACTCATTGACAGACTTCTTTAGATCACCATGTGGATCACCATCAGTGAGAAACTCAGCCAAATCACTGCCCCTGTAAGTGTGAAATCAAGAGTTTTTTTTTCCAAGGAGAACATGTACGAAATTGACAAAATCAGTTGAACAATTCATAATATGAAAATGAATACACTTGAAGATAGTGTTAACAGCAATTCACAGTGCATAAGAAAACCTAAAAGAAGAACAAATTAAGCATGGGACCAAATTGGATGTTTGGTCATAAACACTACTACACTAACTGAACAAGTCAACATCCTCACTGCCCAACATATTTCATTAGAGTATGGGCTCAATGGTCACACATTAAAATTTCTGGGTATCAGTGAACCTTATATTACAATGCCAGCTTATGCCTAAGGTAGGAAGATAACTCTAGCTCGAATTTCATCCTATACGAGTACTCAAGCAAACCCACGCCATATGCTATTCACTCTAGATGCAAATTTAGCAAAGAATTATAGCAACTTGCTGGCAAGCCACAATATTCTTCTACATAAATAAGAAATAATATTTTAGAAAACCAACATGGGGTGCAAATAGTTACCTAGCATGCGGATTGATACGGTACATGGAACGGGAACATATAACCTCACTTATCCCGGAACAGCAATGTATAATCTTACTTATCCCGGAACGGGAACGTATAACCTTACCAAGAACGGGAACGGAAACGTATAACCTTACTTATCCCAGAACGTAGTACGATAGGAGGTAGATTTTTTAGAATTGCTTAGTTGGAACAAAGTATGTCAGTTTGGAACATGAAATGCTTTTAAGGATCACATATGTAATAATTTCATATATATTGAATAGTTTTTAGATAATTAAACATATAAGCATAATAGAAAATGAAAAATTGGTATCTATTCTCCATCTGGAAAAAAAAAATGAGAGAAAAACAACATGGCTACATAAGGAAAAGATTTGTAGTTTATAAAAGATTTTGGTTGTGGGTTGTCTAGGTAAGCATTTTTCTTGATGATTTCATGATTTTGTTCGTTCCATCATTGATTTTAATGATTGGAACACTGAAAGTAGAGTTCCAGATCAAAAGAGATCCTTGTTTGGGATTGAAGGACCTAGTTCGTAAGTCAATACATAAGTAGGGATCTCTGGTAACTATGGGTGCAACTCATGTCTACAGAATCAAAATAGCTTTAATTTACTTTGAACCTGCAGAAAGTGAAGCCTCATACCAGGTATATGGAAATAAAACTATGTCTAATTCAAGGTAAAACAATATGCCTCCAGTTAAAAACTATTTCAAGCTGGAGTTTCTGCAAATACATCTAGGAACATCAGCAAGTCCAGAATGCAGGAAAATTTGAACCAGAGATGTTGCTAGATGTATTTGCAGAAACTAAATTAGGAGAAGAGACTACAACAATTCTAGGGTGATGAAGGGGAAACTAAATTTCTCATCCAATGATGCCTAGAATTGTCAAAAGCTCTAACTATGACTCCTACTCATTAGGCAATGATGACACAGGATATTATTGGTTTTCTTGTTTTGGGGTTGGGAGAAACCAAAATTCGGAACACAATTACTAGCAAGTTGAAGAAGAAATTCCTACAACTTAGAGTAAATTTTGGTTAATGTATTAGTTCACTAAATTAAATTTTGATTAATGTATTAGTTCACTAAATTAAGTATATGTATTCAAAATTAAAAAAGCCATACAAAAGATCAAGTGGATGCAAAGATCATCTAATGAGTTCAAGTGGTCAGCACAAATACATATAATATAATTTCAATATTAGATATAAAAATTATATAAATGTTTTTTTCCTTTTTCTTTTTTTTTGGGGGGGGGGGGGGGGGGGGGGTGATGGGATTTGGTTGTCCCGTAACATCAGAACTACATTAGGGGGAAATAGAATTAAAACATTCCAGTTAAGACCCATTTGAGTATGAAGTTGAACTGAAAACAAGGGAATTTCATAGGAAAAAGCAAGATGATCTTACGTCATCTTCCCGAGTTACATTTAATGAAGATAGGATCAGATTCTGAACTGAGGTAAAGAAATAACCAGACCAGAAATCAAACAAAAAGATGGGGAAGCACTAAATCTCTGACTATAACAAAGAAACTGTGTTGAAACATGTGAGCTTATGTACATTCATGCATATGTATCATCACAACTTTCTTAATTGTATACCTGAAAGCATCAAACTTGTTAAATCCTCGATGGTTGTAGACCAATGTTCCCTTACTGATCTGTTCATCAGAAGTTTGCTGTCGATAAAGAGCACAGACAGCCTTCATGCACAGTTCAGGATCCTTACCAAATGCAGCAAGCATGTCTCCCTCAAATTCCCACTTCTTAGAATCTCTCTTTCTTTTAAATTTAGATAAAACCTCACCTAACTCCATATTTCCATGTGACACATCTTGTGAGTTACTAGATACTTTTTCACTATCAGAAGCCTCGGAACTATTAACAATAAATCCACCCAAGCTTTCACCCTCACTTTCTGAAGCTTCCTCTTCCAACTCATTATCACTAACATCCACATTCGTAGGGATACCTTGATCATACTTGGATTTACTAGGTAGAGTCAAACCTTTTTTGTCTAGCTCACCTTTTCCTTGGCATTTTCTTAGACGCCGCCTTGCAGGTGTTACACCAGTGACATTACCAACATCAGAAGATATAGCTGCCACTGAACAGCTATTCAAGTCAGAACTGACTTGGTCAGGTTTTAGTTCCTGCATACGCATCCTCATGAGCTTACTGATTGGAACATTATCATCATCACTCTCAGAGTCACTTCTAATAACATTAGAAGTTCGTTTTCTTTTAGGTGTTGCAATAGATGGGTTATTCCATCTGTTAAATTCCATCTCTTCCTCATCATTGCAGTCATTATGACTTCCCTGCAGACTCTGCTCAGACATCAATTTTTCTTCAATACCACCAGACTTTTGCGTCTCACAATATGTTGAAACACAGGCTCTTCCATTTCCCTGGTTATCAGGTATCGGCAGTCTAACTCGGGTAATATTAGATTCATCATCACTGTCAATGATATCAATTAACCCAGGAGAAGCAGGTTTTGCACCACTAGGTGTAGATGGAGCCACCATTTTGCACGAGCTCTTCGCTTCTTTAAATGTCAATTGTTTTCTAACTTGTCTGCCAGGTTTCACTTCAGAATCTAAACAGGGAGTTTTCTTGTACAACATGTCACTGGAAGGTGTTCCTGCCACAAAACACAAGTTCAATGGTGAAATCGTCAGAGACCTACCTTCTGCAACATTATTACTTTTAATCAGCTAGTAAACCTTCTTCACTGACAAAAGAAATTTACAGGGAAGTACAAGCAAAAGAAAAAGTTGTTAACTTCTGGTGGGCAAATATATACTATACATACATTTGTGCTTGACAGTATGTATGCATGCACTAGCCATTAGCACCTCAGCACATTTCCGGAGTCAATTTTTAAAATTGTCATTATGCTTTTTTATTGTATATTAATCTTACATTAAATTATTATTTTCATAGGAATCAAAAAAAATGGAGAAGGGGAAAGTGAATTAAGTGAAAAAATCTAGAAAAACGTGGTAAGAACAGTAACATTTGAGTTTAAATACCTTTATTGAAAAATAAATTGAAATTTTGATATGCTGATATCATCCAGATACAAAATTACATACTTATCACTCTTTTTTTTTAATATAAATAGATAAATATTGCAAGTGGAAAGTAGAAAGTAGAAAGGACATATTTTGGACATCAACGTCAAAAAATCATATTTAAAACTGCCAAAGTTCTCTTAATTAGTAGTATACACGTATACACCATTAAATTCTATTAACTAACAGTTCATACACATAATTTATTCGTCCGTGTTTGTCTGTTATTCGTTCATAAATATTATGACATAACTCATAATTTATTTAATGTTTTTACAGAGGATCTTTATGATACACATAGAAGTAGCTTGCAGAGGAGTTGGCAGAGATTAGCCTTGACATTACAAAACCTTCTGAGATGCCAAGTATTCGGTCCATCAAGATTTGTGTCTTTTCTTGTAGTATAATTCAAACCTACAAATAGGTGGAGATACATTCCCAGCTACTGTCCCAATTCCCAAATTATTTTGAACTCTAACGGGCTTAATTTTCTAGCCTTGCCACTGGGGACATGTGGATGTTATATAAACCAGAACTCATAATCACATGGTTGTAGGCAGGCAAACAATTTTCTAAGGAACTCTTAGTTTAAGGTGGATGAAAGAAACTATGAGGAGAAAAGCGCACTCCATTATACAAAATTTGGACACAGAAAAAAGTTAATGCCATAATTAATTTGCTCTACTATATATAGACAAATATTCAATTCCTTTACCTGGGGAAACACAAGAAGAACTATTATTGACCAAATTTCCAACTTTCTTCTGGTTCTGCAGAGAGTTCAAATCAGTTACAACGTGTGAATAGTCTTCACTTTTAATCCATTCACTTGCCTTATTCCTTCCATTTTCTTCATGAGAATGCAAATTTAGTGATTCCGATTCCAAATTTACGTCTTTTCCCAACAGACATTCAATTTTTAGATTTGAAGTTCCATTCAAATGTAAGATCTGTGATTTCAATTTCTCGAATTTGTCCTTCCAAACCTTAATCTCGTTCCCAGCCTTTTTCTTTTCACATTCCAAAACCTTGTTTTCAACCTTAAGCTGGAAAACCTCATCTTCCTCCTCATTGTCCACTGTCAGATCAATAACTCTTTCCATATCTTTCCCTTTCTCACAAGTAGACTTGTCCTTTTCTTTGAGTTCTTCATTCCTTCCCTTTAAAACCATTAGCTCATCCTCAATTGCAAGCTTTTCTACTTCAAATGCCTTAAATTTTGCCTCAAGCGCATTGTTCTCACTTTTTATCTTTTGAAGCTCGAGTTCTAACTCAACGCACCGTATTTCAACTTTTTTGCTTCTCTCTTCCAATGCGCTACATTGACAATCCTCCAATTTTTTCTTGCAAACAAGTATACATTTTAGCACTTCTTTCTCTTCTTCCACTTCCTCCATATTGATATTCTTACCAAACCTCAGAGTTCCTATACCATTCAATAGTCAGCAAACCCTGATTCTTCCTACAAAGCCTCAGGATGAAATTCCTGTCAGAAATACTGTCAAATGTTAAAACCATTACAAATTAGGCATTCATTGAGAAAAAGAAAAAAGAAATCATTGGCAAAGGCCTATCCAACATAACAATAAAGCGCAAAGAAAGGTAAATGTGATCAATCAAGTGAAGCAACTGTTCCCCTGGTTAAGCCGAACTCCTTCCCTCTTTTCTTCTCATACTTCCTTTAGTTTCTTTTTCCTTTTCTACTTAATTTCCTTTCTGTGTTTCATGTTTCTTAATTATTTTGGTTAACGGTTTTAGAGCAATACTCAAAGTTATCACTTCCCTTTTCCTCCTCTTCTTTGCAAGCAAGCATAAGAATAAGTCTTACAAAAACCCAACGCTCCCTACTCACCAAAAAGAGAGAGAGAAAAAAAGGGCAAAATTTGATTCCCAAAACCACTCATACAAACCTAATGCAAATATGCAACTCTTGTTCGAATTCTCCCAAACAAAAAAGCAACTAAAAGAACATATTAACATAAAAATATCATTTTTTTCGTGTCATCCTTTACTTTCTCAGCTACCACCAAACAGAAAACGAAAACGAAATTCAACTAACTAAAACTACAAAAAGTAGGGTAAACTTACAATAGAATGGGGACTATCTCGTCAAAAGCTCGCAAAGTTTGCTACTATCACTGTTATTGCTAGGTTTCTTTCGGTAGTTTCCTCCGTAAAAGTGTTCGGAGGACAAATCGAGTTCAGGTTTTTTTTGAAGACTAGAACCAAAATAAAGTGAACCGCCGTCAAGAGCGGAAAGAAAAACGTAAACCGCGAAACATAGTGACGTCACTGAAGCGTACGAGCTTTTTATATGGGCAAATATCACTTTGTATATGAGTGAAAATCACTTTTTGTTTTGGTGTGTTATCTTTTTGGCACTCGACCCGCTTTTAACAATTATGTTATTATCCAATTTTTTTGTTTATATTTTTTTAACCCAGCAATCAATTATCAAAAACACTAATAATTATATGTAATGAGTACACAAGGGTCTCGTTTGGCTATGCCCGAGACATGGGTCCCAAGCCCTATGAGCCACTGAGGCTGCATCACGAACAGCGCGACAGCTAAGAAGCTACAGATTCAGAGCTTTTGAGCCTCCTCGCAGGCTCTTTTTTGTCCCTCTTTTGCCCTTGTCCTTTTCCTTTTCCATGCCAACCTTGTCCCAGTCTAAAAAATTATTTCTACCTTGTCCTTGGCCCAATTTGAAAAATTAGACCGTTCTGCTTGCCAATTGTCTGAATTTGTTTTTTTTCTTTTGTCTTACCCTTGAGAAATTTTTAAATTTTTTTTTATTCTTTACCTTTAAAAATTAAATTTAACCTTATCGTTTTAAGATTTTTTTTTAACCTTTTTTTCCCTTCAACTTTATCCTTCCTTGTTACACTTAAGAATTTTTTTTTATCTTTTTTGTTCTTTAACTTTTTAAAAAATTAACCTTATCCCTCCAGCTTATTATCCTTAAAATATTTTTTTATCTTTTTAATTTTTTAACTTTTTTAATAATTTCAACCTTATCCCCCTAACACTCACAAATCTAACCTTTATCTTTTTTTTCTTTTTGCCCCTTCATCAAACAAAGCAAAATTGAATTAATAATTATGTTAAATTAAATTAAAAATCAAAACTGAATTTATTTTAAATTAAATTTCAAATAAAAATCATAATTGATTAACAATTACTTTAATTTAAATTAAAAATCAAAACTGATTAACAGTTAATTTAATTCATATTAAAAATAAAACTAATTAACTATTACTTTAATTTAAATTAAAAATCAAAACTAATTAATCTAAAATTGTTTAATTTGTTTATTTTTAATATGGGAAATAGTAATGTCATTTTGGTAGTTTGCAAACAAAACAACTTATTTGAACAAAGTTTTTAGCCCAACCAACAGATAGCAAGTTGAGACAAAATGGTTGCCGAGACGCTAATCCAAACACGCTAATCCAAACGCACCTAATGTTTATTCTTCAACTAGAAAACGCAAAAGAAAACAAAAAACACTAATTATTTCCAAATCTAACTAACTAAGAGCATTGTAATATAATTTTTAGTTAAATCTAGTTGTTAGGTTGAGGAAATATAAACAAAAAAAGAAAGATTGGAGACCATTTTTTGGTTTGTTTATTTGTTGTCAAGTGTAATTTTATGTTTTTATTAGTATGATAATTCGATGTTAATTTTAAGAAGAAAATAATAAAATATTAATTGGAGAAAAATGAATAATATGACAATTGTTGTAACCGCAAATGAGTTAAGTGACACAAAAAATATCACAGGTATGCAAAGTGATTTTGGTTCATATTACATGTGATCAAAGTGATATTTGCCCTAAGCTTCTAATTCAAATTTTAGATTAAGCTCAAATAAGTAATGAAAATTCTATTCGAATCTATTAGATTCGAATTCCACCCCAATGTACGAGTATGGGGTGGCAACAAGCCAAGCTTGAGCCTAACCCCAAGCTCAAGCTCAGCTCATTAAGTGTTCTTAAAAGTTTTTATAATTTGGAGTTGAACCAAAGATTTACTTAGGAATCATTTCAATAAGTTACCACCAAACTAAGTTACAACTTATGTTAGTATTTTCATATAAATATATTTATATATAAAAAATGTATTAAATTATACTAAATGAACCGACTCACGAGCTTATGAGCTGAGTTTTGAAATAATTGAACTTTGCTCGTTTTACTAAACGAGCTCAAAATAAAGCTTAAGATTGAAAAATGAGCCAACCTCGATTCAAGCTATTAACGAGTAGCTCACGAATTATTCACAAGCTAGCTTAGCTCATTGTCACCCCTATGTGCAATCAACCAGGGGTAAGTGAGTTTGGCATAAATTTCACCTGATTCAATCAAATTAGGTTGATATAAATTCCATGTCAATTTTGAATTAGTCAAATGGTCAGGTGATAAAAAATAACACATGCTTAAAATTCAGGGGATGGGTTGGATTGGTCATGTTTGAATTTTGATGGAACTATATAGTGCAAAATAATCTAATACCTATTTTTGGTAAATAAGATTGTTAAAAACAAAATAAAAAAACCTCTAAGTTATATAATTTTTAAATTAAAAAATATAAATTGAAATTTTCACATTACAAATTTAATAAACAATAAAATAATAATTAATATGAATAATATTTTATTATAAATAATAGATATTCAATATAAGTATAATTTTATATTTATTTAACATGAATATAAATCTAAACTAAATACGATAATATTAAAAATCAATATGATGAGTAAGTTTATTTTCATGCATTAAAAATTTTTAAACCAAATTTTATTTAAAAAAAGAATTCAAAATATCTGTATATAAATCAGGATTGATCATATGTTTTCGAATTGAAATTTTTTTTTCCATCCAGGATAATTAAATTGACCCGAGCGAAAAAAAAAAAAAAAATCACACAATCAAAACTTCAAGCGTAATCGAAATTTCGGGTTTCGATCGGGTCCGTCCGAATTGGTCGGATAGTGAAAGGGTGGGGCCCACCAAATAAAAATTGTCAACAAGTAAGCAATCACTTTTTCCCGGTAAACAAACGGCATACACAAAGAAAATGCTCGCACTTATCAGTGAAAACCCCATGCTACTGCACAATCGAACATTACTTTCTTCTTTCCGCAGAGGAAAGATGAAGCCCATGGGATACAAACGGGCCATCCATTCGCAGGCGGAGGATCTCGAGATGAAGGACTTTATGGACTACCTGGATTCTCTGAAGAACTACGAGAAATCTGGGGTACCAAAAGGGGCGGGTACAGATTCCGACGACGGATTCGATCTAGGTCGCATGAGACGTTTAATGGAGCGGCTCGGTAATCCTCAGTCTAAGTTCAAGGTTCGACCGGACTTGCACTGATTCTTTTTCAACTTAAATTGCATACTGCCACTGGTGTAATTAACTGGCTTGGCTTCCATTGTAGGCCGTGCATATTGCTGGTACCAAGGGAAAGGGATCAACAGCTGCATTTCTTTCCAATATTTTAAGAGCAGAAGGATACTCTGTTGGTTCTTATACTAGGTATTACCTCATTAATTATTTCTTCTTCAAACTTAACTATTCTCAGTTTAGAGAAGTTCCATATCTGCATCTTGGTTGTAGTTTCAAGTTCAGATGTAATTTCATTTCAACATTGATATCATTAACAACAGGATTTATGATTTTCAAGCAGCCCACATATCCAGACTATTAGGGAACGTATATCACTGGGAAGGTCTGGGGAGCCAGTTTCAGCTAAGGCAATAAATTGTCTTTTTCATAGGATCAAGCAGAATCTTGACCAAGCTATAAAACAAGAAAATGGTTGCATAAGTCATTTTGAGGTACCAACTTCTTGAAACTTTTGCCTATTACTATTTACGTAGTTGTTGAGCTTTCAGTTGAAGAAAGAAAAAGATTTGATTATGGCTGATGAAGTATAGATTACTTAAGGTGTCATGCACACTTATGTTAATTTTTATGGAATCTTACGGTACCAATTCAGAGTTTGGAACATTGATTTATTGAGCTTGCCTTCAATGTTTACTACTTTACAAAATTTTGTGAGTTGATTTGTGGTGTCTTCAGGTTTGAGTGCGTAATATAGAGTAATTTTCTAAATTGAAGTGTCATGCTAACAAGTTTTGTTAACTATTTTCCTTTACAATGTTCATTTAAAGATGAATGTTCCAATTACATTTTGTGCTCTGGGAATAATCTGGTCATTTTTTCTGCGTATTCATGGCACAATATTACCAACTTGGTTCTGGTAATTGCACTCACTGACGGAGGAGATTTCAGGTTTTCACTGCCATGGCTTTCCTTTTATTTGCTGAAGTGAACGTTGACATTGCAGTTATTGAGGTGAACCCATTATCTTCTTCAAGGAACTCTTTCTTTATACACTTGATATTGATGATTCTTCTAATTTTGGTTTTGCATCTATTTTCCATTTTGTACTTGGTTCACTTTTTTAATCAAATAGGAATTTGGAAGATGGCCAAAATAATACTGTTTCCACTAATTTCTTGTGATAGGCAGGGTTAGGGGGTGCACGTGATGCAACAAATGTTATTTGCAGTAATGGACTTGCTGCCTCAGTCATAACCACGGTAGGTGAGGAACATTTGGCTGCTCTTGGGGGTTCTCTGGAAACTATTGCAGTGGCAAAGTCAGGGATCATAAAACAAGGCCGCCCAGTTAGGTGATTTTCACTCTATAAATCTGTTATGTTTGCAGAAATTTATGATTAAACTATACAAAGATGCCTCCTTGTGTCATTAAATTGTAATTGAACAATATCAGCCGTGGTGCTCCAATACGGTATTTTTGCTCTTTTTTCTTCGTCTACAATTTTTTGCTTGATAGGCATCACCACTATTATGGTCTTTATCTCTTCTCTCTACCACACACACGCACTCTTTTCCCTTTGCTTCCCTATCCTTTTTGAGTCTCTTGGCGTAATTACTAATTCTTGATGTTCCTAAATTGGGCTTCATATTTTACAACTGTAAGATAATTAAGCAAGACCAATTAATGATTGTTGCTCAGTTGATCCCCCCTTATTCCACTTCTATAACTGTTAATATGAAGTAAAACAAGTTGAAAGTTTCAGGTAAGTGAGACTTGTGATTGTGCTGTGTCAGTTACGAGGCAACAATGTCTTATGATGGACATTAAATTAGACCTTTCCTCCTCGGCTGTATTGTAGTAAAAGATATAGTATTATAATTTGCTTTCAATTGTCTATATGTAATAAAATAATGTATACAATAATAATGTTATGTAATAAAATAATGTATACAATAATAATGATATTTTACTGGGTTTAGTTACTACTCCATCTGTTTTTCTTGACTCAACTAGCAAATTTTTTTTCAGTTGGTGCTGGGTGGGCCATTTTTTCCACATATTGAGTGCATTCTTCGTGATAAAGCTGCATCGATGGGTTCACCTGTAGTGTCAGCATCTGATGCTGGGAATAGAAGTACCATAAGAAGTGTCAGCATGCTCAATGGTAGACCTTACCAATCTTGTGATGTAGTAATAAATGTTGAGAGAGACTTAAAGCTGGTAAGAACTTGAAGCATATATAGATCTGATGATGTTTCATACCTATTTATATGTTGGTCATACTGACATACCTTGGGAGTGGAATATCTATATTTTTGACTAATTATTTGCACCAAAGGTGGTATAGTTGACACACTATATAGTCTTATACATAACACTGTCATGCACTGTCCAAGCAGGATTAACACTTGTTCAAAGTGGTTTTACTTGTATGCTGAATAAAAATCATATATTGTAGGACTTTGGAAAAGTACAGGAGTTCAAAAGAAACAAAACAAGTAAATTTTATTACAACTCTGTTTATTCGATCCCCTGTCTCGTTGTGTCAACTCCCATTGTTGAAATTTGTGTGTGTCTTCATTTGTATGCCATGTTGTCATATATGGCTTGTACCTTGTACCATGTATTGCATCATCTGCCAAGGTTAAAATGTTTTTGTGCCCCTCTTCTGTGGCATGTTGTCTCATGTGTAATGTGCATGTTCTCAGATTAAGCATGCTACCATAATTGGTTCTGGTGTGAAGTTTTCATTTTGCTTCTATGTCATTTATCTTAGAACTTATGGGTATACCTATCCACTCAGTTTTGTGAATTACCGGATGTGAAACTGAGAATGCTTGGAAGTCACCAACTTCAAAATGCAGCAACTGGTACTTGTGTGGCACTCTGCCTTCGCAACTTAGGTGAGGAAGTTTATGTATTCTACTTGGTTTTAGTATTTACTTTTTATTTTTTTGGTACTTAAAGTTAAGACTTTAGTGTATCAAATAAAAAACTACGTAGTCTAGATGTGAGGTTTGCATCTATACAAAGATATTGGTTTATACATTTGTGCTTTTTCCGTGGCATGCCTCTCACTAAAAGCCTTTATATCAACTTTGTGTGGTTATTTGTATTGATCTTTTAAGAGATCTTCTATTCTCAGTTCGTTGTTTCCTAAAAATATTAAGCAGTGTAATGCATTACCTCAATTTCGTTAATTATTTTATTTAATATTTTGGCATTTCTTCTTCCCTCAATTATCTTTTTGTGGATTGTAGGATGGAAAATTTCAGATGGGTCTATTCGGGCTGGTTTGGAGCATACATACTTGCTTGGAAGGAGTCAGTTCCTAACATCCAAAGAAGCTGAGGCATTAGGACTTAATGGAGCAATGATCTTGCTAGATGGAGGTTGATTGTTTTTTTCTTTTTCAATTAGTGTTGCATACTTCGTGGATTTCTGTCTGTTTATTAGGTTGTAATTGCTGTTCTCTTTCTAGGATCTTGCTAAAGAAAATCATTGTTTTACCGAATGTTTGAGGGTATGTTAAAAGGAACTTCCTAGATCTTACTGGTACTAGAAATGATTTGTTTTTCCCCTTTAGATCCAGTTCTACAATATTGTTCAAGAAAATCCTGCTCTGTATATAGAATGTTTGAGGGTATTATAAAAGGAATGTTCTAATTTTACTCGACTCTTTACATAGTACCAGAAGCTCTGATAGATTCTTGGATAAATTTGCAGCTCATACCAAAGAATCTGCTAAAGCTTTGATGAACACAATTAAGATGGCATTTCCTGAGGCTCGGTTGGCTCTTGTGGTTGCAATGGCAAGTGACAAAGACCATGTAGGTTTTGCTAGAGAGTTTCTTTCAGGTATGTTCTGAGGCTTTTTAGCATTATTGGCTTTCGTTCTTAAATTTTATGTAAACTAATCTGCTCAATACTCATTAGTGATATGAGGAACATTAGAAGGTTAAACATGAACTTGATATGAGGAACATTAGAAAGTTAAACATAAACTTTTATGTCTGAAAACCTATTGATATCACCAACTATTGACAACGTTTTGTAATTCCAGTAAGCTTCTCGTTTTATTGACCATGCTTTGAAACCATTAATTCTGATTCAAATGGTGAAGCTTGCAGTGCATGTGGGTTACTGGATGGGTAATACTGGTTAACCATGCTTTTCCCATTGACTATTTAGGATCATGCATATTAACCTTGAGTTGTCTCTTGCTAACAATAGGCTGAAGGACAGATCTAATTTGTATCACCACATTTGTTCAGGTAGAAATGTAGAGACTGTGTTCTTGACAGAAGCCAATATTGCTGGAGGTGTAACTCGAAGAACTTCAGCTGCTATATTGAGAGATTGTTGGGTTCAAGTATCCAAAGAACTGGGAATCAGTAGTCTTCATGATGGAATGACAGAATACAAAGAGTTGTTCAAAGATCAAGTATCTTGCTCATCAAGCAATTTGGCACATAGAACTATATTGGCTACAGAAGCTTCATTAATGCTTTCCTTGAAAAATGTTAATCAGATTCTTAGAAGTAGAGTAGGAAACAAAATGGGGATTATTGTTGTCACTGGATCTCTGCATATTGTATCTGCAGTTTTAAATTCTCAAGTTGGGTGAGTGGTGCTCTGTCACGAGATCCGTTTTGTGTACTGGTTTCTGATACAACTTTACCAAATCGAATTCATGTTAAGTTTGTATCAAACATAGCACCCGCCTATTTGAAACTGAACTACGTTGTCTGGTCTATGTTTTCTTTTCCACGTTTTTTAATATATGGACTAGCTTGTATAAGCTCGTGCACTTATTGTTAGTGGATGCTGACGAACAGTGCTACAAGTTGCCTGGCTATTGGGCTTGACTCCATTACGAAAATCCAATGACTCATACTTCTTGATCTGGAAGGCTGGATTCTTGTCATTATCAAGAAATAGGGCCTAGGTATGAAAATTTGATCTTAGCATAGAAAAGAGGCTTGACGCTTCACAAGTTGAAAGGTCCTCTCATCATTTTATGGGTATCACTATCAAGAAATAGGGCCTTGGTATGAAAATTTGATCTAATAAAATACTCAAACAAAATCTGCCACAGCATAGAAATGAGACTTGACCCTTCCCATGGTTGAAAGGTCCTCTCATCATTTTATGGATCCCAGCACTTGTTACACAAATTGCATGCAATTCTGCCCCCACATTCCATATCATATATTGTCCGCTTTAGTGGCATTAGGCCTCACGGGTTTCTTTTTGGAAAGGCCTTGGCTTCCCAAACCGCGAATATAAATTAAGAAAAGTTATCCTTTATATGACCAAGATTACTCTAGCACACAGCCGATATGGAACTTGGTTCTCTTATTGTCATATTCACCATCACTGATTTAAGGATTGGGCCTCACAGATTTCTTCTTGGAAAGGCACACGTGGCCTCTCAAAATGCGTTTAACAAAGTAAGGAAAGTCACCACTTGTATGTTCAAGATCATTTTAGTACATAGTTGATGTGGAACTTGGTCATCTGTTTGTCACATTTACCCCCAATCATTTAAGGCCTGGTCCTCACGAGTTTTTTTTGGAAAGGCTCACATGGCCTCTCAAAACGCGTATAACAAGTAAAGCATGTCAACTCAAGATCACTCTAGTACACTATCAATGTAGAACTTGATCCTTTGACCGTCACATCCATCCCCACTCATTTAAGGGTCATGGTCCTCGGTGGCACATGCTAGTACCCCCAGAGTGACTCTAATACCAACTGTCATGGGTTGACTTTACTAGCACACAAAGATGCTGTCGGTGAAGCACTTATTATCCCTTCGTGTGTAACAAGTTAGCTTCTCAAATATCTCTCAAGTGTCAACCTGCAAGGCTAGTGCGCAACAAAGTAAGGAAGCAAACAACAAGAAAACAACTATCACATAACTTGCAAGAAAGGGCTTCAACTTCTCATAATTGAAAAGAGGCCAACATTACAAATGCTAGCAAAATGCTTACAAAAAGCTATGGCATGGCTACAATGTAGGCAATAATGACTTAGTGTAAGGGAAGTCACAAGCAACATCAACACATTTGAAAGGCATCCGACAAGCTTGTGTATAATTTTATTTTTATTGACTATTCGCCCTTCCCTAAAAAGCTTTTTACATCATAGTTGTTCTGGTAGGAGGAGACATCATTTTCCAGTTGACATAATCCTATGTCAAGCTACCCTACAATGATGCCCATCACAAGGCAAGCGACTATATGTGACATGCACTAGACAAGCTTGAATTGTGATACTTTCCCTCCTTTTTTATGCCTAAAAGGTGTTTGATGTAATTTTTCCATAGCAAAAATTACGATAAAATCTGTTCAGTTATTCTAAATGACAAACAATGGTTTACAATTCAATTCTATCTTATCAAAAGCTTAGCAGAGCCATAAGATAATGGTCATTCTATTCTTCTTAAAATTAAAAGAAACTGTTATTTTTACTCGCGCTAATAACATCTTCTAGTGAATCTTGTTAGTGAGTGAAATGAAGCTATTATTTTCTTGGAGATAGAAGCATCCAAATCAAAAGGTAAAAATGTAATCAATCTCGGACAGCCTGAATTCAGAAAGGAGAAAAGAAAATGTAGTTATGAATTAGTTGAAAAGATAAAAACTGAGGAAGGCCTATTGGGTTTCAAGTTTGATTTGAACTTTGAAGAAATGACCTATGCAAAAATGGTAGGGAAGCAGTGAAGGTCCACATATGTTGGAAACATTCTCAGGAGAGAGAGTGGGGCTAACTGGCTAACCACTTAAATTTGAAGCTAACCCTTGTATCTCACTTGTCACCATCAAAACAAATTCAAATTTTTGTTTTACATGGAAGGATTGCCAACAATGACATTCAAGGCTGTGCTATTGCTAGATGCTGAGGATGGGTACAACTTTTTTCACCTTATAATAGCTATCTCTATGCCGACATATATATAATCTGTCTTTTGGGATTTTAATGTAAAGCTGAAGAGGCATGCATGTTACACATTTGAGGGAGAGAGGAGGGGCTCACTCACTTTGTCCCATTTTCTTCAATTACCAGGCAAAGTTGATGACAAAACTTATGTGATGTTGTAAATGGTGGGCACTAAATATGGCAGGCATATTTGAACTTTTCTGAATATGAACAAAAAAAAAAAAAAAAAAGGCTAAAAGAACTAGTGAATAGAAGACAAAATTTTCTTTCTATCCAGAATTAATAGGGAAAATGGATTGTAAATTATTCTTTAGGATTGTGCTTTTGACCTACCTTATTGTAAATTTGGACTATTTTCAATTTGGCAGCCAATTCTATCATGAAGAAATAAACTTGGTATCATGATGTCTCTCTTAAGGTTTACTGAAACACACGAAAATTTAAAATTTAGAGAATATGACCCTCTCATCCCTTGAATGGTTGGAAAATTAACATTATTAAAAATAATTTCAAGAAAATATTAAAACTCCCAATTTTTTCTTCAAAGTATCAAAATGTACTCCTATTTTAAATTTTACCATTATTCAATTGAGTACTAAATACTTACCTTTTCTATATTGTTCCCTATTTTTATTTATTTTTTCTTAATAGCAATTCATTATGTTAAACATATATTTTTTAAATTTTAATTAATTCTTTCTAATAAAATAGAAAATAAAATAATTTACACATATATGAGTAAACTAATATTTCTTAGTGATACCTTAAAATGAAGAATAAAATTTATAATACCACTTAAAAATTCATATGTTTTGACTTTACAGACAAATAAGTCATAATTTTAAAATTTTCATTCAAATAGGTCTTAAATGTTAAAACAAATTATTTACTCTCCACTTTCACCTTTGTATTTTTTAAAATGTTTTAGGTTCAAAATATTCGTTAAAATTTTCAAAATATTCATATAATAGATATATGAAATTTTAATAGAATTATTAATGAAAGAAAAAAAAATTAAAATTAATAAGATATTTTCATCCTCTTACTTCACAATAATTTTTTCTTGAAAAGAAAGATGTTATTTAGATTAAATAGCACTCCTTTTCCTTGAGGTTTACTGAAAGGATCATAAGGTCTAATAAAACTTTAGCGAATCAACACTTTTCTCTCTTGAATGGATGAAAAGCTAAAGTGTTATAATATAATTTTGAATAAAATACTAAAAAGTCCTACTTTATTTTTAAAATATCAAGAAATCCTAATTTCTTTTATTTTTATTTTTTTACTTTTCTCTTTTCAAATGAATCCTAAATTTTTTTTTTCTAGTTTATTTTCTTAATATTAATACAGTAGGTTAATATCAATTTTTTTTAATATATTTTAACATATCATTTTTAAGAAAATAGATAATAAAATAGATGCCGCATGTAATTGTACTTTAAAAAGACATACTATAAAATA
Organism: Quillaja saponaria; assembly: GCA_029379385.1. NCBI lineage: Eukaryota > Viridiplantae > Streptophyta > Magnoliopsida > Fabales > Quillajaceae > Quillaja > Quillaja saponaria. The sequence continues at coordinate 8,817,486 of CM055612.1, forward strand.
TATCAGTTTATAAAACTTCTTATCTAGATTTGAAAGTAGAACTAGGTTTGAATATAAAATAAATAAAGTCATATATATATATATATATATATATATATATATATATATCAATTTTTATGATATCAACAATTTAAAAAAACATTTATATGAATTTAAAATATACGTCTGAGCACAGTTTTATGTTAATTAAGTACAATATAGGAATAGTTCAACTTTATTTTATTTAAATTCAAACTAATGAGTATATTTATATAAATCAATTGCTTTTTTTTTTTTTCAAGTACTTGAATTTATCTTTCAAATTCATATAAATTTATATATATTTTTCATTAAAAAATAAATAAAAATCCAACTTTGTTTTATTTAATATTTAAACTTATTTCTACTTATACATGTGTCAAATATTTTCTTTTTATTTTACTAAAAATTATATGTTAATTTTTTTAAAAATATTGAGATTAACATAATGTATTATTGTTAAAAAGAAAACAAGAGTAGGAAAAAAAAACATAAAAAAAATAAGTATTTAGTATTCATTTGAAAAGAAAAAATTAAAAATAGATTTTTTTTGTAAACTTTTAAGATAAAATAATATTTTTATTATTTTTTGTTAATTATTTTGTAACACCATTAACTTTCAATTATGTTGAAACTCGAATCAAAATAGTTTCGATGCATTATTCAAATTCTTGTACTCGAATACAATTTCAAATGTTTGGATTCAAATTTGAATTCAAATAAAATTTTAAGGATATTTTGACAAAATAATAATATATTATTATAAACTATTTTTCAAATATCAAATCGAAGGATACATTATACAGATTCAAGTTCAAATTCGGATTAGAGTAATTATGTTCAAATTTTACCTATATTAATTACTATCCAACATAGTCAATTTTTCAAAATTTAAATTTTTGTGTCATTTTAATAAATCACAAGGAATGGAGTCTAAATTATTTTATTTTTAATACTGATAATTTAAGATGAGAATGTCATATTTCTTGAAACTTAACATTGAATATCCTTATAGTAAACTTGAAGGAAGAAAAGTCTAATTTTTACTTCTTTATTATTTACTTTTAGATGACTATACGCCACCCTAATAAATTTCTTAACAAGAATCAGCATTTTCCGATATACCTAACTATGGAATTGAATTGATGGTGGGAAAAGGGAGCTGCATCGAACTGAGAAAGCAACGGCTAAAGGGCCCAGAGATGGGGACACCACATCTAAGATGGAGATATGGAGATCTAAAATCTAAATCCCATGCAATCAATTCAAGCCTGTGTCTCTGGACCCCATCATTACATTTCATATTTTCATTGCAATTTAGATTGCGCGATTCTCGAGAAGCAACTCAAAATCTAGACGACGTCGGACAAATTAGAGAAAAAGACGAGTAACGTTTTGCTCACACATTTCGTGGGTGAGTATTCAATGATGTTTTCAGAAAAGAAAAAAAAAAAGGACACATCTCATATTTTCAGAATTCATTTCTAAATTTAGTTCTACTTTCCCATTTTGGCCACAGAGTTCTCGATGTTTTGTAAATTGTAAAATAAGTTCTCACGAAATAATTAATTAAACATTATTAAAAAAAAATGAATAAATATTCGTAAAATATTTATAAAAATTTTATATTATTAATTATAATAGTTGATTATCATTTCAGTAATATTGAATAAATAAATAAATTTTTTTATAAATATTTTAAATTTTGAAATTCATATTTATTACATTTTATTAAGCACCATTCAAACTCTCGTTAAAAAAATTATATTAAACTTGTATATCTAGTTAATATGTACTCGTCTAGAATGTTGCAAAATACATAATCTTCCTCTACATTACATTCTCAAGGTTAATTGTGGCAGATGGACAAACTCAACTTTACAAATGAATTGATTGTTTTGGTTTTGGATCATCTAATTAAGAAACACCTAGACAGAGACAGAGACAAAGACACAGACACAGACACACAGAGAGTTGGTTGTTGAGAGTGGTAAATGTGAAAATTGATGGATGATAACAAAGATATGGACGTATTTGAAGGAGAGTTAATGTCATAAAACCAAAAATAATAGACTCAACTGCAAAAAAAAAATTTGCTTGCAATCAATTATATATCATTCATAGTCTTCTCTCTCCAGCAGCCTCCTCTTTCAATTCATTGAAAACTTTGAAAGAAAATGAATTTCTGCATATCATCGTAGACACGGAGATGCCGTGTCTGCGCATTGAAAGCCTAAATTCATTTCAAATCTTCGTCTTCAATTCATTCATGTTAAAAGAGACAAGTTGCAGTGTTTTTCTTGAATAGTACCAGTCGTCATTGCTAGATTGCTACCATCTTCATCTTCGTTCCTGGCATCTACATTTATTTCTCTTCTGTAATCAATAAAAACACAATGTTTTTTTGTTCAGTTTGTCGTCTTTGTGGTTCCCTTTAACTATGTTTAATAGTTAAAACTAAACCCCACTCATTTAAGCATAGTTTATTTGAAATCGTACTATTACACACAATAGAGGCCACAACTGCTTGCACGATGCATGGCAATGGGTACGGTTAATCATGGTTACAGAAAATATGATATCATCCATTTTATCCCAAAATTAAACCTAATATGTAAAATTTTAAAAATAAATTTTGATATGTTACATTGTGATCAATAAGTTACTAGTGTATAGTTTTGCTTATTCATATATATGAGGAGACAGTTAGTAGGTACATGAGTGAATTTACCTTGGGGTTAGATTAATTTGAGCAAACCAGAAATTTTAGGTGTTAATCACGTGAGATAAGTTTACCAATTCTTTTTTTATAAATTCAAGTGCGAGATAAGTAACTGTAAATAAACTTTTCTTCTGTCATATCTCAGTGCTTTCTTCTTTGCTGTTTTTTTTTTCTTGTAATTTTTTACCGGTAGATGCTAGAATAACCCACAATATATACTCGATGCACATAATTGTAAGATAGATGGAATACTTAAACAAGTTTAAAACACCAAAAAAGCATATGAACGACATTAGAATTCTTCCTTTTTTTACATATACATCACACATAAGTAGATTATGGATGTTTTAGATTCATCAATATATAATAGATCAGATTTATTTGATATAATTAACAGTAGTAAGCTTCTTACACGAGCATAGACACTGACACACGGACACTACTTGACTGACAAAACAAAAAATAATTGAGACATGAATAAACTATCTCACCAGTGCCATGTCCTATGAACTTAAGAGCATAAGCTTTTTTTTGGTAGAAGAAACACAATCTTTAAGAAAATGGATTATTCATTGAAGATAATTATCTAATCATCTTAGGTTTACAAAAGGCTATGTGTGGATTTCAAATAAATGAACTTTTTATTTTGAGTTCAGATTTTGAGTCTACTGACATTAACAATCTCATAAAGTTTTGGTTCAAACTAAATTTGGCATCTTGCGAAATGAGTAAATGAAAAAGAAAGAAAAGTAAAGAAGTGCACAATCATTTTTTTTCACAGTCTGAATTCTCAAGACATAAAGTACAGCTAGCCTTTTTCCTACTGATGAAAAGCAAAATATGAAGTAGCAGCCATTGCAGAGACGACAGCCTCCTGAATTTATGTAGTATTATAAAGACTTCACTGGCTTGGTTATGGTGCACTGAGATTTTAAGGAGAACATACATATATACTTCAACTTTTTTTTTTTCAATTCAGCAATAGGGTTTTTTCCTATAAAAACAACGACATTGATGTTGCATGGGATTTTTTTTATATTTTATTTTTCCAGTAAACAAGGTAATTAAGTTTACGCTTCAATTGATTTTGTACCACTGCAATCTCTGGCCCCTATGTATTGTCGCTCTGATCTCTCTCTCTCTCTCTGGCCTCTATATAATAAGGCCATGATATCCTTCTAATTAATTACTTGTCCCCCTTATATTAAATTTGTTCATGAGATTTACAAGTATGTATGTATGATGGCTACAAGAAATTCAATAAAAAATTACCTCTTTTTTACAAGCCCAAATTAAATTTCTAATTAGTTGGAAATGCTAAATAACTTTACTAGTAAAATGTATTTCGATATCATACTGCATCAAGTTTGTAATCATGAGTTCAAAAAAACACTTTCTGAATAAAAGTTTGGATTCATAAATTCAAAGAATGAATAAATAAATATGCATTAATATTCAAGTAATGAAGGGACAACTATATACATATATATCATGCTAATTTCCACAGTTATAAACACCTTGCCAATACTTTAAGCAAAACTACTCTTCAAAATTAACATGTGAATGCAATAATTTGCTTCGTAATCATATATGCTTGATATTGTATTTAATCAAGCACCCTTGTAAGAAAAATACTAATTGTTTGCAGTGTAAGAGGTACAAAATATAGATATAGGTACACCCAAGCTTGAAGCTCTTCCTGTGAAACATTTATGAACAAAAAACAGAGTATTTATGATTTCTATTGCAGAATGATTCCTCAATATCTAACTCTCTCTCTCTCTCCTCTGTTCCTAGCAGTAAAGTAAAAATATAACCAGTGGTGATGAATTGACCATAGAGCATATATATATCTTGATCAACAGGCCCCTGGTCCATTGTGACAGACTAACTAAAAAATTTACACAAGCCCCATCAACAGCTTCCACTGTTTCTCAACATATTCTACACCATCATTGATCTCTCTGATCCTCCTCCCTCTCTCTCAAAAGTAACGGCTCTCCTTTAATTCTCTCATTTCAATTTTGATTGCTATACTATTATAGTAGTGTCTGATAGACTGATACTAATTTTCTCTGCCCTCCATTTTCTTGGGATTCTGTGCTGCTTGATTCCCTTTAGCCAAACATCTAACCGTTTAAAAACCCATCTGTAATTCTGTCTCAAATATTAGACCCCAGCACCAAAAGGGCTTGATGCCGATCGTTTAGTCCCTTTCACCATCAGAGCCTCAGTTGATCCCTTAATTTACTCCTTTTTGGCTACCTGCTGCTCTTTTCTTGATCTTGACAATCTCAATCACCTCCTTAATTTTCTCTCTAACACAGTCCTTCTCTTTCTCACTTAAAACTCAGAAGTAGACAAGTAGTCGCCTATTTTCTTCCCACCTCTCACTTACGCATTTTTTCAAATGGGTGATAGCTTACCCCATTTTTTTGAAGACAATGAATTTGGGGACACCCAGTTGGGTGGAGATGATCTCTTTGCTATTTTGGAAAGCCTCGAGGGTTTCAGTGCTGTTTTTCCTTCTATTGATGAAGCTGTTGTTAGCATAAAAGAAAAAGAGAATGAAGAAACGTCGAGGTTAGTGTCACAGAAGTCTACCTCTTCAAGTGCACTGCAAGACTACTCTGAAACTGAGCTCGAGAATTCACCAAAAAGCAAAAGATTGAAGCTTGCTGCCGGAACTCCAACGCCTTCGGATCACGAAGCAAACCCAGATGGCCAGCAAAGGATTTCTCATATTACAGTGGAGCGCAACCGAAGAAAGCAAATGAATGAGCACTTGTCTGTCTTGAGGTCTCTTATGCCTAACTTTTATGTCAAAAGAGTAAGTGATCGTCATAGTACAAAAGCTTACCCATTTAGCTTTTCATTCTTATGCATGATTTGCTCTCAACTAGGCCAAATATGTATTAGCTTAGACCATTTGACCTAGTTTGTTCTACCTAAGTTCCACCACTATTTATGCACAAGGGTAGTTAAAGATGCAACTTCAAAGGAGAAACATTATGAGTAATGCTACGTTTACATGAATTTATCATTGTGTAAGAGGATTGTACATATGAATTAGTTAGTGCATGTAGACATCTATAATGGCTTACAGAAATGTATAAAGAAGTTTCAACTAACTTTATTCACAAAGCCTTTTTCAAATTGAAAATATTGTATTTTAAGGATCATATTTTTAGGACGTGGTTTGTTTTTCAATTTGTGAATCTAATCTTCTCAGTCACAGCTTAGACTTTTAGGTTGAGTGATTTTCTAACAACTATCAGTAAACTAGCTAAAGCGATTATAATTTCTTTCCTTATTATTTCATAATAACTTGTTTTCTTCTACGTACTATTTTATGACTTAATTAGGGCGATCAAGCATCAATAATTGGAGGTGTTGTTGATTACATCAATGAGTTGCAGCAAGTTCTACAATCCCTTGAGGCCAAGAAACAAAGAAAAGTTTACAATGAAGTTCTAAGCCCTAGACTTGTTTCAAGTCCAAGACCTCCACCACTTAGTCCAAGAAAGCCACCTCTAAGTCCTAGAATCAACTTACCCATTAGTCCAAGAACTCCACAACCAAGTAGTCCTTACAAGCTAAGGTTGCAACAAACTGGTTACCTCTCCCCTACCATGGCTAATTCATCTCCTACTTCTTCTACTTCCTCCATCAACGATAATACTATTGTCAATGAGCTTGTTGCCAATTCAAAGTCAGCCATTGCCGATGTAGAGGTCAAGTTTTCCGGTCCAAACCTCGTTTTGAAAACGGTCTCTCCTCGAATTCCCGGGCAAGCTGTGAAAATCATATCAACCCTTGAAGAACTCTCCCTCCAGATCCTCCATGTGAACATTAACACAATCGACGAAACCATGCAATATTCCTTCACAATAAAGGTATACTCTCACTAATCAGATTCATTTTTCTTCATATTAAGTTCAAATTATAAACTATTCTCAGCACAAAGAAATTTGTGTCATTAACATCATTGATTTGGCCAAACCTGTTCTACAGCAATTTTTGGACTCACTGCATTAACTTTTACACTAACAGTTTTTTAGGTACTGCCAGCTCAAATTTTTAAACATTTTTAATAGGAATAGTAATGTAATAACTCTTTGCAGTACTTTTTACCATGGTATGTAAAATTAAAGGATGACCTCCTTGTACCAAATTGGTACCGATTAGCAGAATATTTCATTGGATGTGTCTATAGCAAGTAACATGCATTGTACTCATTTACTGAAAATTTATTAAGAGCAATATTACATATATTTGTCCTTTTTACCTGGTTTTTTTTTTTTTTTTCCCCATTAATTACATGTAGATTGGAATTGAATGCCAGCTAAGTGCTGAGGAACTCGCTCAACAAATCCAACGAACATTCTGCTGAGTCTACTAAAAGAAGGGTGTAGTACTGTTCTCTTTCTCAGACACCTAACTTCAGCACTTAATTCTCTCTTTCTCATTGTGCATGATTAATTAAGCTGAAGCCTGTACTAATAAAAAGAGAATCTGACCATGCATGGAGGCATTTACCACTGATTTCATTTTGCTACTTTTCTTTTAACTACTAATGTAATGTAATTATTTGATGTAATCAGTCATGAAGTGTACTAAGTTAGTGTAAACTTTTCCTCTTGTTGTTGATCACCATTCTTCGAAGTTTAGTTTTGAACTTTGACATGTGAAATCAGTTTCCATTTCCAATATTGTCTTGGGCAAGGATTGTTTAAAGTTGTAATATGTATTAGCTAAACACATTGTGTTGGGAATGTGATGATGGTTAACATTGAAGGTGAATGTTCATTCTATAATTAAAAAGTCTAGCATAAAAAGTTGTAAAGACTTTCAAAACGTTTAATGATTTCAATATTTGCAAACATTATGGATGGTATCCACAAATACAATTCCATGACAAATTGTAAAAGTATAAATAACTAGCGATATATAACTGTATCTTAACCAGTTGAAATAAGATCTAATCGATGTTTATAAATTTTTTTAGTTTTTTGTTGTTTGTGATGATGAATAATCTTGCATATCCAAAATGGGATATAGTATAATGAACTTCAAAATTAAAATTAACATGAAAGAATATATAAAAGATTGGTGCAATTTTTCTTTTCTTAATTCTTGGGTGTTACACAAAAATGATAGCTTTGGCAATCTTTCCTTCCTCCCAACACATACTTGTCTGTGCTTGAGAGATGTAGCTCCAAACATAGATGGAGTACTGTGTACAAACGCCCATCTAGTTTAGGCCAGGTGGGATTTATAATAACAAACTTTGCCTAGTACTCTTACATCCCCTAACAAAAAACTCTAAAATAAAAAAAGATGTAGTGTATTATTTCTTTTTTCGTTTCCTTCATTCAAATAAATCTTTAATGCCTGCAGTATTAGTTGCATGTAAAAGAATAAAAATATCCTAAAAAGATGTATAGCATTAGATGGAGACCTGATTCTTTTATTACTGTAGCTTAATTAATTGTGGTGTCACCCTAGTCTACAATAAACCTACACTAGCAATGTATAGGAACATAAATTTATTTGGTAAATACAGTGATGTATTTATCATTCTCACCCTAACCCTGAACTTGTTCTTTAATAGCAATCAATATTCAATAGTGCTGTTCCTTTTATGGCCTACCAAGTTCATATGTTTCTAACATTCTCTTTGTCTAGCTAATTGTCTATACAACCTCATTTGCAAACAGAGTCATCTTCTAGCTTGCTAGCCTAATTACTAGAGTGGCTAAGTAATTGTGATCCTACTCCATGGTTAATTCTTTTATAGCAATCTGTTCCCACTGTGATCAAACCAACATCATTATCGATCTCCTAAAATTGATATACATTGACATCTCTTATAGAGATGGCAAATGGGCCGGGTTCAAGTCGGGCCCGGTCCTATCTGACCTTAATGGGTTTGGTTATTTTTACATTTTACTCGCTGGGTCTAGGCAAAACCTAAAATCCGTTGGATCTAAGACAAATTTTGTAATAATATCAAAATTTACATTGTTATGATCACTACACTTTAATTTTGAGTATTAAAATTTTATCATATAGAAAAATGATTTGGTATTAACAGTTTTTATATGAGAATTTGATTTTTAAATTTAAAAATTTTGAAAATGTAATGAGGAATATTACTTTTGAAAATTCATGATTTGATGAGAATTTACAAATCATGAGTCTATGATCAATTTCTAAAGTCGTTATTTTTTTTACCAAATATTCGAATCAAGATATTGCACCGGTATTATTAAACATGATTTGTAATTTATCCAAAATGTTAAAATTTATGGTGAAGCTTAACGATTTCTATATACACAAGCATGTCACATGAGTTAAAATTTTAAAATGTCTATTGAACTGATAATATAATTTATTTATTACCCAATTTTTCTATTTCTTTCATTGAAATTTTCAGTTGAAATTTTCATTCAATTGGTTTCATTTCTGTTTTATTTTTATTTTTATGTGTAATCAAGATTTTAATTACATAAATAACATTAGACAAAATTTGTAATAAATTGGGTCAACATTTAGATGTATTAGCAAGAAAATATTTAAACTATTTGGTGTTTGAGGATATTTGGACAAAGAAGGAAATTGAAATTTTGAACAAAAAATATTAGCTTCTTTAATACAAGTATTATATTTCATTTTATTTTTTGTGTGTTTTAGCTTGAATTGTTAATTTGAAATGCGGAGTAGCTAGCAATGGAATTTTGCTCTCTTTTTGTCATTTTAATTAAACATAGTGTTATTTTATATCAACTGACCAAAAATTTAATGTGGCTTAAGTAAACCAATTCTCTAAAAAAACTATGGAAAACATAGTTTTCTTTTAAAAATTTAAAAAAGAAATTTTTTTAAAAAAATTAGTAGACCATAGTTTTTTTTTTTTTTTTTTTTTTTTTAAAAAAAAAGGGTATATGGGCACACCCATTGAGTCTGGGTCTGGGTCTAGGTATACCCAATAAATAATGGGTCTAATTTTCAGGTCCATAATAAGTATGGGTAAACAACAGGTTCGGTTGGGTCGGGCTAGACCTAGCCCATTGCCATCTCTAATCTTTTAATTCCACCATCATGAATTTTAAAATTATAGGGGTACAACACTACATCCAAATCAAAATATACAAATTAGTAAAATATAGATTCATTAGAATGTATGAATATTAAAATTACATCGCTAATATTTCTCAAACTATGCTTTAATATGATATCTGAGAATAAAAGTTATCATATAATATTATCTTTTTTGTTTATAAGCATAATTCAATTGACCTATTTGCTTAAAAAAAGAGTTTGTGGAAGTAAACACTTTGTGAGTTAATTTTAGAGATTCCCTAGTTACACACTATTAATTAAGTTATATTAAATGAAGCTTAGGTTTTGGATTAGGATTAGGGTTAGAGTTAAAATTAAGATTAGAGTTATGGTTAATGGTAATTTTGTCTATCAAATAAAAAAGATAAAATAATAATTAATTGTTATCTTCTCATTAATATAATAAAATTAATTATATGTATTAATTAAATATATTCTTATTAAGATTTGTAATTTATTAGATTTCCAATACTAACAATTAATTCTTAATTAGGGCAAGACATTGGTTACCAAATTCGATTTAATATTTAATAATTAAGAAAGCATTAGGGTTTTCTAACTTGATGGAAATTGGGAATTAAGTACACATCCATGAACATGCACGTTATGGGCTGTTGGAGACTAACTAAGGCTTTGTTTGGATAAGCGACAAAAAAGATACAAAGGGCAGGGGCCACAAGGCAGGGCATGTTTAATTGGTTATTTTCCTCTTGTTTGCATTATGTAAGAAAGAAAGAGTTAGCATCTGGATGAACCTTTATTTTATAAGGGTGATAGACGAAATTTAACCCAAAAAAGAGATAAACGAAAGAAATAAGTTTTACAAATTACAAAAGCTTACCTTCGTCTCCATTGCCCTTCAATTTGGAGATGGGATAATATTATAAACTATTTTTTTTTTTTTCACGTGATATTGGTTATCTACTATAGGAATGTAAATGAACAAACCTATTGGGTGAACAATTTGTAAACTACACATTAAGGGCTAAATACGAGCTCACTTTGTATTTTAAATGAGTCGAAGTCAAGTTTTATTTAGTAAATGAGTCAAATTCAAATTTTACAAAACTCGATTTAAGTTAATGAGATAAATTATTTTAATATACTAATTTTATTTATATATAATATATGTAATATATTTTTTATTGAATGGAATTTTTGTAAGGATAAATTTAATATATATGTTTAAATTATTATGTTTTTAGATAGATTTCAGTACAAATTACCTAAAAACAATTTTTTAAAAAGTTAAAAAAATTTTATATATATTTAAACTTTAATATGAGTCTATTTAGTATAAATCATGAGTCGTTAACAAGTTATATTTAAATAAGAGTTTAGTTGAACTCATGAGTTTCGAGCTTCAACCAGGACACAAGTCTAACTCAAACATGCGAAAAATCTAATAAGACAAGGTTGGCAAAACTTGACTCGAGCTTCACTGAATTACACTCAGTCCCTAACTTATAACTTTATTAACAAATCTCAACAATGTGAAGAGTACTCTTCCCCACTTTAAACAAAGGCGCCATGGGTTTAGGACACTAGGAGGGAGTGATGGTAGACTGTAACAATTCACAAGCCACTTGACTAAGGCCCCACTCAATTCATTAGGCTGAGTCCCTAATTGCAAAAATAGTCGCATTGTTAGCCCGAATCTTAATCTTTAGACTTTAATAGGTCTAATGCTAAAATACAGGTTTCTGAACAACTTTTAAGAGGTTTAATTATATGCATATTATTTGGTAATGTGGCCTATAATTTGTTGGTTTTAACTTTTAACAACCCTGAAGCTCCCAGATCTGATGAATAAATTTCTGACAACTTTTAAGAGGTTTAATTATATGCATATTATTTGGTAATGTGGCCTATAATTTGTTGGTTTTAACTTTTAACAACCCTGAAGCTCCCTGATCTGATGAATAAATTTCTGACAAGAAAATTACTACTTTTTATTTGAATGAAATGATTTAAGAAATAACAAAAACCAGGCAATCTATGAAACTATTCCAAGTACTTTTCTCACAGAATCAAGAGAAAGACAACTGATGAACCAAAATAAGAAACACAACTGCTATAATTACAGGAAGAGGGATCTTACTATAAACTCTGCTAAATGCAACAGAAGTACTTTCAAATGCTTTCTACCAATCACAAGGAAGCAAACATTTAATTTCTTGAACTTTAGCTATCTAAGCTAGAACCACAACCTCACTCTTATACTCTTATGGCTTGTTTGGTGTATCGCATAGGATTGTATAGTATATGATAATACAATGTATTAGGTTGTATAGCTTTACAATTGTTATACTGTTGTCTTATCCTCTCTTTCTCACTGTATAGCTTTATACTGTCAAGCATAATATAAGAGGGAGTCAACAATATAAGTCTGCTAAATACTGTATAAGAGCCAATTGGATAATTTTATACTATCTTGTTATTCTTATACAATGCACCAGATGAATCCTTATTTATAAGTAAGATTCCAACATGATAATAGAATTGGGCAAAATCTTAACAGGTGACGCCCCTAAGCGGTTAAATCTTAAGAGGCCACGACTACACCCGACAAGATTCGAATGGCTTCCAACAGAACCAACAACAGCAAGTGAGTGAGTGAGTGACTTGTGTCTGCCCCCATATGCTTATAAATGTTACTCTCATTTTATTTGGTTTTCTAAATGCAACTAAGATCCTGGGTGGTCAAATGTGAAATTTGGGTCAAATTCGTCCGGTTCAAATGGAAATTCCAAACCAACAGTTCTAGAATTTGCAGTCGATGTAGCATCAGCTGAAATTATCTCACTGATCTGAGACTCAGAACTTGGCAGGTTCTGGTTCACTCCAAAGATATTCATCCTACTTGGAGACATTGAACAATAGTTATCAATCAGAGAAGCTGAAGAAACTTGGTTCAGATCAGCCCCTATATTTGACGTTGAAGGGAATTGTAGTGAAGGAACTAATGAATGCTGTGGAAAATCTAAATTCTCACTCGGGACTCCACGGCCTTCCCAGAAATTCAAAAGTACTTCCTCTGATTGCTGCTGCTGAAGTTGTTGTTGCTGAGAAACTGTGTTCCTGTGTGGTTCTTGGATTTCTTGTGAGCCTGATGGAAGAAATACACTGGAGCCGTGACCGCATGTATGAATTCCACGGTAAACAATTTCCAAGACAGTTGGGTCTTCATTAGACCTTTGCACTTGCTTTAAGGCCCGGCAACCTTGAATATATTTGTGAATGCATCTGTAATAGCCTCTGCAAGTGAAAACAATATATTATGTAAGGCAAAAGCTATAATCACTCAGATAATTTGTTCAACATCATTTACATTTGTATGGTACTATGTAGTATGTACCTTGGATATTTGGATCCAAGAATTTCTTTTTGCCCGTATTTTCTCCAACTATATCCATCTTCAGGAGGAATATCTCCTAGTCCCATTGCCGAGCTAACTTGAATCCGTTTTAGCCAACGTGGCAAAGTCTCCCTGCAACATAAGAATTATTATGCATAAATCACTGAAATGTTTCATATTTGGATAAATTCAGGCGGTTAGTTACATAAACACAGAAAAGATTTTTGCAGAACTTAAAGATTTACCTCTTCCTGGAGGTACCTTCCCTGTCAGACTCCTCTCTCCGTGGACTTCGGCTTACTGAAGGGGGTGACTCTGAAAATGGGATTGGATGACCAGTGGGGTGTGATGGCTCAGGCTCACCCACTGGCACTGAAATACCACACATTGCAAGTGCTTTTTCAAATGCAGATTTAATCTTCTGGACTAAAAATTCACGGGCTTCGACCGATGAAGAAGGCACATTGAGATAGATTTCAAGCTGTCTGGCCAACTCCCTCCCTTGTGTAAGCTCATCTAGAAGAGTCTTTTTCTCCCAATCTCTCATGTTCTCCATATTAATATAAACTACTAAGAGATAAAAGGCCAAGCAATGTCAATAATAGGTAGCTCCAATAGGTGCACGAGTAAGTAGCAGAATGGACAGCCTTAACTTGCTACTTGTGTAAAAGTTGGCTTATGGGAGAAGCATGAGAGATTGGAGTAGGACAAGTTAATCGAACATGATGCAGGGGAGAAAAAAAAAAAGACATGATCAAAGATGAGCTTAAACATGTTAAAATCATTGAACATTGGCCAAAAATATGAACTGGATTTAGAAGATTATTAGCTAATTCAAAAGAGCAAGAACAAAGTCCAGCACAAACAATAACAAACAGAGTATTTGGAGAAAAAACTCTGCTTTGGAGTTTCTTGTTTGTTAGAACTCAGATTCTTGTTTGTTAGAACTCAGATTGGTTATATAATTAGAATTTAGAAAGGGTTGCGATGAACCGAATTAAAGTGAATTTGTTGGGTAGGAACGTAGGTTGACAGGAAGGCCCTTTTTGAATGAAGAAAAATTGAGGGGAAACAGGGACATCACAGAGGGGAAGAGTTTGACTAAGCAAAATACCGTGTGGATTTTATTCTATTGAGACTGGTCTTGGTCAGAGAAATTGGAAGTCCAATTGGTGCTAATTTCTCTCATTCACACAGAAGTCTCCTTGTTATTTACAGTTTAAAAAAAAGAAGCTCTCTCTCTTCCTTTCCCACTAACTTTTTAGACTTGGTAGTGAATTATTAAGAAGATAAAGTTCGGGGAGGAGGAGACCAAGAATATTCAGACCTTGTTCCGCGTTGCTACTGCCTACTAGTGCTGCTTTCACGTGAAAAAGAGATGTATGACATGGTTGCGAAGCTAGCTTCAATTTCTGATATTTTTTGGTTGTTTACAAAAATATAGAGATATTTTCTTGGGTATAAGTTTAATCTTGTTTAGTATTTGTAATTGTCACTTCCCACCAATATTTGAGCTTAATCTCGTTTGAAATTCGTGATTAACCCTCATTACAAATATTTTTCTAAGGGACTCAACAATGTCTGATATTTTTTACACTTACAAAACTCAGACCAATTCAGTTACCCAAAAAATAATGAACCAATTCAATTTCGATGATTGTTGAAGCGGAGACAGGAGTATTGCATTACTTTTCCTTTTTTAAGGTTTGGCGGTCGTATTGCACTTTTGTAACACAAAAGCGAACCAAAAACTACAATTTCTTAGTTCATATCCGCAATTTGAGGTCTGGAATCTAGACCATGGCCTTACAAGCTCAATTGTGAGTCTCAATGACCAAGACATATGTTCCATGGACCATACGTATGATTCTTTAAGAATTGGGTCAAAGGTTGTTTGAGTCATTGCATTATGACTAAGGAACTTTCACTCCACTTAATTTTCCACCTGTTTCTAAAATTCAATTGACTTTTTCTCTAAAAGCTAGTACTTGATACATGAGCTGTGCATACATCTATAGACATGGTCATTAACTAAGATTACAACGCATTAGTTTTGATTAAAATCAAACATGGCAGTTGGTGTTATTTAGTAATATATATTACTCGTTTATTTATTGATAGTGTAGTAAATTTAGATGTTCTTCTTGTAAGACTTAGTATTTGATATTCAGTCAGCATATAAATAATTCTTAGTGAATAAGATTATGACGTATTAACTCATTTGACAGATGCTAAGTAACTGTATCCTAACGAATTTTGTTTTGGCATTTTGGCATTTTGCTTTGCTTTGCTTGTTTGTATGAGAGTAGTAATTGATGCAACCCAACTAGGGTTAGCTTGATAATCAACAATATGTCTTCCTTTCATTGATTTTTTTAGTTCTAATCTCTTTGGAGAGGCCATGGAAGTAAATTTTTTATAAATTCCCTAAATCAAACATAATGATAATTATTGTTGAGTATGATTTCACTACAAAAAATTACATTACCGTCGACAATAGCTTGATGTCGACAGTTTGCTATCAGCAATGATCACTATCAACAATTCCCACATTTGATTTATAACATTGTTTGGAAACGAAGGATCCGTATCAAAGATCTACCTAGGTTTTGTGATTTGCCAATGAAGACGAAATTGTAGGGATATATGTACAATTTAAAATTGAAGTTGGGGCTAAAATGAAATTATTGTGAATAAGCACTTGCAGGTAACAAGTTATAAATATTATGTGGCAGTCCACAACAAAACATTTTGAATATGGTATAATTCTCCTTGCAATTTATACATGGTTTAATTTCGTCCATATGCTTTTAGAATTTTGGCTAATTTTTGAACCCATAAAGGTCTCAAAGTTTCACACTTTCACATGGCTCATACTAAGCAACGTTTACATTTTCCAGACCATCACTTTTTTTAGTCCCCCAAATTCATGGGGATTTTCATGGTCTGCAATAGAAACAACCCACGTGTCATAGATGTAATCCATGCATTCCCACAAAATATCTTCTCCTCCACTCCAAAAGCGCCACGGAGCTACTTTCACAAAAGGTCATTCTTTTTTTTTATATAAGCCACGTCACTGCCACGTCAAGTGAAATGATTTTTGACCGTTGATTTAACAAACTACTGGAACTGGCCGTTGATTTTGTCGTAGATATAATTTGTGGACACCGTAGGTCAGGTTTTTACGTGTTCATATTAAATCCTCAGCAATTTCTCAGCCGGAGATTCTCAAAATTCCGTGTCAGCTTGGCGATCGGGATCGGACATTACATCTCCCAGAACAGAGGTAACTGTTATCTGAACTTAATCCTTTGATAGCTATCTTATGCTATGATGGTTCATGTCTGATAATTGTGATTTTTTACTGAAGAAAATTTCCTTATACTATAGATAATTTCCAGCAAAATTGTATTTTTGATGGGAAACTCTACGTTTCACAATAGAATTTTGGTGGGATTTTTTTTTTTTTGTTATCTTTAGACTAGAGTTGAATGCTTCATCTGATATTACAAGCACTAGTGTTGAATTTGTGAGTGAGTGACAGAGTGAGAGAGTGGAGGTGGGAGAGTGAAATTCTGATAATATCATACGAGACCAACTAATTTGGGTGTAAAATTTTTGGTGTAAATGAGAAATATGTTCTTTTATTGAATCTACCTTTTTTTCCCCAATTCTTTTCACTGTGTGATTCTGTTGATCTGTGCCGTTTGTGGGTATGAATTTCAGCTTTGCTGACAATTTCTTGTGTGGTCATATATGGTCTTGCTTGGTGCTGTGATCACCCTCTGGCTCTTTTAGCAGTAAAGTTCCTAAATTTAGAAAAATTTGAAGTTGGTTCGGCTTTTTAACATGCATTACTTGGGTTTATTTACAGATTTGGAGTAGTATCTAGTTTTGTGACAATTGAAAGAGTGAACTTGGAAAATTGGTTTCATCTGATGGATGTTTTCTGTTGATAGTAGAAATTGCAGTTAGCATTGAACAAAAATGATCTGCTGAAGGGTCTTGAATCTTGAGTCTGATAGGCACATATTTGTCATTTTTAAAGTAACAGCAATCTTGAATTACTATTCTTTCATAGCTACTAATGTTGAAACTTCACCCATACATAACTAAAAAAATCGCGCACATGTTTTGAGCAATTCTTATTGAATCTTGTTTTGGCATTAAGTACATTTTATCAACATGAAGAAAAACCTGATAATGATGTTCTTTACACTGTCGCAGATTTTCTGCACTAAATATTGCTTGTTCATATCACAAACTTTTGCTTAGAGCAACTTGGCATGGGAGTTGTGACTGTATCTAGCTCAGCTGCTAGGACTGCATTAGGATTGAATGCGAAATTCTCAACACACAGTTCTACGCCAAAAAGACCATTGATTGTAGCGTTTAAAGGAGGTAAATCTATTAAGACATCTTTGGTTGCTCCCCAGGAGCAAATTCCTTTGCCCATTGAGACAACTAAAGAGCACCAAAAGAAAATAGTCAAAACTAGAAAACTACCAAAAAGAGTTCAAGCTGTCTGTATAGATGAAGCTTCTCCATGTTCCTTGGAGGTAGATTACAATGAAGCCGCTACCAAACTTGAAAATATATACAATCTTAGTCCCACAGCGGAACCTACTATTGAAGATACAGATGGTGTCATAACAAGAGGCCGGCGAAGGAGGAGGAAGATTGTTGAAGTTGATGACAAAGAGATAAGTAATGATACTGTCATCAGGAACCAGAATAAGAAGGCTAAACGATTGAATCTTGACAAAAGGATTGCATTAAAAATGAACAAAGAGGAGGTATTGACTCCAATTCAGAAGAAAAGAAATAGTAAGAATGAAACTGAGAAGATTGAGGACCTTGTCAGGGAATATTCAGCTTCATCTGATTTGGTTAGCCTGGACTGGAAAAAAATGAAGATACCTCCGGTTCTTCCTTCTTCAGAGCATGCTTGGTTGTTCACGTTGATGCAACCTATGAAGGTGAGCCTTTCTTTCTTCTCATGTGAAGATTAGTTTTATTCTTCATTTTTCAATGCTTTTTCCTTCAGGTAAAAGTATGTCTTATTGAAGTCATGTTCGTTAATTGTTATATTCAGGAACTCCTTCAAGTGAAAGATAATTTACAGCTAGAATTGGGGAGAGAACCTATAGAGGCTGAACTTGCCGATGCAACAAATGTGAGCATTGCTCAAGTTAGGAAACAAATAGAGGTTGGTCGAGCTGCAAGAAACAAGCTAATTAAGGTAATATGAAATTTCTTGGTTGTTCTGTTTGTGAGCATTTTTATGTTTATATGTAGGTGATGCATCAAAAATGAACATTGTTCATGTTGAAATATGTTGCAGCACAATCTTAGGCTTGTTTTATTTGTGATCAACAAATATTTTCAAGACTTCGCAAATGGCGCAAAGTTTCAAGATCTCTGTCAGGCAGGAGTAAAGGGCCTCATCACAGCTATTGATCGCTTTGAGCCAAAAAGGAAATTTCGGCTCTCCACATATGGTCTATTTTGGATTAGACATGCCATCATTCGTTCCTTGACACTCTCAAGCTTTACACGTATCTCATTTGGCCTTGAATCAGTATGCTTCCTTCTAACTTAAGTGTAGTTATTGCTCTTCAGCATGTAGTAGCATGATAGCAAGATGACCTTCTATTTTCATTCTAAGTAAACACCACACCGACACTGTCTACACTATGCTCAAGTTGATTCGTCTCTGAGAGTCAGGTGCTGGGGTTAGTAAAAATAAATGAATAAGTCAGAACAACTTTGCAATTATATTTGAAATTTATATAAAAAAGAATTGAAAATTTGACATATTCGAAAAGATTAGGTTGTTCCCGTGTTTGATTCAAATAACATATTTAGCTTTTACACTTATACTGCAGGTTAGAGTAGAGATCCAGAAAGCTAAACTTGAATTGACATTCGAGCTTCAGAGGTTGCCAACTGAAGAAGAAATTATAGAAAGAGTTGGGATCTCCCCCGAGAGATACCATGAAGTAATGAGAGCCTCAAAATCTGTTCTTTCCCTCCATTCAAGGCATGCAATCACACAAGAAGAGTTTATTGATGGGATTACCAATGTTGATGGTGATAATAGGAGGCAACCTGCTCTTCTCAGACTTGCTCTTGATGATGTGGTAATCACTATTCTCTTGTATTTTGCATTTATTAGTGTCTTGCTTATGAAGGAGTTTACTGTTTAAATTTAGGATCATAATAGAGAATTTGCACAACAAATGGGGACAATTAATTGTATATAAGATGTATTAAGTAAATCTTTCCGATGTACCAAAATAATTATTTCAATTAGATTATCTCAAGAAACTTGATTGCATTTATTAATTTCCCTCTTGAATGAGCCATGATCAAGAGGCATTGATAAATCACCACCTCATCTAAAAGCTCAAGCTTGTAGTGAGGGAGGTTCTATAATCATTTGTAGATTTTAGGCACCTAAGGCTGTGGACTGTATTCCTTCCAGGAGAGACATCATGCCTAATCCTTTAACTGGACCATGTAATGCTATTTAAGTGTGGATAAGGGGGAAACGACAGCTATCAAGGCACAACTTTGTCAATAGGATCCTCCTATGCAAGATCCCTGATACTTCTTTTTTTATTTTTAACATTCTTGCTGCGAGTCTGTGGACTCTGGTCGAAAATTGAAACCACTCACTCAGTAGCATTGGAATTGATTACCTTATCAATTGAGTTTTATCAACTGCTTGTTGACAGGGATCTGTTGAAAACTGCCATAAACATCATTTTGCTGTAATGGCATCTTACTTTTTCTTTATTAATATTGATCAAGTCATTGTTGTATCTCTTTACATGATATCTCATTAATAATTAACCTTTTGAATATACTGCTAGCTTGATTCCCTGAAGCCCAAGGAGAGCTTGGTGATCAGACAGAGATATGGGCTTGATGGTAAGGGGGATAGAACACTGGGAGAAATTGCTGGTAACTTGAATATTTCTAGAGAAATGGTCAGGAAGCACGAGGTCAAGGCTCTTATGAAGCTTAAGCATCCAGCTCGTGTGGATTACCTTCGACCTTATGTAGTGTAAGGTGATCTAAGTCATATGCTTGGCGTATAGAATGATCTCTGCCATGATAGTCTTAAATTATAAAGTCATATACGGTATACCAACAATTTGTATCATAGCCTTTTAACTACAGGTAATCAATAGTCCCACACGGTGATACCATGTGATATATATCTGAGACTCGAATTGCACATAATGTATACAAGAGATGTAATATTTTTCCTGTCTTCTAAATTTGATAATCTTTTATGAAGTTACTGAAACATACTCTGTAATCCATAAACAATAACAGCATTGTTTATTGACAATTGCAAAAGTAATGTCTGCATAATTAATTCTCTTTGCTTGCAGGACTAGAACTTGAAATTTTCAGCAAAAATGCAGTCATTAAAATGCAAAGGACAGTGAGATTAGAAGCTAATGAGCAGATATTTTTAAATGCCAATCATTTCCTCATCATTTTGTCTTTCTGCGAAGCCCTTAATGTGTCCCATTAACCAAAACCTTTCTATTTCTTCTGGCTTGCGGGGATTCGGCCAGCTATTAGATCCCACCTGAAAGGGGGGAAATAAGAGAATGACTATTTTCACAATAACAGGAAAAGAAAAGAGAAAATAAATTTTTTGGCCAGCATTTCCTGAAGATCTACTATTTATATAAGTTGATGATGGGAGTGAACTTGAACTTGAACTAATTTATACTAAACATTTCGTTACAGATGTTCTAGATTGCAACTCATGAAAATATATGAAAAATTAATTATAAGATTAGGTATTTTTTGTTGGGGAGAGGGAAAAAAGAAATCTACTTCAGCATAAATTTGATCAAGGCATTTGACCTAAAATGTTCATCAGTCGTTACCATCCTTTATCTTCAAAGTGTGGAAGTAGATTCTCCCGTCTCAAAAAATTTCAGACAGGAATTCCTTAATAATTGAGAAAAATCGGCTGGTAAACTCTCATTGATATGACAGTAAAATCAGCAGAGAATCAAAACCCATCACTGCAACTTTCATAAACCCACTTAGCTTTCGACGTGGTAACAGAGAAATTCAACATAATAGATAAAACATGTCGAATATATATGCAATCTTTTGAGGTTTGCTATGTGTGTATCTTGCCTTTGTCCAACAAGTCTGCACATTTTGTAAATGAGATCTTCTTTCTCGGTCATATTAATAAACCTACAGCACTAGTCATCTCTGGCTCTACCAAAAAAAAAAAATAGAATACAACATCAACCAGATGAAACCCATGAGTCCAAACCAACACATACAGAACAAATTAAAATACAACCTTCAGACTCAAAGGCGGTGATTTTGCTTGTTTCTGGCAAATTATGTCCATGATTTCAGCCGAGAGAGAGAGGGCTGAAACAGAAATTGTTTTTCAAATTTTCTTCCACTGTTTTCTCTCATGCACTTGGCAGTTTATGTATTTGTTCATCTTATACCGTTTTGGAATGTACGTAATAATTTGTCATCATGAGACAAAAGTCTAGAAATAGAGAAGAAAAAAAAAATACAAAACATTCAAATCTATCCGTTGAAACCCCAACTGGCAACCACGACAAATACAAGTGAAGAATTATATGGAAGCTCAAAAAAGGTAGATTTCTTTGAAGTACAGACATTTCTAATAAGTAACAGGTTGCCTGTGTTAAACACGACACAGTTTATATATTTCCAGCCTACATGTATTTGTTCATTTTAATTTGAAATTTGCAAAATGCCCTTTTATCTAATTAGTTAGAATTTGGATGGGTCTAGAGAGCAATAAGACAAATTTTAGCAGCAAAAAATCAAAGATCAGGTCTGATTGGGCTTGAGACCCAGGTTTCAATCACTTAATGTAAACAATTCTTGCTGTAACTTTCAAGTTATATGGACTATATAGAAGTCTAATGAAAATGCATTGATTTCAGTTTGTGTTCCAGAGCATCTGCATGCATGTTTAGCTAAAGCATCTTTTTAACATCAAGATCATGGGGATTCTGTGACGTACCAAATGATAAGTCAGCTTGGGGAATAAGTTATATATGCTTATGTATAATTGCTGGTCTAAACTTTTGTGTAAGTTACATACTTTATGTTAGAATATGCATATGATAAATTGCCAACTCATGTGAAAGCTAGTATATATCCATATTCTAACACTATAACATCTGAATTTCTGATGGAGCATCCATATAGGGGAATTTGCACATGCTAGCTAGCTAGGCCAGTGGCCAACGTGATCAACAAGTGCGTTATTGAATAAATCCACCAACTTTATAGGGATAGATGATTCAAATAAAGAAATTGCCATGATTTAGAACCAAAACATATATAACAGAGCATCAGAACCGAATCATGGGTAGAGGATATAAGAATTTAAAGACTAGTGGAACAAAAAATAAACTACTTGGAATACACACCCAAAAAATGTTGAGTTCAGTCATCATAACAGTAACATACATTAGGAGTGCAAAACCAAAAGGAATTCCACTTTCAGTAAAATGTAGTATTTAAAAAGCAAAGAATTCTCCAAAGTGCATCTTTTACTTATTTTTACCAAAACAAACAAGAAGGAAAGCCACCTGAAGGACTGAATTGGAATAAGCAAATATTATATTCAATGCCTGACTTTTGGCTACCACTAAAATAACAGTAACTTAAAACACTTTGATTCCTTTAAGAGAAATTCCTCTTCATAGAAACAAAGACCCTTTAGAGATGAGAATGGGAACAATAATTTTCTTTATTCTGCAAGAGGATTTATACATTTTTTCTTTTATGTAATATTCAAGTACTATTCCTGTTTCACTTTCTTTTGCGTTCTTGTAAAATTTCCATTTCATGTCAAAGCCAATCAATGCTGCTATAAACCAGTAACAAACTTTCTGACCCAGTCGTTTGATGTGAAAACGTCAAATCAACATTGCTATGAACAAGTCAACCTTGCTAATATTTTATGAGACAAATTCTATGATGTCAAAAAACTTATAAATGTTTCTATGAACTAAGCATTCTTATTATCATTTTCAGACATGATAGCTTTTGAAGAAAACCGATCAATAGTGGCTATATATGAATCAGTCAAACTGAGTAGACCTGCAAGAATGAACAGCTGTTACAAAATCATTGCACTTAGGCTACTACTAAATGAGCAAAATGTTACTTAAACAAAGAAAGAAAGCAAGAAGACTGCTAAATACCAAATTTCCCTTGAATAGGAAAGTATTTCCTTTGTCAACAGAAGAAGTTTGGAAATGACAAAACGATAAGGGAGCAACAGCTTACTCTACTTGCTCCCAATTAAGTTCATAATTCATACTGAAAATGAAGGACACATCATAAATCAGAAGATTACTTCAATTATTAATGGTTCTTTACTAAGTTATTAGAAACATATGATTCCTCACCAACAGAAAAGCTAGGGCAAATAATAAACCAGTTATTGCATAGAACATGAATTGACAAATAACACCAAGAAATTGTCAAAAGGAGAATGTTTAGAATGAGCTTCTTAAAAAAAAATAAAGGCTTCCAACTAAGATACTAAAATTCGTTTTGAGATATTATTCTTTATATCTGGAAATAGAAGTGTTTTGTAAAACAGTATGGAATTGTAAATTATTTGAAAACATATAATAAAAAACTTATTATAGTTAATTATAAGTATCTAGCAATGATTAATTTAATTAATACATAAGATGCTTATAAATACATACTAAAATTAAAAATTAAAAAATTAACATAAACATATAAATTGAAGAAAAATATCAAACTATAATCAATATTATATATATATATATATAATTTATATAAAAAATTACATAAAACCAAAATTTTACTTAATAAATTATTTATGTTATTTCCATCATATTAAATTCATTTTTGTTTTCAATGAAAAGCATCACATTAATCTATGAAATGATTCGCCGTTTCGATAATGACACCATTTCTACCAAAATTTCATGTCTCGGTTTGGAAGGAGTGTTTCAATTCGATGGCAAAAATTTAAGTGAAAATGAAACAAATTTTAGTTCCTTGCTTCTAGATGGCACAAGTTATTTGCATCCACAACTTTGGAAATTCATAGACAGCACTTCTTCTTCCATCAGTTTTCTATTATTCTCTTCTTAGCTCTCTTCCTATTATAAATATCTCCTACTGGTGTTCAATAGCCCTGCAACAACTTGTCACTTAATAAGTACTTTGGAAACTCTCCTTGGATATTCTCCATCTTAGGACAACCTTTCCTGGCCAAAAAGAATGACTAATTGGTTGTTTTTGATGGTTGGAGTCATGGGTACTAATTGTTTATTTACTTAACTTCTTAGTCTTTTTGATTAACAGTAACAAACGGGTGACCTATTCAAATGATTTTTGCAGGGAATGCTGCTTCCTTATTGCTTTATGCAGCTCCCATGTATGTTCCACAATATATACTTTATCTTATCCTGTTTCAGAGGATACTTCATTCATGTGCACAACTGACCTTGTTGTTTATCTCCTTTTCGTGTTGCTAGATTAACTTTTCCGAGGGTCATAGGGAAAAAAAGCACAGAAGAGTTTTCATGTGTTCCTTACATCGTTGCACTGTTGAGCTGTCTCCTTTATACTTGGTATGGATTACCTATTGTAAGCTCCAGATGGGAGAATCTCCTTTTAGTCACAACAACTGGCATTGGAACTCTTTTTGAGCTTTCCTTCATTCTCATTTATGTCTGGTTTGCTTCAGCGAAAGCCAAGGCAAGTGACCTTTCATGCATAACAGTTGTTTTTGGATTCATATAGTTCTAATATGAATAAGAAACATAAATGATTTAAGCCATCTTCATATATTCTTCCAATGCAAATCCTGTCTTTTTATATTATATGATATATGATTACAGATACAGAAGCATCAACTACTAATTGTACTTGCGTGCATACATTATTATATATATATATATATGTATATATACATGTAGGAAAAATTAATTTCTAAATAACTTGAAAACAACAGGTGAAGGTGGCAATGGGTGTCATACCAGTTATCCTACTATTCTGCACCACTGCAGTTGTCTCAGTTTTTGCTTTTCACGATCATCATCATCGGAAGATCTTTGTGGGGAGTATAGCGCTAGTGGCATCAGCAGCAATGTATGGGTCCCCGCTGGTTTCAGTAGTGAGTTCTTGTTCCTGTACTTGAAGTTCCATCATATATATGTACTTTCCTCCCTGTAAATTTCACATACACTACCAGCTGAGATGTGAAAGTAAGAAAAGGAAAAACAAAAACAAACATTTATATCTTCTATCTAGATCAGTTCAACTTTGTTTATATATAAAGAATTAAGACAACAAAAAGATATCACAACTTGTGCTTGTCATTTCACTCTTGACATTATGACAGCTATTCAGTGTGAAGTTTTGTGGTCTTAACTCTTTAACTTTCCATTATTATGGTCAGCACATAATTTAACAGTTGTTTACTTAATTCCCTTATCGCAGAAGAAAGTTATGACAACCAGGAGTGTGGAGTACATGCCATTCTACTTGTCAATTTCCTCGTTCCTCTCCAGTTCACTCTGGATGGTTTATGGACTACTAAAACATGACCTGTTCATCGCTGTATGTATCATAAATCAGCTCTAACTGTTTAACAGATAATAACAAGATGGTTTCTATTTTTGTAAACCATAGCAACAACTTGAAACTACTAATTTTGGATTTCCTTTTCTTGACAGTCTCCAAGTATAGTTGGTTTCCCATTGACCATTCTCCAACTTGTGCTCTACTTCAAATACAGGAAAATGGGAACAACAGAAGAAAGGAAATGTGATTTAGAAAATAATGATGAGAAATTCAAACAGCTCCAACTTGTGATGAGTGAAAACATTAATGGGAAAAGCTGAAGAACGTTAAATTTCCATTGCAGCAGCCACGCATGTATCTATCGTGTATAGGTGTATACCAAAATACATCTCTGCAACATGTCCTATATCCTGAGTATTGCTTTATGCCATTAGGTATCAAAAGAGACTCAACTCAAGGTTCCAACACATCAATTCTTTGTTGAAGGAGTTATTTCGTTTGGAATTAAGATTGACTGAGCCCTTATATATGTATATATATATATAAAGAAAATTCAAGCAGCTAAATTGGGAACATGTAATTTTTGTTGATTGTTGTAATGCAATTACTGGTATATATATAAAACATGGCAAGTGAGTAACGTCATGAGAACAAAACATATCTTTAATGTTAGCACTTGAAATTCTGATAAAGGGTAAGAAAATATTTCAAACTTTTTCTTCCTCTTATGCAATCCAGATCCTCAAATGAGGTGAGGTCTCAAGCAATGCCATGAAGAAAGCCTACAAAACTTAACCTGTGTGTTATACATATTACATTCAGAAAACAGATGGCCTTGAGTGAGCTGATATTAATCAGCACCAATGCATACAACAATCAAGTCATAGTCCCCAAAGTGTTATTTATCAATTTATATTAAGGCACCAGCATAAACAATGTTCTATGACATTCTTCTACGAAATTTGGGATTGGGGCCAGGAAGGTATTTAGAAGACATCAAATGCTAATTAAAACACAAGAAGTTGCACAATCTCATTTAGTAATTTTTTTAACAGGTTTTACAAACAATTAGCAGAGATATGCCAGTTATAAGCTTAGTGTTGTTGAAAATAATAAACCTTATATTCCTTTGAATAAATGGTGAATGGGAGTTAGAATGGTGTGAATTATTTTGATGTAGTACTGAATTTCTTGGATGCTATAAATTATAATGTTTTGAAAATTGGACTGGCTAGTCAAACAGGTTGGACATCTCTTGAGTGACTAAACAGACCAAGTTGAACAAAAGATCATTTTGGTGATTAGACCAATAAAATGGATAAAAACTGAAATAACTAGTACTGGGTTGATTGAATCAAACCGTTTTTTAACTATTATTTGTATTAAGGATTAGTGTAATATTTGTATTTTATATTAAAGATTAGTGAAACAATTGTATTTTATATTAATGTTATCTTTATCATTTTTTTTGATATATAAGTTAAAACTTGAATATTATGATGTACAATAAATCAATCATTTGTGGTATTAATTATTAATAATTATATTTAACTATTTGTGATATGATTTTATTATTATTTAATGAATATTGAATTATTATGTTTTGTTTTTTTTTGTATATTTAGTATTTAAAATTAATAGAAAATTTTACATAATATTTAAAATATAAAATTAAATATCTTTATGATATTATCCGGTCCGATCTTAGTGAAATCAATTATTCTAGACCCAGTAATTTTTCAAGTTAATAACTAGTCCAATTTTTAAAACATTAATAAATTATTATGTGATTGTGAGAGTTTTTTTTTTTTGTAGTTAATGTATAATAAAATTGTAGTAATAGAGTAGAGTGTTTAATTCATATTAGTA
Organism: Quillaja saponaria; assembly: GCA_029379385.1. NCBI lineage: Eukaryota > Viridiplantae > Streptophyta > Magnoliopsida > Fabales > Quillajaceae > Quillaja > Quillaja saponaria. The sequence goes on from CM055612.1 coordinate 8,845,199, forward strand.
TATATTTAGTTGTGTTTTTAGAATTACAAGCCTTATAGTACGCATGCTACATAACTGGTTTGAAATCTTAAAAAAAGTGCATAATTCATTTTATTTGAAATGAACTCTCACATTTTATGTTTGAAACAAATGAAATATGATATAATTTAAATAAAATTAATTTGAAATTCACATTTTATTCAATTATGAATTTTACATCAAATATATTGAATTTTATTTAAGATAAGTTATTATTTTGTTATATCTCAAATGACATTTTTATTCTTAATATCACATATATTTTTTACTCAGATAAATAGATAAAAAGTTACCACCACTTTATTTTACTTGTTCACCTAACAAATATAAATTTTTTCTTCTTAATTTATATTTTGTTCATCAAACAACAATTAATCTCTCAATCTTTATGTTTTTTAGTTGATTAATACTAATTTTAATTAAAAAAATTAAGGTTAGTATAAATAAAAAATTAAACTAATAGAATTGAATTGAATTCAGTTTTTATGAATGAAATTATAAAAATTCAGTTTAAATAAAATAAATTCTAATTTTTATTTTGTTGCAAAACCCCAAACGGATTAGATGCGACTATCTTCAACCGGATGCTCACTATGCCAACCTGGCGCCAAATAATAGACTGCGATAAGGAAAAGAGGATTTCATATTTCCATTTTACATTCGTGCCTCTGCTAGAACCCTAATCCCCAGAATATCAGAGACTCGAAGCTCTAGTCCTTGCAGGTACTTTTGGTTACTTCATTTCCTCGATTTGGTTTTTCCTAATTGTTCCGTGATTGTTGTTGTCCCTGTAATTATATATTACAATTCGTATATTCAATCTCTGCTGTCACCTTTTGTTTTGAGTTTTCCTCTAAATCGCTTACGCGTTGGGATCTTTGTTAATAGTTTGCATGTGTATCGAAATTCAATACATCATGGATATATATAATATCTGGTTGTTCTTGTATTATTTTTGGGTCGTTACTCCCCCTCCCTCCAATTCTGTAATCTATAAGACTATTGACTTTTTTGTTTCAGAATTTCACTGCCCCAAATTATATTGTCAAATTTTGAACCTTCGAGCGGTGTTTTATGTTGGATGTTGATTTTGTTTACATTCCTGCTTTAAGGTTATGTCTATCAGCAAATCAAATTCTTTATATGGGTTTAGGTTGTAATGTGTTTTAGTTAGAATTAGAATACTCCTTTGAAGTTCTTTAACTAAAATTGCTTGTTTGTTGCAAAGTGTTACAAATGGCATCTTAAATCTATTAGTAGGTACATGTACTCGGCGCCCATTAATATGGGGACTAGATTTTAATGATTCTTGAATTACCAGCGGCTATTACAATACGGGACTCTTACATGCAAATTGGGTGTTGGTTGTTTTGTTGCCTGATAATCAGTGACAGATTAGGTCTATAGGAGAAATATTTACAAATTCTGTTACTTGAAATTTCTTTGAAGTGGGTCTGTGAGGTGGTTATCCCCATTAAAGTTGATTTACAACTGCTGATAGTCAATGAAATGAATCAGCTTTCTTTTGGATTCTGTAATTTAGTTGAGAACTGCATACTTGCCCAGTTTCGTGATAAAAACTACTGTCCCATTATGGGAATATACAAAATTTGGTGTTCCTTTTTTGGTGCTTTTCTGTCATCTTCAACAGCAATTTCCTGCTCCAAAATGGATAGCTTGGAAACATATTCTTGTGAATCATCTTAAAATGTTGTGAGATAAGGTATTGGAAGTCTCAGAATGCTGGAAAATTGAAATTATTGGCTATTTTCTTATATCATTTTGTCAATAGTGGACCAAAAAGAACTCATTATAATTTTTTTTCTGCTTTCCTTTCAATCAAGTATATAAATTAAGAAAACGTTCTTTGTTGAGCAACCAACTTTTGAGGATGATTCAAGCTAACTGGTTAAGGTTAGTAAAATAAGATCTTCTAGCTAGCTCTAGCTTCGGCCAGCTGACTTGTGAAGTTTGATTAAGGAGCTAATCTTGTTCTGTTTGAAGGAAAGTAGAACAGTGCTAGTACAAGATAAGAGATAGCATGCTTGTTATGAGCCTGAGCTTTTGCAAAGTATTTTCATGCAGAATGTTTATGCTTCTTTAGTGGGGTACCTAAGTGTGAATTTGATTTGTAGTCCAAGGAACCTCACACTCTTGTGGTTCTGTTCAACAGGCTTAGATTACTGTGCATGATGTCATCAGTATCTACTCAGCCACAGTTCCGTTACACCCAACCACCATCCAAGGTGCTCCATCTGAGAAACTTGCCATGGGAGTGCCCAGAGGAGGAGCTTATTGAACTTGGGAAGCCATTTGGTAAAGTTGTAAACACAAAGTGCAATGTTGGAACAAATCGAAATCAAGCTTTTATTGAGTTTGTGAGTGCAATACGTTTTTATCTTCTAAATATTTTGTTTCTCGCATTTTAATAAAGATTAGAAGACAGTGGTTGTTGATCAGAAAACATATCTCCATTTTTTCCAGGAAGAGTTGAATCAAGCTATTGCAATGATATCATATTATGCTTCATCTTCAGAACCTGCCCAAGTAAGGGGCAAAACTGTGTACCTACAGTATTCCAATCGGCAAGAAATAGTAAATAACAAAACTGCAGCAGATGTTGCTGGGAATGTGCTGTTGGTTACCATTGAGGGTGAAGATGCACGCCTTGTCAGCATTGATGTTTTGCACTTGGTAAGAAATTGGATACGTTTCTGTTTCTATTTATTATGTAAGCTTGTCACTATGAGGATGTTATGTTGGTAATGGAGTTATTGTGATTAGGTTGTGATTTGTCAAGCTATGGAAAGCTTTTGTTTCACATTTATGTAAATGGATCAGCAGGCCCATGTCAAGGCAATATCTTCGATGGCAGCTTAGTGCATTGGGTGAAAGAGCGCATGTGTGTTTGTCTCTTTTCTCTTACCAAAGCCTCTTTCTTCCCTACTTTTCCTCCTCAACTCCTTCTATTCTTTTAGTTTAGGATGCTGTCGTTCTTTTCTCACTTGTGCATCTGTGTCCCACTGACTGCATGGTTTGTGTTGGTTGCTTATACCATGTATGGATTTATAATTTGGATTTCTGTCTTTCCATATTGTAAACTCAGTCCATTACTGTTTGATGTAGTTTTGATCATCTAAATCTTGGTGAATTGGATGCAAACACTGTCCTAAACTTTCTTGGAAATATGAGCTGATTTATAGGTTAGGTAGTCATTCATTTATTAAATTCTTTATCTGGTTTGAAGCATCCCATTGAATGATTATTTATTTGTTTTTCTTGTGAGTGGTGCAGCACTTCCCTACTGCATGATATGATAGCCTTCTAAACTTTACTGTGTAATGCTGATCTGTTGTCATTTGTAATTGATGTGTTTATTCATTTCAGAAACTGTTGATCAAATTTTTTTACTGTATAAATTCTGATTTGGCATCATTTGTAGTTGAGGTGTTTATGGTCCTGCTTTCTCTGTGGTGCTAAAGAAATTCAAGAGAGGCCTTGGCCATCCATTTCATATTTGGTTCATTTGGTGTCTCTGTTAACCTTGGTCTGTCTGGGTGAATTTAATTATTTATTTCATCTCAATTCTCATGTGTTTAGCACCAACAGAAAGCGTCGATAGCTGTTGCCTGTTATCATTTTCTGGAGAAAAGATAGTTTTCCAACATGTCTTTGTGATATTTATGTCCACTTATTTTTATTTTAGTTAGTTTCAAATTTTTTTTGTGCATTTAATGCTGATTAACATGTGAAGCTATGGTGTTGAGTGTTTCATTTTCCTACTTTTGTGCATTTGCCCTTTTTCTGGAGATTTTAGCATTGTCTCTTTACCTGCTTTGGTGCAGTATTTTTTTAGGAGGAACTATAAAGGTTATCGCCTCTTTCAGTAGGTCAGATATTCATTTCATATCATTCTGAAAGTTAAAATCAAATGGTGCAGGTATTTTCAGCTTTTGGTTTTGTGCATAAGATTACTACTTTTGAGAAGACAGCAGGGTTCCAGGTTTACATATTTAGGCTAATTGCTTTTTATCGCTTCATCTTTTATTTTCTGTTCATCATTTGAGAACAAGCTCAATTGTTTATGACTTTCCAGGCGCTGGTGCAATTTACAGATGCACATACTGCATCTTCTGCAAAAAATGCCCTGGATGGAAGAAGCATACCCAGGTGAGGGTTGTATTAATGGTTTGACGTGGTATTAAGTCCAACTGTTGTGGACCATATTGACTGTCAAAGTGGTTCACATTTGCTAAGATTGGTCACTTGTTGGACTGTTTATACAATATTTGTGGCTGACGTCAGAGTCTATTGGAACTTATAAGTTTGTCTCTGTCTTCTTTTCATCTCATTTAGCATGTCATCCCTATACTGCCATTCAGTTTTCAATTTTGTTCCTGATTCTTTTTTATTTTTAAATCTTATGACTGTAATTATATGCTTGTTTCAATGTTATCCCCTTGGAGTTTCACATTACTCAAACTCCCAGAACAGCTGCCATGTTGCCTACTTTGAACTGACTGACCAAGCAGTAGCAGCAGTAGAAGTAGCTTTGCCTCTGGATGTGCTTGCTGAAGATTGAAGGCATTGCAGTGACCATGCTACTATTAGCAAGCAACTCCTTTGATTTAATTGCAAATCTTTCACAAATTGGGGTAGAAAAAATTATACAAATGGGAATATCAGGGATAAGGGAGGTTATGATGGTATGGTTGATGAAGGAGACTATATGTTAACAGTGGGAGTGACAAGTGTTGTGACATGCCAACCCCCAAGGGGCAAAAAAAATAATCATGAATGTATAGGGATAAGTTTGAAAAATATAAAGTTTAGGATAAAATTGGAAACCAAGTGAATGTTCAGGATAAAAGTATAAAAACCTAGTGAAGTATGATTTGCTACATTATGCCTGGACCAGTCTTTTATGTGAATGTGTTAAGGTTGTCTGCTACATGGTAGTTATTAGCACATTCATGTAATTCACTTATAAAGCTATGAGTTATGTTTCTTAATTATGACAGAGTGATAACTTTTCTCATCTGTATTAGGTATCTGCTTCCTGAGCATGTTGGACCGTGTAACCTTAGGATCACTTATTCTGGACACACAGATTTGAGTGTTAAATTCCAGAGCCACAGAAGTAGGTATGACTGATTTATTTGATCTTGGCATCTTAAAGAGACCAATTTTAGTAGGGATCAAATTGTTTTTATACTTTTGTTCTCTCTTCCCTTGGTTGGTTTCTATCCTTTGTGCTGGCCTGACAGTGGTGGTTCTTTATCTCACCATCACTTGTCCATTTCCGGGTTCTGTGTCTCTGGTTGCCACTGTTTCCCTTTCATTATTCTGACTTTTTTTTTCATTAATTCAGAGACTATACTAATCCTTACCTTCCTGTGGCTCCATCAGCAATAGATGGAAGTGGACAGGTAATTATCCTAGAATTGAAAGTGTGCTTGATTTATTAATTTAGTTGGAAGTATGATATTCCCATATGACCTGTTTATATGTTGCCATAGCCAAGAAGCTTTTCATAATAGTTAATTTTATTTGAATTCTTTTGGACTCTCCAAAAAGGACAGATCCTTCTCCCATGCACAAAAGCATGGACTAGCCATGCGAAATGTTGGCATGCTTGCCATGCATACTGACATGTAGCTTGTTGTACTGATATTTAAAAAAAATATATATTTAATGTTTGATTTATTGGAATTCATTTGTCATTACTGCAGTTAATTGTGGGTCTGGATGGGAAAAAACTGGAACCTGAGAGCAATGTTCTTCTTGCATCTATTGAGAACATGCAGTATGCTGTCACCTTGGATGTCTTACAAATGGTGCTTAAAATAACTCTTAGCAATTCACAAACATTCCTGGTACTCTTCAGTTACTGATATTTTTGCTTTTATGTTCCAGGTCTTTTCTGCTTTTGGGCCTGTTCAAAAGATTGCAATGTTTGATAAGAATGGTGGATTACAGGCTTTGATTCAATACTCAGGTTGTCCGCTATACTGATTACTCACTTTATCACAATACAACGTTGTTGTAGTCTGTTCATAGGCACCATCTGAGTAATGGCTTGGGTGCTTCATGGACTGCCTCCAACAAAAGGGTCCCTACTTTGTGGCCCTCAATTTTACCTAACAAAAAAAAAAAATCTCTCCAAAGGGCATATGAAGCCAAACGTTAGCCATTGTTCTGTCTAGGCAGTTATATCGTATGGAAAAGTATCTAAATATTACATGTAAGCAAATACTGCATTTCCCTGCATAATTTAATTCAGCTAGTGACTTTACATGCTAAAATTGTATTAATTAAGGTGTTTCTCTTGTAAGTATCCACTTCAAGGCATTCCCATTTATGCAATTTTGTTTTTGTAGCTTTAGGTATCTTTAATATGATGACCCATGGAATTGCGTACCCGTTGCTTCAACATTTTATTTAGTGAAGATTTTCTAATTGTAAGTTTGTAATTTACCAATTTCGTTTTTGGGAGATTATCTTCAGGACTTCAGGACACAAGATAGACGGTTGTTTCGAGAAATATAAGAATGGTAGTCAGTGCTGCAAGCATAAATCATGTATAGTTTTCATGCATGTGGTTTTGTTTGTACATATAAAATTCATCTATGTGGTATCCAATATATATGTATATATATTATATTCTTTTTTCTCTTTATAATTACAGTTCGTATAAATCTCATATACTGATGGTGTGATGGGTTTTTTCAGATGTTCAGACTGCTGTTGTTGCAAAGGAAGCCTTGGAAGGACATTGCATTTATGATGGAGGATTTTGCAAGCTTCACATCTCATACTCACGCCATACTGATCTTAGTATAAAGGTAATCATGCAACACCCTTTAGAAAGGTCATATTCTGTTAGTATTATTCTGTTAGTATTCAAGCGAATACTTGAAAGGTTGAATTGGAGGTTTTATGTGAGTACCAATGAGAGTACAATGGGCTATATAGTTATATCACTAAACAAACCCCTGGTTGCTGCGGAGAAGGCAGAAAAATGATCACTATTTATTTAATTAGGTATAGATTTTGCGATATATATAATTTAATAAATTGTTGCTGCAGTCTGTATTTTGTATATTTGTTCTCCTTTACTCAGAAGTCTTAATTGTGCTTTGCAAAAAGCTAGTATTACTTGATCTGGCTTTGTGGGTTGCAATTTGATGGACCATATCGGAGAGGGAGGGGTGGGAACAGGCTATAAGAGACAGACTTGAAAGTTGACAGTGAGCTTTTAGGTTTCTGTTTAGGCTTTTGATGTAATCTTACAACTCGGGATTGTCATACGCTGAACTTTCTTAACTAAAGCATGTTGATTTTTGATAATCCTGGTTGTCTCTTCTTGTTACCTCTCTTCTGGAATCTCTGGCTATTTGTTAGAACAGTTAGATATGCAGTGCGAGGATGTGGTTTCATAAACTCACATATTTGCTGTTTGAAAGAAAACAAACTGACTTTGAGGGGGGAGTGGGAGGTTGGTGAGGAAGCTGGGAACAGTCCGCTTGAGTGATGCAAAAATTATATATTTCTGTCTATATAATACGAATGTATGTTCATGTACGATTGATCACTTTGATATTGTAGTGCAAAGTTACAGCTTGATATGCCTATTACAGGTCAACAATGATCGCAGCAGAGATTATACCCTTCCTAACCCAACCATGGTAAGCCCCCAGCCCTCTATTTTGGGTCAACAGCCTGTCTCGGTGGTGGGTCCACCTGTTCAATACAATGGGGCCCAGTATCCACCAACAGCAGAGCAGCCTCTGATGCCTCAGCGTTCGGCTGGGTGGGGTACAGGTGTTCCAGCAGTACCTCAGTCAATGCCACAGCAGATGTATGGTAATCCTTATATGCCGCCTGGGACAATGCCACGCCAAATGCACCCTGGAATGATGCAGTTTCCTAGTCACAGTGGCCTACCGCCAACAGCAACAATGCCATCTTATGGGTCTGATTGGAGACAATAGCATGTCTCTCTGGTGGAACTCAATTTGATGAAGGGGCTTCTTCCGGTGTTAGCAGTCTTCTACAGATGTTGGGAGTGTACTGAACTAGGATTTACGTCTGATTGAAATTGACCTGCTTGTGCTTTCTGTGAGCAGTTGGTAAAAAGTATCCCAAATAGGATTGCAGCTGTTTCAAAAATCCCGCTTTGATGTGACTCAATAATTATTTCAATACTTACCGTTTAGCTTCGCTTATTTTCAAATTAATCGTTTTCCTGTCTGGTTTGTGGTGCAATTACGAGCTTTATCTTTGTTTAGATAAGGCCAAATGTTTCATCTTTTTTTATTTCTTTGTGCGTAATCTGTTACACGACCAAGTAAAAGATACCCCATACCAGAGGTCACCTAGCATGCAGAATTACTATTAGGAGTGCTGTGCGGCAAAAGGAAGGATGTTAAGCTGTTATAATTTGGAAGTTCAGCAAATAAATTTTTCCTGCATGTTGCTAAAAGTATTTCTTTGTTGGTTTTGTACTGCACATTCCCAGGTACTGGCGCCTCCCTGATTTTCACACACAAAAAAAGAAAGAAAATCTAAACTTAAATATGCTAAGGTTGATTTTTCTCTGTGGTATGGAGGTTCGCAGTATGTATGATACTGATAGAGTGTCGAGCAGATTGTTAAGTTCAATTAATGGAAGGTTATACGATAGAAAACTTGATGCAACAACTCGAGTATGCTTTCTTGTTCTTTATGTTTGACGTCATAGCATATAACGGTTCCACCCCCCGTTATAACTCATGCTAAATAAAGAAAGGTGGCTAATGAAAGGTGTAATAAGGAAGGTTATGTATGACAAAGGATGAGCTCTGGGTTCTCAACCAATGACCACTTCAACGTATATATATGATGATGATGATGATTATATAGGCTACAAGCCTGGCGTGAATATCCTATCTGGGGGCTGCAACGGTGCGTCTAGGCTTGTTGGCGCACACCGTGCGAATTGGCCAGGAATGAGACAATGAAGAGTTAAAGCTAAATGGTTATTAATGGTTCTGTAAAAGTGAGTTAGCATTAATTATTCAGTTATAATTCTTGCAACACGTGTCATAGTGTATTAATGGTTCTTCAATCTTTTTCTTGCTAAGAAATCCTCCCCATAGTTTTCTACATTTTACCTGTTTCTTGTACTTTTTATTGAATTTCAGTTTGGCCCTTATTTTTCTAACTATATAATCATCAATTTATCATGGCCAAGAGTTTGATGTGAACGCCTAGCGAATCTATGACTCGCATACATTTACAGTGAATTATAAACTATTCATTATATATCACATTGCATGAATATTCAAAAATCTTAAATTTATTAAAAAAAATTCTTATTTGTTTTTTTAAAATTGGACAGAATAAATTGTTAAAGCAATGATAATAAAATTCTCACCATTCATTTTTTTTTTTTAAATTACCAAGGTTCACAAATATACAGAAAGTATATAATAAAAACATATATATTAATGAGAGTCCCATATGAATCCAAAAAAAATTAAAATAAGCAGGCTAGTAAAATATATATCCCTTCAAGTTAGTTTATTTAATCATATTTAAAAATAAAAAATAAAATTTACCAAGGCCCACAAATATATAAAAAGTATAAAATAAAAATATATATTAATGCGAGTCCTACATTAATCCACTTTTATTAAGACAAAGAAACAAGTAGATTTATTTTTTTTTCTTTCTAAAACTATTATTTAATATTAGTTAAATTTTCTACTTGAGAAAAAAAAATTTCATAAATTGTTTCCTTACCTTATATTTTAGAAATCTACTTTGACATTGATAACAAGTTTGTTTTATTTTCAAAATTCTAAGAAAGTTAATAGATAATAGATAATTTGTTAAAAAAAATATTATAATGGAAATGTTTCAATAGTTTTGTACTTGATATGAGAGCTATTCCTATTTTAATTTTTTTTTTATCATTGCTTCCACAATTTACTCCATCTAATTTTAAAAAAATAATAGAAATACTTTAAATAGACTTAAGTATTTTGAATATTCATGTGAGGTGATCTATAATGAATAGTTCATAATTCACTCCAAAGGTATTTGAGTTATAGATTCCTTAGACGTTGACATCAAATGATAAATTGATGATGAAATGATTAGAAAAACAAGGGTCAAACTGAAAATTTAAATTTTTTTACAAGAAACTAGTAAAATATGAAAAACTACGGTGAGGATTTTTTAGCAAGAAAATTATTGAGGAGCCATTAATACACTAGTATTGCAAGAATCATAACTGAATAATTAATGCTAACACACTTTTACAGAACCATTAGTAACTATTTAGCTTTAACTCTTCACCGCCTCATTCCTGCCCAATTCGCAAGGTGTGCACAAACAAGCCTATAAGCACAGTAGTAACCCCTGCAAAATTTTATGCCTATTATGGTTGATGGTTTTAATTTATCAATTGCGGGTTTACTCGGACATGGATCGAGTTTAATTCAAGTTTGATTTGTCAAAAATGAAAAAAAATTGTAATCAGTCCTTCAAAAATTAAAATAAATTGTCCTAGAAGTCTGATGGAAAAAAAATTATAAAACCAACTATTAAACTAGTGCCAAGGCTAATTATTCCATTCTTTTTTGCATATATATATATATATTTATTTATTTATTTATGAATAATAATAAAATATTAAATTATATTAATCCAGCTAAACTCAAAAATTTATGAGTATTTACAAAATTAGCTAACTGGGCCACCCTACTCCAAGCCCATTCGTGCAATCAGACTGATCCACGTTAACGTCTAATTCACTCACATCACACAAACAGTTCGAGTAACTGAAGCAAGAAGCAAAAAAAGGAACCACAAACACATAAATCAGAAGCCGGCGCCAATTTCGATCCAAGATAAGGTTGCCTCCCATTCTCCCCCTCTCCCTCAACGTCTTCCTCTCTCAACCTCTTCTTTCTCTCTCTGTAACCCAACACAGACCTGAGGAGGGAGTGCAACAAACTAAAGAGCAAGTGATAAACCCTAGCTATGGTTACTCTGCAAGCTTCACTTCTATACAAACCTTATCTTTCTCTTACTTCTTCCTTGCCTCCAAAGCAACGACTTCATTCCTCTCCCTTGCCGACACTTCACCATCACTTCTCTCCCTCGAAACTTTCTGGTTCTGCATTATTCAACTCTGGTTTTTGTAACTTACAATTTCGCCCATGCAGGCTGCAAATTCGGAACGTGGATTTGGGCTCCGGTTCGAATCTTTTGGGAAGTGTGTCGAATTCGGAAACTAAGGAATCGGATGTTAATGGAATTGATGATGGAAGTTCTAATTTATTGGAAGAAAGTTCAGTTTCGGATTTTAAAGAAGCAGGGGTGGTCGAAATTGATGGTGGAAATTCCAAGACTGAGTTGGAAAGTGATTCTCGGGGCTTAGGATTGGAGGAGAAAGAAGTAGATACTGAGGGATGGAGTGAAAAACTTGTGGAAAGTGAAGGAAAGGGTGCAAATTTGGTAGGGAAGGAAGCCAGGGATTCTAGGATACCGTTACTAGTGTTCTTGATGGGCTTGTGGGCGAGAGTAAGAAAAGGGATTGAGAAGCTGGTATCTGATTTCTTGTGTTGGTGGCCATTTTGGCGGCAGGAGAAGCGCTTGGAGCGTTTAATTGCAGAAGCAGACTCAAATCCCAAGGATGCAGCAAAGCAGACAGCTCTGCTAGCTGAGCTCAATAAACACAGGTAGGCAACGATCTTCTTTTTCTTCTTTTCTTGTTTCTCGTAAGGAAGTAATTTTTCATAGATCAAAAGAAACTGGCAGCTGTGATACTCAAGTACCGCAAAGTAATAGATAACAGCAGAGGAGGAAACAAAGACGTTGACTATTTATAATTTCAATGTCACTGTTTGGTGATGAGAATTTAATGGAAATCAGATATCTAATTCATGAATTCTTATAATTAAAGTTCATTTGGTAGTTTAGAAATGGAAGGCTTAGTTCAAGTTCGGGATATAGTTCTATCAGTTTTCTGTTTAGCCCAATGTTAACAGGTTCTTGGTATGTTGTGGTTTGCAGTATGGTACAAGTATGGGGTTTGTTTTTGTTTGATTCGCAGTATGACGGACTAAGCTTAAAAAAAAAAAAATGGAGTAGGCTTAGTTGGAACATTAGTTTGGGTCATGGTACACTTGAGGAGCATTTGTTAGGGTATTTTGATCCTAATACTTATTTAATAAAACAAGATAGATCATGGAAGAAAGACCACTAGAAACTTGAAATGTATATATTTCTTTTAATCCTTATGTCTCCTTTTCTGAATTTTTTTTAAACATATTTTGGGGGTTGCAAATTGGGGAATTGAAATGGGAACACAATTTGGGACATGGAACCCGGAGTTCCATGGGAAAACACTGGTTTGGTCCAATTGAGGCATAAGATTGTTACTGCATTTGGTTCTAATTTTTGCATTTTATGATTTTGTTCTAGTTGGTTGTTAAGAAAATATTAAATATTTACTATGAAATATAGACATCAAGAAATAGCACACATATTACCTTTTTCTATGACTGTACTAGATTTTTTTTTCCCCTTTTTGTGTTCTTGAAATCAGTTATACAGGCCTGATCTGTTTAAGTGCTTGTAAATTTGTTCCACACAAGAATAACACCAAGCTTCTTTTTAATTGTGAGGCATAGTCTCTGAATCTTTAAATATTTTTCTTTCCCTTTCCATTCATTTATTTTTTTTGTCGGTTTCAGTCCTGAGTCCGTCATCAAGCGATTCGAACAAAGGGATCATGCTGTAGACAGTCGAGGAGTTGCAGAATATCTTCGAGCTCTTGTGGTTACTAATGCTATTGCTGAATATCTTCCAGATGAAGAATCTGGAAAAGCTTCTAGTCTTCCTACACTGGTAATCAAGTTTGTACTATTAGCATTCCTTTATTTTCTTTCCATGCCCCAATGCTTTGGTGCAAACATTACTTGCTTGTTTTTTACTACCATGGAGGTAAACTTACATCATTCCCTTGTTCTAGTATTATGTAATTCTTAAACATTGGTTGGCCTAATGTAAAGGCACATTATTTATGTTTTGCTGCCCATACAATACCTTTGTTGCTTTTATTCATATTTTCTTTAGTATATACCCATGATATTACTTGGTATCAGATGGGATACAATAAACAACAACAGTGCCCCCATGGCACTAAAAATCCAGCTCAAAATCTATTTCTGTCAGTTACTAAGACAATTATTATTTTCTTCATAGATAGAGGAGGGATAGCCTTCGGGCTTTGGGGGAGGGGTGTTGGAGGGATAATACCACCCAGAAAGCAACCCTAAGATTCGAGACCCCTGGCAAGTAGCAAATTGACAAGGCTTCTTTTCCAGTATTGGTAACAACTGGTTGGCACTAGGACAATATGTTTAACATTTAATTGTTATTTCTGCCACTCACTTGTAGTCCTGTCTTATAAATCAGAACTTGATATGGTCTGTTTACTTTGTCTTTTTTATCATTTTTAATATGTATGACCTTTAGAACACCTATTCTCACATACTTGTCAAGTTGTTGCTTTGAAATCTTTAGTTTACTGTTCACTTTAAAAGCCTTGCTAGGAATGATAAGCTTTTTAGTTTTTCTCCATTGTTTTTAGTTTTTACCCTTATTTGTTTGTACTTTTATGGTATCTCTCAAAATATACTTTTATGTTTTACTTTTACTTTCATACTTGTTATTGTGATTATGATGATCGTTATTGTGAAACTATGATTCTCGTTGTTATCATAATTTGTGGAGGATGAAGAGCCACAGAAGGTTTTCTGGATAGTTGCTACATATTGTTGAAGTGCAAAGATGGTGCTTTAGTCAAATAAAATCATCTACTTAAACAGACTTTTATGTATAGAACATAGCTCAAATTTTCTAATATTCTCCATGCATTTTTATATGTAGAGAAGATATTTGTGATGATAATAAAGAAACTAAACAAGTTGTTTGTTTCAAAACAAATTTTTTTTTCTATTTGTATAATTTGCATTGTTATTAGAACAACATTTAACCTCTTCAACACTTTTTCCCTTAGCGTGGTATTTTTTGAGACTGATGTTTAGCATATGGATGCAGTTGCAAGAATTGAAGCAACGTGCTTCAGGTGACATTGACGAATCTTTTTTGAACCCTGGAGTATCTGAAAAGCAACCATTACATGTGGTCATGGTAAGGCTTTTATGCAAAACTTGTGGTCTTGGTCCCTTAGTAGGAGAATAATGTGTTTAGTGTGTGCTTTTGGCATAATCTTACATCTTGCAGCATTGCGGATATAAATTTCTGTTGTGTCAAGATCATCTTCTTTTCCTTTGCCCATTCTGCAAACTTAGACTTAATGCCAGCTACTTCCTCCTTTAGGTTGATCCTAAGGTATCAAATAAATCACGTTTTGCACAAGAGCTTATCTCAACTATCTTATTCACTGTTGCCGTGGGATTGGTGTGGTACGAGTTTTTACTTTCCATACACTCACTCTCCTCTTTGCCAACTCATCTCTCTACAGTAGCTAGAACTTACCTAAAATCATGGGTTATGGGATTTTATTCTCAGGTTTTTGGGTGCAGCTGCACTTCAGAAATACATTGGAAGCTTGGGTGGAATAGGAGCTTCAGGCGTTGGCTCAAGTTCTTCTTATGCCCCAAAGGAGTTGAATAAAGAAGTGATGCCAGAGAAGGTTCATATTCAATGTTCTGTGCTAAAAAATTGGAATGGTTAACGTTTTTCTATAATTGGAGATCTATATCTGCTTTTGTATTACTCAGTAAATATATGATAAATAGCTAACATTGGGTAAGTACAGAAGTTCTGTTTGTTGCTGAATATATTGGATGAGAGGTAAAATAAGTTAGGAACAAGGGATACTATCTACTACATATATATTACTTGGTCTTAGTTCGACTGCAATATAGGAAATGCTATGTCATCCAGGATCTGCAGATGTATTAAAAATAATATTTTTTTTCCTGCCAGTCTTCCCTATGTAAGGCTTTATCTTTTTACCTTTTTCTTATTTGGATTCCCTTCCTCTCAGAATGTCAAAACATTTAAGGACGTCAAAGGTTGTGATGATGCCAAGCAAGAGCTTGAGGAAGTAGTGGAGTACCTTAAAAATCCAGCCAAGTTTACTCGCCTTGGTGGAAAGTTACCAAAGGTTGAATAATTTATTTTGTTTCAATTTTCTCTGGTACTTTGTCATTTTTAGTTTTTACTTCTCCATATTATGTGGACCTAGTTGTATGGGTATCCTGTCTCCAATTAAGAGTAGGGATGAAAACAAGCGGTTAGTTTGAGTCACTGCTCTGGTTCAGCTCGTTAAATACTCAGCTTATATTTAAAAAGACTAAATAAAGCGAGGCTGAGTTCGGAACTAGGCTCTTTTGATGGTTCAGTACTCAAAATCTGGATACTTTGGCTCAGTACTTGACCAATATTCATATGAATTAATTTCAAATTTTTTTTTTTGAAAATATAGTTAATTACATTAAGTATATAATTATATGTATTAAAATATATTAAGTATAACCAAAATATATTAATTATATTGAATCTTTAATTTATAAGTAAAATATATGATTATCTCTTGAGCTCCAGTACTTGAGTTCTAACCTTGAGTTGAACTCGAGTTATGAATCAGGCTTGAGTTCGAGCTTGAACTTGAGTTCCCATTTTTTAGTTTGAGCTGAGCTTGAGTATCTCAATGCTTGGCTAGGCTCGACTTGTTTGAAGTCCTAATGAGGAGGCTTTAGGTTTCCCTTCCGTGTTATTAGCTGTACCATGTTGATTTTATCTATTAGTACTATAATTTTCTTATTGAAGATGACCTGTTTTTAATTATAATGCTATGTTTTTTCCTTTAAATTTCATTGATCGTTTTGCCATGCTTTTTTTTCTTTCCATGATGTGAGCCTAAGGCATCCATAAATGCAGGGAATTCTTTTGACAGGAGCACCTGGAACTGGAAAAACTCTGCTAGCCAAGGTTGGTTAACTGTTGACTGTCTGTGTATGTCAGGTGGTTTTGTTTTACTACTTTTAGGAAGTTCACGTGGAGTTTGAAGTTCTGAACAAGTCATGTGGCTCTAATGCTTCGAGGGGTCACCATGATTCTTTCTTGAAAGTGTCTACTGGGGACCTGTCCTTCAGTTTGATGTGTTTGATATTATGAGTTCTACAATAATCTTCTTCCTGTTTATTACTGCAGTGTTCAGAATGTTTAATCTCCAATCCCAATATTTCCAGTATTTCATTAGAATAAAGAAGTAAATACATTTGTACCTTGATTTTGTTTTACAACTGTACATAATGAGGTTTCAGTCAAATTTGTGAAAAATCATATTTGAAGGTCTTGCTT
Organism: Quillaja saponaria; assembly: GCA_029379385.1. Lineage (NCBI taxonomy): Eukaryota > Viridiplantae > Streptophyta > Magnoliopsida > Fabales > Quillajaceae > Quillaja > Quillaja saponaria. The sequence continues at coordinate 8,861,609 of CM055612.1, forward strand.
AAACCAATTTTGTGTGCTTTCTCTTGTTATATGGAAATATCTTCATATATGGAGTTTTACTGAATATGATTTATATGTTCTCTTTTTTGGGTGGAAAGATGATATATTGTTGATTACTAATGGATGTGAAGAGAAAAGGACAATACTCTTTCTACCCATTTATTTTAATTAGTTTTCTTCCTAATGGATGTATATATGCTTGTTCATGCATTTGTTTACAATGTCTACATTCTTTTTTATGTTTTATATCTTATGTGTCTGTTTCTTTCTGTTTTCCTTTTGACAAGTTCATTTTCACATTGGTTCCGTAGCATTTGTAAAGTTGACATATTGCTCTCTCCTGTTATCAACACGTTTAACTTAATCTATTGAAGTCAATAACTTACTTCTGATAGAATTTGCTTTATCTTGGACCTTGAAGGCTATTGCTGGGGAAGCTGCTGTACCGTTTTTCTATAGAGCAGGATCTGAGTTTGAGGAAATGTAAGTCATCTTTTGCTTTTCAGATTTCAGATAACTTAGAATATCAGTACGGTCTACATAAAGTCTTTAAGAGCCAAGAGAATCTGAAGCAACACCAATTGGTATTTTAATCGAAAGGGACAAATCGAAGGGACTACCAAAAGGCAACAAAATTATTTCTTCAAAAGCTCCATAACAGTTATAGTACTAGGGGTCATTATATAGACTCTCTGGAAAACCCTAATGGCATAAAAGATAGATCTAGAGTCCTAATAAAAAGGAAACCCTCATGGCATGAAGATAAATTTAGAGTCGTAATAAAAAAGGAAACTAATAACTTTTAATAATACTAAAATACTACTAATTTATCCTTAATTATAATATTACATGAGTCAAATACAATTAGATCATAAATCATAATCCTATTACTATGTTTTCCATCAGAATCACTGCTTGATTTGTTGTATAATGATGATAATCGTGATAAAGGAAAATTTCTAGTACTTGGATTTTGTTCTGGCAAAAGAATGATAACATGTTATCTTTTTATGGTGAATGTATATTTGTTATCACTTATCAGTGTAATACTAAGATTCCTGTGTATAATTGATCTTTAGGTCCCCTATAGCAACAATACTCCAGTTCCATTGTAATGTTGGCCATATTCACATGTTTTCTTACAAAAGCAGTGTTTGAGTTTAAGGATCAGAAGCCCACAGCATTTTAATGATTCTTGGAAAACGGACCCAACTATTTGATAAGTTGCACCAAGTCATGGGGGTATGCTTTGCATGTAATAAAGCAGATACCTTTCCACATGCAATCTGATTAACTTCCTTATTCATTTTAAGATAAAGAAAATGTTGTGGCCCAATTTTTTTTGCTGAATTCATGCAAAACTAGTTTCTTCATGGAGGGGTCCTCATTGTTCAGCTGATATTGATCTTGTTGGTTATGACCTTTTTTGGTAAACTGAAATCCAAATAACGGAAGTAACAAAAAGCTAAGAAATGGAAGAACGAAAATTCACCATATTAGACAGTTTTTTTCTTCTCAGCCATTGCTTAGAACTTCCATCCAGATGTCTGTCTGTTACATTTGTAATGTTGAGCATTGGTAAAACAAATATTATATTTTTTCACATATCATCTTAGTACATGTTTCCAAAAGTAATGTTTCAGGTTGTAGAATGCTGACTATTATACTACGTTTTCTATTCTTAGGTTTGTTGGGGTTGGTGCCCGACGTGTAAGATCTTTATTCCAAGCAGCCAAAAAGAAGGTTTGTTGTTTTGGGGATTCTATGCTGACAGTTGAGAAAGAAAGAAAACCATGAAAAGAAAATTTAGTTTCCATGATACTTCTGCAATCTCTTTTTGATGATTTTATTGAGATTTGAGCTGCAAGCTTTCTGACGAGGTTCCTATATTCAATGACATAAGGTTGCCAGCTTATTTATTTATTTATTTTGAAATAATGGCCATGCATCATGGAAGATTCAGGTCAAAGTTGGAGACTTCACTGTTGAGACCTATAAAATTGATAGTGCAATGCATGTAATATTACCAGAAAGCTAAAAAACTATAAAAATCAATTATCAAATGATGACAGGCAAGGAGAAACATAAGGTAACTTTTAGGGTGCAATACAAGTTGCTATTGATAATTGTTAGCAGTTTCTTACAGTATTAATTGCCATGCATAGAAGTTGCTAGTCTTTTGGATGAGAGGCTGTTGGAATTTAACTAGAGAATATTGAAACATCAAGTTGTGCTAGGTAAAATTAGGATAATTTAGACTTTCTGCTAAGCCTGAGAAAAATTGTTACGTGTCAAGGACACATTGGTTCTGTAGTTGTAGTGATTATCATGTTTTATTACATGTCAATGGTTGCTAACATATTTTCCTTCATATTCCGGATGTTTTACTGTATGTTGTTGTTTTCGGAACAAACTTTTGAAGTTCTAATGTTGGATGTGCAACGTGACTGGTTACTGTTAAGCTTTCCTTTTTCTTTTTCTGCTTAGGAGGATTTCTTTTCCTCCCCTTCGTACTTCTCTTTTCCTTAATAAAAACTTTTTCTATAAATAACAAAAAAAAAAAAGAAAAAAAAAAACTTGCAAGGTTTGAATGACATGTTCCTTATTTGTTTTTGATTGGGAGACATCCTTCTGCCTTTTGTAGGCTCCTTGTATCATTTTCATCGATGAAATAGATGCTGTTGGATCTACGCGGAAACAGTGGGAGGGCCATACAAAGAAGACATTGCATCAACTGCTTGTGGAAATGGATGGTTTTGAGCAGAATGAGGTAAACATTTAATCTCTTATAATGTTTGTTCCTTTCTTATTGTGAAAAAACTGATACATTATTTTTCTTCTATAGGGAATAATACTGATGGCTGCGACAAACTTGCCCGACATTCTTGATCCAGCTTTGACAAGGCCTGGTAGATTTGATAGGCATGTAAGTGTTGCAATCTATAAACCATTGTTAATGACTTTTTCATTCTTTAGGTTCTGGAATTCCTTTTCCCCTTAAGTTTATTACTATTGATGCAAAAATTGAAAACTTATCAAAAATAAAAATGAAAAACCGGTGGATAATGTTTGATTTTGTATTATATTTTAAATTATTCTATGTTTTCAGTTCGTATTCTGCAGACCTTATATTCTCGTAGGCGTTGGTGTACACTTTATCTCTCCTGAGGTCTTGTTTAATATACCCATACATGTGCATGAGAGAGAGAGAGATATCAGACTCATGTCAACTTAGATAGAAAACTAATGAGTATCGCATTTTAGATTGTTGTTCCAAATCCAGATGTACGTGGTCGTCAAGATATATTGGAACTTTACCTAAAAGATAAACCATTGGCTGATGATGTAGATGTTAAAGCAATTGCTCGTGGCACACCAGGATTCAACGGTGCAGGTGAGTTTTCGTCTAATATTTTGAATGAGCATCTCCACTAAATTCACCATATTGTTTATTTTCGCCCCATCCCCCTCCCTTGCGAATTCCCTGCAAATGAAGCTAATTCAATTTTTCAATCTAGATCTTGCAAACTTGGTAAATATTGCTGCCATAAAAGCTGCTGTTGATGGTGCGGATAAATTAACAGCTACACAGTTAGAGTTTGCAAAAGATAGGATAGTTATGGGTACGGAACGGAAAACTATGTTTATATCAGAGGAGTCAAAGAAGGTACGTGTATCTAGAAACAAGGCAATATGGCTTGGTAGTTGATTACTTGATTCTGTGACCAAGTTTATCTGTCAAGTCATTTTCTAATCTTTTGGTTTACTGTTTCTGTGTTTTATATTTTAAGGGCTTTTCTGAGCTTGTCTCGGGGGAACTTGATAAAATGATATTATTGCAAGAACTGTCAGTAAAGAAATATTCCAAAACTAGTCACTCATTAATTATGAATCACCAACTTCATGGAAAACCGATGCAACAAAATGCAAAATGTTTACAAAAGTAGTTATAAAGTGTCCTTAGGCAATCCTTTAAAATAGAGATATTTTCTGTGTTTAAAAAATGAGGTGATGTATAATAGATCTGGTCATCTGTCTACAACTGCTGCAAGGGGATTTACTTTTCCTGATAAAAAAGTCAGTGGGTGGAGTATGTAAACTTGCCTCACCATTATACGCTTGATGTTCAATTGTAAATCAAGATTTCAATTTGTTCCCCAGTTCAAGTTTAACGAGTAATATTGAGTGTCTCTCAGTGACCTTCTCTTAGTACTTAATAGGACAAGGACTTCCTTTACTTCTCCTACAATGAGTAGGACTAAATAGAGAATTTAATTTATAAAAAAAAAATAATAATAATAATAAATAAAGAATTTACAAAGTTAATAAATTAAATACCACTGGGAGGTTGAGACTATTAGAAACCACTGGAAGTTCTAGGTCATCAGTAACATTGAAATATCTCTCAAGCTTTTCTTTTTAAAAAAAAAACTTTTTTGCCACTAGAAAATTCTATAACTCAACAGTTGCCCCTGCACATGGATGATATGTCTCAGATTAATTTGAGCAACTGGAAAGACTTATTATCACTAATAACTTCACCTTCAAAACCATATAACTTTACCTCTATTTGTCATTGTAGGCTGACCATGGGTGCAAAATGTTTGATCTAAAACTGATAAAAAATTGTGAATATCTGAGATCAACTTGAGCTATTCCATAGCTGCATCTGTGGAGGGGCTGCAACGTAGAGGGCCAGCAAATCAACTTTTTTTTTTTTAAAACCCGGGGATGGAGTGATAAAATAGTACTTGAACTTGATGTTCTACTGATGGATTGGTTCAGTAATTAAGGCCGCTTTGATCAGCTCGCTGTAACTTGCAATCTCTAATCTTTGTTTGGAGCACCATCTTGATGGGACTCAATCCTGGTCCATGGGTGGCTCAAATATTTATGAACCTGTTTCCACTTTCCAGTATATGCTTTGGTACTCTAGGCCTGGTTTGTTTTCTGGTATTATTTCAGAGAAAAATGGACTCCGTCCTAAAGCTTAAGGAAATGTTTAAATTGGTTGTGACTTGTGATCTTTTCATACTTCAGACTGAGTTTTCCTTGTCCACAATCATCATGGTGAACTAAATCATTATAGACGTTAGTCTTTATACATCTTTTGGGTGTGCTATGAATTTTTCATTGAGAATCTCCCATTGTGTTTCATGTTTGTTGACACATTTTATCTTCCAGCTCACTGCATATCATGAGAGTGGCCATGCAATTGTTGCATTCAATACTGAGGGTGCACATCCAATTCACAAGGCAACAATTATGCCACGTGGGTCTGCTTTGGGGATGGTCACCCAGCTCCCTTCAAATGATGAGACATCAATTAGCAAGAAGCAGTTGTTAGCTCGCCTTGATGTTTGTATGGGAGGAAGAGTTGCAGAAGAGCTTATCTTTGGTCCAGATCATATCACAACTGGAGCAAGTAGTGATCTTAACACAGCTACTGAGCTTGCCCACTATATGGTATTTTCCCTTCTAGTGCCGTGAGTAGCCTGCTTACCAGGAAATCTTCAGAAATTTTAGCTTGCTAAGAAGTTCTTATTATACATTTAAAATTGATGTCTGTTTGGTAGTAACTAACTGATTTAAGAATTTTGGAACAAAATACCTGTGGTATCAAGTCGGTAGCTGGGCCACATGAACTTTATTGGGTTCATTTGCTTACTGCTGTTATCTCCATCACTAGGTATCAAGTTGTGGGATGAGTGATGCAATTGGGCCAGTTCATATAAAAGAACGACCAAGTTCTGAAATGCAATCCCGTATTGATGCAGAGGTTTGTTTCTCAGTTTCTGGATCTTGATCCATTTAATAATTTGATGACAACAATCATTTTTGGATCTAAAATTCATTATTTGATGTTCAGGTTGTGAAACTCCTTAGAGAAGCATATGATCGTGTGAAAACCCTTTTAAAGAAGGTTTGTGCAATAAATCTTGCTGTTCAGTTTTTTTTTTTCTTTTTTTGTTAATATTGCTGTCACTCACAGTATCCTGTGGGGATATGTCATCTACTATACTCTCTGAGGTACTCCATACTAGAGAATAAGTAGGATTTGCAACGATGAAGTAGGACTAATTTATAGAGCATGATTCATAAGTAGATTAAAGTGCAATACATCAATCTTTGTCCTAAAATCTTTAGAATTAGGGCCTAGTTATATTCTAAAAGATTATGATTAATACAATCTTAATATTAGTTTATGCGTTGCTTCAAAATTACAATTGGATCACTAAATTTAAAGTATTGGAGTGAAGGTGCTGGTACACTATTTTAAAAAAAAAGAAGAGAAAGATTCCTTATAATTGAAAATGACACTAAGTAATGCATAGACAAGGTGGACCAACTTTTGTTTGGTCTGAAATGGGATAGTGTCTGCATGATCAGCACAACCATGCATGAAGATATTTTTCAATCTAATCTTGGATTTTGAAAGAAAAAGAAAATCAAGTCAAAAAAACATATCTTATGCAAAGTTGTTAAAACATATCCTATATAAAGTTGTTAAACATATCCTACTCATACTTATATCTTCTTGAAATTTTTTTGTTGCAAGCATAATTATATTTTAATATCTTGTTAAGGTTGAAATTGAAAGCAACTTGGTATAATCTATAAGCCCCGATTCGTATAATCAAGTCTATAGTGGATAACTTTAGAGATTATTTATATATAATGGTTTTCTAGGTTGATCAATCTTTTGATGGTTGTGTGCGCATGGTTGGGTTAAGAATTTGATGGATGATTTAAACCTTTGTAAATTGTCGTTTGACATTTCTTCAGCATGAGAAGGCCTTGCACGCATTGGCAAATGCACTGTTGGAGTATGAAACACTTGGTGCAGAAGAAATACGACGAATGCTTATCCCGTACCAGGAAGGACGCCTGCCGGAGCAACAAGAAGAACAAGAAGGGGAGCTTGTACTGGCCTAATGTTTATCCCCCCATGTGTCTGTAACCTATCCTAACTATTGAGGGAGCTCTGTACAGTGTTTTTAAAGATCCATAGGTAATTCTTTATCCAATTTATGTGATTCCCGTCCATTGTGTATGTTATTCTTGTTATTAAGATGAGTCATAGGAAGTAAATTATACAACTTCGAGCATCTCTGAAGCAATGAGTCCTGCTCCCCATGAAGAATGACAAAGATGAGGAACAATTTGAGGAGTCATGTATAATGAGGATATTGCCCATTTGGGGAGAATTTTTGTACATTATATTTAATTGTAGATTATATCATGTTGGGCGATCAAGTATCTACAATTTTGTCAAATGTCCACACCGTACATTAATTGAATTACTCTATGCTGTTAATTACATGGGATGATTTAAGCCTCCCACTGGGTGTTTGGCTACTGCGGTGAATGTTTCTATTCCATCTGATTTTTCTTTCATCTGTGAGATGCTATAAGAATATCTGATCTCGATGACAATTTACTTAAGACACAATAATGTTGCAATTGTCCTAAAATTCTTGAAACCTAATACTAGGATTTTACGATAATAAAGTGATACAATTAAGGATTAAAACTTTGCTAGCTCTTCCTTGGAAGCAGTTGATCACTAGATGTAACGAGCTACTCAGGAGATGATATTGCATACTTAACTGCCAACGTGCCTTAATTTCTTTACCATTTCAAGACCCAAGGCCTTGTTGAATTATACATTGCAAAGGATATCAGCTACAGATGTGGAACAGATAAAGGGCTAATAGAATAAATTGTTAATATGAATCAGGAAAAGAATGAGAATAGACATCCAGATATAACAATCTGAGTGGCTATCCACTAAATCTCCATCCAACTGCAATTAGATTCTACAACTACGGTATCTGAAACAATTACACAGCCATTTTTCCAGCATTTACATACACAAAGCATACACCTCAATGGACAACCCTGTAACTCAAACGAAGCATCTGGTCTTTAACTTTCATTTTCTGCACTGGTTTAGAAACCTTTGTAAGATCTATTGTCGTGAACTACTTAAAGAGAGGAACCAACACATGTAGCTATAAAAAGACAATGAATATAGCAAAGCAAAACTGAAGGTGCAACACTGCTATTGTATAACACAGATGGAAGTAGCACCACTGCCAGTCTGTCTCCAAAGCCCCCAATAGAGGAAAGCACCGGAAGCTTCATCCATGACAGCCCCAACCCTCCACCACGCCTTAACACCACCAATATTTAGATTCGATCAATTGGTTCAGTCTGGTCCAGCACAGCAAGGTGTTCTGAGACATCAGCAAGCGATTTGAGATTGCATTTGATCAAAGCTTCAACAAAGTAGCAGGTCTCGTCCTTGGTGTTCCCCTCAGGTACATCCACCACAAAAGACTCAATCACCAAGGTTCCTGGCCTTCCATCGATAATTTCAGGGTGGAGGGAAATGACAGAAGAGTAGTTCTGAAAGAAACAAGTATGCCTTATATTAATACAGTGTTGATACTTTTAGAAAGAAAAAAGGCTAAATTTAGCCTGATTTCTTATCTGCAGGGAGGAAACAATGCCAACTATACTTAAGCTTTGGAATGTCAAGAAAGGAAACTTGGCAGTTTGGTTTTTCTAATCACCACAATAACAATCAAAAACAAATTATGATAGTTCATTTGCAACCAATTACCCGTCAAAGATAGTCATATCACTATAAAATTTGCAATCATCATAACCTATTCATAGGCTGACTCTAGTTTCCTGAGCATTACATACATCAATTGACTTACATCCTGGATAATCCGATTACAAGCCCAATTTGATATTAGGTAACAACAACACAATCTAAATGCTGCATGATTTGAAACTGGAACCACAACCAAAAACATTCAGAGTACACCATGACCTAACCCAAGTATCAGCTAAATAATCCACATCCTCCTATCTACAGAGGCCATTAGCACATCAACTATCAGAATTGCTATCCCCTAAAAGAACTACAGTGACTTATGATTCACATAAAAAAAAAAAAAAAAAAAAAAAAGATGCAAGAACTTAATCTTAAAATTTTTGCCCTGCCCTTGTCGAGCTGATAACAAACTAATAACAAAAGATTATAAAATAACAACACCTCGGATATCCTGCATGCTGAAAGCTTTACTGCAACTAAATAACCAACTTGGTGCAATAAAGTCGGTAATTGTTGAAAAACAAAATCAAAGTTGTAAACAAAGGGTGGAATTCTGTATGAAGACAAGATGCTTGAATCAAGAAGAATCATCTAGAAAGAAAACATAATTGAAGTAACCAATTTTCATGGCGATGTACAGTGGAAGGAGTTGCCCCCTGTACCCAAAAATAATAAAAAATCAAGGCAGATACTAAGCCATATTAAATAACAAGAAACTTGGTATCAAGTAAGCAAAACTCCAGTTACATACAACCTTCCAGTCCCATCATAAGGTCTGAGAATTGGGAAGTTTCCAAAAATTTTAAAATTTGCATACTCATTCTGCTATATATCATGGGCATCTCAAACCCACAATTAAAACATGTTGAATTACCACTCAATAGATTGCATACTACAACTGAGAGTAATATAGCAGTGACCATGTGCACTTCAAGGGCTAAAAAAGGTGCTTTTCTAGGAGAAAAAGAGAAGAGTGGAATAGCAGGGTTTTTGAAGAATTTTTTGAAAGAAAACAGAAGGTAAAAGAAAGAACCAACGGGTATGTCATAACATGGAAAGGTTTCATACTCTAAGTCTATGATCACCACCAATTATCCTGATGCTAAGGATATGCTCCTCATCGTCAAGAAGCTCCAATCTTTCAGTACTTGTGGTGGCAGGAAGGCCAGATTTGACATCAACTTCTCTGAGACTCCCAATCTCAAGGTTCCCTTGCGCTACACACCTGCTGATAAATGGCTTGTACTTTTGTGGTTGATCAAATCTCCTCACCAAGGACCAAACCTAGTGAAAACAAATCTATAAATGATGAATAAGCAAATCTTGAGACAAGTGCTTTCCACGTGTCATTTTGAAAAAAAAAACCAAATAACAATGAAGGCAACAATTCAAGCCAATTGTTAATAACAGATAGTTCCTAACAGTTTTTAATATCAAGAAGTATCTTAACCTTCAGTTTGAAAAGAAAACTAGTTTTTCTGTTATAAAATGTAGAACTTTAAACTTGTTATTCTGGTATTCGGATAGCCGATAGCCTCTGATTAAAAGCTACAAGAATCAAGACAATTTATTTACTCATATAATAATATGGTTATTGGTTCCTAGCAGGCAAACAAAGACTAGTTCTGAATCTTCAATCGACCAAGTTGTAGAGTATAATGAATCTTGTAAAACCAAGGAAACCTGTCCACTAAATTTAAAAAGAAAACCAAAAAAAAAAAACTTATGACAGATAAATGATAAAATATACAAGTAACTGAATTCAGGATGAATAATTCAGATTGGTTGCAGAGAAAAGGTAGAGATTGACATTTTCACATAAAAGACAACAATTACCTAAGCTCATTGTAACTTCTTCAAATTAAATTACGAAAACTATTTGATTGACTCCTGTAATTAGATAATGTTCCTTATCAAGAGTCATAACATATCATAAACTCCACATAATTATGTTGCATGGAGAAGAAAAGTTATCGAGATCAATGCTCTCAAAGATTTAAACCTGGTACAAAATAAGCATGGATCAAGATCAAATGCCCTCAAAAGACTCAGTCAGCCATTAATTATATAAATGAAACGCCCTCAACAACAAAAAGAAAAAGAAAACAAAAAATATATATATATATATATAAGAAGGAAAATTCAAGCATCATTCCATAGAAAATAAAAGACCCGTCATCCAAAATAGTCACGGATCTAAACAGTGAAAACCCATAAAGAAAAAAGTATACATGCGCATAAGCATACACCCATATGAATATCAAATCTAGCACATAAAAATTCAAACAAACGCATAATACACAGATAAACTTTAAATATAGGTAACTTTGATACAGCAACAGATAGATGCAAGGTGAGAAAAATTACAAGAAGAACAGGGGCTTTGATATGCTTGACGAGGGCGGAGCTACACTGATTCTCCCCTGGGTCGTGTCTGTGGTGCCTTCCAATGAACTCCCTCTCAGTACAGCTAAATCCACCGTTCCCAATCCCATTCATTTCTATACAAGCAATACAACCCAATCCGAACACACAGCTTTTAGCCTTCTCTCTCCACAATAACAACTACCATCAAATTGGGAAACTCAATCGCTTCGTTCTCTCGCACTGGTCAACTAATTTCTCAGAACACAGAGCTCTGATCGCCGTCCGTCGTGTTGTCTCCGACGAAAGCTCCCAGATATCGAATCGGTATGAGAAAAAGAAGCCGTGTACGCAAGAGACTCACCGCCATAGAAGAACTACCACAGACAGCCTTCTATTATCTTAAAATAAAATATTATTTTAAAATTCATTTTCTATAAAATTAAATATGAAATTTGTTAACCTGTTGATGAAAAGCCCTTGATTTGGTTTATTATTACGAATATACCGTGAGATAGTCCGTTTCTGCTGCTATCGTTTTTGCGATCAAAAATGCCCTTGAGTCACACTTCAATTTACTTATACATTTTATTAGAGCTCCCTCAAAGTTTTGTAATAAAAAGAGTTAATCTCAAAGACTGTTTTATAAATATTTGAATAACAAATCACCAAACCAAGTTATAAGTTATAATAGTTTTTATATATAAATAGATGTATTATAAATTTATATAAAAATAATAAAAAAATTTATTAGATAATATTAAACAAACCAGTTTACGAGCTTATGAATTTATGAACCGAGTTTTGAAAAGATAATTTTGACTAAATTAAAAAAAAAAAATCATTTTTTGTAGTGTTTAAGGATTGAAATGAGGCACTTAATTGCCATATTGCTTCACAAATGTGATTTTAATGATATTTAGCACCCAAATACCAAATTGTTTTGACTTATAGTTTTTACATAATTGTCTTTCTTATTATGTGTAGCAATGATGATTATTTTTGAAAAAAAATAGTATTTATTTTTTATTAATTGAACACATTCATGAATAGTAAAAAGTAAGTAATATTTATTTCAATGATAATGATTTTGGTACTATTTAATTTATAAATTATTGTTTAAAAAAATTAAAAAACCCAACACCTTTTCAAGTTTCCCAAGATTATTAGAAAAATCTCATTCTAAATACTGAAATAATTAAATAAAATTTTCAAAAGTTTTACGAAAAACAAAAGTATTGAGGTCCATTTGGATGTCTTAGTTTTTTAATACAAATTTTAGAATTGAGATACTAATTTTTTCTTTAATTTTAGATCTTTAAAATAAAATATAATATGAGACAGTTTAAAATAACAATTTCAACTCATGAATGTTACCACATTTTTTTAAGCTATTGTCCACCATCAACTATCATCACAACTTTTGATTGACAATCATAATGTTATCTTTGCCAACAACTATGACGTGGTATATAATGTAGTTTGAGACGAACATAACAATCATCACTATTATTAAAAATCACTAAATATGACAACCACTATTTATATCAACAAAAACAACGACAATTATCAAGTTAGACATTGGATATGACAATCACCACAATTGGAGACCATAGAAAACAAAAATAAACACGATTAAAGATGATGACCACAATTATTAAAGACCACTAGAGATAATGACTATTAGCATCTAATATCATTGGAAATGACAATAACCACCGAGTAAGACTCTAGAGAAGTTGATCACCACTGTTAGAGATCATTGGAAAATACAATGACCAATGCTATAAACTATCTAAGACGAAGAATGTCATAATTGGAGATCATAAAAAAAGATTATCAAATCCACAACTATATAAAGACATTTACATGAATCTTTTTTCTCTATTTGTATCGATTTAATACGTTATTTTTTTTGTGATACCCAAAGTCATAATTGTACAAAGACTTCTCACCCATGTGATTCCAAATCTCACTCAATATGTTCTAATTTTTTTTTTCATAAGTTCTAAGTTGCATTTTTTAACTATAACATCTACAAACTTATGTTAGATATGTTTAAACAAACACAAATGATTCTCTCTCATTTTCTCTTCGGGTGCAACTTAGAAATTTTAATTAATTCAAAATTTAACAGAATTGAATATGGTTTTGAAATCTTTAATTCCAATTCTAATTTCTTTGCCAAACTAAAAGTCTTGGTAGATTAATGACTTTTAATCATAAATTTTTGGACCCACAACAATTGGGGAGAAATGTCCTTTCCCATCACAAAAATGTTGGTTATAGATATATAGGTTCTTATTACTAAATATATTACCAAGTATTTAATTTTGATAAAATTATTGTCCTTAAAATATATTTTTATTAATTTTATAACAAATTTATTTATTAAGTCAACTTCATCGCAGCTTACACTAGTTAAATTATTATTTTTTTATATATAAATTAAAATATAGATATTTGTCATACTTCTCTCCTGATGTATCTCTTATTACTCATCCCACTTATCCCTGTGGTTCCATGAGAAAGGGAGAACAGAGAGAGAACTTATTTTATTGTCAACTTACACATATACACAAAAATTTATATTTTAAACCACATCAACAATACTCTAGTAACAATGCTTGACTGATATAATGAAATCAAACAGTGAGGCTTGTGAACTTTTCAATTAGTCAAGAGTTAAATCAATATGATATTATTAATAGCATTAATTACTCACCTCATGTTTAAGTTGAAGCATTTTGTTTGCCACTAATTCAGTTTTTAATTAAGATTTAGGAACACAATTGGTCATTTTCATGCATGTCATCATCACTGTTCACACTCTCACCCTCTAGCCAATATTGAATAAAAGACAACAAAATAAGAACCAACAAGTCAAAATCTCAGCTCAATATTGATCATTATTGCATGCTCATGATTAAGCGACAATATCAAAATATTATTTTTGAAATTGACAACTTTGTTTGAGAGATTTGAGATATTTTTAACATAAAGGTCATATTTTCATATTCTACTACAATTAATTCACATATATTTTAGAGCCATACATAATTAATAGATAAAATTATTTACATTTTAAAATATCACATTTTTGTTATATTTTTCTTACAAGTATTTTTTATCAATTTCATCACATTACTTTTAAGACTTTGCAAGTATTTTTTTTATCAATTTTGTCAAGTAACTTGTAAGACTTTGCAATGACTTTTATCTTCTCAATAATATTAATAAGGATGTTCGTATTTTAGATGAAAATGGTTGAAGTGATTTATATATATTTGTTGTCAAATGTGATAATAAGTTGACAAAATAAAGTTACATTTATTGTCCTAAACCACCATTTTTTTTTTCAATTTCATCATAAGGCATATTATAATCTCACTCTCACTCATTTTTTTTCCTTCACTCCTCTCTCTAAAAAATATAGAAATATTTAAAAATAAAATAAAATAGGTCAAATTTCTTATTCTTTATTCATAAATCAATAAAAAATAGATAAATTTAGCAATTTTTAAAAATACCCAAATCATCACAAAATCTAATTTTATAATTTGTAAAGAGAATGAAATTAGGAGGATGAGCGGATGAATGAGAAAGTAGTAATTAAAATAATCACTGACGGAAACAGAAATTTTGATCGGACAATAATAATACCTAATAGTTAATGATGCATATGAATAACAAAGAGCTCCATAAATTAAAAATAATAATAAAAATAGAGCGTCCATCATTTTAACCCTTAAATTAAAGGGTCATAGGGATTAATGATATATTTTTTAAATTTCTATACTCATAATTAAACAACCTATTTATTTATTAAATATCATTAAATTTATTTAGGAGCCTTTAAGAGATCATGGCCCCCAAGATTTGTAAAAAATATTAATATTAGAATATACAATTAATTCTTAACTTTGTAATTTTTCTCTTATTTAATATGATGACCTCTCTCTAAAAATAAGGTAGATAATATTTTTATTTTTTAGACTATAAGACTAATAAGTTAAAAAAAAATTATCTTATAATTTTTATTATAACTTATTAATTTTTGAATTTTTTTATCTATATCTTTGTTTTTATAATTATTATAATAAAATACTTTTATATAAATTTTTGTCGGTCCTAATAAATATTAGCTCTGCCACTTATTACATATATAATAAAAAATAATTTTTTCACGTTCCATGGACCCCTCTCATCAGTGACCCAGTCCTTTAAATATAACTTTTTACCAAGACGAAGAAGCATGAAACTATTATAATAGTTAGAATACATCAATCTTTTCAAAATGAGCACTTATTTGTAGTCTTTGTAACCTAGCTATGATTCTGGTAAGTAACTCCTTGGCCAGGACAAAACAATATTATTTGATTAATGGAATTCATACACATAAAGATTTTATTATATTAATAATGCAGAAAAATCATAATAATAGCTGGCCTAGCTTGCTTGTCTAGCTGACAGCCACAAACACACAAAGATGAAAGACAGAATCCACTAAGTAATTATTAGCAAAAAAATAAAAAAGAGAATCCACTAAGTAATAAAAACAACGAGAATAAGCAGGATAGAGAATATAATTGAACAATCATGCAGTCTTTAACTAGCTACATCTTTAATGATACTGATTAGATTTGCAGAAACCACTTCTAATTAATTTATTACAATGTGTGACGCTAGAGGGAGAAAGACAGACTAAAGAGCCAAGCGAGGAAGATGATGGGGAAGATGTAAGATGAATATATTAGAAAGATAACGCATCTCAACACGTACAATCATATACCAGTCATATATGAGGAGTTTCTCCAGAACCTATAACAGAATCAACAAATCCTACTCCCCATCAGATACTTCCTCCACTTCCTTCACTGAAGCTTCTTTATCAGATCCCTCTTCACCCTAGACAAAAATGAAACAATAGGTTTGCAATGACAGAAATATAACCAACCAATTATCCAGCCTTTCGCTCAGCAACTTTAAGCAAATAAGGCTTTTTCTCTTGATATAATGGTGTCATCAAAAGGTTTAGATAGCCATATAAGTATACAAATTGGATATAACAGTCTGTAGTGAGCATTAGAATTTTGACTCACTTCATCAGTCACGAACCTCCACTTCTCACCACCATGTTTAGAAACCTGAATTTAATAAGGAAAAAAAGAAGAATATAAGTCAGCAACCAACAAGATATATCCACAGGTGAAACAGAAAACTCATGGATTCTATTTACCACCAACATACTTGGAATTAAGATTTGCTTCCTTATATTCTTTCCTGAAGTCACCCCTGAAACATTCATTCCCAAATTAATAAAATTCATGCCATGCACAATAATATATTGTTGACTTGAAACAAAAAAAAACAAAAAAAAGGAAGGCCGAGAGGTGAAGCTTTAAATAAAGAGAAAGAAAGCAGTAGGGGGGGCACGGGCAATTGTGCATGTTAATTTCATGGACTGCTGCCCATATTAGGAGAAGCATTAATAAATTTAAGTGAAAAACTTTAAGGAAAAAAAAAATTCCTAAGAATTATGTAATCACCTCTTCAAATTTAGATTGACTACAGAATTCCTTATATGGATCAAAACTGTCTCTGATACGACTTAAGGGCCTCACAAACTGACCCAAGTGAGCATACATAACATAAAGAGATGAACACCTCACAAAATATATGGGCTCCCATGTGGCTATTCCAGATACTTAGCCTAGAATTAAGGACATGACCTTTCTGCTGAATAGCATTACTTATATGATATAGCTGTAGAAAATAGGATTATTATGAAAAATGACTAATTCTGTGTAGTTTTCTCCTTCTGTGGTTCTCTCTCTCGTGGCTTTCCTTCTCTCCTCAACCAAGTCTGTCTGCTTCTCCCTCAATTCCCTCTTTCTCTATGTTTATGGCTTCCCTGTAACTTCATTTGAAGTAAAATCAGTGTATCTGCTCTTGATTAGTGAATCAATTCTTATTATTGTGTTCCTGTTGTTCAATTTTTATTGTCTGATAGAGTTGTACTCTATCAGTCTCATTTTGATGGATAGCCACTATCCCGATCTGGGTTGCTACCTTTGGTTTGAAATGGAAATCTAATACTCACATTTCCACACATTGACTCCCTGCACTCATATTGGGCCTCTCCCAGCTTGAACAACACCAACATGAAAGCCATCAACAAGATGGTAAAACTACTACACATTATCATCAATATTAGTTTTTGTTCTCACTCACAAGTTCAACTTGGGTATGAACTTGAGAGAACTCATGGCTTGTTGCGACAATGAGGGATGAGGTCTTCATTATCATTTCATTTATTGTGAAAATTAAGAAAATAATAATAATAATAATTTTTTTAGGGGAATAAACCCAATGTAAACCTTTAAGAGGGTTGATCCTTCCACGTCCAAGATGGCAATATCACAAGGCTCCGCTAAACCACTCAAGTTTCTGACAAAAGAAAAAATTGTAAGAACCTAAAGTGTAGTTTAACCAAAAGAAAAACACTAACAATGACAATGACAAACACATATTGGCCCAAGTCCTTGTTTTTTCCACAACATCATCGGCAGCTCAATTACACATCAGTCTAACAACAACAATCTTATACCAAAAAAAATAAAAATTACAACAATCAAAAGCATGTTGTAGATGAAGGATATCTAGGATGTCAAGTCCATACACTATGGCTCTGTGAATGTCGCTGTAATAAATTTTGTCAACAACGTTGTGTTTACTCAAACCCAAGGATGTCAAGGCTATTGTCTTCACATAGCACCCGACTTTCAAGTCCCTGCCATATAAAGCCGTTAATAGACACGTAAATATGTTCATGTTGTTTCCCTTTCTCCTTAGAATAATCGATTTTGCAGAACCCATTATTATCCATGATGGTCACATACAAAGAGTCATCAATCACTGGATTGGTACAGTTGAACAACACTATGCTCCTAAACAATCTTCATACTCAATATGGTGTTGGTATGGATTATAAGACTGAGTACTGACGTCTTTTATGATATAATAGAGGGACGTGTAATTGAAATTATAGATTGAGGAGCAATCATTAACGTATTCAACACCGGCATCAACAACTCGGATGGTGTAGTTCTTGTAATTGATTGCCTGAACATAATATTTTCTGGAATACAGATACAGCACTGTAACGTTGCTTTCACAAACTAATTCATACCTCTTGTCGCCATTAATGTATTTTGCCGCAGGAAGAAGAATAATTAGCACATAAATTTTCACCTCGAGCATGGTAACTGTCTCGGAGAAGTAGTAGAACATGAAGATTAACAATGGGTATTAGCTGTCCTGCATGCAAAGCAGGAGTTTACTGTAAACATGATCAAGGCGGGGCAAAAGAGAAATATAAAGAGGGTCCGGTGTGTTTCTCTTCATTTAGAAAATGGGAAGATTTATAGCTTCATTCCACATGACATTTAGTAATTAATTAATGACTCAATAATTTCCGGACCCTTTCATGGAGATTGAAAATGATGCTGCCTGTATGTGGTAATTCTAAAAGAAATTCGTGCATGAGAAAATTCCAAGAATTAAACTTAAAATCAAGAAATATCTTTTCTTTATTAAAATGAGGATTAATTATAATCTCTATTGACTTTTCTTCAACGGGTTCTGTTTTTTTTTTTACAGAAGGAATCAAAGAGTTGTTTAATTATTCTTTTCTGGCATAGTGCCCACATTGATTGAATGAAGATCATAGGCAGACAAGTTACCGGGTGCTTCCAAATTGTTTGACTGTACAAAGTTATCAAATTTTAATTATATATTTTTAGAATGAGTTGGGTGACGAATTTCTGATCACTTGGTCATAAAGCTCTAATAGAGGCTCTGAAATTATATTAATAAACAATTTCATCTAAAATCTTAAGCTGTTAGGTAAGGTATCAGGAATGAATTATATTCTTTTACACTAACTAATGAATAGTATGTTAAAAGATGAAATAAGAGAAAGTAGCTGATGCCTGAAATTCTGCAAATGGTTGAAGCCATATTTATTCCTCTATTTAGATTTTTGTTAGAATTAAATTTAGATTGAACAATAAATTCTATTTAGATTTTTGTTAGGATTAAATTTAGATTGAACATTAAATTCAATTCATGCTTGTTACGTTAAAACAGAAAACTGTGGCACTTGGTTTAAACACGAAAAATTATATATATATTTTTTGTTTAAAAACTGAAAATCATGTTTTTTGGTTTTAAAACAAAAATTTATGTTTATTGATTTAAATCAAGATTTTCACCTAAAACAGAAAATGTTTTTCGGTATTGTATCTTGGAAATTATTATGATTTTCTTTTTCTTTTATGAAGCTATATTTCAAGTTACCAATTCAGGACTCATCTTTGATATTATGATTTTTATTTTCTTTTATTTAACTTTCAGAGTGAAACATCCATCTTTGATATTATGAAAATTTACTACAAAATTATATATATTATTTGGAATATTTTTTTAGATTTGCTTATCTCAAAATGAAGCACTTCAAATCTTGATCGCATGGTCAAATAATTAATAACATTTTTAAGAGGTTATTTGTTCAGAATAACCAGAAGTGCTTGTGAATTCATCAGCTGTTATTTGTTCAGAGATGAGTCCATGATCCACAGCTGGCATTTTTTGTGCACACATTAATGGTTTTGAAGGTATTTCCAAACTTTGAGCATAGCCTTCATGCATTTCTACTACTTCATGCATTGAAGGACGATCTTGGGGGCTTCAACTGTATACCCCAAAGTCCAATTATGGTCATCTTCCTTCCTACACTCTTTTCCTCCTCTCTGGCAACCTCCATTAACTCTATATCTTTGCTTTCACTAAATTGATTATAAATCCACATAGAAAATAAATCTGACTTAAATTATTTTCGGATCAACTGTCCGATCCAGGCATGTTCAATTGCAAATTCTTCCCACTGCTTCCCATTTCCATCAACAACTTCCAAAACTATAGACATCATCCGTAAGACTCCCCCGATATTTTTGTAGAACAACCCAGTAGCCATGTATCGAGTAATTACTGCGGACGCAGTACTGGCCATAAAAGATATTTACTTGTATATTAGACAACCCAGTACTGGTCACGGCTTGCAGATAAAGTGACAGAAAGCCGAGTAGCACGAAATGTCAATAAAACTTGAGAAATAACTTTACCTGTGATATTTAGCGATGAGGCATTCACCTTCCACTCCAATCTGACTGTTCAGAAGAGGTAAACTAGTCACACCTGTAAGTCTTGCAACGTCCTTCACCCTACTTTTATCAAATAGGGATATTCTCTGCTTTTCTGTCTGCCCAGGTCTCTGAGACTTGCAAACAATTTGGCTTTCAGGTTTTGCAAAATGCAAATGCAAAATGCAAATGTAATTCATGGCTTCCACAAGATTACCTTCAATCTCATCACTTCCCTGGCCTCCACTTCTTCATGAGATTTGAAATAGTTAACTAGTTCAATCATATAATCATATAATTATAAACATATTATGTCTAAAACTCGTTATTATTTTTGTAAGTCTATTTTTATGGTATTTATCCGAACCCATTTTGGTGCCCAAATATAGGCCCTGTCTGTGCCCATATTTTTATGGACATACCTTACCTAGACCTGTTTGACCCAAATCCGACCATTTACTCTTTTTTATTTTATTTTATATATTAGCACAACATTTTGATAAGAAAAAAACAATCTACCACAATAGAAGTAAGTAATCATATTTTATGTACATTTCTAGACCCAGGCTCGAATACTTGGACCCAGCCTATAGACTCGCTTAAAATAAAAACAAATTGAGCACATATATTTAAACATCCCAAAACAATTCTAACTAATTAGTAACACCAATTTTGGCAATGAAATTAATAATAATAATCAATTTTACCATCTATATATAGTTAAATTGAGTATATATATAGTATTATACATTATCATCGAGTATCTAGAGCTTGAGATTCAGAACAATGTAACATTGTCTCAATTATATCAATCATTGTCTAAATAATTAAATGGGTGATGACAGCTATAATGGAATCATATGTAGCTTGCCTCCTTATCTTTAATTAATTATGGCCTAACAAAAATGAAAATAGACCTTGAAATAATTACTTAATACACACATCACCTTTAGAAGCCCATGATCATATGTGTATTGCTTTATCCATAATAGATATCACCATCCATTTGGTTAATTTAGACTGCATACAACAATGAATATTAATAAGTGTATGGAGTTAAAGTGTTCCATGACTATTATATACTCAAATTCAAAAAAGTAGGACTCACTTCATTTTATTGAGCTTAGACCTACCCCTTTTTGAAAAATACAATGATAAAATTTTTAGTTTGTAAGAATATAATATTATTATTAATAGTGTTATTTTTTCAATAAAAAAAAAAATTGTTATTTTTATTGTAGCATATATATTTTATATTGACTGAATTGCTGTAAAAAAAAAAGATAATTCACAGTATTTATTTAAGCTTTAATAGTGAGACTGAACAATCAAATTACAGTATAAAATTTTAGGATTCTTTTTCTTTTTCTTTATTAGTGATTATCCATTTTCAAATAGGTTTATGTAAAAAAGTATAATTAGTTAGTTATTTAAAAAAAAAAAAAAACTAAAACTAGTTAATTTTTTACTATTTTAATTAAAATTTATTACATTCTTATGTTTTATTTAGTTAGTTTAACAAATAATTAGTTTGTCAAAATGATTGTACAGTATCTTTTATATCATTTAACAGGTTGAATGTTCAAATCCTATTAATTATCTTATAACAAAATATAACATATCAAATTATGTGGCATCAAAGTATTATGTGTTAGCTCACATTTCAATTGCTGATGCAACTTTGAAATATGCAAATAATTTATTGATATATCAGCATATCATTCTCTTAATTAATTTTCAAGTAATAAATAGAATAGATAAGTATACCTATCTCTCTCTATATTCTTTTGCAAAATTGTAAAGCAAAGTAAAAATTAATTCTTAATGACCGTATTATACTATTAATCGGCTCTGATGGTGTAGTGCAAAAAAGGGGATTTAAATATTAATTAATGGGTAGTTAAGGAAATTAGTTTGGTTGTTAAAGAGGTGTACTCTATTCTTTGGTAGAGTTTAAATCCTAAAAAAGAACGTGTGTGATTAATTTTATTTTTTTTTATAATTTTTTTTCAATATGAATGATTTGTTTTGGATTAAAATCAATTAATTGATATATGTGTAAATTGTTTTAACATCACCCACTAGGATAAAGAAGAATAGAAGATGAGTGATGGAATATATATTAATTGGTCAAGCCTCATTATTGTGGAAAAGGGGGACACTGCCTCAACGAAGAAATGAAAAACATAAAAATAAAATCTAGGGTCCATTTAGCTGGACAACACTAATGACTACAAGGCAATTAAAATATTGGTATACAAATTGGAACATCATGTGCACTTGCTATTTACTTTTCTACCGCATTAAAAATAATTTGTAGGTTTTGCTAATCACATAAATGAAGTTAATTAATTATTTTTACCTCAACTAATTAATTATTAATTTAATTGATAAATACATTATTTATATGTATAAAATTATCAATTATTTAAATATCAGAACTCCTAATAAAAGCGAGTTACCAATTGATAATAGCACAATTAAATAAATCACAACAATTTTTTTATTTATTATTTTTTTTAAAGTAGAGGGGAATAAATCAGAACATTAGGCCATAAAGGTTTAAATAAAGTTCCATGTAGTTTTCAATTAGGGTATCATTCTTTATTTTTCTTAAAGAAAAAGTATTCATATTCAATTTGTTGAGATGCCCTCCTTCACATTTGTGAAAACACAAATATAATATGAAAAAATTATAAGGAGTATGAGTTGGTAGGAATAACTTGCTTTACCTTTAGAGTTTGATCTCCTTATATAGAATATAGTAGCCAATCAAATTGTGCTATGTGTCACTGTATTTACGAGTCAGTTATGATGTCTGCGACAATTATAATGGGAGATCACGTTTGGTATAATAATAATAATACATTAATAGTGGCACTTATAGTTCTAATTGGTTTATTATATCTTGATTATGCCATGTGTATGTAATAATATTATTGGATTGGTACAATCCGGTATTATCAGTTTGAAATTTAAAATTAAATTGAATTAATTAATAGTATACATAACATATATAATATTAGAGTAAATAGCTTGACTTCTCTTTAGATTCCATGTGTTTAGAAAGTGTTAATGTAGTAACTCTCACTTTGCTTAGATGTGGATCGAGCTCAATATTATATATAAACATATGAGCTCACACATTTTAATGTCAATTGATTGGTTTTAAGAGTGTAGCTTTAACATAGTACCAGAGTTAGGCCACCTTATTAGAGCTGGGTTCTAGCCTCGCCTAAACTTCACATTTTACGTGAGAGGTTAATTGAGAAGAATGTGCATTTAACATAAAGTAATCGAATTTTATAAAAAATTACAATAAAATAAAATTACATGGAATTGATCATTTGATGTATAAATAAATTGAAGATGTTTTTCAATCTAAAAGATGGAAGATTAATGTAATTTTGATACAAATATATGAGAAATCTAGCATGGATAATTTTCTCTAAATATTTTTTTACATTATTTTATATAACTATAATTCCCAAATAAATACAAACAAATAGTTTTACTGTAGAGAAAATTAAAAGAATGAAAGGGAGAATATAATGTACAAGCATGTGCCTGTTTCCTCGTTGTTAGGAGACATAGAGCAAACCTTTTACACCAAATTACATGCTTTGTTTTCTAAGTCGATCATAACAGTTCCCCATTTATGTTCGTTTCTTAATTAGGAGTGATCAAATTAAATCTATAATTTATGAAATCTGGTCATAGAGATTAATTTGATTGGTGTCATACAACTATTTTATCAATAGTGAATTCATCTAACGGTAAAAAGAAAAAAAAAAAAAAACTCAAGAAGAGCTATTTAAAAAATTTGAAGTTTCAAATTTTCTTGTCTGCAGTTTGTATTTGGTGGTAAATTTATATTCTTACGAATGATGATACTCACTTCGACTCTGACAAATGTGCACTGTAAGTTTTTTTAAATATAGAGTGATAGTGATGTGGATGTTATATTTTTTGTTGGAGAAATGTGAGGTGATTTTACCATTTTTTATTTCTTTTACCAAAAAATAAAATAAAATTGCAACTGTTCATTGGGCTGGCTAGTGGCTAGCTAGCTAAAAGACTAATGCGTGATTTATATGTTTTTTCACTCAAATGGAAGATCATCCACTGCTTTGTATATGGAAGAACATCTTAATTATAATGGCAACATTAGGGTACGTACTTCCCATTTTTCATCCAAAAAAGAGAAATTAAACAGTATGATGAGCCAATAATTGTACTGTCCACCGCGTTGAGTTTAACTTAGTGATTTTTTTATTAATTAATAGTCAGTGTATTCGAGTCAGTCTACGCTATTGCGACTTAACACATATACAATCTAATTCCAGGCTATCATTCATGTTGAGACTAGAAAATTTATCTAGGTTTTATACTCCATACTCTCTCTTAATGAAATTCAAATCTAGAAATTCAATGAATGGAGTATACATTCTTGACCGTTACACCATCCCAGAATTAAAAAAAAATAAAAAAAATACTATTTTATCTTTATGTGTTTATTACTGATTTGATCCTAATTAATAATGTACTGGAGATATGGAATGGCCTTCTTGATAAAAGTCTGAATTTTTTTTTATTACCCTTTGCTTTCCTTCCCTTACTAAACAATGATTTTCTGGACTCTACTTTATGAAAGGAAAAAGGCAATAGATAGTGACATGGAGCATTTTTCAAACAAATTGGTACTAGGAGTTCTTTCAATCTAATGATTTCCCATAGAAATCCAAGAAGAAAGGGTTAAAAAGCAAACAACTTTTAACATCGAAAGTTAATTATTTCTTAGAAGTGATTTTTTTATATACATCTTATAGTTTTCTTAACCGATATTTTTAAAACACTTATTAATATAATATTTTTTATTTATTGTATTTATGCCGTTGTATGTTGGCCATAATGATAGTATAAAAATTTTAATTTTTAGAAATTATATTTATTAGAACTTAATAACTAATCCTAAAAATATCCATTGAAAAAACCCTATTTTTATAAGCTTAGCAATTGCATATTTGCGATTTAGCCTTAGGTACTTTTCGGCTATGCTTGAACTGAAAAAGAAGACTAAAAAAGAATTAATTGATCGTTCCTAAGACAAGACTTGGTTAAATTGTTAAATACCCTATCGTAATTAAACTTCATTTTTTTCTCTTCTTAAGAAATTTATTAACAAGCTTATGACTTAGTTCGAAATTAAAAAATATGATACAGAAAATAAGAAACGAAAATAATTCTCCATTTACTGCACGAACTAGTTTATTTATTAATTTAATGATATTTAATTATACTAGCTGTATAATTAGTTTTTAAAAAAATTATAATATTTGAATTTTGATAGATAACAAATTTAATAACAAAAATCAATTAATTTAATACGTCATTAGTATTTTATACAAATAATGAAATCAAATTAAATTTTATATATAAGATTCATATCCAATATTGTTGTAGACGTTAATAAGAATGACATGATGATTAAAAATATGTGCTCTCATAAATTCATTTGTTCTGACTGAAGTAAATAATTTATTTTTTATTGAACTAGGAATATGATTAAACGATATGTGCATAAATTAACCTGCATATATAGATCGTTAAATTTTATATATATACATATATTCACTATATATGGTAGATAATCAATGAATTATGTGAGAGACTTGTACTCCAATATTTCAAATTTGTCAATGAGCATGACATGAAGGAAGAAGCATTAGTCAATAATTAATTTGATGAATACGACTCTTCCACATTAAAAAATGGTATGCAAAATGACGGATGAATGCATTAATGACAAAGATTGTCGTTTAATTGACTGGTATTTCCCTATCTTCAAAACCATGGACTACATTGAAGGAAAACCCAAAAGTGGTGGAGGTAGGACCTAATAATTAAGTTAGTGGAGCATATGCACAAATATATGGATCATATTAAATTTTTTTCTTTTTATTTATTTAGCCGTGAGTATGTCCGAATCAATTTATTTATATCTCAAACGGATCATATTAATTTTATCAAAGAAGGACTTGGGCAACAAGTACAACCTTTAACTAGAGTACCTTTTAATTAAAATATATTTTTGTATGATATAATTTTTTTATTCGTAGGACACATATTAGTTACCAGGCACATGCACGTGCTTACACATATGCTAAATAGTTTTTTTAATGTATAAAATGATAATTTTAAGCTTTTGAGTTATATTTAAAAATTAAATATTAGTTAGTGTGTGAATGACAGTCAAGTGTATAGTTATTAATAAGTTAACTTTTTAAAAAATTTATAAATTAATTTAAATTATTTAAAAATATTTAATTTATGTAAGTGGATAGGATAATTGGAGGTTATTAAAAAAGAGAAAATAAGTTATAAATATTGTTGAGTTAATTTATTCTAAAGTAGGAGATCACTTTTTTTGACTTTTGGAATAATATAGATATATAAACAATGGGAAGTAACTATTTCTCTTATAAATTCCTCGATCCTAAGTGAAATCAAATTTGAATTCCTAATATAAAATTTTAATAGTTAAACCAACTAAAATATTCATATAAAAAATATATTTGACTATGTGTTCAAGTTACACAAAGAGAAATAATTATTTATCTTTTTGTTAGTTATATTTGCCAATTCAATTATAAGTACAAATCGTTTAAGAAATTAAAACTTATTTTTACACGTTTCACTAAATAATTTAAATTCTTAGACATTATATATTAAGTATGATGGTACTAATTGGTCATTCATTTATTAAAAATATGATATTGTCTTATTAAAGAGATAGAAAGAAGTCCACTGAAAATTGGTTAGTGACTTGGTTGAAGTTTGTGGCAGCTAACATGTTGATCTAGAAAAGGCCATTTGAATTTAATTGGGGTTTCTTCAAAGAGAAGTCGTGCGTAGGTCCAAAACGCATTGTAATCATCCACACATATGAAAGTTTGAACTTAAGCTAAGCCTAAAAGGAATAGTTGATTAAAAAGGACAATAAGTGCAAATCATTGTAGTAAGTTCAGGAAACATAGTTTTATAAAGTCATATATCCTAATTATTAAGCACACATTCAATTATTTTTGTCTACAATAATTGTTTTTATAACCTACACATCTACTAATTTAGAAATTTAAGTGGGTTGTTTATTGTAATTATGCAAAATCTTTTCTTACATACACACAACTCATCTCAAAATAATTGCTCGAATTAGAACTGTCACATTTCTATTTTGTGTTTTTCCTCCTTATCAAGACACATACTAAATGCAGGGTGAAGAGAGACAAATCAACCTATTAGAACTGCATTCTGGCCCAACTCAAAATCATACATTATAAGGTCTTAGGCCCATCTATTGAAGGCCTATCTAGTGAAGGTAAGTTACTATTCATGTTAGACAAAGTAGTGGCTATGAGTTTTTCTCCAATCTTCTCCCCATGTGCAAAGTAATCCAAGTACCCAAGTTAGATAATACAACAAAGTGGTCATCATGTTGAGGTTTTTTTTTTTTTTTTTGGTTAAATGAAACAAAATCCTATTATATTTTTAGAAGAATTATATATTGATTATAAATAAATTTAAAGACCTATTTCTTCATATGTTGCCTATTGTTTTAATTTTTTTAAATAAATAAGGTACAAATTAGTTTAATTGAGAAATTTTTTTGGTGTCACTAATGAACTAGAATTGAATCTCAATGCATAAGAATTTATGAGAAGGGAGAGCTATCTCCCACCGTGTAACTCATAATTTCAAAATCATGGCTTATCACATTCTATTCAAACTTCAAAATAATTGGATTGACTAAATAAAATTTAAATTTATGGCTCCTCACATTCTGTTACAATTAATTTTGATGATGATAAGGAATGACCAAAATTTCTTCTTTTACTTTTTCATGTATGTTTGAAACTGTGGGAAATAGAAAAAGCACAGAACCTTCATAGAAATGAAAGCGAATTGTATGTGTAGATAGAAAGAGATCATAGAATGGAATATCTTATTACAACCCGTTTTGATGATTTTCCATGCAATTTATATAATGGACTACTGAGGTCGAATATGAGTGCTAATTGCATCAAAGTGGTAAGTGGTTCGGAAAATAGCAAGGAGCTAAATACTAATTTGGAATGAAAAGAAAAGCTTATTATTGTTGAACATTCTGCATTTGTATATGTTTAGGTCAAATGTTGTGTATTAGCTAGCGTGATTATTAAAAAACTCTCGCAAATATAAAATAGAATGTTATTTAACATATTTATTTATTTATTATTTTATTAGTTTAATGATAGATTAAAAAATAATGGAGGTAATTTGAGGGGAAAAAAACTAAAATTAAATAAATTCTTCATATATATGTTCGAAAACAAGATAAATAAATTGAATATAATTATTCTTTGTTGGCCCGAAATGACAAGTTAGGGGGAGGGTGAATTGATTGACCAATTAGAGCCTCATTTAGCTATTCAAAAGCAGAACATCAACAAGTTAAACTTCACTATGGAATAAAAATAGTTTAGAGGATATATAAGCATGTAAGTTATCACTGAAATGATTCTTATTTGTACTTGGAATTGAGCAATCTGTTTAGGTTCAAGTGAGTATCACTGAAAAGGGATCTCTGTAATTTATACATCTTTGGCTTGGAGCAATAATCGATGTCATTCCTCTGATTTACAAGAAAGTATTTACAATCTGGTGAATAAAAACTTTGACCATTCTTGACCATGAGCTGTCATATTAAGCGTGAGAATTTCTTGTTCAAAATATCTTTAGAACATTTTCTATCAGCTGAGAAGATAAATACTCAATCAACTGAACAGTAGGAATTACTTGGATTCGAGAGGCTTTAAATTCAGTTGCCAAACTTGTTATGTGGAACAACATTTTGTCTTCAACTAAGATGAGTTCACCTCTTTGAAGCCTTAATGGTGTGTTTAGTACGCATCATTGTCATGTTGAGTAGATTCGGTTGTGATGCCAGTTGAGGATTCAACAGACTTAAAAATTGTTACATTGCCCTCAGCTGGTTATTTGGAAAAGTACATCAATGGTCTTGAAGCTAAGTGAAGCTTGAATTTCGGCAATATATATTTTTAGTTGTTGCCTTCAATTCAAAACTTCTATCTTCTTATAAAATAGACTATCATTGAGTTCATACATAAAAGACTAATATATTTTAACAATGCGTGTAACTTTTTTTAAATCATTGAGATGATTAATTATTTTGTAAGAATATAAATTAATATTCTTTTTATTTTAAATAAGAAAATTTATTTCAAATGGATTAATTTTAATTTTAATTTGATTTCAAACACACGGTAAATTTTCGTGAAGATGTTGTTTAATAATATAATGAAAAAAATTGAAGGAGAAAACGTGTTGGTATTGTTTGTTTCTAGAAAGTCAATTTTAGAATTGTATAAAATCAGAAATTTGGATTTTGGAGATGTTTCTGAATAGAATTAGGGGTGGATCTTATAAATTGTGTAATATACTAGTTGTTTATCTTTCAATCTCTTTAGGGCTTTTTTTAATAACTTAAGACGTATGGATTTTTTATTTTTTTAAGAAATAATTTATTTTTACTTAAAATTATTTGATTATAATTGTTAATCAAATTATTAATTATTTAAGAATTATAATTGAGTTTTAAATTATGTAATAATTGTATACAACACTACGTTTGGTAAGAATTACTTATAAT
Organism: Quillaja saponaria; assembly: GCA_029379385.1. NCBI lineage: Eukaryota > Viridiplantae > Streptophyta > Magnoliopsida > Fabales > Quillajaceae > Quillaja > Quillaja saponaria. Next base: position 8,891,514 of record CM055612.1, read on the forward strand.
TTATGAAATTACTAATTAAAATTGTATTTGATAAAATAATTATGTAGTTAATTATTTTTAATTAAAATTATCAAAAAGAGATCCTTGGAGTTAATATGTGGCATGTGTGTGGATGATGTGTTTAATGTATTGGGTGTTATTTATGGATATGATGGGGATATCATAGTATTTTACTTGGTTAAACTTGATTATAGACCCAAAAAATTAAATATCAAATTCTTGCTTTTTTTTTTTTTTTTTCCTTTTCTGATTATAATCAGAAAATTTTAGAAATATAATAAGATTCTAAATCTAAATTTTTTTTATCCAAATCCTCAACATCAAAGTTAACTAATTATAATTAGGTTTGACCATATGATAATCAAACACAAACACCATAAATTAACATTGGATCAAATATTTACTGGTATAAATATTAATTAATTCTAATCAATTTCCATCTAATTAATAATTTAATTACTAAAATTTATAAATAAAACATAATTATAATCAATCTCTAAGATTAATTTTATAACCAAAACCACCTTGATATCTATTTTCAATTCTACTAAAATAAATTCTGTGTTTATTGGGTTAAAATTTTGAAATTTTATATCCAATTCTATTTATTTTTATTTGCCATAGTCTGGCTGGTGTACATTTTAGAACTAAAATAATTATAGAACAACATATTCAATTCTTGAGAAGCCTAAAACTTATAATTATGTAATCATACCAACAAGTTTTATCGACTATCAATTTTTAATTTGATAATTATTAATTTCAATTTTAATTTTAATTTGATATGCCAAATGAATAGTCATATTCTGCATAAAGCACTTGAAAAACAAATATGTATATACATACCTATATACGTCATTCATGTAATCATATTGCAAATTGTTGTGGAAGAATTTCAATAGCCGCCATTAATTGACTTTGACCTGTCTTATTAACATAGAAATGACAATCACTATTCACCGAACACCAAGTTTTCCGAACACATACATGCATGGATGACTATTTGATATTTTAGTAGGTACAAAGATTGCTCACAGAAAATTTTGTGAGACTTAGTTCTTCATAACAAAGACTGCATGATATTGGAGTTAAATTGTTTATTTGACAAATAGTATCAAGTGTCTTGATAATTAATTAAAGGCATATATATATCTAACAAGCTAAATTTACAATTTCTCTAGAACCAAATAAAACTACATCAAGCCTACAACAATATTGCATGGGAAAAATCATTGGAGTTACCAACCAAATTTTTGTTCTCCTTGTACTTAATTAATATTGGTACTTAATTATATGAAAATTTAGTTTAGGATCCCACCATTGTGCAATTCCATGAGGTTTGCAAGTATTTGATGACTGTCCCTGATTAATAATCAGCTCTGCTGAAGGAAGAAGATGAAATGGTTCTGACTTTCTGCCCAATATTGCAGCTGACATTAAACTTACACCTGTATGCTTTGTAGCCAGCCTCTCAATTTTTGAAGCTCCAATCATCTCCATCTTCTCTCTATGTGAAAAATAACCTATGTAACCTGAGCAAATAGGGTCAGCTGGGTTCACAAACAAGTAAGGCATCCAATTGGCTAACACCACAAATGGGTCATCCTCTTCTTGCTTTTTAGGTTTCTTCAAATAAGTATAGGCTCTAATAGCTCCAACTTTGATGATACTGCTTGAAATATGGATTCCAAGCTGAATTTTTTTATACCGAATTCTCTCTAATGGAGCAGATGCAAATGGACAATTGAACAAGTATGTTTCAAGTGGGTAACCCCTTTTTGTCATTTTCCTTCCAGTACGCAGTGCTATGGCTGACCCTAATGAGTGTCCTGCCAACCAAACATTTGCAGTACCGCCTTTATCAACCAGGGTTTCAATAGAATCTAATGCACGCTTGAATCGAGAATTCTTATGTAATCTGTTGCTTATGCATTTGAGGTCTAAAAGAATGTCCCTTGACCTTGTGTTTGGTTCAGTAAGTGTGCCTCTGAAAGCAACCACATATTTTGGGGCCTTAATTAGAGCTGGAGATTTGAGCTCGAAAACAGCACCAAAGAAGGAGTAGTCAGCAGCATCCACAAGCACATTGTTTAGCTGAAAATTGAAGAACTCCCACCAGGGTGGAGCAAGTGCTGTCGGGGTTAGTACCCGGTTCTGCTGGCGGTCTCGTTCTAGAACGTATACTCCTTTAACCAAGCTTGCAATAACAGAACTTCTATAATGTGTGCTCTCCCTGAAAAATTCAGAACAAGTTTAGTACTGTTACTTATTTACAATGAAAAGTTATTCAGAAATCCTACATACCAGTCAATCACAGTGAGATGGGAAGGTCCAGAAACACCGAAATTACTTTCTCCTTCAGAAGACATTGATCCTTCAGAAGTTTTGTCTTCCTTGTTCCTTATTGATATTTATTTCTTGGAACCAATATCTGCCGACCAAATTAACCACAAAAAAGAATTGATATGCAAACTAAATTTGTCACAATTAGCACCGATTAAGACAGTGCTACAGAGTTAGTTTCTTCTCCCAATTGAGGAGCTTCTATCTCAAAATAGAGATACAGATTAATTAAAGAGAGCTTTAAGATTTTGATATATAGGGGGTATGAGAGCTGTGACTATCATTCTCAACCAAGTCCAACCGCGTGAATTCTTTTTTAATCACAACTTGGTACCCATTTCTGCCTAATTTCTCTAAAATTTATTGTAGACTTAGCAATGCGGGGCCAAGTGACCAGCACATGTTTCTTAGGCTCCGTTTGTTTCAACGAAAATACATTAATTTTGGAAATTTTCTTTAAGATTCTTTTCTTTGATGTAATTTTTTTGTTTTTTCGTTTCGCATCTAGTTTATATCCAATTCAATAGTGCAAATCCACCATTACATCTATAAAATAATATTGATCTTTCTATTTTAATCTATGAGACCAGTTAGACTTACAAATTACACAACAAAATGAAAATATCTCTTCATTCATGATAAGAGAAAATTCCAAGAATTAAACTTAAAATCAAGAAATATCTTTTTTTTATTAAAATGAGGATTAATTATAATCTCTATTGACTTTTCTTCAACGGGTTCTGTTTTTTTATTACAGAAGGAATCAAAGAGTTGTTTAATTATTCTTTTCTGGCATAGTGCCCACATTGATTGAATGAAGATCATAGGCAGACAAGTTACCGGGTGCTTCCAAATTGTTTGACTGTACAAAGTTATCAAATTTTAATTATATATTTTTAGAATGAGTTGGGTGACGAATTTCTGATCACTTGGTCATAAAGCTCTAATAGAGGCTCTGAAATTATATTAATAAACAATTTCATCTAAAATCTTAAGCTGTTAGGTAAGGTATTAGGAATGAATTATATTCTTTTACACTAACTAATGAATAGTATGTTAAAAGATGAAATAAGAGAAAGTAGCTGATGCCTGAAATTCTGCAAATGGTTGAAACCATATTTATTCCTCTATTTAGATTGAACAATAAATTCTATTTAGATTTTTGTTAGGATTAAATTTAGATTGAACATTAAATTCAATTCATGCTTGTTAGGTTAAAACAGAAAATTGTGGCACTTGGTTTAAACACGAAAAATTATATATATATTTTTTGTTTAAAAACTGAAAATCATGTTTTTTGGTTTTAAAAAAAAAATTTATGTTTATTGACTTAAATCAAGATTTTCACCTAAAACAGAAAATGTTTTTCGGTATTGTATCTTGGAAATTATTATGATTTTCTTTTTCTTTTATTAAGCTATATTTCAAGTTACCAATTCAGGACTCATCTTTGATATTATGATTTTTATTTTCTTTTATTTAACTTTCAGAGTGAAACATCCATCTTTGATATTATGAAAATTTACTACAAAATTATATATATTATTTGGAATATTTTTTTAGATTTTCTTATCTCAAAATGAAGCACTTCAAATCTTGATCGCATGGTCAAATAATTAATAACATTTTTAAGAGGTTAATCAAATATATAAAGAAAATCTATACAAAATGAACCCAATGTCTATAATTTATTTTATAGTTTTGCTTACCGCATATGTACGGCCAGCACGTTGTCTCCCTAGAACAAATAAGCTCCATGAAGGAATTGTTTGAAAGCTAGCAGGATCCAGTAGAATTTCCGCAATAATAACCATCCAACCACGAAACTTCAAATCCATATATTAGGGCTCTGTGAATGTCGCTATAATTAATTTTGTCAACAACGTTGTTTTTACTCAAACCCAAGGATGTCAAGGCTATCGTCTTCACATAGCACCCGACTGTAGAAGCCGTTAATGGACACGTAAATATGTTCGTGTTGTTTCCCATTCTCCTTAGAGTAATCGATTTTTCGGGAGAGTCAATGCAATGCATCCGACGACGGACATATACCGATGTCAATGAAACTTCAGAAATAACTTTACCGTTGATATTTAGCGACGAGGCATCCACCGTCCTCTCCAATCTGACGGTCAGAAGGGTAAACAAATCAAACCTGTAAGTCTTGCAACGTCCCTCTTTCTGCTTTTATCAAATATATAATATTTGAAGGCCAATTTATCAAGTTCTCTAGTTTGCAACTTGGCATTCAATAGAAAAAACAAGTTCCAATCTGATGGGAAGATCTTTGCTGATTTCAAGTAAATGGTTTTTTCTCCCATATTATGATGGTTAGGAATTCTCCATCTGTTATGTTCTTAGGACTAAATGATTGATTCAATTTCTTTAAATTTGTGATAGCCAAGACTCAGTGGAAGTGTTTTGCTTCTTTATGATTATTACCAATTTACCATCATATCATTAGAAATTTTTGAACGAAGGATCTCATTTTCAGTAATCCTCTTAATATCGGCATAAGAGAATCTTGTTGGCTTTTGTGCTCTGTAGTCCTCTAAAAACTTTTCTACCCTTGCTTCACTTCTTTTCTCAGTTTATAAAAGCGATAGATGTGAAAGACCACAATAACCACAAGAACAAGAAGAATTGAACCTATTATTACACCTGCACATGTATTAATCGATAAATTGATCAGTTTCAAGAATAAAAATCCTCAACTCGAAACAAAGAAAATGACCTAAATGGATGCAGTGCTAGTACCTCTAGCAACTAAAATAATTGATGTGCGTACTTTCTTGTTTGCTTTTGCTTTGAGAGTCCCAAAACATTCAGTTTCTTCACATTCAAATTCATGAGAAATGCCATTCATTTTTAATTTACATTTCTTTTCTTGTGCTTCACACGTTCTACAATTTAGTTTTAACCATCTCAGAATCAAATCATTTTGTAGATCGAATCCAGTAAGTGAATTCAAGAAAATGTCTAGAATCTTGGTGCAGGCAGATAGAAATAATGAGGGGTTAAAGGCAGAAAGATCACTGTCGGAGTCAACAGCCTGAATTGGGCGGTTGGAGGACAACGTATTTAATCTATTTCCTCTAGAGCAATTCAAGAAAGTGACATTTCTTTTATAACGGGAAGGAAACTGCTGATAGAAATCGGAAATGGGTAATTATTGATGAATTTACAAGTTTTAGAATCTGTCTTGGAACTCAATTTTCAGGGTCATATGCCTGAATTTGCTGGGATTCGTAATCTATACTTCTGATGAAGAATTTTGCTATATCAACATGAGAAGTTGACGAAGACGATGCAGGCAGCTCAAGCACTGTCTCATTTTGATGCGTACAAGATAGATAAAAACCAGGATAAGGGTAGCCACAGTGATTCTGATCTGGGTTGCTGCCTCTGATTTGAAATGGAAATCTAATACTAATAATAATAGTAATAATTTGGTCTTCCCTGATAGTGACCTCCAAGACCTCTCACATTGCTTAAATTGGATATTAGCACAGAGGTCTGGTCAATGGCCTGTGCAAATTCAATGGAAAATTTAGAACCAAGAAAATAATTAATGCATGCAATAATTCATGTTAGAATTACATATTAATTGTTGACCATGGTAACCAAACTCTGTAGCATCATTATCAAAGAGGAATTTATTTTAATTTAGTTGGTATGAAGTGTAAAGTAATGTGTATCTCTTGTCTAGATATTTAATTTGAAAAGTTATTTTGCAGTAACAATGTAACACAAGATAAATAGTTCACAAGTTTTACCTGAATAAAATTTGATCATAAATCACTAGAATGTCAATTTTTTATTTTAATCTTATTATCACAATTTTAATAATTAAATTAAAATCTCATCGATGGACACAAAATACATAAACTGTGAGAATTACATGGAAGAAATAATGGCAAGGCTATTTTCATATGCTTCTCAAATTGGCTAATGAAACACTTTCCTTGGAACAGGGGAAGACCGATAGACACGCAAAAAAACAAGCTACAAATGACCAACTCTGAAAATCGTCACCACACTGGCTAGCATAAGACATTTTCAAGAAGGAAGAAATCATAGGCAGACTGATAGACTTGCTTAGACTGACTTATATTTTCCAAGAAGGAAGGAAACCATTGCTCATGTTGCTTAGTTTCTTCTTGCTCTACTTGCCGATTCAAGTTATTCCTACAATACAAGTCCTTAATTAAGCTACCATATTAAATTTCCCCATAACCTATTTATAACTGGTATGGCATAACTTGTAGATTCCTCAAAATAACCAGAAGTGCTTGTTAATTCATCAGCTGTTATTTGTTCAGAGATGAGTCCATGATCCACATCTGGCATTTTTTGTGCACACATTAATGGTTTTGAAGGTATTTCCAAACTTTGAGCATAGCCTTCATGCATTTCTACTACTTCATGCATTGAAGGACGACCTTGGGGGCTTCAACTGTATACCCCAAAGTGCAATTATGGTCATCTTCCTTGCTACACTCTTTTCCTCCTCTCTGGCAACCTCCATTAACTCTATGTCTTTGCTTTCACTAAATTGATTATAAATCCACATAGAAAATAAATCTGACTTAAATTATTTTCGGATCAACTGTCCGATCCAGGCATGTTCAATTGCAAATTCTTCCCACTGCTTCCCATTTCCATCAACAACTTCCAAAGCTATAGACATCATCCGTAAGACTCCCCCGATATTTTTGTAGAACAACCCAGTAGCCATGTATCGAGTAATTACTGCGGACGCAGTACTGGCCATAAAAGATATTTACTTGTATATTAGACAACCCAGTACTGGTCACGGCTTGCAGATAAAGTGACAGAAAGCCGAGTAGCACGAAATGTCAATAAAACTTGAGAAATAACTTTACCTGTGATATTTAGCGATGAGGCATTCACCTTCCACTCCAATCTGACTGTTCAGAAGAGGTAAACTAGTCACAACTGTAAGTCTTGCAACGTCCTTCACCCTACTTTTATCAAATAGGGATATTCTCTGCTTTTCTGTCTGCCCAGGTCTCTGAGACTTGCAAACAATTTGGCTTTCAGGTTTTTCAAAATGCAAATGTAATTCATGGCTTCCACAAGATTACCTTCAATCTCATCACTTCCCTGGCCTCCACTTCTTCATGAGATTTGAAATAGTTAACTAGTTCAATCATATAATCATATAATTATAAACATATTATGTCTAAAACTCGTTATTATTTTTGTAAGTCTACAAATTGAAGGCCCTGCCACTAAGGCCGATAGGCTTTAATAATAAATGGGTTATGGGTCAAGTGAGAGAATGAACTTATTGTACCCTCCTCCTGCAAAAAAAAAAAAAAAAAATTATCTTACAAATAGACAAAAATTGGGATACAATGAATTACAAAGCATAAAAATAAAATTAAATTAGAAAGTTTTGTAACGTGTTTATTTATATATCTTAATAAAAAGTTTCAATTTGCAAATACGCAATCCACTATATTATTCAGATTTTATATGATTAAAGCCAAGTATAAATATGACATTAAAAGAAAAATGGTCATTCATCCATTCACCAAACTTAAACCAACAAGGGAGGTTGGGAAATATCAAATTTTAATGGCTTCAGCTTTTCCATAATCATAAGTGTGTTTAAATTTTGTTTTGAAATTTTAATTAACAGTGAAAACATGGGGCATTGCTAGATTTGAATAATCACTCTTTTCCATGTTATGAATGTTTTTTTTTCTTTCAGAAAACTCATAAAAGTAATGACATGTATGTTATTGATACTTTTTATATCACATTATAGAACTGTTATCACTTGATTTTATATTTTAAACTTAATGGCTAGGTCAAACTTTAGCCAAACAAGAATTCATAATAGCTAATTAACGTTGAAGGTCATATAACCAAGATAACAATACGAATGTCCACCAAATTTATTTATTTATTTTTGATAAACAATGTCCACTAATTTAATTATAAGTTAGCCGAAATTTGGTCTACCCTAACTTTATTTATTTTTTTTGGTTCTTCGGAAAGTGTACATAATACAGTCTAACATAAAGTTGGGTCCGTGCATTTATAAGCCCAAAAGTTGATCAGACACGGTTGTGGGTTAGGCATCATGAATGAAATATGGAAAATGGAAATGATAAACCCAAATTCTTTTTTTGAACAAATTATATTTTTATTATTGTGACAATTGGGTTACTATTTTAAATTTATTTAATTAGGTTGTTATACTTTAATCAATTTCAATTTTCTAATTCGATTTGTCAAAAAATTTATATTTTTGTGAAGGTTTTTGTTTGTAAATGCTAGGATCACCTTCCTTGGTTTTTTAAATAAAATAATAAAATTGTAAGAATATATATATATATCAATTTTTTTTTTTGAGGGGAATAAACCCCATGTAAACCTTTAAGAGGGTTAATCCTTCCACCTCCAAGATGGCAATATCACAAGGCTCCCCTAAACCACTCAAGTTTCTGACAAAAGAAAAAATTGTAAGAACCTAAAGTGTAGTTTAACCCAAAGAAAAACACTAACAATGACAATGACAAACACATATTGTCCTTTCGGTTCACAACATAATAGCTCATCTAATCTAACAGATTTTTCTCGCCTCTTCCTTTTGCCCACTCCAAAACCTTGCAACCAATCGATTCAGATCCTTATATAGACCATTTAGTAATTTATCAATACAAGGTAAGCTGTACTTATTAATTGCAGCAACATGCCCAATACCCTGAAAATTAGCAAATCGATTACTCAACCTTTGATGGGTATTTTTACTAAAGATAAAGAACATTGTTCTTTCTTCTTCTTCTTTCTTTTTTGTTTTTTTTATTTATGGTAAAGTGTGTTTGAGGCCGAGCATTTTAACTATTCATATTTCCAATTAAAGAGAGGTCATCTATGTTGAAATTAGAGAATTTATAAGAATTTTACTCTACACAATCTCTTCCAAAAAGATTCAAACTCATATATCAAATAATATATTTTCTTAACTACTAAACTAACCCCTTAGAGTTCTATATAGTAATTTATATGTATCCCATTGTTAAAGCTTTTGTATCTAAAAAAAAAAATGAACGAGCACCCTTATTTAAAATTGATTGATCGAAACATACTATATTCATTTAAATTGAAAAATATGCATACTATAGATGTTCACTGTGGATATGATTTCTTAATATTCTAATTTATTATTGTGATGTATAATATGTTTGTCCAATGATTTTTAGAAATTACTCATACCAGAGTTTTAATGTTTTTATATATCTCCTATTTGGAAAATAATGCCTATAGATACTTTTGGGTTCTATTGAACTTAATTGTTTGCAGAAATTGGAAATACTTTCCATAGCTAAAAAGAGAATAAACTTCCTTCTTTTGATTGGGGAAAGAAAGAAAGAAAAATAAATATTACCATAAGTGAAATATTGGGATAACTTTATAAATTTTCTTTTTCTTTTTTTATTGGTAATTAAACAGATAATTATTTAGTTTCAGTTTTTCACAATGTGAAACTTTGAATGAAATAAAATTTATTGCATAACCAATTTCCTTATCATCTATTATCCTTTACCATTGTAAGGTTGTTTTTCGTTTTTGGAAGATTACTTACTCGCCAATTATTTGGTTTTTAGTTTTAAAAAGAACTAAATTATCATCCACAAATTAATGCCTCATATCTAAATGCTAACTAACTTGGACATTTCCCAATTGTGCACAGTAAACACACTTAAATCATTTTTAGAACGTCACTGTTTAAAAAGATGGTACTATAAGTAAAATCAGACAATAATTTTATTTTACATTTTAGTACAGAAGAAGATAAAGTTTTGTATCTTTCATTTTATTGACAAAAATTTAAAAGTGAATTTTTGAGATAAATTAAACTATTGCTATGAATAAGTTCGAATCTTGGAGCAAATAATTATTGGGATGGCCATCCTATTCGTGACAGAGCCTGAGAAATTATTTTCATAGCAATGCCTGTAAAGAAACTCGAGAAACCAAAAAAAAAAAAACTATTGGCTTGAAAAGAAATAAGAGCTCAAGTATATAAAATTTTAAAACCAACAATTAGATTTTAATTTTATATAGTTGCACTATATAAATTTAGGCTTTACCATCACACTAAATGATATAACTAAGAAATGAAGTTTTAGCTTTTCTTTTTTCTTGTATGCAATATTCCAGTTTACACTTGTGCTTCACCTCCACAGTGCGAAGCTGGAATGAAATGATTCATACAATCTAATGAAAGGATTTATTGCATAACAAATTTCCTTATCATCCATTTCCTTTAATTGCTGTAAGGTTGTTTTTCATATATATTTGGAAAGATTACTTATTTACCATATTTGGTTTTCAGTTTTACAAACCTCTTTATCTAAATGCTCACTTAGATATATCCTATTTCTGTACAAGAAAAAAAATTTTGAAAAATAAAAAGTACAATAAATCTTAGACCATCTTTGTTTGAAAAAGGAAGTTGAAAAGATAACACTTTAAATAAAATCAAACTAACATATTTAGAATTATCAAGAACAATACCGGTGATTAGTTGTTAGTTCTATTGGCAGGACTTTCAAAAGAGACAGTGTCTAAACTCGAGCAATACCTGTAAAATTAAGTTGAAAAAAATAGTTCATATATAGAATTTCATACTTGACAAGTAGTTTCCTTTTATTTTAAAGAAGGGATAAAATAAACTATTAAAAAAAAGAGTAAGATAAAATAACTCATTTCTTAAAATTGAAAAAAAAATCACCAAAAAAAACAAACAGTCCTTGCAGTGATAACTCATATTTTACAATGCCAACTTAGGTCCTCTTACTTAAAACAAAATAATTATCAAATAATAAAGCAAAATAATACAAAAAAAGAAAAAGAAAATTCCAATTAACCTTAAGAGAAAAAAAGCACTATAAAGTAAAAAAAATAAAAAAATAAAATAATTCATTTACAATAAATAGTTATAAATTCAATGCGACAAATTTTGTTTTGCGAAAATTTGACAAAAAATGTGAAACTAGATAAATAAATAAAAGAAGAAATTCTAAAATAAAACTCACAAAGCATCCAGCACAGCTCTGTCCTGTCTATAACTCCCTCTCTCTCTTTTAAACTTTCCATTTTCTATTTCTTTTCCTTTTTTGCGATCTTCAAAAATATATATACAAAAAACCTCTCTTGGTTCAGAGAAGACCTTAGAATCTTAGTCCTTCTTCAGTCATATGAAACTCTGATTGAAGTTCATTGGAAGCTCAATTCATCCAATACTCGACTTCTTCGTTTTTCCTGGTGAAATTTGCAGGTTCATATGTTCCTTCTTTTTTTCTATCCAAGCACACTTGGTTGTAAATTTGCAATTTTTAGTGGTTGAATTTGCTGCTATTCTCTCAAAACACTAAGCATTTGGAGGAGTTTGCGTTAGGGTTTTTTATCACTTTGATTTTATTTTTTTTGTAAATTTTTTAGTTGGGTTTTATTTATTTTTGGATGCCTGAATCTTTATAAATTTGTTTTGTTTTTGTTCCTTTGTTAGCGGAGGATGCTGGGTTTAGGTTGTAAGTCTCTGTTTGGCTAGTGCTGAGATTGAGGAGAGGAAAAGACTCAACATAAAAGATAGGTAGTATCTACTTATAAGAAAAAAAGTTTCAGACTTTGATGATGTGTGAATTTCGCTTTTCTCTGGGATTTAATGACTAGTTTTGTTTTATTTTACTACATTCTAAATAATAGACATTTATTGTGTTATGGTGAACTTTTTATCCTCATTTTCTAAAAGAACTTTAAAAGCTTGTGTGAATTTACATTTTCTCTAGTATCTGTGATGTGACCTGCTAAATTCTATGGTTTTGAAAAAAAAAAAATAAATAAATAAAAAATATATATAATATCAGGTTAGCTTCATCAATCTCTTCCCTGCCTTAGATATAAATAAACATTTATATACATGTTAATGTGTTTCTCAGCTCGTGCGTCTTGCATTACCTTCTCTATATAGTTATGGAAGTTTTTCCCAGGATATCTTGGAAATGAACAAAATTGTTAAATGGATGTTAATGTGCTTTTCAACTCTTGCATGCTACAATTGTTATCTCCCTGGTATCTGAACATTGTTGTGTGTATATTCGAAGACAACATTTTACTACAAAACACATTGAGTTGCAATGTTAAATTTCTGGCCTGTATGCAATTATTAATCCTTTTACTTCTTTCTTTGACTTGGAGAGATTCGTTAAGAAAGGAAAGCAGTTATTGTGTACAACATGTCTTATGCTTATGTTTTTGTTTCATCTCTAAAGATTGGAGAATCCAATGTGACTATGCTTGACATCATTAACTAGCGTCACTCTCTCTCTCCACTCAGCCACCGCATATTTTCTTTTAAAGCCAAACCACTAGAATTTTTAAAGTTGTTGCCCAGTGTTGTTTTGCTAACATGATTACTTTTGGATAAAAGAAGAAATTATATTGACAACAGAAGAAGAAAGTACAAGAAGGAGGACGACAATTCCACCTTTAAGAAAGTGAGATATGGTAAAGAAAAACTGCTGCAAGGTCAGATATTGATCTTTGGAAATTGTTGAGTTCCTCTCCAGCCATACACACCAAACCACAGCAAACACTGCTCATCTCCAAAGGATCTTCCCATTCTTTTGCTAAACAATTATGTTATCTGGATAAACAACTTTACCTATGAAGCACAACACTTCTAAGTTCTAATAGTTGGTGTGTTGATGTGTGTCAGACACGACATACATACCACACTTAAAGGTAAATCGTAGTATTTAACATTTTTCCTTTTTTGTTTTTTGGAGTGAGCTGTGTCTACGTCATGCATTGTTAATGTGGATGTGTCCTTTTTAGTGATTCTTAGGATTTCACCTGCAGCAATATGCAAAAAGAAGAAAAACTAAAAGGTCACCATGTTTATATAGTTGAACTATATAGTTGGAGGCTTCATCATCACTCTAAATGATATCACTAAAAAAATGAGTTTAGTTTTTCTTTTTCTTTTTCTTGTATGCAATATTCCAGTTTGCACTTGTGCTCGACCTCCACATATAGCTTACTTGTTTTCCCTAGCCTGCCCTTTAGATGGAACTGAAGAAGTCAAGGGTGAAATCTTGTAGTTCTAAACCTCTAGTGAGTATGCAGTCAAACTCTTCATAGAAGTTAAGATTGTCTACAGAATATCCCTGTGAAGTTTATCTTGTTGCTATTACTTTTTTTCTCTGTACTTCTTGAGTTCTCGATGAATGTTTAGAACTTTCTTACTCTTTTTTCCCTTCCCCTTTTGGGCACATGCATGCAATTCCAGATCTAAAGAGTGAAGCGTTTAAGATAGCACGTGGTCGCAGAGGAATAATATTTGCATGGGTGGTCATGAGGGCTGGGCCCTGTCCAATGGCTTTATTCCAACTGGTCTCTTGCCTAATGAAGAGGCCTCTCTCAATCAACTGCTTGACCAAGATAGATGGTTACAAGCTGAAGAGAGAACTGCAGAGCTTATTGCATGCATTCAGCCCAACCAACCGTCCGAGGATCGCCGAACTTCTGTTGCCTGTTATGTGGAACGCCTGATTACAATGTGCTTCCCTTGTCAGGTACAAATTTTTTTTTTTTTTTTTTTGTTTCTCAATTTGCTTGCCATTTGTTCCAGTCGGCTCTTTGTTGGCATGTTAAGACATGCAAAATCATGTTAGTAGTGAACTCCATATGTATGATATGCAACCACATAACTATCATTGAAGAATTTGTGGTAGTTAATGGTAATCTAATATACATTTTAGGCATGTTTCTGTTGAGAGGGTCTGTTGATATATAAAGTAGTTACTTTGTACATATCAACATGTTGGGTGAAGCTCATTGTTTTGCACTTTGGCAGGAGTTATTGTTTGTATGTTATAAATGTTTTTGATGATAGCAGTAAATTTCTTTTTCTTTTAGCATCTAATTGACGCAATCCTTGGTAAGCATTTTTGGTATCTCGTTCTGTACTTTTCTTTCCAAGGATGACTCTCACCAAAAAAAAAAAAAGGTCATTTTTGGAAATGTCAAGTTAGGTTAACTGTGAAAGTTGTTTCCAAACAGTCAACAGATTATAATGTAGCATTCCATGTAAACTTCATTAGTGGACTTTACTAAATCCACTACTTATCAATAGCATGCTTCCCACATCATAGAGAAGGGGTTCAAATTGCTATTTTCTAAGTATTTTACTGTTTTAGAAGTTTTGAGCTTCCCATGCATGGGTCTGCATGTGAGATTGGGTGTTGATTCATGCATCAATTTCAAGGTTCTGTTCTCTAGGAATCTTGGACTAAAGCTGTTTTATGTTCAATCTTTTTGTTTGAGAGTTGTAGCTTTTTTTTCTTTTTCTTTTTTTTAATTTCCAGCCCGGTGGGTTTTGGCAGATTTTATGAAATTTCCTTTTTATAAAAATGGAGTATGTTACAAGTAAGTCATTGCTAGTGTTTCTAAAAGCTTTAATAAAGGTTGAAATCTCGAGTTTCACTGAAGTCTTTTATTGTATTTCTTGTTTACAGGAACTCCAGTTCTATGTAGGCAAGACATGATTTTTGTTTTTTCCTTTTCCAATCAGATATGAATATAGATCTTACATTACTTGTAGGCTGTAGCCTTCTTCCCCTATATTTTACTCTTTCCATCGTTCTTTTGAAACTTGCCAACTTCCCACTTTTATTAGTAGAACCTAGTTCACAAAGGTTCAATAGCCCATTGTCAGGAACAGGTGGTTCAAGAGTTATTCAGATTAGGTGATTGATGATTGAGTGTTAAGGATGTTGGAAATTTGGTTTTCATGTGTACTCTCCCATTCTCAACCTCCTCCAAGTCGCGTCCTATGGGTACTGTTCACTTTTCTGTGGTGACCCCGTCAGGGAATTACTTAGTTCTCACTTTTAACGCCATTCTATTTGCTATCTCTTGCTTAGTTTAAATTGCATATGCTTTGAAATGTTGCCAAACTTTAGCCCCAAAAACAACCTTAAAGCTCTTATCTTTGCTGCTATCCTGAAAGATCGTGCAAATGGTTCTTTCAACTTCAGTCCTTGCTTTTACCTTTTAAACGTACCATTGAAAATAAGAAAGGAAGATAATAGTAGGAAAAAGTATAGGAAGGATTGCCAGTGATCATAATCAAAGACTGACATCTGTATATTTATACTAAGTCTTCTCATAAGAGAAAAATACATAAATACCCCCATTAATATATAAACATAAGACTGTTAAAACCTACTTTTTGCACACCAATAATTTATATACAAAACATTAAATACTGTCGTTCACAATTCTTACTTATCCTAAGTTTAGAACTTCAAAGCCCAAGAAGCCACAGGCGGGTCTCATAAATGCTCAGACATTCTGGCTGGTATTAATTTCATTGCTTGAAGTAAACTTGTTAACAGAATCCATATTTCTAGGTTATTGAGATAGTGTATAGTTAAATTTAATAAATGTCATCCTGAAAACTTTTACTCGGAAAGCATATTGGTGAAAAAGGGGTCTGCTATTCGATGTCAAGGTTTTTCATATGTATGAAACACCTTCACTGTTGAATGTTGGATGAAAACTAGTGATTTAATAGCTGTAGCAGGCATAGAATTTGATAAAAGACAGTCAGAAACCACAAAGAGGTGATCAGTAGAAGCCAAGAAACTTCCATCAATTTACTCATACTTACGTGTTCTATAAAAAATATATTGTAGGCACAAATTACTGGAAGTGCTAATTTATCAGACTCTAGCTTTTCATAGGTGGCACTCCCTTCGATTGGAATTCTCTGATCACTGTCTTATTGGAACCTTGGACCAACTAAGAGATGACACTTTTTGTTGCATATGAATGGAAGTATTGGGGGTAGATTCCCAATTTTTAGTAGTAATTCAAGTTTAAAGCCTAGGCTGTGAAGTCCATATCAAAAAGCTTGGCCTATAAAATGGGTAGGGAGCATCATTACCTTTATTTTTTTAACAAGAACCTGGTACTAGCCACTGCTTCATCCATGAGGGGAGGGGCATCTGTTGATGTACTGTTGCAAGAAGTGATTGACAATAATTTCCAGAGCAGAGCTTTCTAATCTTCTAATGGTTTGATAAACAAACATAATTGGTATTACAGGTTTTTGCGTTTGGATCTGTACCATTGAAGACTTATTTACCTGATGGAGATATTGATCTAACAGTATTTAGTGACAATCAAAACTTGAAGGACACTTGGGCCAATGAGGTCCGGGATATTTTAGAAAGGGAAGAGAAGAGTGAAAATGCTGAATTTCGTGTTAAAGAGGTTCAGTATATCCAGGCAGAGGTATGTGCTTCCTAACAACCTGAACTTACTGTTGTTCTTATATTGAAGTTGCAGTTTTTTTTTTTTTTTAAACTATAATAGCATAATGAAATGGACCCAACACAGTTTAAATTTGCATATTATGATTTATGAACACAATCATGTACATACCTACTGCTGTGGATATGGCTGGCAAGTTCCAAATTTAATGCAAAATTTTCTGATTCTGAGCATGTTAGCAACATGCTTTAGGGTGATGCAGGAAAGCTTTTGTTTAAAGATTTCATAGTGTAGTTGGGAACCTTTCTAGGAAAAATCCTGTTGCCCTTTTTCCTATTCATTGATGATTTGAAGAAGACGGAGGAGGAATGCATTGTACTGATATATTGCTGTTGAGGAAAGTCTTCTTTACAGCATGTAATCATTTTGTTTTCTGTCACACAAAACTTATGTAGTCGGAAAGAAAATTGTCTTTGCTCTTTGTTCTGGCTTTCATTAGCATCTTTTCCTCCCTTAATTTTTGAACAAACCCAGAATAGAGAGTTTCCACCAATGACTGGTTGATCAAATCGCTGAATGTTTTCCTTTATAGTTTGCAAATTGCAATGCATAGGGCCTTTTGTCTGTTCTGGGTCACTGGCATTTGGGCACTTTGATCAAATATGTACTTTTAGTGGGCAAAGAAATCTGGGGTGTCGACCTAGTCTGGTTATATGTAATAAAAGAAACTTACTGCTTCTTAGACTTGGAAGTAGTACCCTGCATTTCAACCTGCAGTTTTAACCGCTAGGCCTTGTTAGTGGATTTTAGTAGAGTTGCTGTGATGAATATAAATAACCACTTTTAGAGAAAATATAGATCCATCACATTTATAGTTGAATTTTATATACTTGTTTTCTTTTCTATTGGTAAGTCACACATGCATCTGTTGGGTTGCATTGGGGACCTTGCTCGTTAAGGGGAAAAGGTGCCATTAAATCCAGGTATTTATTGGCTGATTTATATGTATTATTTACCCAGTTGTCATCATAAGTTCTATATATACGTTTTCATTTATTGTCAATTATAAAAAGTAAATGCTTTTTCCAAAACTTCATGCCCTTCTTTCTATTTAGGTCTGTCTCCAAAGTACATGTCCAAATAAAGCATTGATTGCTATATTTTTCTATAATCCTCATTGAAAACTATGCAAGTACAATTTATTCCACCCAAGTAACATTTTTATTAACCCAAGGAAAGGTTTTTGGGAAGAATAACACAAAATAAATGAGCTGGCATGTTAGTTGTTGAGCTTTATTAATCTGTATGCACAGTCAAACAGGATATCCTTTTTGGGATGGAGTATGTGGATATCTTGAGGATGTTACAATTAGACAAAATTGTTCAAACAGTTTCCCCCAACTTGCTTAACTTTTATAGGTCATTGGACTGTATGGGTTTCCAAATATTGCTGCCACCTTAGCATGAGTTTATAAGTGTGCGTGTTTTGAACACAACTGCTTTAGACGTCACTTTCTGGCTTTCATTTTTTTCCATAACCTGTTTATGTTACTGCTTTTCATTTGCAGGTGAAAATCATAAAGTGCCTGGTAGAAAATATTGTAGTTGACATATCTTTTAATCAGCTTGGTGGTTTATGTACACTTTGTTTCCTTGAGGAGGTGACTAATATGAACCAAACATTTCAGCACTACTTTCTAAGTTGTTGCGTTTACATCTCTAGTTTGCTGCATTCTCCAACAACTAATTTTGTTTTCCAGGTTGACCATTTGATAAGCCAGAATCATATTTTCAAACGCAGTATCATATTAATAAAAGCTTGGTGTTACTATGAGAGCCGCATCCTGGGTGCTCATCATGGACTGATTTCAACTTATGCACTGGAAACTTTGGTTTTGTACATATTTCACGTTTTCAATAACACATTTTCTGGACCTCTTGAGGTGACAACATCTTCTAGTTCTTTTCACGTATATTTTTCTGAACAAAAAAGTTACATATCCTTCCGAACTCTTCCCCGCCACATCTCAGGTACTTTATCGTTTCCTGGAGTTTTTCAGCAAATTTGACTGGGATAATTATTGTCTTAGCCTATGGGGACCAGTGGCCATCGGTTCACTTCCTCACATGAGAGGTACACACAAATAATTCTATACTATTGGTAAAATTCCCGCAAGGAGTTGTATATGCTATCCCTTTTTCACTAGAATGTTCTCATTTTGGCTTTGAATATCATGACAGCGGAGCCTCCGCGAAAGGATTGTGAAGAGTTGTTGCTAAGCAAATTGTTTCTTGATGCCTGTAGCACTGTTTATGCTGTTATGCCTAGAGGCCTAGAAAATCAAGAGCAACATTTCGTTTCCAAACATTTTAATATCGTAGATCCTTTGCGTTCAAACAATAATCTGGGGCGCAGCGTCAGTAAGGGTATCTGACTTTTAAACCCAAACTGGAAGAGTTCTTTGCCTACAATTACTGTGATGTTTCGTTATGCTTTACCTTCAGAAGTTGTAAACTACTCAAGCTAATTTGTTCATATATTCTATTTGTATGTACTTTGTCATTGCTAAATTAATAAGATGTGTACTACACTACAATATACATATAAGGGAGGTTGTGACTTTTACAATATTTCTCTCGGATACCCACTGTTCTGTTTTTCATGCATTACCAAATGTGATATTCTCTTGGTGTAGATGAAGATGTTTCCTTTAGCTTAATTGTGGCAATGATTTATGAGTTTTACTTTTTAGATTATGATGCATAGCAACGTATGGCAGACCTGGTGACCTGTAGTAAGTACTTTTCCTTGCTCAATGCCTGGATTTGTCTCACTGGAGTGCTCAGTGAGTTGGGGTTTATACTTTGCAACCAGCCTGCTTCCTAGCGGTGCATGTCCTTTTTTCTTTGCTAGGGATCGGGGGTGGGAGAGATGAACAACAACATGCTCAGTTGAATTACAGTTGGTTTTTCAACTTTTGCATCATGTAATCTTTGAATTACTTGCTAAGTTTTTTCAGAATGCATACTCTTTGACCGTGTTACATATTCTAAGCAGCCACCACCGGAAGTTAAGGTTTCAAGTAGTATGCTACTTGGATTCCAGACTAATGGAATAGATGTTCATTAAAACCTGACGTTGATTCAACCTTGTTGAATTATCCTTATTTGTAGAGGAAATCCTTGGGAGCTGATGCTACACATGGCTCAGTTATTGATGTATTGAGATCACTGAGACTGTCCTCTGAATGTTTGACTCTTTAGTCTGAAATTTCATTACAGATTGATACAAGTAGACATGCTTAAATGTCTTCATTTTTTTTTTATCTTTATTATTCAGTTATAATCTGTCTTTCAGGTAATTTTTTTAGGATAAAGAGTGCATTTGCATTTGGAGCTCAACAACTAGCAAGATTATTGGATTGCCCAGAAGAGAATCTAATTGCCGAAGTCAATTCATTTTTCATGAACACATGGGATAGGCATGGGAAAGGTCATCGCCCAGATGCACCCAGTCACGATTTTTATAGTTGTCTGACAGTTAACTTGAATCTGGATGAGGGGTTCAACAGTCTTAAAAACTCTCCAAGCCGCAATAAAGAAACTGAGAACACTTCAAGTCATGAATCTGAGGCATCTCATGGTGTGTACTCCAAGCAAGGAAGTCATTCCTTGAAACCGATGTTTCGAACCTCTAATGCATCTGTTGTTTCACATGCTCAAAGCAAGACCACTAATAGCAAGTTCACTAGCATCTTGATCTCTGATTCAAAGAGTATCAGTTCCATTGAGAACACACATTCTGATAAGGGTAGAAGTTCCAAGTACTTGGGAAATGAAGTTAATGGTCATGTTGACAGGCCATATTCAAGTCCAGAGCTTACAGGTACATCTAGTGAAGTTACATCTCAAGTTATGCATAATGGAGTAGCAGAAGTAGTCCCAACTGCTCTAATGACAGATAATAGCAAGAGGCAGGGTTCAAGATCTGAAGTTTTGGAGAACCATATTGCGAGTGTTTCAAGCACCAAACAACAATCTTCATGGAAGAGTTCATCCAATTGGAGAAAAGGAGCTGCGGTTGACATTAAAAATCCATCCAGTAGTAATCTTGGTGGATTTGGTTTAGGTGTAATCAAAGAAGATGGTCATTCCTCTGAGAAGACAACGCAAATGCACCATGAAGAGCAAGATTTTATTAACACGATGACCTCTTCTAGGAATTTGAGTTTGAATGGATATTTGCAAGCACCTGTGAACATAAATTCTGCTCATCTACCCTTCCCAGTACATCCTTCTCTGGGATATGGTAATGTAAATTCATTTGGTACAACTCAAACGAATATTCCTTCTTTTGAGTGCTTATGGGGCTCAAATATGCACTATTCTCAAGGCTTTGTTTCGTTGCCAGTATCAGAAGGAATGGCCCTAAATCAGGAAGAAGTATCTGCCCCGATTAACAATAATTTGGTACGAGCTGAACTGAATCAAGAAGATTGTGACCATGGTTTCTGGCCTGAACATGATGCAAGTGCTTTGAGAGGGTATGATTATGATAATAGAAATATTCAAGCTCAACAAGAAGTCTTTACTCCAGTAGGATCCAATTCTGGTCATCCATCTTGGTTGAGCAGTTCTGGAAATCCTTCATCAAGAGATATTGTGCCAACCCAAGATAACAGATGGCTGGCCAGAAAAAATTATGGTGACAACCCACCTAATCAAGCCATTGTAGAAAGTGATGGGAACTCTGCTGTCAGTTCAAGAATCATGCATGCTTCACATCCAACTTCAAAAACCAAACTTTCTTCTGATTATGTCTCAAATGGTTCACCTTTGAAAGCCTCCAATTCAACTAGGGAGAGGACTACCAGAACTTGTCCTACAGGTCCAGCTGATCATGTTTCTTCTCTTCCACATGATAACACTGAAGTGGTAGAAAGCAAAATATCTGATAGTGGTACTTCTTTGCATCTTCAGAATCATCAATCATCCAGTTATAGACAAGGTCCAATGAATCAATCAAATGCAATGCTTCCTGTTGCTCCAAAGCTTGTAGGTTCTGGTCCAAGGCAGAGAGCTAGCGACAACCAAGGGCAGTTACCATTTGCATTTTATCCCACTGGACCACCAGTTCCTTTTCTAACTATGCTTCCAATGTACAATGTTCCAGCTGAAGCAGAAACTTCTAACAAATCCATCAACCGTATGGATAAGGATGTGAAGCTTGATGATTGTCATGTACATCCATCTAATGTCAGTTTGTGTTCTACTGAGAGCCTCAATCAGTCAAATACTTTTAACTTCTCTAATGTCATGATGCATGGTGCAACTTCGGAGTCTTCTGAAAAACACAGGTCTGATATTCTGAATGGTGATTTTGCAAGCTATTGGAAGAATCTGCAATATGGACGATTTTGTCAGAATGTACAACTACGTGGGCCCTTGCTTCACCGGCCCTCTGTTTCTGTACCACCAATGTATTTACAGGGACAATATCCTCAAGATGGTCCTGGAAGACCTCCTGCCAACATAAACCCCATGGCACATAGTCCTCCCGCCACCCCTTTTATTCCAATTCATTCTGGTGCTGATCGTCATGTCAGTGTTTCTCAACATGCTGATGAAACTCCTAGATTCCGGGGTGGTACCGGAACTTATCTGCCAAACCCTGTGAGTGAGCTTATTATTATTTACGCTATTCTTTCATTTATGTGAATGACCTTTATTATTGTAAAATTTTTGGTGCAAGTTAAAAAGATGTAAGATTGATTGCAGGGTTAGGGAAGCTATCATTGCTATCACATTTTTTAATTTTTTTTTTTCCTTGCTGGGTTTCCTTCGTTTTTTGGTGATAAGAAACTTGCTGGATTCATTTGATTTCAATTTGCATTTTTGTTATTTGATTGATTTTCTTTGCAGAGTTTATTAAGGGACAGGCAACCTTTGAGTACCAGAAATCACAGGGGAGGTTACAACTACGATAGGAAGAATGACCATGGTGAGAGGGAAGGTAAGTGGAACTTGAATTCGAAGCCACGATTTTCTGGGCGTGGCCAGGGACACTACCAGGTTGAAAAGCCAAGCACAAGGACTGATAGGTTTAATCTAAGCAATAGACGACCTGACAGGTCATGGAATTCATCTAAGAATGATGTTTTTCCCGCATATAACTACCATAATGGTTCATACAATTCCCCTATACCTTGGAACCATGGTTCTTCTGATGTGGCATATGGCATGTATCCACCCCCAGCTGTTAACTCTAGTGGGATCCCTCTAGCTGGTTCTGGAGTTCCGTCTGTTATGTGGTACCCATACAATCAAAATGTGAGTTCTGATTCTACTGAGTGTCTTGAGTTTGAGTCGCTTGGACCAGTGCATTCCTCAGGTATTAACATGGCATCACATCAAGGTGAAAGCTCATACAGAGCTCTCAGTGAGCTGTCAAATTTTCCAGGAGATTTCACTGACTCTTCTTCGGATGAGACCTTCTCTCCCAAATTTCAGAGGTAAAATTAATTAGTAAGACATAACAGCAACAGGAAGGGGGTATATATGCTACAACTACATCTCAGTGGCTATCCGCTGCTTTCTTTTGGAAAGCGTGGTCTGTACTGACTACAATTGGGTACCATCAGAGCTTTAAAACTAACAATCCTAAATATGGCTTGATACTTGCATCATTGGAGGATTTCTTTTCTTTTTCAATTTTCCATTTCTTCTTGTCTCCACATGCTCTGTAGTTTCTTTCGTTTTCTAGAGTAGAATGAATAGACCCAGTCACCCAGCTATCTGGAATTCCTAAGCTAGACTTTGTTGTACTTTACATGACTGAAAGAGGGAAGCACATTGGATGATCGGTATGGTGTCTGTTTAGCTGATCATGAATCAAATGAATGTATACTGTCATCTGTAGATTTTGACTTTTTTACTACTTATTATCAACCTTGAACGTATTGTTTCCTCATTATTATCAGAGTTTTGGCTGATACTGTGAATTTATTGTCAGGGGTTTACCACAGTGATGGCCTAGTGAAAGTATCAACCACATGAAGGTTCGTTCTTCCGTAGAAAATGTGGGTAGGAACAGCTACACTGTTAAACTACCCCTTTATCAGTCTGTTCTCACCTCACCGGCTACTACTCAGTTCAACAGTTATTGCAAATCTCACATACTGGATACTGACCATTTTGTACACAGCATTACAGGCAATACATGCACAACATCAGTATCTCCTGGTCATTGTCTAGTAAGAGGGATCGAGATAGGAATTCAGGGTGCCAGTTGTATCAGTTTTAAAGAGGGTTTTGACAGTTCAGAAGAAAGAAGATTGATGTCATCTATACTCTCCCATCAAGATTCTCAGGTTACCCTTCAAACTAAGAATCTTTTTCAGCTGGAAAATATAACCTGAGTGTGTTATAACCATTTCAAATGTTTCAATGTAATATAACATAGCAACAAGGTGAATTTAGATGAGAAAAATGTTACTGCCATTCAAGGTGTATTTTTCGGGTATGCTTGATTCTAGTTCTTCATAACTTATATGGTAGTAAGTAGCAGCAATTTGCCCTTTTGTTTTCCGCTGATCTCTAAATATTCATTTTCACATAATTAAGCATTGTAAGATGTTGATTCTATCATATATTTCACATACTTACAAGCTGAAAACTATACAAGCTTATCTCACAAACTAACCACTTGATAAAATTAATTTCTTCCACCACTTCTGAGTCCATTTTCTGTAAACTAACTCATGACTTGTGTACAAAACTAAACTTTATCTCATTAATCTATACCTTAAACTTGGTTAAGTCGCCGGTTTGATAAACAGGCTTTTCTCCACCTTGCCAGCCTTTGCAACAAAGTCAGTACCTCTGATGGGTCACGCAAAGAGTACCCTGCTTTTGTATCTTTTGGGATTGAAGATACTATAATTGGATACCCTTGTCCCCTATTCTGAATTACCTGCAAAAACTTAATAATTAACATAAAAACTGTAACAAAGTTCTAATTGAATTTCATTCAAAATTTCAACTGTCAATGGATGATTTTGATCCTTTAAAGCATTTCACGATGGAAAGACTCCCTAGTCAGTGAAAACACAAATTCTTGTACCTTGAAAGCATCTTCGTCAGTTCGATCATCACCAATGCACAATGGAAGGACATTGCTGGAATCGCTTAACCCTAGTATGTCCAGAAAATATTCTACAGCATGACCTTTGTTCCATTCAATTGATGGCCTAATTTCCATAACCTGGAAATAAGTTAGAATTAATTTATATTCAGTTACACAGTTGAAAAAGAGGATGAGTTACTAGGAATTGTTCTAACCTTTCTGCCTCCAGTTAAGCAAAACTCTGAGTGATTTTCAAGCACAGACTTCACCTTCTCTTCCAATAAGCTATAATCCTGGATATGAAGAACCAAACCCATGCAAATTGCATAATTTTCATCAAAGTTAAGAAGTTAATCATTTATGTTTATAAAATCAGTTGCAAGAATTATGAAAAATCAAAACTTTGATGGATTGTCACCTCTTCTCGGACGTGTCGGAAATGAACAGAGATACAGAATCCATTGTCCTCTAACCTTGCTCCTTGTATTTCCTTAGTTTTATCCTTTAATGATGCAAATATCTGTTTCAAAATTTACACACACAATAAATTGATGTTTGTCAAGAATTGAGCATGATTATACACAAACCCAGATAAGATTGAAAGGAAACCTGACCTCTCTAATTGCAGGCAGGAATTTCTTGGCAGGTTGAAAGATAATCTCATTCTTCTGAAAATTTGAGAAATTTTTTTATTTTTTTATGTGAATCATTCAAAACAAAAGGGGGAGAGAGTGAGAGAGAAACTAAAACAATGACTGACCTTTTTGTTAAGGACAATGTTACGGAGATTTCCATCACAAGTTTTAACTGGCATTGCTGGGACCATTATGTCCATCCCATGACTCCCAGCATAGTATACATTACTCAATTTTACAAATTCTTTCACCTAAACAAGAATTAAATCAGAAATTTAAAAAAAAAAAAAAAGATGAAAAGAAGGATAGTCAATCTTTCAATGTTGTTCTAAAATATATCTGTCATTCACCTTGTCTCTGCTTCTTCCACTAATTATTGCAGTTGGAAAAAATCTTGCAACTTCACAAACAGCTGCACGCATCTGCCATTTTCATTATTCATTACAAAAGCATAACTAAAAATAACAACTTCTTTCATATAAATCGATCACGTAGTGGCTACAACTTGAAACTTGTTAGAAAAACAACGTGACTATTATATATTTACCTCATCGGACATAAAGGCACAATTTGGATCATCTACAATAGGTGATAAGGTGCCATCATAATCTAAAAATATGATGATCCTCTTCCCTTTTGCGGCTTTGATTATTCTATCAAATGAGCCCAATGCAGAAGGGTGTTTCACCTGATATTTTTATATTCAATAGAATAATAAATAATCAATATACAAAATATTTTTGACATTTTTCCTTTGTTGGTCAAATTCATGCGCCGCATAACATGAGTTTGAACATATAGAGTATAGTACATGCACAACAAGAATACATAACATGAAAAAAAATTATGAAGAACTTAGTTAATTACCAGCCATGAATCATAATTTGTGGACATATTTTTATTTGTACGGTAATGTCTCCGGCTTAATGCTCTTAAACTCAAGGAGTCACCACCACCGCCGCCGCCGCTGCGGCCAATTTCATCCTCTTTTGCTTTGGTGATGGCCTGCACTTGTGGTGTACTGGAAAGTGATCTTTGAAACCTCATTATCTCATTCAACTTTGTAAATTTCTTTTTGATGATCTACTTGGAAAAAAAGAAAAAGAAAAAGAAAAAGAAAAAGAAAATCATATAAACGAAACATAAACGGTTTGTGGTTCCTTTTCTTCTGGTACAAGAAACACATGTATTAATGGTTTGTTTCAGTTACCTTGAAAGTGACAATGAGCAGAAACATATATTTCATAATTACTTTCTCAACAAGCTGAGCAAATTCTTTTGCTTCAACGTCGTCTGTACTATTTACCTGAAGCCACAAGAAACAATTAAAGAATTAAGTAAATACAAATATGTAATTTTAATTAATTAAGCAAATATAAGAACTTTTTTTTTTCCTATACGAAAACATGGAAAATTGGTCATTTATAAAAATAAACCTAGGGCCTAAAATCCAACAGCCCACTATAAACGGGCCAACTTAAATAGGCCTGGTCCAATTATTTAAGGGACTGTGGTCTGTGGGTCCCACATAAAGAAAATCATTTTTCTAATTTTTCAAGAAATATTTAAAAATTTAAGAAGAGATTATGATATACGTAATAATATTAAAATTACAACAGATATATTAAATAAATAAAACCCAAACAACGAAAAGTATTCCAACAAATAACTTGTAAGAGAAAAATGTATTAAAAATTATTTTTTTAAGGAAAAGAAAAATGGAAAAGTCATCACTTTCTAGCCATCAAGTTCAAAAGGTAATATAAACAAATAAAAATAATGCCTCACCAATTTCAAACATGCAACCTGAATTACTAAAAAAAACATTGCTTTTATAAGTATATATATTAATTAACTAATTTTTGGTGGGGGCTAATAAGGACAAATTTATAGTTTAATGTCATTCTCCAAGTGAAATATCTTTTTCATCAAATAGAGAATTAATTAATAACAGAAACAACAAATTAAGAAAGCATGCCAAAGGAGTATTTAATTAAAAGATAAAGTAGACTTACTTTGATGACTCAATTATATGCAAAGGCAAATTTGAAATGGTTTTTGATTTTGTCCTAAAGTAAGAGAGTTATAGTCATGGCCGACTCAGTGAAAATGACACTAGCTAAAAAGTTTTAATTATTAAATCAAAATGAAAATTACATGCCCTTTTGATAGATTTAGATCTACTCAACTACCATATATCTATCTTACCTCATTCTCCACTCCAAAACTAAATTAATTAAAAGTATACATTATAATCTATATTCAGTAAAAGATTCTTTGTGTGAGAGAGAAACACTTTTTTTTTTTTTTTTGGATCAAATTTAAAATTTATTAAATATACTTTAATTTGGAAAGAGGCAGTGTTTAACTTACAAAATGAAATAGGATTTTTCACCTATAGATTCATATCCATAGATTTAGACTTACACACCCACAGTTTTCATTTTCTTTAAGCTATACCACAGACCAAAACCCACAGACTAGATAAAACCAGTAAACATAGTACTAATTAGCTAAACAGGAGAAATGGTTGAAAGCCATATGTGATTGAACTTGAGCTTTCCACATACCAAAACATGAACAAAAACAAAGAGACAAAAACATGTACATGAAGACGGACAACCAGCAAAGACCAAGAATACACGTGTAGTCCATGAAATAAGTGACTTATACTTTTTACATGTCAATTAATAAATTGGTTGACAAAGAAAGTTTGAACATCTGGTAGTTAATAGTTAACATGTGAACACGTACGTTGTACTAAGGACAAACTGTCTTACGCTAAGTTAAACTAACCAGATCGTCAAGAAAAATATAATAATAAAACAGATATTCTATTTATCTAAAATATTAGGTAGCTTAGACAAAAATAAAGAATTGTGGGACCATCATATGTCAAAATTTTTGGCATTTTAACATTAGAAATCCCAAAGTGAATTAATAAATCGATAATGTGGATAACGTGAGAATCTAAGATTTATTAATTAATGATCGAATTGACAATTAATCAACTCATATTTATTATTTTTATTCATAAGTAACTGAAATTTATTAAGAAAATGATAATTTTAGGAAGGAAAAACGAAAAAAAAAAAAAAAAACTTCTTTTTGAGTGGAGAGGGACAAAAGAAAGAAAAAGAAAGAAAGAAATTGAGGAAACACTAAAAAGTGGACAAAGCTAGAAAAGTGCATGCATTAATAGGTCACAGAACTTGGTCAGTAGCTTCCCTCAATAGACTTTATGCCTAACCGTTTTCTGGGTAAAAAGGTCATTTCACAAATAAGTCCATGGGCCCCACGTGGGGACCTATTTGACCATCGATATCCAGACCTCCTATAACAGAAAAAACAAACACAAACGAAGACTTGGGGTCGGTGGTTGTACTTTACATTCACGGTACACGTGGCAGATCAACCGGCCAACTCAAACCTAATCCCCATTTTACATTCGTCCGATGTAAAATCAACCAGGTAACCAGGTGGTTAGGGTCCACGCCAGATTAATGGACCCCTCTGAAAAGAACGTGACCAAACATTACTTAACCAATGTTATCAATTTTTCCCAGAAAAGGAAACTAGAACCACCAATGTAAGTAAAGGAAGTTGGAGGAACACGGTGGCAGTTGTGGTCGCCGGCAAAGAAAAATCAAGAAAAATGCATGAATTTAAAGGCAGTAACTGATTATAACAGCACAGAGATAGTGTGTGTGAATGTGTTGCAGAAAATAAACAATGAATGAAATTAAAGAAGAAGAAAAAACATACCTAATATAATTAGTGTTGTATTGATGACCCTTTGCACGTAGTAGGAAGGAAGCTGAAGATGACTGAAGGGAAGGGAATGACTAATGAGAGAGAGATTTATATAAAGGAAGGAAAGGAAGCTCAAGTGTTTGAAAGAAAGAGAGGAGGGAGGGAGGGTTTATATAATTTTTTAGAGGGAAAAAGGAAAGGGAAAGGAAAAGTAGGGGAATAGGGGGATTCGAGATTACTGGGTTTAAAAGCTTGCCAAGTGTTATTTGTGGGTCATGGTTTGGAATTTTTGTTGAGTTATCGAAAATGAAATGACCACAATAGCCCTAGCTGGGTTGGCTACTGATTGCTTTATGGTAATCTCATCCTTTCGGCTTCCTCTTTGTCAATAAACGGTGGATTTTGTTTTTTCGCATGTAGCATTAAATTTGATTATATGCAAGTATTATTATTACTATTGAGAACTTGCTACAAAAGTAACCTCAGTACCTCATCCTTAGTACATTGTACCTAGGAGCAGGGACAAATTTTAAAATATTTTGTCAGTAGGATATTGTCAACATAAACTAACTTGACAGCACCCACTGCATAGTATATCTATATAGTTAAATAAAAAATAAAAAATAAATATTTTTTAGAAAATATAATTATTTTCTTTTCTTTTCATTAATCTTTTTTCTTCTTGTGGATTTAGTTTATTTATATAGGAGGGTGGACACAAGCTATAGCGAAGTGCTAGCTCTTCTAAAATAAATTTTTCTTTTTTTTTATAGAAAGGGAAACTAAAACAAAACTAAGCATTAGAAATGGCTATTCTATATTGTCATTCAACACCGATATTACCAGCTTCATAAATAATATGGAGAGAAGGAGACACTTACAACTAATTTTGTTTATTACTAAGACTATTTAAAGTTAAGTTGTCAAATGATCAGTCACTCTATTTATCTCTAGATAAATATGACTTTAATTAACCTCCCAATCCTGATCTAGCATACATACGAAAGATATCACAAATTAAGGATTTGTGAGTATTTAAATGATAGACCTCTTTTTGAACCAAACTGAGAATCAATTTAGAGTTCACTTCAACTAGTAGCTTCCAAAACCCTCTATTTCAAATAGCTAAAATTCTTATTGTTAGAACCCATAATTTGGCTCTCCCAAAAGAATACCAACCAATTTTTGGTCCAAACCCAAACTCCCAACCACCTAGAAAATTCCGCATCACAGTTGCTGCTCTTGCTACACCTGGTTTCCACTTGAGGCCCATCAGTATTGAGTTTCACCCAATTCCCAGGGGTGCAGTCCACTTAACCCAAATATCCCTGCTTTGCCTGTTAGGAGTAGCTAGGCCGGTAAATTTCTCTGAGCCGTCCACTACACCCATAAACTTGAGTATAATTACTTCAGGAGCTGTAGGCCACGTGAAGCCTTCTTCAAGAACACAATTAGTAAGTAAACAAGATAAGTAAAGAGTTAAATACACTACATTTTTAAGTGTCTCACCAACTGAACACCTAATTAACAAAAATATCTCTTCAATTATTTTATTATAGTAACATTTGTAATGTACCAAAATACACATATATATACGCCTTTCATACTTTTCATGGTCAATATGCTATTATACGTTCTCAAATAAAAATTAATGATGCCATTTCTTTTCTCATGTTTATCTATCTATATATATATATATATTTGTAGAGGCAAAACTTGTTTGCAAATGTTTTTTTGGGAGAAATAAAGATTTTTGTTATCTCTATTTTAGTGGAAGTATTTCTGTATTTTTTGTTTCTTTATTTATACATAATCACCTAATTTTAAAGGGGATTTGTGAAAAGTGAGTGAGCGCTGATGAGCAGCTTGCTATTTTTTATACTTCTAGATCTGCCTCTATTTACATAGATGTCTAGGGTTTTTTTTTTCTAATCCGCTCCTAAATTGCAAGAGCAGCAGATTTGTAGGTGCATTTTTTTACATTTGAAATATTCTTAATTATCATTTTAACTGCTTAGTACTGTATTCATAGATTGCAATAAATATTAAAAAATATAAGTAAAACTCGTTAATATAAAATTAATGCCAATGGATTTGTAAGTAACTAATAATTAATCGATAAATTATAATACACATTGAATAAAATGAAAAAAAAGTACTTGAAATTTGGTGACCGATGACTAGAATGTAACCGATGGTGATAACCATATTCCTTTTTGTTATTAAAAATTATGTTTGGGTTGAATTTAAATTTAAGTTTAAAACATGTTCATATCTTTTGGTTTAAAAATATAATAGTGTTTTTGATTTTAAAATTAAAGACTATATTGTGTATTTATGAAAATATGTATATTGTTTAGCTTCTCATATCAAATATATTTTTGATAAGTTTTTTTTTTTTTTAACTATTTCTCAGTTTTACAATTGTTTAGATTTTATTAAAATATATTATTTATATTTTGTCCTGAAGAATGTGTCTATTTTATTTTGGAGACAAATTGAATGTAAATCTCATTTTTACAGTATAGGGTGTAAATTAATAACTCAATATTGACTTAAGAAAA
Organism: Quillaja saponaria; assembly: GCA_029379385.1. Taxonomy (NCBI): domain Eukaryota; kingdom Viridiplantae; phylum Streptophyta; class Magnoliopsida; order Fabales; family Quillajaceae; genus Quillaja; species Quillaja saponaria. Next base: position 8,923,256 of record CM055612.1, read on the forward strand.
GAGTAAGCATCATTCCTAAACATGAAACTGTTAATTTTTACATTTTTTTCAATATATATTATCTTAACAATTACTCTAAGACACATGCATTAAAAAATTATACTTTACATCAGAATATGACCCCCATCATTACCTTATACAAATTAACTTAATGAAGTATTATCTGAAATAATAAATTAAATGGAATAATTTATCCAAGTCGAAACAATAAATTCATGCACAATAATGTCAAAGAAAAAACAAGGACGGAATAAAAAATTTCTTTCAAACCACCAAAAATTTCCCAAGTTATTTGAAGTCTAGCTATGATAATATTGATATGCTTACTCATATAACTAAGACATACCCAAGATTATATATATGACCTTTTTTAAGAAAATTGAAACATGAAGAGAGGGGATGAATGAGCTTGAAGAACAGTATTCATACATTAAACTGCATTTTAACCGAGACAAATACTAAAACACCCTTATGGACTATGTCTCTTAAAGAGGAAGCAAAACATATTATAGCCTGACAGAATCCAGTGAAAATTCCTTGATGAAAGGGAATTTTGTCATGAAACTTCCATAACTTGTATCTTAACTATAACAACTTTGCAGTGGTATTTGGCATCATGTGCATTATAACTTACCATTATACTGTATTAGAAAAAAGCTTCTCAAATTCTCTAATTTCATGTTCTTGTCGTTATTTTATGCATCTATAATTATTTTTTTTTGATATACTAAAAGTGTTCGAACTCAATACTGGAGATGAGAGGATAGGTATCAATACCTTAAATTAAGTTCTCACACCATGAACTTTTAAAAGTCTTGTTCATTTCCGTACAATTGCATTATAGTTTTATGTATAAAGACATGCTTAAATTATTGATACTAATTTACACTCTTCTATCACTTAATCTAGCTCTACGGCCTCATTACAGTAATTGAAAAGTAGAAATTATTAATATTCAGTTTTGGCAAATTTCAATGCTTTTGACATCTGGGTTGGATGAGCTTGGACGGGACAAATTATGATGTTTCTGGGGTTTTACTTCAAAATTTAATGTGGGGTATTAATTCCTCGTTTAAAAGCCAATGGCACTATGTTTATATGGGGTTTTGTTTCAATACTTGTTACCCCAGTTCAACACCAAGTATAAGAATCTATCTCAACAGATGGGATTCTGTGGCTACAAAAGCATGAATTTTTAAGGTAGCCAATACTGTGCAGCTTTATTTGGAGCATTTTAGCTCCATAGGAATAAAATGGAATATGTAGTAGGAAACTTTCACAGAGCAAACGCTTATTCAACAATGCAATAGATATAAGATAAAACCAGTAATAAGACTTTACGCTAATTTTGTAACTATCACTGTCTTACAATGTGATGATAAATGGCGTTAGCTACATGTTATATTATAATATATTATGATGTTTATTTCTTGGGGGTTTTATGTCAAAATTTAATGTGACATGGGAGCATTAATCTCATATTGGAAAGCCGATATACAAAGGTATATAGGATTTTGTTTAAAGTATCACTTGGGAACTCTTAAACCCAAGCCTGTTGGGCTGCAGATGGGTATGTTTTTTGATGATTGGGTCCTAAAAACCTGGAAAAGCAATTGTGGCTGTCACCATTTATGAGCACAAACAACTTCATGCTAAACTGGTGAAATACAAATACCAACTACAAAGTTTACAAATTCATTTGGATTGTTGGTAATACAGCCTATTAAGCATAACTACTTACAAACATATCAATCCAGAAATGTAAAAAACATAAAATCTTGAAACATTATAAATATTCTTAAATTCTAATATTACATCATTAAATATAAAATAACATAGTAAGTGTAAATTTCCAAATCATAATCATCTCATTCTGGTTTGACAAAAACCTGTTTAGGTGAGATGCAGAGAGCGTTACGGAGAAAGGAAAGCTTACTGGTTGGACTCAGTGAAATTACGGTTTGCAATTGGGGATAGTTTTGGCATAATATTATTTTAAAACTAAAGAGCAGTGTAAGCAGCCAAAACAGCTGTTTATATTGCCATTCCCTTCAAAAATACAAAAATTTTAATCTAGACAATACATCTCAGATCAATGAACATAACCAACTCCACAGGTTAAGAACCAATGGTGAACATTTTGCTCATAAACAACGCAGACAAAAAGCTCATTAATGTAATTATATTTAGAAACCATGACACGGGGATCCAAGCAGTCAGCACCATTAACACAACAAAGTTAGAAACGATGCAATTCATTCTCTATTTCCGTTCCATCCAATCATTCCCTATACCAACAGACAACAGATTATGGAGTATGAAGATGAAAAGGCTAATTGAATCAAGACCAGTTTTACCAACAAAAGAAATTGATTGAGAAATGTTGAAACAAACAAGAACACAGCCCCTTCAATAGGGAAACCAAACATTCGGGTAAAGTTCAAAGGTAATCAAGTTGGCAGAGATGCCCAGAACCCGACCTGATCTTTTAAAATACCCTGTGTTGTGGAAAGAGGAAGTCTATGTTTGGGTATGAAAATGCACAAATTCTATATAAATTTTATCTGAACATTATACAGCTAATGAAACCAAAAGCTCTGGATCACTTTAGATCCAAGCAAAAAACAATATCTATAATCTGGGTCAGGCTTACCAAATCAAAAGTCACTTACGAGGGTGTATCTTCAGCGATCTTCACTTTTTGAGTTCTTGAGATCAACTATTATATCATCTTCCTTTTCTAATTAGTATGCACTGTCACTTGTCATCCTTTGTCTACGGACTGTCTTCTTCTACCATATCTCCTTCACCAGTTTTCGAAGCATTCTCCGCCTCCATCTTTTTAAGCATGTCTGTTTGAGTTGGTAGTGTTTCTTCATTGTGTTTTTTAACATTAACCATCATTGACACCTCATTAGCTTCCGTTGTTATCTGAAGCAGTTCCAAAGGGGTAGCTGCTGGATCCAACTCTCGACAACCCTTGGGAATATTATCAGCTTCATGGCCTGAAAGCAAGTGATTAGGTACTTGATGTGAGAAGCGAAACATCTCCTCTTTGGGAATCCTCCTCACCTCCTTAGGGTCAGTGTGCCTGTGAAACACTGTCCTGAAACCAGAAACCTTGATAAGAGGAGTAACAAGCACACCCAACTCCTCATTGAAGTCATCAAGTACCTCCACCATATCATATTTGTGTATCACTTCATCTGGAGTATGTTCATTCCAATCAGGTGACCAGTTTCTATAAAGAGCCCAGACATCCCCCTTTCCAGGATATATACGAACAACCCCTCGATTGCCTTTCATCCACCTAACCATGTGTGAGAAAAAATTTAATGTTTTGGTTATCTCATGCCTGCCAGTTCTAAAATCCCCACAAGTTTTAGAAAAACCAGTACCAACCCAGTCCAGTGGGCCCAACTCACTGTTGCTTCGAGAGTTGAGCCAACTGATCCGCATACTAAATGGCTTCAAAGAGAGCACCTTGTGAATTCGAGCGTAATAACGGGGCATTCCATCATCGTTATCATAAGCAGCCCAGACCTGGTCCTCACCAAAGGAATTTTCGGTGCGATCCAGGTCAAAATTGTGAAAATCAGAATCAGGAACATTGATCGAAATTGGCGCTTGGTCCTCCGTATCTGTATTATCAGCAGATGTGCCAGAGAAAGAACGAATGTTTTTATGTCCTTTACCATTAAAAATGGACTGACCGTACTTCTTTTGCTCATGTATGTCACCATTTAACATGTTTTTTTGTTTTTTATTCTCATTTTCTTTATTTGTGATCTTGGCTTTGGCTACCGATCTCCATTCTGCAAGTTTCTTGCGAATTTCAGTCCGTGCCTTATTTAGCAACATGTTTTGTACTTCAGAGATTGACATCTCTCTTGTTCTGTGGCGGTTAATACTAGCACCAGGAAAACCATTGCTCCTCTCTGCTCCTTGTCCCATGGCCATATGATTTGCCATGTTGCTTCCCCAACCATTCTTCCGAATATCAACTGTCATCCTCTTCTTCAATGGTCTATCCACCTTACGAAAAGAAACATCTGTCCTCTGAGAAATATGACTCCTCTCCCATTCTGTGGTTGCAAATGCACCTTCACGTTCTCTCTTCAATTTCTCACTTGCCTGTTGCACAACACTTGCAGCTTGAGCAGAAGCAGAAGCTGAACCAACTGTGCTACCAAAACTAGCCATTCTAGAGTAAGGACCCCAATGTTCAGCATTTTGAGCAACTGCACGATTTCTTGCAGGATTACCTGAGTTACTACCTGCAGTATGATGCCTTGAATGCTGATGCTGTTGATGAGAAGACCAATTAGATGACTTAAAAACATTGGGGGGAGGACCCTTCTCTAAAGCCAAGAAAGCTTCATTGCAATTGGGGCATAGGAGAGTGTGATTTAAATAAATCCTTAGATATTCATAATGTGTCTTGCATAAATTGCAAATAGTCCAAAAAGTATCAGCCTTTTTACGCAGAGGAGAGACTGAGGGCGGAACAGACTGAGTATTACTATTTGTGGTCCTCAAATTTGTAGTTACATTATTAGTGAAATTATAATATCCATTTGAAGTGGAAGCTGCTGATTGAGACCCAGCATGAGATGGAGTTTTCTTTTGGAATCCTTTCAAGCTTCTCTTCTGGTTATATGCTAACCTCTTTGCCTTATCTGATAACAAACCCCAGGCTTCTGAAACAAACTTAAATGCACCCTCTGCACCTAAAGACTTGTTTTTATCAGGATGTAGAGAGAGTGCCAGTTTCCTGTATTGTTTTCTGACTGTATCATCGTCGGCAACGGGGTTCACACCAAGTATGCCATACCAATCTGTCTCCCCACTTATTTTATTCTCTGCAGAGATATAAATATCAAGTGTTAACATAAACTGAGAGAGACCCTCCAAATCAGGATACAAGTTTTGAGCCTTGAGAGCAAACTTCTTTGCACCAGCATAGTCCCTTTCAGTGAATTTCGTTTCAGCTATTTCTTTTGCCCTTACTGCCTCATCTTTGTTGCATTCCATAACTTCCAGCTGTCCCAATTTACAATTTGTTTCTTCTTCACCCAGCTTTAATGAGATATAAGCAAAAGTTGAACCATAAACATTAGAATTTAATACATGCAGCCCTCTGGTGGGAATCCTCCAGTATTGTACCTGATCCAAAGAAGAAAGAAATGCATCATTACCAGACTAATGAAACCTGAAAAATAGCATGGTATCGGCCATCCTAATACAACTTACAATTACTAAACAATCAAGAATTTTTATTTCATGCTAAAAGTATATTTGAATTGTTTAGCATTTATGTGGAGGCTTTGTGATTTAGAACATAACCTTGACTTCCATTGATTCAGTGACTTAACAGTCAATGTACAACAATAACCATGTAACTTTTTCTAATTTAAAGTTCATGGAACAACAACCATTGATTCAGTGACTTAACAGTCAGTTTAGAACAATAACCATGTAACTTTTCTAATTTCAAGTGCACGGAACAAAAACGATAAGTATAATTTTCGTTCAAATAAAGGTTCCATGCATAGATATGACAGAGCTTTCAAAGATAGCAATAGGAAAGTGAAAGATATGAACAGAGAATTTATTTCACATGGAACAACTGGAGCAAAACAACTAAAAGTAAACTAACACTTCAAATCTATGTTTTGCACACAGATGTGAGACACTTCTAACCACGCATACTGTGGCTACTGAATAATATTTTCTCTCCTGGCTTACAAGAAGATAACGGAACTTCATAGAGCACATTCATAACCCCCCATAAGTAACAGCACTACAAGCAAGGATTGAGGTACACTCTCTCTCATCAAAATTTGACTAATTCACTTATTCTAGAATTCATTGGCAAACATGAATCCCTTGGTGACCAATCTTTTTCAAAGCACTAAGATATCTCTATATTGTGATTTCAGAATCTTGCATTAACATACAATTTCCGGTAGTGAACATAAAATGGGGCAATCCACGAATTATAATTATCTCATTAAAAGTTACTCACATTCGAAAAAAAAAAAGTGCTAGCTTTGATTCGTCCCAAAACTCTACAGCCCAATAAGATTCACATTCTTGACTACACCCCATATCCCAAGATCAACCCCAAATAATTCAATGAATTAATTCATTCGTTCATGCTATACACGAACACAACCTACAAAAATGGAGATACTCAATAATTTTTCTTCCCTTAAATCCTTGCAGACGATACTTCAGCTACAGCGAATACATACAAAAAGACGCAGAAATGAAAAGTGATAGCAGGATGAAATTCACTTCTGATTTTCAAAATTCAACCTACTTTAAGACAGTAAACTCGAAGTAAACAAGAAGCTCGCCATGGATCTACAGGAGCATACATACATTTCAAAAAATGTTGTAAGGTTTTAAATTCAAAATTCGAATTACGTAATTCAGCACCTTGAACTGAAACCCTAGATTCTCAAATATCCCAGACAAATCTGAGAAACAATTTATCAGCAAAGACGTATTCATTTGTAAGAGTAAGAAAAATAAGTAAAGAATAAGAAATTACCCAATTGGAGAAAATTCTCTGACGCCAAAAAAGTTTGAATCTGAGACGACCATCACCATGTACAGTGACCCATATGTCAAAACCCCCAAGAACCGAAGAATTCCCTGATGCCCCAAACTACTTTGAGAAAAAAAATAATTGGAAAATAGAAAAGTGAAGTAAGTATGGTGTTGGTTAATGCTTAGAAGTTATTTTATTTTATTTAAAAACCCAAATACACCTTTTTATTATGGATTGGGACCCACATGCCCTTAACTAGGGTTAAGTTTTAACTCATGGTTTGCTTTTCAACTAAGAATATTTAATAATTTTTAAGGGATACTAAACAAGGTATTAAGAGGTTGTTTATATTTGATTATAATCATGTCAAATTTGATTTATTTTTCTCACATTTAGATTGTATTATAGTTAAATACAACTTAAATCATGATTAATTATTATAATTAATATTATAAATTTTCTATTTATATAACTTTAATAAGTATCATAAGGATACTCATTACAAGTTAGGTGTTTGTTCGAAAAACTCTTATAATAATTATTGGAAATGTAAAAAACTATATTATCTTATTATTTTTACAAATAACACATAGTACTCTTAAATCTTAATACATCATTTAAAACTCAGCGAGTACTATATATTTGTTTCTTTTTTTATACGGCTAATAAACAATAATTTTATATAACTTTATAAATATTTTTTGAGAAAAACAACTAAATTATTTTTGATTTGTATGAAGTTCGTTAAACTTATTCGCCAAACTCCTCGTATCAGGTGAAGGCAAGATACATGCCAAGTGACTATACCAATTGAACCAATTAACACCTTTTAGCTAAAGTGTTTTTTAATATTAGACAATTAATTTCGATGGGTTCTATGAGTATAATTTTTGAGTGCGAGTATCTTAAAATTTTTGCTCAGTAAATAAAAAATTAAATGCCTCATTATAGATAAAGAATATAAACATAATTTGGTATCGATTGCGAGTAAATATAAGTACTCTATCCCCGTTTAATATATATAATACTATTTACATGCACTTGTATATAATTTGTGTGATTTTTTTTTTTTTTATAAATGATAGTATTTACCTTATATTACCAATCTTATTTGAGATTGGAGGAGTGGGATGGGCGAGTAAGAGTTTAGGAATTTGCATGGATAGAAGATGGCTATAGCGGCGATGGGTAATGGTAGAGGATAAAATTATAGAAGGTGAATATTAGGATACAAATTTGGTCAAACCTACCCTAGTATTGCCATTCTTAATGAAAGAAATAATATATTTCATCTTAACTCTTATTGGTAAGGTTATTACATTGTAAAATTCCTATTTGACTCTTTTCTTTTTTTATATAACATTTGTTCTTGACATAGTTCATGTATATCAAACTACTTATGGAGAAAGATAGTTATCATAGATTTCATTTGCTTCTTAATCTTAACTCCTAATAAATATAGTTTTTCTTCCCAATATATATTGTTAAGATAGAATAAATATAATTTTATAAATTTAAAATATCTCAAAAATAATAGTGAAATCATAGTCAATAATTATAATAAATTCTACAAATTTATATTTATATTATTTTAACAAATGTTTCAGAACCTCTCTTATTCCTCAAGTGTCCATCTTCAAGGGCTCAATTTTTATTTTTAATTTTATGTTTTGTAATTAAAAACATTTTGGGAGGAAATGCATTATACTTTCTTTCCTCGAACAACTTGAATGTAATGATGATTTTGTATTTTGTGAGAACGAGATGATTTGATTATATAAAAAAAGCATGTATATATAGCATGTACAAGTTGACCTAGCAAAATAAACCTAGCCTAGTATAAGACTAAGTATAATAGTCATGCATAAATCATGGGGCGTAATATACTTTAACTCTCCTCCTCAAAGTCAAGGTGGTTGACTCAAAACTAGCTTGAGTTTGGAAACCAAACTAATGAAGTGTCACTTGTAGATAAAAATACTTGTTTTGGTATGTGTGAGGTGACATATATCTGATAGAGGATAGTATTCCCTAGGCCATGTTGAGGGACTTCTCACGTAGGACAATCCAAGTATGTGCTCAGGGTATTTATAAGTACGTATAAGGCAATGTATAAAAAGTAGGTGAATTGGACTTTCCTAAGCCATGTTCAGGGACGTTTCACGCAGGGTAGTTCGAGTACGTGCTCAGGGACGTGTGAAGAGATGTAAGAATGTATTGAAAGCAAGACAATGAGATCTATTGATTGGTTAAGATGATGAGATAAGCGAGCTAATATCAACTTAAATCTTGGATCATATCAGATTTGGAGGGTTTATGCATTTGGATTCATTATGAATCAAACATACCCTATAATGAAAGAACAAGGTAGAAAAAGAAAATATAAACTATATCTATCAATATTAAAGAGAGAAGTTAAGAGAAGGCTGATGGGTGGTGAGGTTAAGAAAATGGTTGAGGTGGGGATTGCCACCAATGAAGAGGTGGTAACCCCTTAATTAGGAAAAACTTTTAGAAAACTTAAACTTTGATACTAACTTGAATCTAATGATGATTTTGTATTAAATGAGAACATGATGATTTGATCACACAGAGAATGCCTGTATATATAGACTGTATAAGTTGACCTAGCATAACGAACCTAGCCTAGTATAACTGTATAAAAATAAGTATAATAATCATGCATGTACAAATCATAAGTCATAATATACTTTAACTGAACAAAATAATTTTCTATACAAAATTGGAGATGATTCAAATTCTTTAAGGATATTCGTTAAAAAGTAATTAATTAGTTTACTTTTTATATAATCAGTTAAAACTTACAGGTATAATGGTTTAGACTTCTTCATTCTCATCTTCCACATTTTTGCGCCTCCCTCGTTGTGGGTAGGCTCTATATTCTATTTCAACAATAATACTTTTTTTATGCATTTTATTTATTAAATATAAAATTTATCATTTGCTAGTTTCATTTTTCAAAAGGCAGTGTAGTTCATGAACTCAGATTTCCATATTTATTGAATTCTCAATTATGTTGAAATTTTGGGTAGTTATATAGTATCCAGTTATTTTTGTTAGTAATACCTAAGCTTTTTTTTACACGTGCTAGTTTGACACGTATTGGGTTTTATTGTTAATTTTTTTCTTTTACCGGTGGGGAACCTACCAATTTTTTTACATAATTGACTGTTATCCTGTACTGAAATATCCTTTAACTATTTAACAGTATTTACATAATACCTAAGTGACTCCATTACTACCAACACCCAAATTGTATTCCACAACTAATACACCACTCTACAAACCAAAAACAATCACATACAACTTTGTCCTAAAAGGAAAAGCAATTAAACCCATAAAAAGCCTCACATTGAAAGAATGGGAGCAAAAGAGAGTTAAGGGCCTTTGCTACAGGTGTGATGAACCCTATAATCCTGATCATAGATGCAAGAAGGTCAATTGTTTCAAGTATTAATAGATTTTGATACAGTTGAGTGATAATGTTGCTAGACACGGTGTCACAACCCAAGCTTGTCCAGTGCATGTCGCACATGGCCGCTTGCCTTGTGATGGGCACATTGTGGGTAGCTAGGCATATGTCATGACACAGTGTGACATTTCTGTAAATAGGTAGCCAGGGGTAGTCGGGCAACTGGAAAATATGATGTTCCCTCCTACCAGAGGGGTTATGGCGCAGAAAGCTCTTTAGGGGGGGGTGTATATGTGAGAAAATCAAAGTTGTACACGAGCTTGTCGGATGAGTGTCAAAGGTCTTGGTGTTGCTTGTAACTCCCCCTACACCAAGCCATTTGCCCATGTCGAGAGCATTTTGATAGCATTGTAATTTGATCGTTTTTCAATTAATGAGAAGTTGAAGCCCTTTCTTGCAAACTGTGTTCTATTTGCTTTCTTGCTTACATTGTTGCGCACTAGCCTTGCGGGTTGACACCCGAGGGGCATTGGAGAAGCTGACTTGCTACCCACGAGGGGTTAGCAAGTGCTACATAGGCGTCTTTGCGTGCTAGCAAAGTCGGCCCGTGACAGTTGGTATCAGAGCTACGTTCCGAACCGCTGAGGAAGTAGAAGTTGGTTGTTGTCATGATAAAGGGAATGACGAATCAACAAAAGTTCGATTGGATTGACTCGCAGCTGGGCGAGCTTGCTGGAGTGTCTGACTCCATGATAGACATACGGGCGTCATTGAAAGAGTTTGACATACCCGGATTTATTGAAAGGGTGACTACCCTTGAAGGACTTGTCAGCCATGTGCGGGCACTCGAGAGGAATAAGAATGTCCAAGGCACAGGTGACAATGCTGCTCAGCTCGAGGAGCGAGTTAGTAGTATCGACCAATCCCAAGCACAACTGGAGGGTGCGGTCCACACCATGCGTGGTGAAATTTTGGAGGACATGGCCATCATGAAAGATGAACTTGGTGAGCTGAACACCAAGGTCAACATCACCATGAGAGCGGTGGGTAATGACAACCACAACCCGTATGCTGAGGGTGTGGGGCAACGTCGAATGAAAGTTCCTGAACCTCGGGCTTTTGGAGGAGCACGAGACGCAAAGGAGTTGGAAAACTTTCTATTTGACATGGAACAGTACTTTCGAGTAGTGAGAATGGATTCGGAAGAAGCAAAGGTGACAACAGCTACGATGTACCTTGCTGGAGATGCAAAACTCTGGTGGAGGACAAAGTATGTTGACATACAAAATGGTAGATGCGTAATTGACACCTGGGAAGATTTGAGGCGAGAGCTGAAGGCCCAATTCTTTCCGGAGAACGTCGAGTACATCGCTCGGCGCAACTTAAGGGAGTTGAAGACAGGGACTATCCGGGAGTATGTGAAGAGATTTGCGGGGCTGATGTTAGACATTCGTGACATGTCAGAGAAGGATAAGATGTTCTATTTCCTTGAAGGCTTAAAGCCATGGGCGAGGGCCGAACTTCAACGACAGCGGGTCCAGGATTTGGCCACAGCTCAGGCGGCAGCCGAGCGCTTGACAGACTACGCTCCTGAAAGCTCTGCTAGTAAGAAACCACAACAATCTTCTAGTGGAGGCAATGGCGGACAGTTTGGCAAGCCAGGAAAGAACAAAAGTGGGGGAGGAGATCAGAGGAAACCTTCCTACCCCTCCAATAGTCCACAATCATCACAAGGGTCTGTCTCAACCTCCAAACCAAGGACAATCTCTTGTTTCTTGTGTAATGGACCGCATAGAGTTGCGGAATGTCCACATAAAACTGCACTCAATGCTTTGTAAGCTTCGGTTCGTAAAGCACCTCAGAGTCATGCTGATGAGGATGAGGATGAGGACGAGTCTGATGAAGATCAGCCCAGGATGGGGGCATTGCGGTTTATTGGGGCACTCAAGAAGCATGCTAAGAGTTCCAAGAAGAGCGGGGATAAGGGTCTCATGTTTGTGAAGGGCCATCTTGGTGGGAAGCCGGCTACGAGTGTCATGCTGGACACTGGGGCTACCCATAACTTTGTTTCTGAAGCGGAGGCCAAGAAGCTGGGCCTAAAGTTGGAGAAAGACTCAGGCCGGATGAAAGCTGTGAATTATAAATCCTTGCCTACTGCGGGGCAAGCCAAGCAAGTGTCTGTAAAGCTTGGGACATGGGAAGGCCGTGTCGATTTTGTGGTGGCCAAGATTGATGATTTTGATGTTGTCCTCGGGATGGAGTTCATGCTTACTCACAAAGCAATTCCAATCCCTGCTGCTAGTTCTCTTATGATAATGGGAGAGCAGCCAGCCATGGTGCTAGCAGTGATCAAACAACTTGGTGAGACCAAGCATCTGTCGGCTCTTCAGTTCAAGAAGGGCGTGAAGCGACATGAACCTACTTTTGTGGTGGTACCCTTGGTTACTGAGGATCAAGGGGATGGAGAGCCAGTGCCGCCAACCATACAGGGAGTTTTGAAGGAATATGAAGGAGTCATGCCCGACAAACTTCCACAAACCTTGCCGCCGCGCAGGGGTATTGATCATGAGATTGAGTTAGTGCCAGGCATCAAGCCACCTGCAAAGGCTCCATACAGGATGGCACCACCTGAGTTGGCTGAGCTCATAAAACAGCTGAATGAACTACTAGAGTCAGGGTTCATAAGACCTTCAAAGGCACCGTTTGGAGCACCGGTGTTGTTTCAGAAGAAGCAGGATGGGAGCCTGCGAATGTGTGTTGATTATCGGGCACTCAACAAGGTCACAGTGCGGAACAGTTATCCTATACCGCTTATTGCTGATCTTTTTGACCAACTGAGTGGTGCCAAGTACTTCACAAAGCTGGACTTGAGATCCGGGTATTACCAAGTTCGAATTGCGGAGGGGGACGAACCGAAGATGACTTGTGTCACTCGATATGGTGCATTTGAGTTCTTGGTGATGCCATTTGGGTTGACGAATGCACCAGTCACATTTTGCACTCTCATGAATCAGGTTTTCCGCGACTACTTAGTCAAGTTCGTCGTGGTTTACTTGGATGATATTGTGATCTATAGCTCCACTCTGGAAGATCACAAACAGCACTTGCAGCTGGTTTTCAACAGGCTGAGAGAGAACCAGTTGTTTGTGAAAAGGGAGAAGTGTTCTTTCGCGCAGAAGCGGATCAAGTTTCTTGGCCACATTATTGAGGAAGGTCGTGTCCAAATGGATTTGGACAAGGTGAAGGCCATCCAAGAGTGGAAGACTCCCACTAGCGTGACTGAACTGCGCTCTTTCCTTGGTTTAGCAAATTACTATAGGCGATTTGTTGAAGGCTATTCGAGGAAAGCTGCGCCCCTTACAGAGTTATTGAAGAAGGGCACAGTTTGGCATTGGGGTGAGCCATGTCAAACTGCGTTTGAAGACATGAAGTTGGCTATGATTAATGATCCTGTTTTAGCCTTGCCAGATATCTCGAAGCCTTTTGAAGTTCAGACTGATGCATCTGATTATGCCCTTGGGGGAGTCTTGCTTCAAGAGAATCATCCTGTTGCTTATGAGAGTCATAAGTTATCACAAGCCGGGAGGAGGTATACAACTCAAGAGAAAGAGATGCTTGCTGTTATTCATTGCTTGCGGGTGTGGAGACATTACTTGTTGGGGTCAAAGTTCATTGTGAAGACTGACAACACGGGAGTTAGTCATTTCTTTACACAACCGAAGTTGACACCTAAGCAGGGCCGTTGGCATGAGTTTCTAGCAGAGTTTGATTTTGAGTTTGAGCACAAGGCTGGGAAAAGTAATCAGGCAGCTGATGCCCTTAGTCGCAAGGCTGAACTTGCGGCAATGACCTACGTAGCACACATATCGGCTAGTCGTGTTGCTACTTCAATGCGAGAGCGCATTCGAGAGAACTTGGATAAGGATCCAGTCGCTCAAGCCATCATAAACCTAGCCAAAGAAGGGAAGACTCGTCAGTTCTGGGTGGAGGATGGACTACTGATGGCGAAGGGAAGCCGATTGTTAGTTCCCAAAGCAGGGGACCTGCGAAGGACGCTCATGAAGGAGTGTCATGACACTTTGTGGGCCGGTCACCCGGGTTGGCAGAGAACTTATGCCTTTCTGAAACAGGGGTATTACTGGCCTCAGATGAGAGAGGATGCAGTTAACTACTCCAAAACGTGTCTTATCTGCCAGCAAGACAAAGTTGAGCGGAAGAAGATTGCAGGGCTACTAGAGCCGTTGCCGGTGCCGACTCGTCCGTGGGAAAGTGTGTCTCTGGACTTCATCACCAGTCTTTCAAGAGTAGGAGATTTGTCTACTATCTTGGTGGTAGTGGATCGGTTTTCGAAATATGCCACATTCATCCCGGCACCAAAATATTGCTCGGCAGAAGACACAGCACAATTGTTCTTTAAATATGTTGTCAAATATTGGGGTGTGCCCAAGAACATTGTCAGTGATCGAGATAGCAGGTTCACAGGGACTTTCTGGTCCGAATTATTCAACCTACTCGGTTCACAACTTAACATCTCATCTAGCTATCATCCACAAACTGATGGCCAGACTGAGAGATTCAATGGCATGCTCGAGGAATATTTGCGCCATTTTGCCAGTGTCAACCAGAGGAATTGGCCAAAGCTACTAGACACTGCTCAGTTTTGTTTTAATGCTCAGAATAGTTCTGTGACAAACATGAGTCATTTTGAGATTGTTACAGGGCAGCAGCTGCTCCTACCACACACACTTGATAGGCCTTATACAGGAAAGAGTCCTAAAGCACATCACTTCACTAAAGACTGAAAGCAGAACATTGACATTGCCCGAGCATACTTAGAAAAAGCTTCTAAGAGAATGAAGAAATGGGCAGACAAGGGACGTCGACAGCTGGAGTTCCAAGTTGGGGATCTTGTATTGGTCAAGCTCACGAAGGAACAACTAAAGGGACTGAGAGGGCAGGATCACAAGCTTATTCGTAAGTACGAAGGTCCACTTCCAATTGTTTCCAAGGTTGGGAAAATTGCCTACAAGATCGACCTTCCACCCTGGATGAAGATACACCCAGTGATTCATGTTTCCAACCTGAAGCCGTATCATCCTGATCCAGAAGATCCAGCACGTAACCAGTCAACCAGGCCAGCAGTCAACCTCAAGAAGCCACCAAGTAGAGTAGCAGAGGAGATTCTAGCTGAAAGGAGAGTGATTATCAGAAGACGCCCACGACTTGAGTTCTTAGTCAAGTGGAAAGGTCTTGGAGATGAAGAAACCAGTTGGGAGAAAGCCGAAGATCTGTCAGAGTTCCAGCAGAAGATCGAAGACTTTCAAGCAGCTGAGTCAACGAGGATGTCGACCAATTAAGTGGGGGAGAATGTCACAACCTAAGCTTGTCCAGTGCATGTCGCACATGGCCGCTTGCCTTGTGATGGGCACATTGTGGGTAGCTAGGCATATGTCATGACACAGTGTGGCATTTCTGTAAATAGGTAGCCAGGCCATTTGCCTATGTCGTAGCCATGTCGAGAGCATGTCGAGAGCATTTTGATAATATTGTAATTTGATCGTTTTTCAATTAATGAGAAGTTGAAGCCCTTTCTTGCAAACTGTATTCTATTTGCTTTCTTGCTTACATTGTTGCGCACTAGCCTTGCGGGTTGACACCCGAGGGGCATTGGAGAAGCTGACTTGCTACCCACGAGTGGTTAGCAAGTGCTACATAGGCGTCTTTGCGTGCTAGCAAAGTCGGCCCGTGACACACGGGCAGGCAATACACTCAACTTCATTAATCACGTAATTGCTAAGAAGCTAGGTTGTAGATTACAACCTATGGCTAGTATGCATGTATCTCTGGCTAATGCAGATAAATTCACTGCTTAGGCAAAATGTATGAACCTATCATAACAGGTACAAGGTGAGAAATTCATGGTTGAATTCATTGTTATTCCTTTAGGAATGTGGTGTGGTGCTAGGCATACAATTGTTTTCTTCAAAAGGGAAAATCTTATGGAATTATGACAATCTTTACATACACTTTCAAAAAGAAGGTACAAAAATCAGATTGCAAGTCCTGTAGATCACAGACTCAGTTCAACTAATAGAAGGAAAATACTTGTTTATGTTGATACCTGGTAGGTCTAAAGCTATGTTAGCACAGATCCATATGTCTATTATGAGTGTTGATGCTAACCTTAGTCTGGCTGAATGTCTTGTTTCAGGAAGTCAAGCAATAATTGAACCAGAAGTCAACCAAATCAGTTCTTTAATAACTGAGTTATATCATATTTTTGAGGAACCAAAAGGCCTTCCACCTAGGAGGTCTCATGATCACAAAATCCAGCTAAAAGATGAGTCTCAAACCGTTAAGATCAGACTTTACAAATATCATGCCCTACAAAAAGATGAGATTGAAAAGTAGATCAATGAAATGCTACAATAAGGAGTTATAAGGAACAACACAAACTTGTTTCACCCCCCGTAGTTATGGTAAAGAAGAAAGATGGAACGTGGAGAATGTGCATTCATTACAGACAATTAAACCAATTAACAATAAAGGATAAACTCCCTATATCACTAGTGGAGGAATTACTTGATGAGCTTCATAGTAAAACCTTTTTTACTAAACTAGACCTCCTATCAGGTTATCACCAAATCAAAATGCATGAGGGGGATGTTCACAAGACTGTTTTCAAGTCTTATAGTTGTCATTATGAATTTCTAGTTATGCCTTTTGGCCTTACTAATTCCGCTTCCACTTTTCAAAGTCTGATGAATGAGATTTTTAGGGAACATCTAAGAAAGTTCATACTGGTTTTCTTTAATGATATTCTAGGTTATAGTAAGGACAATGAAAATCATCACATACACCCCAAGCTTACCTTCCAGCTGTTATTGAAGCATCAACTCAATGTCAGAAAGAGTAAATGCTCCTTTGGTGCTAGAAAAGTAGATGACCTTGAGTATGTGATTTCTCAAGAAAAGGTAGCAGCTGATGATAAGAAAATAAAAGGAGTTAAGTCCTAGCCTACCCTAAAATCTGTTTAAGAATTTAATTAAGGGGATTTTTTGGGTTAACAAGCTATTACAGAAGGTTTATCCAAGATTATGGAAATATATCTAAACCTTTGAGAGGCCTTCTTTGCAAAAGTGGCTTCAAGTGGACTTAAGTGGCTCGAAGATAATTTGAAAGATTAAAAAAAAGTAATGTGTTCCACTCCTATTCTAGCAGTGCCTGATTTTTCACAGGACTTTGTTATTGAAACAAATGCTTCAGGCCTTCGCATTGAAGCAATCCTTATCTAGAATGATAGACCACTTGTTTACATTAGTAAAGCATTATCCCCAAGACATTTGACATTATTTGCACATGAATAAGGAAATGATGGCAATAATGTTTGTAGTAAGGAAATGGATCTCATACCTGATTAGGGACATTTTATCATAAAAACATATCAGCAAAGCCTCAAATTCAGGACAGAAGTTAACAACTCCACCTCATCATGATTGGCTAGCAAGGATAATGGCGTATGATTATGAAAAAAGATACAGGAAAGGGTCTACTAACAAGGCAACAGATGCCCTTCCTAGGAAGCCTACAAATAGAGATAACACTGCATAGGAACTTGTTTTGATGTTCGTTAGTGGAATCCCAAATTCACAACTGACATTATTCACATGATCAAGCAATCTTTGCAAGGAGACCCCCAACTACAACAAGTTTTCAATGAGAAGCTGAAGGACAATACCAAGTTTCCTAAGTTTCAGTAGGAAATTCACAACTGAAAAGAGCTACAAAGCTGGTAGCAGGGAAAAAAGCTGCATTAAGGAAATAACTCCTTCAATACTTTCATGATAATCCCATTGCATGACAATCTAGATTTGAACCTACACTTAACATAATGAAATCAGTATTGTACTGGAAGGGGATGATGAAAGACATTAGACAGTATATAAAGGAATGTGGAATCTACCAGAAAACAACGTATGTGTCTACTGCACCTTTTGGACTACCGCAACCACTGCCAATTCCTAGCAAGATCTGCACTTATATTTGTATGGATTTCATTGAAGGTTTGCCCAAATCCCTTGGAAGAATGTCATCTTTGTAGTAGTAGATTAATTAAGCTAATACAGTCATTACATTCCATTATCATACCCTTACACTGCCATGGTAGTGGAACAGGCTTTTGTGGATAATATATTCAAATTACATAGAATGCCTTAAACAATCGTCTCTGATAAAGATAAAGTGTTTCTCACAACTTCTGGATAGTATTGATGAAGTTGCAAGAAATTAAACTCAAGTTATCCACAGTTTACCACCTACGAGTGGATAAACTGAAATGGAATAAGTGCCTTAAGACATATCTTAGGTGCATGTCTGAAGATAAAACCAAGGAATAGATTAAATAGCTGCCACTAGCGGAATTTTGGTATAATACCAATTACCACTCTGCAGCAAACACTACACCTTGTCAGACCCCACCATTATGTTTGCCCTGCATACTAGGTGACTTAAGCAATGAATCAGTAGATAGTTCTTTGAGATCAAGGAAAGCCTCATTGAGGTTACAAGACAGAATGAAGGCACAAACAGACAAACATAGGGTAGATAAGGAATTTGAGAAAGGGACTCTTAGGTGTATCTCAAACTGCATCCCTACAAACAACATTTAGTGGCTAGAAGACCATTTTACAAGCTGTCTTATAAATATTGTAGGTCATTTCGGACTCTAAAAGAGTGGAAAAGGTAGCTTATCAATTGGCTCTACCACCAGAATCTAAAATCCATCCTACATTCCATCTTTGACAACTGAAGCAGCATCATGGGACCCTACCCGTGCAAACTTAATAGCCAAACTTTTTTAAAGATAGGAAAGTGGATCTACAACTTTTGGCCATTCTAGATAGGAGGTTTGTGAAGCAACACAACTTGTCAGTTACTCAAGGGCTTGTTCACTAGAATTATTCCTTTCCAAAAGATGCTAGCTGAATGGATCTTTCACAGTTCTCTCAGTAGTACCCTCAGTTTAACATCAATAAGGACATGAGTTTGCTAAGGGGAGGAAATTATTAGCTATTAAATAAGTAAAATGGGTAATTTATGTCCATTCTATTTGTTTAAGGGTGTAATTGTATTTTGTGTAACTTTTCTAGTAAGCTTCTAGCCGTTAGTTGTTAGTAATTGGTTAGAAGGAAACTCAGCTGGCGGTATTAGTTAGACGGTTGGTTGACAATCCAACTATATATAAATACTTGACAATCCAACCATATATATAAATACCCAATTTACAGTGTAATTCATTGTCATTCAAGTATAATCAAAATTCTCTTCCCTCAATTATTTCTCTCTATGTCTGCAGATTACTCTTAGTTCCATTTTCGGGGTGCGATTGAATACAACTGCCAAAAACAGGAGGAAATAGCGAAGGTCGATCACTACAGAAGGCGATTTTCTTTATTTCTCTTTTTTCTAATTCTGAAAGTTTAACATCATTATGAAGAAAGATTATTCAAGTTATCTTAGCTACTGAAGTGGTGTTATGGTTTTTGTTTGGACTTGGACTTGAAGGTTGAGGGTTCAACAGTTCCACCACATTTTTTTTATTAAATGGATATATATTTTTTCTAATTAACTAGCTGTATATATTTTAGAAACTTATTTAACTAAAATTTATTTATTACTTATAATTACTTTTATAAAAGAAGCGTATATTTATTATTTTATTAGTTTTTGTCCATATATTTTTTATTTTCAGTTTTGTTAAGTTTTTAAGTTTTAGTATTTGAGGTTGGATTTGAAAATTTAAAACTAAAATTGGAATAAAAGTGAAATTATCATGAATAAGCATTAATAGGTAGCACGTGAAAAAATTTGAACGGGTGCTTCAATCAACAACAAAAAATAAATAAATAAATAAATAACTGACAGACTCATATACTGCCACGTGTGTTATATTTCTTATACCCAACAAAAGGACTTATTGCATAATTCTCCAAAAAACTTACTCTAAATTTACAATTAATTCTGAATTGTGATTGCAAAGCTTCTTAAGAATTTGGCTAGTCTATACCATAATTCTTTATCTCTTGCTTCTTTTTAAGAACTTGGTAAGTCAATTCCTTAGGTCTTTACAAATTTGCTAAAAACTCAACATTTGAATTCAACCTACTTTCTGGAAACTGGCCATGTTTCAGAAAGTTGTGGCATCAAAATGCAGTTATAAACCACGACGAAGAGAGGCATAATGCTTTTATTTGACAGAAGAAATATCAAAACCTCACCTCTAGATATCATAAATACATCAACAAATGCTGGAATCGACAGGTCAGAATAGGCCATGCTCACAAGACACAACCAATGAATAAACAAATTGCTTGTGGACATGCACATTCAGTACCAAGCATGTACAGACTTCAGTTTGTTCATTTAAACTCTTGCATATCTGCATATGCAACATTACTTATGCATTCCCTAATCATGCTGCAGTGGCTGATTTGCTGTCATGGTGAAAGCGGACTACTATGCATGTGATATTGTCTGCACTACCACGGGTGAAAGCAGCTTCTGTTAACTTGCGTGCAGCTGCCTCAGGCTCTTCTTCTGTGTGGGCAAGAGACACAGCATCCTGGAAAAATAATAAATGAAAGAATGCAGGAGTACCACGTGAAGAAAAAAAGAAAGCCAAAACTCCATGGGAAGAAAAAACATGAAACCCATAGTACAACATTGTACTGATTTTCGTAATCAAAAATCAAAGCCAAAAACTCAGTTTATGGACAAGACAACATTCTCCCTACTTCCCAGAGGGTACTTACCAAATGATAAATCACATATAACCTATCCCCAATAAATCTTCCAAAATAAATAGTTGTTGTTTTCTTGTTCTTTTAGCCACTCTACACATATAAGATAATCTATCTATCATAGTGGTCCATCCCTTCCTATTTTAGGAATGGAAATCAGTTAGCCCATCAGTGAGTGAGTGGTTAAGTGAGCACAAGATTGCTGTTATCTTTGTCTTATAGAGAGGGAGGGGAAGCTTACATCATTTGGTACTACATCCCATAGTCCATCACTTGCAAGAACAAGCAGTTCAAATTCTTCATCTATCTCTTGGTCCTGAAGAATAACTAACAAAATACATAAGAATGTCAACAAATGTTGACTGTTGCTAACTTGCAATTCTCAACCAAGAACGTCAATAACCCACATCATAGAAGTGGTTCCACCAAATAAATATCTCAGGAAGTTTTCATATTAGGGACTTGTAGAAATGTGGAGGGCTAAATCAATGAGAATTGAACAGACAGGGATGGGTTGCAACTCAGAATGAGACAATAAGAGCATGTCTATCATCCAACAATTATGCTGTAGCTCTTTGAAACTTATTGACAAACATATTGAATATAATCAAAATTCAAAGAAATGTTATCAGGATTACTTTGCTTCTGAGGAATGTTTCCTAAACAAGGAAAGAAATAGTCTCTTTTAGTTTCAGGTATATATGTTGATCATTATTCAATAATAGGAACTTAAAAAGAGAATTCATTACTTTTTGAATCATCCATAAGGAAATCAATGAATTGGTATATTTAGAAGCCTTAAAAGGTAATTAACTCAATGGTTCAATGGTTACCTGGATCTCAGGTTCAGCCACAACAAATTGCTTCAACATGCGGTTTCCAAAAGCTCGGGACATAGCTAACACACCTCCTACCCTCCAAGTACCTAAAAACATAAATGAACAGAATGTATGATATCTATCTCTGTGAACTAATCATCTCCAGTTCATTATAAGACAAAATATATGCCAGGTGGGCTGATTTTCCTCTCTTTGTCCATTTCATCCCTTCAATGCAAATGGCTTAATTTAGATAAGACTGACTGAGGCCTCTCAATCAGACTAAAATATGCAAACAAACACAAACAGAACCAGCATTCCTCGTCCAATGTTAAACAGCTACTTCACACTAAATTTTCATGTAACAGATTGCAATTAAAACAGGTTATTTGAGAAGCCTAACAGGTCCCGCCTTGCTTTATTACTTTTTTCAAGTTAATGACACACAATTGGTGTCCGTGACTTCTGTGGGTGAATTTCAACCTTGCATCTGGTTTTCGCTTTGTGTGAAAGCAAAATTTGAATGAATAAGAATCTGGGCTGGTACCTTTTAGGAGCATACTTGTAAAATGACAAGTGTAACTAACGCCTTTTCTCAGAATATATACAGCCAAGTACACTCACACACTCGCCATCCAAGCAATGATTCCTCATGCATCTTAGTAGTGTCAATAGATAACCTAATCTAAAGATACCAAACAGAGTTGGACAAAAGTTTTAATATACAGAACACAAGATTTACTAGGACCTCAAATTTCAGTTAACTCTTCATAGATACCTATCAAATTGGCCCATCTCTTCAGTATGGTTGCACTACTTTGCAATAGAAAAAATATCTACAACCAAAAATATACAAGGCATCGTTTTTAGATTGAAATGTGTCTTACCTGCCCACATTACAACACCCCCAGCCCCTTCAATTCTCTTCCGCTCATCACTTCTGTTTGGCTTGTGATCCTCAGATAGAGGGATTGCTGTGAAAGGGAAAAAGCAGCTTTGAGTTGTCCTATTCCGACTTTTCCAGAATAAATTAAATTGGAATAAGCAATAAAAGCATCTTGCTACTAGATGGTAAAACCCATTTAGAAAACCCTAATTTTAAGCTATCTCTACAGTTATTCAAATCAATGTTCCAGTATATCATGTAAATGAAGCTTGAGCATGACATGCTATATTTCACGAAAGTTTTAAGGAATGAAGAAATATGTACTTATTTGGTATGGCTGTCAAAGATTTTTTTATGTGGAGGGGGTGCTTCCTAACCAAGCTATGCCCAGGAAAACTGTTATTGTCGTAGAAGTTTAATACAATACTAATTTAAATCATACCTTTACCACCTCTAGATACTATGGTCCTAGAGTCCCCAACATTGGCAACATAGAGATGGTTACCAACCAAAACTGCTGTTGATGCGGTAGAACCATCATCCCTGAAAGAATCTCTTTCAGAATCCAAAAAATCTGCATCTGTCTTTTGATATGTTTCACCTGCAATCATACTTTTGAGTTATCAATAGATTAACACAATCTAACGTTGAAGGTGACAAGCATGACTTGCAGGAACTTCGCACTGCATGAATAGGACAGGACCACTGCTTAATGGATTTATACAGAAAAGTTTCAACAATATGGAACCATGATAATACCATCAAATGATATGTCAAGGTATATAACCCTTCTATAAAACAGCATTCATGCATAAAAATTGGAGCATAAGAGAATTTAAGCATACTAATAGCTAATTTTGTGTCTGTCATAAACTTTGGATGCTTCATGAGATTCTCAAAGAGATGCTCCTTCAAATACTCAGCAGCACGAGAACCACCATGACCTGTAAGAACACAACAAATACTTTTAAAAACTTAGACCCTAATCATTGTGTAAATGAGGTTTAGTTTATGGGTGGCTTTCAAATTTACAACTGAAAACATCTGCACAGATGATTTTATGAAATGGGCATAAACACTGGTATAATTACAAAATATACAACGAAATAAACATGCAATGAAAATAAACCATCAGATTTCTATGCACTTTAAATGCTTTCCTAGGAGCATGATAGTTAATATAGGGCGAAGACAGAAATCTACAACGAAATAAAAATGCAATGAAAATAAACCATCAGATTTCTATGCACTTTAAACACTTTCCTAGGAGCATGATAGTTTTTAGGGGGCCAAGACAGTAATCCAAAAACACATGTTCAATAAGATCTTAAATAGCAAGGCACCTTGGTGTTGCATGTTATCATGTTTGCCCCATCAATTGACACGAAACATATACACAAATCTTGTTATATCCCTAACGCATGAACATGTCTAATTAGGCAGTTTCAAATTCTTTATAATGGGAAACTCAATAAAAATTTCACGCTTTTTGGAAATAAGTGAATCTAGCAGTATTATGAGAACAATAAACAAGCCCAACAACCATAATAAATAAATGAAAAAAGCCTAGCATCTTTATCTTATGTGTCCCCTTAGCTTGTCCTTAAATTAATATTATTCCAATATTCTATGTTCCTATGTTCATTACATCTTGTATAACTTGTGCTAGAATTTCATGCTTCACCATCATATAAGACCAATACAACAAGGATACTCATATTAGGCTTTCCTATGACTCGGCAACATGTAAATTGAAAATTATATTAGACAGGAAGTACCAATAAAATCAGATTGTTCATGAACCAATTTGCATTATTCCTGAAACATGGAACCATGTTGAAAAACTTTTCTTTCAGCAGCACTTTAAAAGTCATGCTATAATCCAAAGCATGGGATAATAATGCAAGAACATGTTACCGTCAAATATTCCAAATAAGCATACTCTGCATCCATCAATCTTTGATGTCTTAATATCATAAAAATCTTCCATGCTCACTCTTTTTCCCCTAATACTTGAATAACCACAGCTAAGTCTTCCATCTTCACTGCCAATTAAAAGTAAGGTTGAAGTAAGTGCAAGCTGATCACACCATAATGGTATACTAGGTCCCGCACAAGCAGATTTAAGAAATTCAGCAATAGATCTTGTTGCACAACCACAATAACAAGTTGCACATACATTTAGTTTATACCCTTTTTAAATAGATCGACAAGATGACGAGACAGAAAATTCTCAAAGACTCTGGAAAAGATGGCCCAAAGAAAAAGGAAAAATAATAAAACAAGGAAATGGTTAACAAAAATGAGCAACCAATATAGTATTACACTTTAGAAAAAGAAACACACAACAGCAGGGCACATAAAGTTTACAAACAACCCAACAGCAAATAAATCAAACCTCAAATAAAGCGTGTATCCTAAAAGGGGAAGAAAACATAATGAATAAAGGATATTAAGCATCATAATATTTCCAATTGTATTTCTTACATAACAACGAACAACTGTATTTTGAAATCACAATAGAGAGAAGATTATCATGGATTCGCAAAACTACAATCACCTTTTCCACCCTCCACTAGCGAATCCACCATCATCATCTTTCTCTGGCAACACATCAATAATAGGTCCACCTTTCGCTGTTGAACTTGCATCAACCATCATTTGTATGCTTGTCTTAAATTCACGCTTCCAAGAATAAGTTAGAGAGGAAACTGCATGCAAGTTCCTTCTAATGCCGGTCAACTGCAGTCTTCTGTTGGTGAATGTACCCGCTTGAACAATTAAACACCTTAAGAAATTGCTGCATACCATCTAACTCAACTATTTTGGATTCAATTGCAGATCTTCTGATTATCTGGCCATCATAAGATTGAGAGTTATATTACTCCACAGCTTCTCAAAACTGACAATCAACCAAATGGGAAGGCCATTTGGGTTCACAATTTCCATGCTTGATTTCAGGGGAATAGAGAAGTGGGAAAAAGTAAAAATAAATAAATAACTACAGTGATAAAAGTGTTCCTTCCAATTTTCAACCCAAAAAACAACCATATCATATAACCCCATTAATCTACAAGCTAAGAGCAAAACATGAACAAACTTATAGTTGAATTCCTGTTAAAATGCGAGCTTTCTTTCCTATGAGATTCATTTAGTACCTTTACTTAAAATTACATACGTAAATTGACCCAGTTTCATATATTTATAAGAAGAAACAATAACTATACTTGTTTCATCATATTTTCAAACAATGAAATGAAAAGATAAATAGAAACCAATGAAATAGAAAGAAAAGCACAGGAAAAATAAAATAAAAAATCTAATACTTGCTAAACTACTTGAATCATGGGAGTTCCCCAACAAATAGTTATAAAGCGATTATATACAGAAGCTCAATTAGACAGCTCTACTAAATAATCCAATGCAATAAATTCGAATTATTACAGAATCGTCTCTCAAATCTTCGAGTTCAGCTCCAAGACAAATTGGATCCGATCAAACGTGAAAAAAATTATAAAAAAAAAAAAAACAGAGATTTAGATCGATTTACAGTAAGCGTAGGATTCGAATCTGAAGTATGTACGAGTCCTAGGAATAAATAAAAAAAGATACTTTCTCTCTCTAAAACTCGAGGAATCTGAAACCCTAGAGAGAGATTCGATAAGAGCGAGCAGGATTAGCAAAAGTGTATCGTTTGTGTAGTGATGGGGGAGAGAGAGATAGTATGAATCAGTGAGAAATAGCATTTTGTAGGCTTGGAATGAACAGAGATCGCAACGTGGCAGTCTGCCAGTCTTCGTGCATGTTACTTCGGGTGCAATCTCTCCCATTCAAGTTCAATTTGCTTTTAGATGCTACAACCAAACAGCGCCACGTTGCACTGTAAAATCTTCTTCCAGTAGTCACTTCTTTCATGCAAAATTCCCAAACAATTTCAATTTCTAATAAAAAAAATTAGAGTTGTCTAAGTAGTAGCTTTCAGGAAATTTGATAAAGGATTGATTGAAACTAGTCCAAGATTGACAGAATTTTTAATATTTTGTGTGATAATTTTGTAGTTGAATTATAAAAATTTATCATTTAGATCAGCATATTAAATTTTATATCGATTTTATATTATTTATTGATTCATTTAATAGTTCAAAATTGTTGATATTTTCAAATTTTATAAATTAATTATTTTAATAGTGTTTATGAAAAATTGAAAATTTTTGGTTAATATAAAATTCAATTTGTTATGATTTAGATAACAAATTTTTATAATCTAATAATAAAATTAAAGAGAAATTCAACTTACAAAAAATTATTAAGTTAATATTACAACAATAAAATTTATTTTAGTATTTATTGCATCATTGACAACAATTAACTATTATACAAATGATTGAGTTTTCTATTGTGTCCTAAGGTAATTTTTAAGTACAAATAATAAAGTTTCATTGCATAAATAACCAACGTGACCATTTGGCAGTGACATATTAAAACTTTTAATGGCTCAGCCACACTTCAAAATTCTTTTATTTTAAATTTCACTTTCATAAAAATGAACATAAGATTTATTTTTTTCCCCTTCCATAACAAATTAAATAAATACATAATCAAAGTACTTTTTAAAAATTATTTTTTAAATATGTTTATTATACATTTATATATAAAATATTAAATATATATACAAATACTACTAAAACAATACTATCATAACAAGTGAAAGCTTAGTTTAAACAGTTGGACTTGTTCTCACACCGCATGGGCAATATAAAATACAACTCACTCTTTTAGCGAGCAAGAGATGTTTAAAAATAATTCTGTTTTATTTGTATTATAATTTATTGTTACACTAGCAAAAATTGTAACCAACTACTAACAGAGGTCGCAGCAAAATAATCCCATCTTATTTTATTACAATTCCTCAAACTTTACACATAAATATCCAATTGGTCACATGAGTATGAGTCATATAAACATGTGCGAGTTTCATACTATTCATAAGCTTCCTGGACCCTTTTACTAGTACCTTATACAGGGTCTGGCGGATGTAAATGGCTCTTAGGAAACACATTGAGCCTCCCCCCTCAACACATTGGCTTCTAAGAACCAATTAACTCAATCTCAGACCTTAATGATCAGGATAACAGGCAATCAATCCACTAGTGGCAAGTTCATCCTTGTAGCTTGCCTATGAAGGATCAGATTCCCCAGGAGCAAGCTGTGACTGCAATAGCAGATCAGACGTAGTTGTCCAAAGTTCCCGTGCTAGTTTGATGTTACGTGAAAGTGCTGAGGACTTGATTGTCCTACCTCTTCCACCAAAAAAGTACACCCCAGATGTTTCCTGAAATGAATTACAACTACCAATGGCTCAGCATAGAAAAAAAAAAAAAACCTACAGTTCAAATATCGCCGGGTTCTTGATCTTTACATAGTGGAGAATATTAATGACAATTTGTGCATAAGAATGATTCTACGGAAGCAGCATTGATGACACAAGAAAATCTTGAAACAACACTAGTCCTATAAGAAATCTTGAAAATCTATCAATATGTAAGGCGAGACACCTGGGCATGCCGCCAATGTTATAGACAAAAGTAAAATATGTGAATTTTCCTAAGCAACAGAAGAATAGGTAACTTTGTGCAACTTTTTTAATTAAGTGATACAGTCTGAGTGAGCGAACTTAATACCTTCCGGCTACACACATCATTTTACCATAGAGGCCCAGTACGACAACATACTAATTTTCATCGCTGGGATTATAAGCAATCCAACCTAGGATTTTACAGAGGTAAATTCTAAATATTCAATGCCTTAAAAACAAAGCAATTCAAGAAAGGAGCCAATACAAATTTAAGCCTTATAGGATCATCCATAGATGCCTGTAATTGTTCTAATGTTAACCGAAATTGTTATTTAACAAACTTTGCAAATTGGAACTTTTGGAAACACACAATAAAATCTAGGGGCTTCAAGTTAGGGGACTTAAACCAACACCCAATTATACTGAGTTCACAACTATTAGCAGCGAGCAAGAGATCTCAGTATAAATATATGGGAAAAAAATATTAACAACAAACAGGTGAGCAAAGGTGGTCTTTTCAATTTTCTAAAAGGACAGTGAGTTTCAGGAAGATTAGTAATTTATAATAGATCTAGAATAACTTTTTATATTAAAAACTGCAGCGGAGTTCAAGTTTATTGTTGAACACCTATCGGGCTAATAAAATTACATAGGATTGGTATATGAATCACTGTTCTTTTTTACATGTCCACAATATGCAGGGATATAAGGACACTAAAGTGGATGATTGATAGCATGAGGAAACATGAAGTAGGAAATGAGGAGCAATCAAATATATGAGTAGCTTTAACGGAAAATGAGATGAGGGAAAGTCAATCGAGATGGTTTGTTATGTATAATGTAGATCACAATAACATGCAATGATTGCTAGAAGGCTCAAGAAGATGGGTTTCTTTTTTGGCTAAAACTCAAGAAGATGGATTAGAAAAGATTAGATGGAAGTAATAAAGGACATGAAAACAAGAAATGTAATAGATATAGCTCTACATATGGTAAATTAGCAAATGAGTGATCATATGATATATCTGAATTAGTATCAAATACAAACTCAAGAAGCTAACGCCAATCAAAAAGATTTTAGGCTGCTTTGAAATGAATAGGAAAATTCTTTTCTTTCAACTTCTCCCCCCAAAAGAAGAGAGGAAAGAATCTGTATCTGGTTTAGCAAATTGCTTCGTTTCACCAAGAGAAGAAGGATCTAACAACTTGTAAAATATGTTGACCAACATATTAATCCCAAAAATAGACTTCAAAATGCTCAACTAGGGCTGCAGAGCCATTACAGAATAATATCCCAAATGGTGCTACCCACAATCTTACAAGGCAGAAGTATGTAAGACGGATATTATCTGAGATGGGCTAGAAACATAAAAATGCAAGGAATGGTGACATTATTACGATACTATTACTTACTGGTGGGGCAAGGGCTGCATCAAGTATAGAGCTGACCCCACTTTCTGGGGACTGCAAAAGGCCCAGAAGTTTCAGGACAGTAAATGCCATACAGGATAGGCTTGTGGGAACTTCTCTCATGATGTTGGTTTGAACTGCTCCAGGATCCGCAGCGCTAAATGAAGCCAAGTAGAAGCCAATTGATTAAATGAAGTAGAAAGAAAGACAAAGAATGATAAGAACAATATTTCATGTATCAAATATAATAGATTATAGACTCCTCTTCCCCCTTATCTCACTGTGTACTTTGTCATCTTTCCTTCCTTTTTGGTTGGCAAGAATTGATCCTACAACCTACCCACCCAATCCCACTCCTTTACAGCCTCAGCAAAAGTGTAGGAGCTTCTAGTAGATATCAGGGGCTCAGCCTCCAAACATAGCTGGAACTTTCATTACGCCATTGTTTAATTGAAGAGAATTATAGGGTTTTCAAATGTATGAATGTATGTAAAAGGAATACAGGATGAGATTGAAAACAAGGAATTATAATGTATGTATCCCCTCCCACCCTTGGAAAAAAAAAATACAAAAACTAAAAAATTCTTGCCATATTTTATGGGAAGTGTTCACCAATTAAAGCAGGATGCCCAGGAAGGACAAAGAAGCTGCTGGATGACTATTTTCCAACAAGATTGTTGAGAATAATACATTCAAAGAGTAAATCTCATTCTTATCAATTTATTTAAAGGAATATACATAGCATTTCAAAAGAAAGAAGAACAATCTTTTTTGCTACATACATGACAGAAACCTGATCAGTTGAACAAAGTTGGTGGTGAAGCTCATATGAGAAGAGCAGTAAGAATACTGCAACACAAAACCATAGAGTAAAAGTGAAGCATAATCTAAAGTAAGTTATCTTAAATATTCAACTTACATTTGGAATACTCATAGATTTGACCACATGGATACCGTTTTGATCTCAGCAGGCATTTCCCAGAAACAGTGTCCTTGTCAACCTGTATATCAAATACTGAGGAAAATAGTGTCAAACAATACCTATTTCAAAGAAATATCTTGAAAAATCTCTACAAGAGTACAATTACTACTTTACTGTAATATCAAAACACTTTTGTTGATTGGGGAATTTGACTAGATGGAATAATTTTATGAGAACCAATAACAGTATAAACAAAGTACCAACCATTGCAACAACCAATAACGTAAAAATCATTCACATAATGGAATATCAATTCTTATATAATATCATGCCCGGTTAAATTCAAATGCAAGGAAATAAGGACACTTCGCAAGTCAATACCAAAACAAGGATACTCCCTCCATCCCACTTAAAGTGTTACTTATTGACTTTACTCGGAATTTAAGAAATACAAAGTTGGCTAAATTATATTTAGTCCCTATAGTTTACTCAAAAAGTCATTTTGATCCTTATAGTACAAAATGTTGCAATCGAGGACCTATAGTTTTAAAATTATTGCAACATGGTCCCTACCGTCCAAACTAACTTACAAATGACGATGAAGTGTTTGAGTTTCCAACGTGGCTTTCCTATGTGGTATAACAGACGAATAGAAAAGTTCCACGTAACTTGTACAAAAAATTATAAGCCACAACATGCTCTATCAGTCACATTAAGTTAAATTCTAGCAGAATTTGACCATGGGAACTGCATTGCATGGATCCAAATAAAATTCAGTATTTCTTGCAACAAAATTCTTTTTTTTTTTTAAGGAAAAAAAGAACAGAAGAAAATGAAAAGATTCATTTTGGAAATTTATTTTTCTTTGCTTTGGTTGTGATGTTAAAAGATATCCCTTGTGACAACAGCAATTTCAGTGTTGATGTGCATACTGTTTAACACTCCATCAGGGTTGAGCAAGTTGTATGGAAAAGCACAATGGCATAAGCAATCTGAAGAGGCTTCATAGAGGTACTTTAATAGAGCTAATAGTCAAACTCCACGTAGAATGAGTTGGTCACAAAGAAATCTGAAAAGTAAGAAGTTAGTATTATACATACCACTACGATGAGTGAAGGAGGTTACATTCACAATTCGGGAAGACACGGGACTGTCTCTGAGAAGTGGCAATAGAAGATTGGTCAGATAGAATGGACCAATATAATTTGTAGAAATCATCCTGTAAGAAATACATGATCTTATCATTATAATTTTGTTCATGTCAAAATTAAGTGTAGAAATAGGACAAGATTTTGTAAGTACATTAATGAATATAATATTAAATAATATGAATTTTTTTCAATTTACACAGGAAAAAGCAGAAGCCATGAAGTATAGCTTGCATCACAAAGACCTTATCCTATATTTTTTAAAGAATAAACACAGATAAGCCAAGAGAGGGGGGTCCAAAAAGTAGAGAAGAATTTCTAGACACATAAAAATTCTTATGTAATCCTTATGGATTTCAGTTCCATAGAGTTTCCCCCATAATCAAGCAAAGCTAAATTTGTTACTAAGGATAATTATCAGAAACTGATTGCTTGTACCAATCTGAAAATAACACTATCACCATGTGGTCTCATGGTATGTGCATCGCTTGCCAAATTTGTTTCAGCATAAAACCTATCATACTCAGAGTTACAAGGAAAAAAGAATTTATTACTGATCATAACCCTCGGCTGTGAGTCGATGTGATGTTGCTAAAATTCCAGCATTGTTTATCAATAATTGGACCGAGCAGTGGAAACCAGAATCCAAAAGCCACTTCTGCATGGAGTCTTTAAACTTCAAAATTGACTGGAAGGAAGACAGGTCAACCTCAAAAGCTTTTACATGGGCATTTTCATTCCCATCTTTGATCTTTCTTACAGTCTGTGACACCATCAATAAGAAAATTTGTTGATAAATCTTGAAAAGTGCAGCAGGGTATTATCTAAGAATTACCTCAATGTTGCAAGCATACCTCTGAGAGCAATTGGGAAGATCGGCCAACTGCGTTCACAATTGTAATCTCAGGTATATATTGCATAGACTAGTAAAGGAAATGTACTTCGTCCAAAATACAGCAAATTACTTCTTTGATTTGCATGTTTGGCAAAGCAAAAGAGGGAATTTTCATACAATACCACACCATCAAATTATCACTTAGCTTAACTAGCAAAATTGAATTCTTTATGTCAAAATTAACTGAACCCTGATTCCAAAATAGAGTTTCACCACTGCCTCACCAGCTCACTCTATTATTATCATCCTTAACAGATTACTGCTCCTCTTAATTCTCATTTTGGTTGCTAATGTTCCAAGAAGCATTCCGTTTTATGCAGCATGAGAATCCATTGCTCATCCCAAAGAGAGACAAGGTAAAAAAACCACAAGGAGGAAATATGATAATATAAGATATCACACGACAAAACCAGAATGCTTGTACCAAGAGCTAGTTGTCCCTCAATCTTCCATTGATGTTTCAAAAGACACAAATACTAATTGTCTTGATATGTAAAGCTACTCCATCGTAAACTAAGAAGAACCCACATAGAGGATGTAAATCATGACCCATTAAATTTACGTTTCACTGGCTAAATTAAAACATATAGTATACCAAGCTTACATGGCAGGTGAGTCTCTGTCATTATATAATTTTAGAGAAGAAGAAAAACTTCAAGTGGGAACATATTGTGCCTAACAGAGCATTAAACTTATTTAGTAATTTCTTTCGTTAAGTTTTCTTATATTTTTCTAATAAGTATGAAGAACCAACCTAATACAATAACATCAATATATCTGTGAAATAAGATGATAAGTGGTACCAATAACAACAAAAAATCCTTCCTTCGAAAGGGCATAAGCAGCAGCGGCACCCAAACCAGATGTAGCCTGCACCAAGAAAAAGTAATTAGAATGATGAACTGAATAGCAATACTTCCTTTTCAGAAGAAGGAGAAAATGTGACAGAGAATCATAGTGGAAGTCAAAGATGACTTACACCAGTGATAATGCAGACAGGCCTAATAGAAGTTGTTGAAGGATAACACCGAGGGTAAGACTTGATTTTTTGAGGAAAGAGTGTTTGTGTGAACAATTGCCAATATGATATCATAAGAGATATTGCCCACAACACTGCCATTCTCCAGAATTCCACTGAGCAAACAAAATGCAAAGCTTCCAGAAACTCCTTCTTCACCATCCCTAATGCCATATTCCTAATTCAAAACAAAAAGAAAGCGTTGAGCTCGAATGAGAGATTATTCCCAATCAAATGGAGGCAAGCTGACCGCCATGGACTGTCTAAGTCAGCATCCAAAGGAAGTGTAAATCAAAACCTTAATTGCTTTGGTTGTTGAAGGAGAGTTGAATTGGATAGGGCTAATGCTACTTGCACTCTATGCTCCACACAGGTCTACAAAATTTCGATAAGCCCCTGCGATTTCCGAAACCATATGTCCCAATCGTACGACGGTCGTTCCAGGACTGAAAAATCAAAGCTGCTATTGACACTATGTGCATAAATGTATTTTGAAATAATTTTTGTGGCAGATATTTCAAAATTCATTTAACTGGGGCTAAAATCCATCCAAGAAAAATCAAAATTCACAAAAGTCAAATCCACGTATCCTAGAAATGTTTCTGATAATCAAACGCACACATAGGTCAAGAACCATGATTTTCATCACGGCTCAAATTTAAGTGTGTTTGGGTTGTAAAAAATTATGATTTGTTATAAAGATCTCAAAATTAAATTTGTGTACAAATTATTAAAATAATATTAATTATTTCATTATAAAATTAAATTATTTTTATTCAGTTTTAATTTATAAATTAAATTAATTTTTTTTCTATTCAGTTTTAATTTAAATAAATAATTTGCTAAAAGAAGTATTTTGAAAAATTAGTAAAACAAACAAATTCAATTAAAGAAAATAAAATTGAATTACAAAATAAAAGACATAAAAGAAAACAAATCTTAAAATTGAAAATAGAAAAAAAAAAATGACATAAAAAAAATATTGTTCTTTAAATTAAATTCAATCACTATTTTTCTATACCAAATTTGTTTTGAAACCAGTTGACTTGAGCGATTGGATCATTTATTGCAATAAATGTTTTTTTATTTACAAGCACTTGTATTATCTCTATAGTTTTTGTTATATATCAAGTCGTGGATGTTGAAATCAGGTAACACTTATAACTTACCTAACATTTCTGCATACTCAGCTGAGTTAACGCTTGAGAATGATGAGAAACAAGATCATGTCATTCTCTATTTAGTCAAATTCATTAGCCGATTTAAATTGTAATTAATGGTCGTGACTTTCTTTTTGGATTTCCCTGTCTTCCTTCGTGAAGAACTAGGGCCAGCTAGAGACGGTGTAGGTAATGGAGATTGTGTCCAACGTGGGAAACTGTTCATCAGCCAAGTATTGTGCATACATATTATACATAAATATTCAAATGCTTCTAAACTTTTATTTGCCATAGCAGAACCATATGCAAAATCTACGAGCAGAATAGCTAGCTTCATAATCATAATCACCGTTACCCTTTGGTAAAACTCCATAAGATGGAGCATATGGTTTAATTCCTGAATCATAGGTACAATTGAAAAAAAAATAAAAATTAATCCAACTTGCCAGCTAACTTGAAACTAATGTTCTTGAGCTTTGGCCTGTTTAATTTATAGATTGAAAAGTCCAATTGTCAATTGAGTAATCCAATATGTGGATTTGGATCGTTTGGTTTCCTAAGAGATTGTGAGTGGCTCAATCGCAATCAGTCCAAATCAAATAAAATTTTCAATTGATAAAAGTAGTTGTAGAGGAATTTTTGACTTTTCAGATTGCTATTGACACTAAAACTGTCTAATTTACCCTTTATTCTTTTATATATTAACAGTTCTCTCTAACCCAACTCTCTCTAAATTTATTTTTGGTTAAAAATATTGAATTATTTATTTATGTACTTGTTTATATAATATAACACTGTTATGTAATATGATATTCATATAGTTATATTGCAATATAGTATCTAATAATGTAACATGTATGAAAATATTTTATTAATAATTTAATAACATTAAAATAACTTATGAAATATATAAACTAAATATCATTGTTATGCATGCCCTTAATGATAATTACATATTTAAATTGATTTTTACAATCTGCATACCAAACACATATTTAACATATTTGTAATATGCATATCAAACGCATATTTGGTTTATGACTAATCTAACTTTGCAATATGACTTATGCAATCTCACTTATCATCAATCTGATTTTCACAATATGGGAGAGTTAATCGTAGAACAAAGAAAAGGAGGTTTGGATTGGTTTCTTAGGTTGGTCACTGAGTACCCTATTACTCTTTCTTGAATCAATTGTAGAGCTAGGATTGGAAAGAGGGGAATTATGCCGCTGGTAGATGGTAGGATGGGCTCTTTGCGCCTTAGACGAATACTAAATAGGGCCTTAGTCATGTACATGCATTAACAATAAAATTAGGTACTACAAATTTAATTTTTTGAACATAAATTGGAAAGATATTTATTAAACTTATTTTCACTTGTTGACCTATCACTCGTATATACCAATCCACATCTTATTCTCAGGATCTCATCCCACTCAAGTCTGCTTGCCTAATTTTTGATATATGTTCTATTCTTTCGTACTCTATAAATGAATGGTGATCTCCGTATGTCAGGTATCGATATTTGTCTAACCGAAAACTTTGAATATTGAAGAATTTTTTTTTTTTTTCTCTATATAATGTTCAACGAAAGTTATGACATCTTGTGTTCTCCATATCACTTTACCATTCTACTCTTTTTCTTTTTGACAAAATCAAACACTAAAAACATTAGTCAATGGTGAAAATTTGAAAAAAATAAGTAAATTAAAAATGGTGTGAAAAATGATGGAGGAATTGTGGTATTTATAGAGTTGGAAATAACAAAAAACAAAATAAAAAAAACTCAAAATTTGACTGGGACAGATAAAAGGAGATGGCGAAGGGCAAAAAATTGAAGAAAAATGAAGTGGGCTTGCATCTTAGGATGCGCTGCCGAAAAGCGCCCGCCCATTAGGAGCTTCTCAGACGTAGGCCATGGCACAGTTTATGCATGCCAAATGGGCCCATAGTAAAAAAAAAAAAAAAAAAGTGGCCTTTTTGTCAATGGCATTGCAACTTTGTCAAGTATGCTCGAATTCAGTTTTAGCCAACAAACTAATTACATTTTATGTTATTTTTAATATATAAATATATTTATTATAAAATAATATCAAATGAATTGGGCAAGGAAACTTATGAACAATATTTTGAAAAATTAAACACAACACATTTTACTAATCAATCTTGAAGATAAAATTATAAATTGATTGATTTAATAATTAATCGAGCTTAATCTAAATTTTTATAACTTATGAGTTATCTCATGTTATTACCATCTCTAATTACTCACAACCATTTTCTTTATGGTAAGAATCAATTAATGTGCAGTTTTCTTAAATGGATTAAATTATTACCCTTTAAATTTGTGTCATTATACAATTCATTCCATTTTTTTTTTTTTTTTGGTTTTGTTTTTCTGTCTTGATCCAGAACTTTCAACTCCGTTTTCTCTTTCGTTTTCTTTAAAGATGATTTTGAATAAGAAAGAGAATTAACATTTTGGAAATATTTTTTAGCATGAAGATATTTTTTTCCCCTATTTGGATGGAGTTTGGAGGGAGAGAAAACAATTGTTGAATGTAGTTATCATTTTTTTCATTTCAATTTCTTTCTAAGGGAATGAGAAAATTTTTTGCTTACAATGTCCCTCCATTTTCTTTGATTTATCTGTGCAGTTGCTCTCAAGATACAGATACTTTAAAAAAAAAAAAAATTTGAAATGTGTCGTAAGTACAGACATTTAACTAGAAAGGTATATATAATGACTGACTAAATATTTTTAAAAAAAGTTAAAATTTTGTACGATGATATTTGGTTATTGAAGTCTGGAATTAATGATAACCAGTTAGATAAAAGTAGACAGTTTATACATTTTATCTCATTACATAATTAACAGATATATGATAAGTTATAACATCTATGAATGGATTAATTACTTTATTACTTTATTACTTTATTTGAACAACTGATCAAAACTCCTCCAAAAACAGACATGCGCATGAGCACATCCTATAGTATCAAGTCACCTTCAAAC
Source organism: Quillaja saponaria (assembly GCA_029379385.1). Taxonomy (NCBI): domain Eukaryota; kingdom Viridiplantae; phylum Streptophyta; class Magnoliopsida; order Fabales; family Quillajaceae; genus Quillaja; species Quillaja saponaria. The sequence goes on from CM055612.1 coordinate 8,960,898, forward strand.
AGACCCCTAAGCCCTGGAGATGGAGGGGGTGAGATTCTATTACTATATTACACCATGAATGTTCCTCCTCATGCAATTACGAATATTTATTTTCAAATTCATTTAATGTTCGGTTGGTAAGATGGCAGAAGAGAGACTTTTTTTTACACTTTGGCCAAAAAGTCCTCTGTGCCAGAAACGTGACAAACTTTAGTCAATCTGAAATATGAAAAATCTCTTGCTCTTTTTGGATTGGTTGCCGTTTTGACTTTTTGCATTGCCGTTTCCTAACGTTACTGCCAACAATTTCGGAGTTGCCGTTCTTTCCCACTGCCCAGCGTTCTCACAGTCACGGGTTTGAAGTTTGTACTTTAAAAAGTCGACGAGATTAAATAAATTTTAATTTCAAGTTTTTGATCACATATTTATATATTATAAAATTTATTTTTTATTTATTAACGAAATAACAAATTATTTATGAGTATTAAATTATTAATTCCTCAATACTTTAATCATTGTTGATCTTCTCCAAAGGGCAGGCTCATTGGTCAATGATACGACCGGACAGAAAATAACCGCAGACGAAGACCGCAAAGAATTATTTATTACATCTCGCCATCTTGGTGGGTCCCAGACACACAGGACTTTCTGCCCTCATCCACAACTGCCCTCTCGGTCCTGAAGTCTTTTTGTCTCTTCTCTGTAAAAACAAGAAACTTTTTTCTACGAATTGATTAATTTTTTTAATATTTTTAAAGCAACAAAACGACTGTGAGACCGCCCACTGGCCTAGAGCTTTCCGCGAACTTTCTCTTCCTTTGTTTTTAATGCTGTGTTTGAACTATATGAACAACTAAAAGTCTCTGGCTTTGGTCGCCTACTCGCCCATGGAGTTCCCAGCCTGTACAACATGATTGGAGATTTTTGGGCGGTATATCCATTTTCTTCCATTATGTGCTTTTTGCTTCTCACGGAAACAGTTTCATGAACTTTGTATTTAGTTCCTTATTTGGGCACTTTTTTCAGTTTAATTTCTTATGGTCCTTTGTTCTGGTTTCTGTAAAGTATTTTTCTTACTTCGAATCGGGTATTTACTATTTGAACTTCTATTTTATATCAGTTTTGGATGAGAAACTATGTCATAATTGAGTTATTGACGGTTAAATTTTAAAAGCTTCATAAACTTTAGGATATGCAGTTTTTTTTTTTTTTACCAGAATTGACCCATATTTGAATTGAGATTTGGGATATTGTATTTGATTTTCATTTTTCCAGACTGTAATTCGTTTCCAAGTCCCCATAACTTACTACAATGGAGTAGAATGTTTGTTTATGTATATGCAGGGGCCACCAGTGGGGCGTGTTGTTGTTTTATCTATATAGGTGAAAGTATAATAGTGGAAGTTCCACAAATTTGGGTTTCGGGAAAACACCAAATGTCATTATTACTGTTTATATTTGAAATTCATTAATATGGGTTGTTGTTTATTTTCACTTCTAATGAAACTTCTATGCCTTTTTCATATTTTTGGATGGATATGGTGTTCTTGATTTGAGGAATGGATTATTTGATTTTGGAGGTTGTCATCTTACATTTTCAGGTTGGGTATTAATAATTTTGAAGTGCGTGAAGAAGCTGCTATGGTTCAGTGAGACCTTGGAGGCTGATTTATTCTCTTGACATTGTTATCAGAATAACTTATCACTATGAATGTTCAGCAGGAGAAGTTTGTGAGGTTAGTTTAACTGTACATGCCTTAATTTAAGGATATTACTTTACTAAGGTATTTAGAAGCACTTTTCTTGTGATAGGGAGCAGCTGAACAAATGGAATGTTACTTGTTTGTGATATTGCTAATGGGAAGCCAAAAGAATAATTCTATTGAATGTGAATTAATTCCATATTCGCATTCCCTTTGAATACCATCTGACCATTTTACTGCTGAACTGAGCTTTCGTAGTAAATAGTGACTACGATTGGCACCATTATTGTACTGTTAGATTTATTCTTTCACCTTCTCTATTAACATTTGTCGTAGAAAAGGCAAAACACTATTCCAGCACTTTCACCAATCCCTCATATTAAAACTTGTTGTGTTTTGAGGTTTCCAGGTTGTTACTTTGGGGATTTTTGTACAGTCTTGTGGTGTGCTTCGAACTTTACATGTTTTTCTGTTGACATCTGGAAGATACCCTCTAATCTCTAAATCTTAGAGGAAGAAGACTGCTTTTTTGTATTAATTTTAATTTAACTTGCTCAGGTTCCAGGATTGGAATTCAGAGAAGGTTTCTGAGGGCCTATATTCTGCAAATAATGTAGAAAACTCGGGGAAAATTCGAACTAGATTAAATTCAGTCTCAGAAAGGTTTCAAAGAGGCTTGGAATCTAGTTCGGAGAGAATAAAGAGTTTTAGTAAATCGTTCAAATCTTTTTCCTTTAATAGTGTGGTGGCAAAAAGCTTTGGTTCGAGCAAGAAAATTCTTGATCCACAGGGGCCATTTCTTCAAAAGTGGAATAAGATTTTTGTATTGTCATGCGTGATTGCTGTCTCACTAGATCCACTGTTCTTATATGTTCCTGTGATTGATGATGACAAGAAGTGCCTTGGGTTGGACAAGAGAATGGAAACCACAGCAACTGTATTGCGATCTTTCTCAGATATCTTTTATATAATCCACATAATTTTCCAATTTCGTACTGGATTTATTGCTCCTTCTTCTCGAGTGTTTGGGAGAGGTGTTTTAGTAGAAGATGCTTGGGCTATAGCAAAGCGATATCTGTCATCATACTTCTTAATTGACATTCTTGCAGTCCTTCCCCTCCCACAGGTGAGCTGAAATCTACTAAGTCTGTGGTTAAGTTTTTTAACTTTTATTTTACCTCCTTTTGCTGTCTTAAGAGGTCTTTTGTTTGTTAGTTGAAATTATAATATTATTTGTTGTGGATGTTGTTGTTAAAATGTTGGACGTAGACCATAATCTGCTTAGAGGTTAAGACTTGATGGATATTGGAACACTTCTGTGAACATATTGCAACTTCTATATCATATCTTATGGGTTCTTTTTTTAATAATTTCTTATGTTTGCCCGGCTTTGCATTTGTTAAAAATCACTTGTTGCTCCATTAATCTTCAGTATTAGTCAGGGTAAATGTATAATGGATGGAGAATGTGTCCTAACCTCAAATAAAGTATATCTGATATTGTGAAGTGAAGGCATTGGATTCCTAATTTTTTAACTTGGTTACGTATGCAAGTTTTCTTGATAATCTTGGACTCACAAGTTTATTCACTATTTGCAGGTGGTGATCCTGATTGTCATTCCTAATATGAGAGGCTCTACATCATTGAATACAAAGAACTTGTTGAAATGTGTTGTCTTCTTCCAATATGTTCCAAGGGTTCTGCGAATAGTTCCATTGTATAAAGAAGTTACAAGGACTTCTGGAATCCTCACAGAAACTGCATGGGCTGGAGCTGCGTTTAATCTCTTTCTTTACATGCTCGCCAGTCATGTGAGTTTCTACTTCATATATGTCTTTCTCTCTCTATATATATAGGTATATGTATATATGTGTATATCTATGGTCTATCTTTTATTGTATACTTACTTTTGTATAAGTTTACTTTGTACAAATTTGTGATGTGAATGGGCTCTATATTGCAGAAGATTCCATTAGGCACAGGCTTTTTGTGTAGAGACTAGAGAGGTCCAGTGTTTACTTGTATTCTGGTATCAAGGTTTAAATGAAAAAATGTATATAAAAACCACAGTAAATTGGGTAAAGGAAATCAGGCAAGATATCCATATAAATTGATTCAAGTGCATATAGGTTTTTTGCATAAATGTTAAGTAGTTAGATGTCGGACAGAACCGGCTTATATTTAGTAGATGTGGAAGCTGGTTGGGAAAAACATGGTAAAGTGGTGTACAGAAGACATCCATTTTTTTGTGTTTGTATTGTCTCTATGTTGTGTCAATACATATTCCATAATAATCTATAAATGGAAGTGAAATTGCTTGTCTTCTGCAAAATCATTTTAATCACTGAATGGTTTATTGCTCTCAGGTTCTTGGTGCCTTTTGGTACTTGTTTTCTATAGAAAGAGAAACCACGTGCTGGCAAGAAGCCTGTGGAAAAAGTAGTACGTGCGAACGGGAATTTTTGTATTGCAATAACCAGCAAGCGGGAAACTTGTCTACGAAGCCATTCCTGAATGATTCTTGCCCAATTATAGTTGCAAATGCAACTCTGTTTGATTTTGGAATATTCCTAGATGCCCTTCAATCTGGTGTCGTGGAGTCAAGAGATTTCCCACAGAAGTTGTTTTACTGTTTTTGGTGGGGCCTACGTAACTTGAGGTGTGTTTAATAAGATATGTTTCCCTATGTACTATTTGTGACCTTTTTCTGTTTCATTTTAAATTTCTTTTGAAATAAGGAACGATTCTACCATGATATGCTTATTGAGTCTGTATTCTGTTTTCTTTTTCTGAAGAACATTAAGTATTAGGTGTGAGAAAAAAAAATTCATATGCGTCATGTAGCTGGGTATTTAATTTGTGCAAGGTCTGCTGCTACATTACTTAGATGGCCTGAGATTCATACTCCTTCACGGCCTCACCCACCTGTTCATTGGCCCAAATCTCTTTACATTCTTTGAAACAAGAAAAGGGTTGTGTATGTATGGTGGTCGGTGGGGGTTTAGTATTGTTCTCAGCAAGATGGAGATTTCATTTTTATTTTAGTTTTTCATGTCTGATTCTTTATATATCTTTCTCAGTCTTAGAATGGGATTGGGGACACATCATTGAGGAGGATTAAATCTTAAAAAATCTATAGATAAGTACTAATTACTGTCATCCTTGTGTTTGGAACTGGTCTGTGCCTAGTACTTGTATCTTTTTTTGGTGTACATTAAGTTTATGATGTTATCTATATCTTTAAGGTCTTGTTGAGCATATTGTAATTAATTCTTTGCTCTTTTTTTTTTCCCTCTTGCAGTTCTCTTGGTCAAAATCTTGCAACAAGTACTTATGTTTGGGAAATCTGCTTTGCAGTTTTCATTTCCATCTCTGGTTTGGTGTTGTTTTCGTTTCTCATTGGCAATATGCAGGTTAGTACGTAGTGTTTTTATGAAGTAGCTTTTACTTATGCAACGATGCTAGTGAGTGTTAAAATGATTTCTGAATTTGGAATGGGTGCCCCATTTATCTCCTTGTACTTTTTGGCCCATTTATTTTACAGTTTCTCTTTTTAAGAACCAATCATGTTTAATTATTCCAGGCAGAGTAGAGAAGCTGCCTGTTCTAGTGATGGCACTTAAAACCTTGTTTTCCAAATGGAAGATAATTAGTAGACATTAGAAAACTTCTTGATAGTGTTGTCCAAGTTCTCTTAAAATCAAGTTGGAGAACCTTTTTTCCAATTTTTGATTTAGATATATGATATTTACGCATTTAGTTGTTTGTGTAAAATGGAAAACGATTCTCCAGTCTCCATTAGCTTAAGAAGGGCTATGTATTTTTGTCTTCAGATTCGATAATCATCATGTAAAGCAGAATAAACCTTGTTATTGCGGTGCTTCTTTGTAAGCATTTTATTTGACATACAGTCCCCGAAGCATTTTAGATACCCTTCTTTCTTGTAGTTGTTATATGTTGAAGCAAAATGTGGCCATTTTTATAATCTGGATCTGGATGGGCTAGCTATGTTAGCTTCTTTAGGTTCTTCTTAGTATGAGTGAAAGTGGAAGAGTGAAAAACTAATCGATGCTTGTTTGATGAATAAAGTGAAATAAAGCTGGAGTGGGTGATAATTTCATCCCATAATTAACAGTGTTAGTCCACCCAAAAATGAGATAGAGAAATGCAATTAGTTATGGTTCTAAACACAATGGTCATATGGCTTGACTAATTTATTGTCCCCATTTCTTTCCTCATTTTCCACTCATATGAAAAGATATAGATTACTTTTCAGTTCTTTCAGTTTTTCCACCTTTTCTACCAATCAAATCGATGAAAAGTAAAACTCCTACATCAACCTCATCCTTTCACTTTTTTTTTTGGTTCTGTACTATTTAGCATATTCTTAGTACACATTTGGATGGTTCAGGGATCCCAGGTTTTGACAAACTGAACTTGTTTTGAAACAGACATATTTGCAGTCTACAACTACAAGATTGGAGGAAATGAGAATAAAAAGGAGAGATGCAGAACAGTGGATGTCTCATCGATTGCTCCCTGAAAATCTGAGGGAGAGAATTAGGCGACATGAGCAATACAAATGGCAAGAAACCAGAGGTGTTGATGAAGATAATCTGATCTGTAATCTTCCCAAGGACCTGAGAAGGGACATAAAGCGCCATCTTTGCTTGGCTCTGCTGATGAGAGTGAGTTCTCTACCTCTGTCAGTTGTTTCCTTTGGAGTATTGGGTCACTAAAAATTTTCAGATGATATTGACTTGAGTTTGTCCCGTGGACTTGTATTTGCTTTATATAACCATTTATTGTTTTCTGTTTTGCACATTATTCTGTAAGCATGTAATTGTGTTATTATTCCTTAAGGCACTCTTCTTATTTCGATAGTTTTCTGTAATGCATGATATAGTAGTTTACTTACATTTGTAATTCTGATAAAACTTTATAAAACACCTCTCTTTATTTTGATAGTTTTCTGCAATGTATGATATAGTAGTTTTCTTACATTTGTAATTCTGATAAAACTTTATAAAACATTGCAGGGTTGTAATTTTATGCATGGAGTTAAAATTAAATGGTCGTAACTAGAAAAAGTAATTTCTACTTAGAAGTTAGAAATTTATGGCCCACCCTGAAGTTCTACCTGTGTCTGTTCTTCTACCAATTTTGACTTATCTTTTTTGTATCTATTTAAGGTGCCACTGTTTGAGAAAATGGATGAACAACTATTGGATGCAATGTGTGACCGTCTGAAGCCTGTGCTTTACACTGAGGAAAGCTGCATTGTTCAAGAGGGAGATCCAGTTGATGAGATGCTATTTATTATGCGAGGCAAACTATTAACCATGACAACCAATGGAGGAAGAACAGGATTCTTCAACTCTGAATTGCTCAAGGCTGGTGACTTCTGTGGAGAAGAACTTCTCACTTGGGCACTGGATCCTCACTCTTCTTCCAACCTTCCCATCTCAACGAGGACTGTGCGAACACTGTCAGAAGTTGAAGCCTTTGCTCTAAAGGCTGATGATTTGAAGTTTGTGGCATCTCAGTTCCGGCGGCTTCATAGTAAGCAGCTCCGTCATACTTTTAGGTTTTATTCCCAGCAATGGAGAACATGGGCTGCGTGTTTCATACAGGCAGCCTGGCGTCGATATGGTAAAAGGAAGCTTGAAGAATCTCTTCGGGAAGAGGAGAATAGGCTGCAAGACGCATTAGCTAATGCAGGAGGAAGCTCACCTAGTCTTGGTGCTACAATATATGCCTCTAGATTTGCTGCCAATGCACTTCGTGCTTTACGGCGTAATGGTACACGGAAAACAAGGGTACCAGAGAGGCTGCCACCCATGCTGCTTCAGAAGCCTGCAGAGCCTGATTTTACTTCTGAAGAGCAATAAGTAGTGCTTTCAAAATCTTGTTTGTATGAAATGTATAATGCCTTCAGCCATCTCTTTGAAAAAGAAAAGGAGGGGCATGGCATGGAAGATAAAAAGGGGAAAAAGGAAAATATGCAACTTCTTTATGAAGGCATTGTTTTGTAGTGTATGTGGTATGTATATATGTTGTATATTGAAATTTCGTTTTTCAATGTTATTGAATGGCATATTGTTTTGTCAATGAAGATTTTAAGAAAATGGAAAAGAAAAAGCTGAGATTCATTAGTTTTATTTGGGAGATGGGAAAATGAGGGGAAGAAACATAAATGTAACTTCTTGAGAGAAAATTATATTGTTAATTGTGGAGATCTAATGAATTATTTAATGCTTTAATATTCTTACCTCACATTTTCTTTCTTTATATTTTCTTTCCTTCCTCAGTCAATTTTCGACCAAAAAATGTCAAGGGCTGTTAGTTATGTTTTTTTACCTGCTTTTTAAACGAGTTGAGTTTGATTCAAGTTCTTAGCAAATAGTTTACAAGTTAATTTTATTCATTGTCATCCTTGTTTACAGTCAAAGATCAAATCGGATATCTACCAAAAAAAAAGAAGAGCAAATTGGGTAAAAATAAATAATTTTTTATAATAAATATTATATATCTATACCTATTTATAATATTTTAAAAAGTGGAGAGTTTTCTCCTCTAGAAAATAGTTATAAAGAAAAAAGTCTTTGAACACATACATAAGTACGTGTGAAGAGGCAAACGAGACTAACATATTTATATTTGTCTATACTATATATACAAGTGTCTTAATAACAAATTTTTTGATTTCTTAAAATATTTCTTTAGAAAAGTTTAATTTCAATTCTTATCCAATTTTAGTTCAACTCCTAACTTTTAATTTTTTATAATATAAATAAATTTTTAACAGTTATATGATTATTTCACCCAATTCTTCTCTATCTTAATCGTGATACGATTATAATTGATTTGTCTTTTTTCTATTTATATTGATAAATTTTTTAATAATAGTAATTATATTTTTTATATTTTAACAAATTTAACATCATATTAAATTATGATCGTATTTTATTTTATCATAGGATTGTAATTGTTTTTCTTATTTATATTATTTTTTAATAATAATAAACTCTAACAATAAATAAATTTTCATATTTAACAAGTTATTTATAATTTAACACCATATTAAACTTTATATCTCACTCTATTTTATCTCATCAAAGTCTTCAATATTCAGTATGTGTTGTTGATTCATATCTAGTATGATTATGCTTGCTAAATATCTCGGTTATTTTTTAATGATTTATTAAAAATCATGATTATTTTCAACTCTATGTTAATTTCTTCTAAATAAAGTTTTTTTTTTTGTGGTCATTTTGGAAGTGTTTTCATTCTATTTGAGTTATATTATATTATTTTGCTGAAACATTTTAGAAAAATAACAAAACAATATAAAATATATATGTATGTTATCCCATCGAGTAAGGATCCAAACACTGAAACTAGCTAGCCTAGCCCTGGTTAGGCAGAGATCAAGGGATGCGCATAGCTCAATCCTTTTTGTTAAGGTTCGGAAATCATACATCCCTTATCTGTGAGCCACTGACGAACTTGAAGCAGAGAGCTAAATTCAAAGAGAAGGAAAACCCCTCGATATAAGGAGCGATTTTCTTTCTTTTCTATCTTGTAAAAGGAGAGTCACCTTGTTCTTTGGCAAAAGGGGTTATTGTGGTGTGCCTTTCTCCTGGATCGGAGTAAGGTTTATTCCCCTTTTGTCTATGTACGATTTTTTGATCATATAATAAAATGAGGGTAACACTATGAACCTTTTTCGGTTTTCCCAAAAGAAGTAACATAATATATATGAATTTCATATTTGAAAGATATCATTTTTATTAAATTAGTTAAGTAAAAACATGATAAATTAAATTTAAAGTGATGTTTTGGGATATTTTAAAAAATATATATATTTATAACAATTGATAGCAATGAAATATAATCTATATGTGATAGTAAACTAACAAAATAAGATAATTGTTTGACAAAATAAAATTAAGTTGTTTGTTATATAAGATCATCTTATTGGTTTCTAAGTATTAAAATAAGGATAAAATTAAGATGGAAGATGGAAGATGTTATAACTCGATGACTTAAAATAAATTTTAGACGTTTGTAGTAAGTTATCGTAGTATTAAAATAAAATAATATTTGTATGCAGCAATATCAAAATATATACACAAAATTAAATTTCCACCATTTTAGTGGCTCACTTAAAAATTAAAGAAAAAAAGAGAGGGTAAATTGATGAATGAGTGGAATAATTAAATAAATAGGAGAAAATACGGGAAACAAATATTATGTAAATAAATATATATAGATATAAGACAACTAAATTTTAGCCACTTTTAAATTCAAGTTTTGTCTTTATTTATATCACACTTTATTTTTTCCTTGAAGTGAGCTACCGCCTCACTTCCTTCATCTTCTCTTCCTCTGAGCTCTGTTTTCTTTGTTGCCGTGTGACCGTTCCTTGTGGCTGGGAGTGAGGTAAGTTCTATTTTCTTGTTCAAGCAGCCTGGGTTTTCATGGTTGTAGTTCATTTAGGGTGTGGTTGAACCAAGAATTTATCTTGGAAGGTGGAGGCAGCAAGACAGAGAATCCTGCAGCTCTGTTTTGGGTTTTACCTTCCTCCTTTCCTTGTTTTCATCTTGTTTGATAAAGCAATATTCTTAGCTACTCATGAAGGGTTGGCAATACTAATAAGTGTGTGGTTTCAACTTTAGTTAGAATGTTCATCAATTAAAGGCTGATTCCTTCTTCTTGTTTGAAGCCTAATTTACTTTGTGAAAACGTTATTAGTTGAAGCCAAGATTGTGGTGTAGGTTGGCAGTAGTAGGGGCAGTGTAATTGTGCCCTGTTTAAGCCAAGAGGAGGTATATTGATAGCAAGAACTTGTCCTTTCTTATGACCTATTATGGAATGAAGAAAAAAAAAAAAAGAAAAGAAAAAAAAGAGAATGCTACCTCTTTAATGTCATAGCAGCAAGGGAAATGAAGGTGCAGAGAATTCCCTTGTGCAGTGAGCATCATATAGGCTAGGGTGATAGATTAAAATAAGATTAATGAGCTAAACTTTAATTATGTTAAGGGATATAATTATATGTGTTATTTAAAAGTTTAATTATGGTATAGTAGAGTAAGGATTTCTAATGATATATAATGAGTTAAGATAATTAAATTTAACTTAGGAGTGTTTTATTAGTTTAGTGTTATAAAAATCAAATTTTGAATAAATAGTAAGTTAAGGATAGGATGACAGGAAGTCAAATTAAAGATATAAATAAAAACTAAGAAAAATATGGAATAGTAATAAAAAATCATAGGAATTAAGAAGAAAAAAAGAGTAGATTCAAAACTTAATTATGTTTAAGACAGAAATGTATAGTTTCAATTCTTGATGAATCTTAGGTGATTAAATTAAGTTCAGTTCAATAATAGGAATACAAGTATGATATGAAGTTAAAAGGGTATACCTATCATATTGAGAGGTATATACATACATGAATTCCAAATTCACATATAAAACGAAATTTGCATCTTATACGTTAAACAAATTTCTTTAAAAAAAAAACACACACACACACAACTTAAATGTTATTATACATACACATATATATGTAGAAGTTGATTTACATAATTTTTTTTAGTAAATAGTAAGAATTACAGAGTTAATCATGAAATAATTATTATAAGTAATATATGATTTGACGATTTTAGCTCCGGATCGTGTCGAGGACATTCTGACACCCTCACAAACAAGACGAATTGACAAACCACATCTTTGAACTTTGTGACTGATTACGTGCACTTTGGTTGCCAGATTATTATGTAAATTTCAATATACAAGTATTATTTGTGGTTGATAAGGGCCAACAAAGTGAACTTTTTCTGAAAAACTATTTTATTTACGGAATTGAAATCCAGGTGCACTTAGGATATTCTAATTTGAAATTATGAGATATTTTGATTCTAATAAATGTGTTTAAAAGTTTGAGTGCTCAGTCTTGGCAGGATGAATTATGTAACGAGAATTAATCTGTTGTGTGGGTGCATAAATGCTTGGTGGTGGTGATACTATTGTGCATGACTAAGTTACTCGTTGGCTCTTTGTTTGCTTGTATGCTTGGATTGCTTTGTATGATTTGGTTGCTATGTTGAAAAGTGTGAAATATATGAATCGTGATTGTATAATAATTATAAGTACGTACATGTACAATTAAATTTAGATGTGAGATTAATAAGTGATATATGTGTTATGTGATGTTAATACCCTCATGGTACGTGATTACTCACTGAGTCCTTGTGACTCAGTTTTTTCTTTGTTGTCAATTATTTTTTTTTTTAGTTTCAGGAAAATATTGTTCGCCGTGTCAGAATTTGTTACATGTTAACACTGTTGTGGCAAGGTATATCTCGGAATTGTACACTTGATGCTTAAAGGACAACACTTGTAGTCACTTTAGGTGTTATGCATTATTGTTATATATATTGAATTAACCATGATGATTTCATGTTTTGTTAGGAGCAGAGCTCATCTGTATATTTTGATACTATGGTTTACTATTGATTTTGTAAACAGGTTGTTTAAATGTGTTATGGGCATGTTTTACTTTACGGGAAACCATTACCAATTTTCAATAAAAGTTTTATGTTTAATAACTGAGTCATAATTATTTTAACTCAATAACATTTTATTAGTTTTAACTATAATTTGTTTAAGAGTCAGAGATGCACAATTCTTGAGTATTTAGAGTTATCGGGGTGTGGTTATCCATTATTATAGCTAGTTATACCTTTATTTGAGGGTGTGACAGAAGATTTTTTTTTTTTTTTAATGGTTGACACTGAATTTAACAAGATTTCTAATAGTTATAGGATTGCAATTAATTTTAAAAGAATTAATAAGTTTTTTATAATGATTAAGTTGAATTAACCACAAAGTTTAAATCTAATTGATTTTGGAGGTATTTTTTTTTTTTTTTTTTGTTTCCAATCCTTCATTAGAATTGTACTTAACTCATCCATATGTACAATTAATTGAAATAGGTTGAGCAAAAAGAAAACATCAATCAAAATCTTAACATACATACATGATCTGATTATTTTATATAGCATAAAATCATTGTCAATTGTACATTTAAAATTTTGTAAAATAAAGTTGTGACTATTTGTTTTTTCTCTTAATTTTCATCTCTAATAAACTTTTTCTTTTATACACAATTGAAAAGGAAAAAAATATATGAATTCCAATGATAAAATATGCTAAAATATAAGTAAAATATTAAAATACATGCATAGTGAAAAAATTTTAATTTTAAAAAGTATTTTTTATTGTCAAATTAAAAAAAAAAAAAGAGTCATATTTTACTACTTTTTGTTGTTAAAAAGTACATATATAATTTAAAGATTATATAAATATGATGCATGTCCATAATTAGTTTTATATATATATAAAATTGTCACTTAAGGCAAAAATTGAAAAAGTTATTTTATTGATATGATATATAAAAATAATTACAAAACATTTTCAAGCCAGTCCTTATTAATAGCCTTTCAACTATAAATTTTAAAAGAAGAAGAAGTTTTGTCGAACAAAATTATAGTTGTTTAATTTTTCATAAATAAATTTAAACTTGTTGGATCAAGTGTAGACATGTTACTAATATTGAAAAAAACACCATCCAATTTGAAAAGGACAAAACAATTCCCTCATATATATATATATATATATTATAAAGCCAATTGCAGTTTTATTTGTATTTCCACGTACCCTATAATAGAATCTATTTTGTAAATAGCCAAAATTATTTAATTTAATAGTTAATGTTAATAATTGAAAAACTAAAAAGACTCAATTACCCCTTTAAACATAATTGGCAATTTTTTTTGCTCAATTACCCCTTTAAACATAGCAGCGAGACCAAGGATACAGAAAGTTATAGAAGAGAGACTCAGAAAACTATCAATTCTATTACTGAAATGATTCTTTAAAATTGGATAAATACAACACAACCCCAAAGGGGTATTTATTATTGTTACAAAGACACTATTATGAAACAGGTTACAATGTAAATTATACTACAGATTCTGACTGATTACACAAACATATAATGACATCATTGATATTACGAAACTAGTTACAGTGTAAACTCTACTACACATTCTGATTGATGACACAGTCGATGACATAAGCGTCAATCAAAATAATAACAATCATCAACAACACAATAATATTATTTTAGGTTAGTTGTTTTACACTTTGTGACTTATATCTAATAATGATTTTGCATTATATGTAAATGAGATAATTTGATTATATAAAAAAAATCTGTATTTATAGACTGTACAAGTTGTCTTAATATGACGAACCTAGTCTAATATAAGACTAAGTACAATTATCATGCATAAATCATGGACAATAATATATTTTATCTCTCCCCCTCAAACTCAAGATAGTTGACTCGAAACTAGTTTAAATTTGAAAATCAATCTGATGAAGTGTCTCTCATAGATAAAATACTTGTTCTGGTATGTGTGAGCCCATGAGAGATGACATATAACTAGTAGGGGATTGTGTTTCCCTAGGTCATATTCAGTATGTATGAGGTGATAGTTTAACAAGAAAAATTGTCATATATTGACACAAACTTTTAATTAAAAATAATCACTAAATTGAGAGTTAATTCTTTCATTGGAGGTCTCATGTGCCATTAGAAAAAAAATATTGGATAAGATATATGCTATGGTAATGAATATCAGTTTTGAAAGATTGTTAGATCTAAGTACGGAAATTTGAGGCATGCGCAACTTTAGTGATTATTTGAAAACTTGATTAGAAAAATAAAACTTCAGGAATTAAAGTGAAATTTATTGTAATTCTAGGGATCAAAATACTAAATAAGTTGTCTATTTCTAGTTTGTTGCTTGCAGCCCTCAGCAAATTGATACTTTATACACAATTAATAAAAAAAAAGGCAAAATAATATTATTTTTAAAGTATTATATTAATTTTAGTTTAAATATATATATATTATCAATTTCGTTCTATAACTTTCAAAATATTTGTAATGTCTTCCTTAATCTAACACCGTTAATATTTTAGATGAAAAATACTAATTTGGCTAAAATATTTTAGTGGGTGCACGCAAAAAAAAAAAAAAAAAAAAAAAAAAAAAAAATATATATATATATATATATAATTATCCATAACATATGATTTTATGGTCAATTTCATCCTAAAAATGTCAATTTTGTTCTAAATTATTTTGCACTCTTATTAGCTTTCATTTATTTTCTCTCTAACAAAAATATAAAAATATTATCAAATTGCTCAAATTTTTTTAAATATTCTAATCATTATAAATCTTAATTTCATGATTTTTAAGAAGAGATAATGAAAATAAGAGTGACAATGCATCATGAGATAAGTAAAAGATACATTTTTTGGCACCTCAGTATACAAGTTAAAAAAATTATATTTAAGTTACATTAATGTTTTTTATTGAAAATATTAACAATGTTAGACAAAAGAAAATATTGTAAATGTTTTAAGAGTTTTGAGATGAAAAGACCAAATAATATTTTTGAAACAAAATTGATAAGAGTGTGATATTTTAAGGAGGGTACCAAAAAATAATTATGACTCAAGAATGACTAATTACACATTTGGTGTTAACCATTTGTTAGTTCATAGTAGCCGCTTCCACATCAAAGTGATATACTACTTAATTCTTTTTTCATTTAATGGCTATTGAATGCCTTTTGGTGTTTTGATAATCTAAGATTATACGTATTGATAGATATAACTTTTATTTATTTTTGTACGAATTTTTCATACTAAGGGTTTGAATATTGATCCAAAATCTGATTTAAATCTAATATAGCACCTATGGATACATAAGAAATGTATTGAATTGATTCTTTTTAATGAATCAATCTGATAACAACTTTAAATATGAAATTCAAAAATATCAAATACGAAATGATATTCTGAATCATAGAGCTATAATAAAATACACAATCAGCTAATATTTATTAAATTTGAAAAAGAGTAAGAAGAAATGGTTTGATCCACTTATTTTGATTTCTTGAACCTGAGAGATCCATGAAGAAAAGATAAACAAAAAATAGACGTTTTGTGGGATTTTTGGTTTTTCTTTTGTTTCCTTTAAATTATTCTGTTAAAACGATTCTTTCTGTAAAATTTTTGTCTAATTTTTTTATTTGTTTCACGATGTGTGTTAATCATTCGTTAGTTCAAACTAGCACGACGTTCGAAAGTAAAAGATAAGATAAAAAATAGGTGTTTGGTGGGATTTTTGGTTTTTCTTTTGTTTCCTTTAAATTATTCTGTGAAGACGATTCTTTTCTGTGAAAGTTTTTGTCTAATTTTTTATTTATTTCACGACGACTATGGAGCTTCCCGCTAAATTCCTCGTGTCTCCGTGTGTCAACTGTGCTGTGTCTAAAACAAAGTATATAAAAATCTGTAGTTCTTGGGCTGCAAAACCTGGTTGCTTCACTACTGAGTTTGTTGTACAGCCAGGTATCTCTTTTTCTTCTATTTGTTTCTGCACTTCAATTTTCCGCTTCTTGTTTTTGTTTTTTGTTTTTTTTTCCCTTCTTTCAGATGAACTTCCTGCCTCTCTTGTTTTGTGTAAATTTATATTGTAATATATATATATTTTTTGATAGATAACATGGAAGATTTTGAATATTTCTTTACCACTGAATGCTCCAGTAGCTATTTAATTAAATATTTAGGCGATAGTACAGTGGTGGAAATTCCACAACTTTGATGGCTGGGGAATGAATATCACTAATGGTGTTGAAGTTTGCAATCTATTAACATGCATTGTTGATTATTTCCACTTATTTGGCAGCAATTGCAAGTTAATGTGCTCAAGCAAATTCTTTTGCTCTGGGTTTGTGCAAATTAGGAAATATAAACTATTGATTTTGAATGTTTATTACTTTTTTTTTTCTCTTTTCAAGGTGGAGATTGATTTGAAGTGCACGAACAAGCTCGTTGGATTCAGTAAGATTTTTTAGAAGGAGTTACCATGATAATTTTTCAGCAGATGTTTAGGTTAGTTTCACTCTACATTTCTCAGTTTAGTGTCCACTAATCTTTCTGAAAAGGTATCAAAATGATGTTAAAGTAGTATTTATGGAATTCTCTTTTAACTGGAAGTATAGAAACAAATTAATAAACTGGCACACCCAGGAAAAGCTCATTTTTAGGTTAGTAGGTTTCTATCCTGGCTAAGCATTTGTGTGTTCACAAACATATAATCTTTTAAAACAGAGGGTATCATGAGGAAGACCCAAATTTATAAGAGAAACATAGTCATAATGAACCTACACACTGGACTTGGTAGTTAATTACACTTAGATTCTAGGAAATTTCAAATGTCATGTGATTAAAAGTGTGGGTATGGAAATATCTCCTATATGTGTAATATGCAGAGGTATTGTATCATTTACTCATGTTCTTTGTAAGGTGCTATTATTCGAGAGAATGGATGAATGACTATTGGATGCCATGTGTGACCCTCTTAAGCCAGTGCTTTATATTGAGAATGTTTACATTATCCGTGAGGGAGATCCAGTTAAGGAGATGCTGTTCATAATTTAAAAATAATTACAAAACATTCACAAACCAGTCCTTATTAAAAGCCTTTCAACTATAAATTTTAAAAGAAGAAGTAGTTTTGTAGAACAAAATTATAGTAGTTAGATTTTTCAGAAATAAATATAAACTTGTTCGACTAATTTTACATACAGTAATGGGTAAATTGTAGATATGTTACTATTTGAAAAAAAAAAAAATTACCATCCAATTTGAAAATGACAAAACAAGTCATATATACATATATAAAATAGAGTTAATTACACTTTTTCACATCAAATTGCCACTCGTATTGCACCTTACAATAGAATCCATTTTCTAAATTGTCAAAATTATTTAATGTAATAGTTAATGCTAATAATTAAATAACTACGAAAAGACTCAATTACCCCTTTACTACAGATTTTGACTGATGACACAGTGGATGACACAAGCATCAATGAAATAAGTTACCTATTTCTTATTTCGTTCATCTTGTTTGTTGCATGCAGCCGTCAGCAAATTGATACTTTATACACAATGAATAATAATAATAATAATAAATATGGAAAAACAAAAAATATATGTACATTTATTAAAATATATATTTTTGTTAATTTTATACTAATTTTTTTTTTTTCCTGTCATTTTCATTTTAAAACTTTCAAGACTTCTGCAATATCTTTTTATGTCTCACACAAAAATGTTAATTTGGCTTAAAATATTTTATTAAGTGCTACATGTTTATTGAGTTGACAAAAGAAAAAACTATATATAAATAATTGTTCATAAAATACGATTTTATGGTCAATTTTATCCTTAAAATTTCAGCTGCTTTGTTAATTTGTTCTAAAATTATTTTGTACTCTTGCTCACTCTCATTTCCTTCCTCTCTGAAAAATCTAATAATATTATCAAATTTTGCAAATTTTTTGAATGTTCTAATCGTTACAAATTCTAATTTCATAATTTTAAGGAGAGAGAATGAAAGTAGAAGTAACATAGTATGCTTGAAATGAGTTGAAAAAATATTTTCTCACCTTAACACACATGCTAAAACTTATGTTTTAAGTTATATTAATATATCTTTTTTTATTCAAAACAATAATGGAACCAGTCAAGTAGCACTGCTCTTAGCATATAAAAAAAAAAGTCAGCTAGCAATGCAGAAAAATACAAGATTAAAAAATAAAAAAATAAAAACTAGACGTTTGGTGAATTTGAATTTAACCCAATAGGATTTTGGTTTTTCTTTTGTTTCCTTTAAAATATTATGTTAAGACGATTCTTTCTGTGAAAGCTTTGTCTACTTTGTTTTTTTTTTTTTCCTTTTATATTTTGTGATTGCTTAGCATGTTAACAACACGACGACTATGAGAGCTTACCACTAATTTCCTTGTGTCTCCGTGTGTATACTGTACTGTGTTGTGTCTAAAACCAAGTATATAAAAATCTCAAAACCTGGTTGCTTCACGACTGAGTTTGTTCTACAGCCAGGTATCTCTCTTTTTCTTCTATTTATTTCTGCACTTCAGTTTTTTTATTTTGAGAAATTTGAACCGAAGATTTTCAATATTTCTTTACCACTGTATGCTCAAGTAGCTATTTAATTAAATATTTAGGCGATAATATATTGGTGGAAATTCCACAACTTTGATGGTTGGGGAATGAGTATCACTAATGGTGTTGAAGTTTGCAATCTATTAACATGCATTGTTCATTATTTCCACTTATTTGGCAGCAAGTGCAAGTTAATTTGCTCAAGCAAAATCTTTTGCCTCTGGGTTTGTGCAAATTAAGAAATATAAATGGTTAATTTTGAATCTTTATTAACTTTTTTTTCTTTTCTTTTCAAGGTGGAGATTGATTTGAAGTGCACCGACAAGCTCGTTGGATTCAATAAGATTTTTTAGAAGAAGCTACCATTATAATTTCTCATCAGATGTTTAGGTTAGTTTCACACTTTCACTCTACAATTCTCAGTTTAGAATCCACATATCTTTCTGAAAAGGTGTCAAAATGATGTTAAACTGGCACGACCAGGAAAAGCTAATTTTTAGTTTAGTAGGTTTCTGTCCTGGCGAGCATTTGTGTGACTCACAAAACATATAATCTTTTAAAACAGGGATATCATTTGAGGAAGACACAAATTTATAAGAGAAACGTAGTCATAATGAACCTACACACTGGACTTGGTAGTTAATTGCACTTAGATTCTAGGAAATTTCAAATTTCTAAATTTTATTAAGTTTTTTCTCCATTTAGTGTTTCTTCTATCATTATGAGTTTTCATGTTGCATTTTTTTTTTTTTTTTGGTGAAAAGGTCATCGATTTTATTGTGTTTGAGAACAATGTGGGTTTTATTTATTTTTTGATTTGCTGGAAAACCCTTGAGACTTGAGCTACATAACATATATAGGAAACTCTCCCTTCTTGAGAGGATAAATAGACTTGGTAAATTGTTCAAATGCTGTTCTTTCAACATTGTGGTGACTGGAAGCTTTTGTTCTAGCAAGAAAATTCTTGATCCACGGGGGCCATTCCTGCAGAAGTGGAACAAGATATTTTTATTGGTGTGTGTGATTGCTGTCTCACTAGATCCATTGTTCTTCTATGCTCTTGTTATTAATGATGACAAGATGTGCCTTGAGATGGACAACAACATGGCAATTGAGGTAACAGTTGTGCGATCTTTGTTGGATATTTTTTATCTAATCCACATAATTTTTCAATTCCGCACTGGATTTTGGACTCCTTCTTCAAGAACTTTTGCATTTGGGAGAAGGGAGATAGTTGAAGATGTTGCAAAAATAGCGCAGCGATATCTGTCATTTTTCTTCTTAGTTGACATTCTTGCAATCCTTCCCCTCCCACAGGTAAGCCGGAATCTCCTTGTTTGTTAGCTTTTTTGCATTTATGTTCTTCTGCAGCTGTCTCAAGCGGGCTTATACCCTGTTTTTCTTTTGTGACGTTTAATTAATTTGCTGTTGGAATAAATTGGATGCAAAGGATTTCATTTGGACTCACATTTTTCAACACTGTTAGGTGGTGGCTCTGATGATGGCTCACAAAATGAGAGGCTTTAGATCATTGAATACAAAGAATATTTTGAAATATGTTATCTTACTCCAGTATGTGCCAAGAGTTTTACGAATTGTCCCCTTATATAAAGAAGTTTCAAGGACTTCCGGCATTCTTACTGAAACTGCATGGGCTGGAGCTGTATTTAATCTCTTTCTTTACATGCTTGCCAGTCAGGTAAGTTTCTTCTGTGGGTTGATATACTTTTATTTTGTATGTAGCTTTCTATAATATAATTGCTCGCCATTTTATTTCAGTGTTATATATATGATTCTCTGCATTCTTCACTTCATGAAAATTATGGCTCTAAGCAGAATTTATTTTAACAGGAACTTCAATAATGCATGGGCTTAGTATTGGTTCTTCTGTAGGGAGTTCTGATGCTCAGTTGCCTGTGGTAATTAAGCTAGCACGGTTTATGTCTAGATTAGTTGATACATTCTCAGAAAATTGGGTAAAATGAAGTCAGACAGGATATATACTATTGGATTAAATGTATATAAAGATTTGTTAACTTGGCGTTCGATGTCAGGCATGTTGACATTCTATCGCAGGTACGAATTTTTGTTACTGTACTAGTTATTTGAAAATGGTGATATGGGGTGAGAACTATATCATGCTGTATGTGGTAGATCTCTTAACTCATGAAGTAGTGGGATAAGATAGGCTGCCTGTCTAACTGTTGTTCGTTTTATGTGGACTTAGCGATGCATATATATGTATACACACACATATATATGTTTCTGACTTGAACACATGAAGTTAGACATATAATTGTCGGCATTTTTTTACAAGGATACTAAGATCCTAAATAGCATGATACTTACTGGTTACTAATCAATCTTCCAAGAGGAGTATATTGTTAATGGAAGTACTACTTCTTCTCTTCTGCCAGATCTTTCTGATTACTATTTGGTTTGTAACTCTTAGGTTCTGGGTGCCTTTTGGTACTTGTTTTCTATAGAAAGAGAAACCACCTGCTGGCAAGAAGCTTGTATAAAAAACATAATGTACAATCAGACATCTTTTTACTGTCATGATCAGCGAGTGGTAAACATGTCCACAAAGACATTCCTGAATGAATCCTGCCCGATACAGGACACAAACACAGCTATCTTTAATTTTGGAATATTTCTTGATGCCCTTCAATCTGGAGTCGTGACGTCAACAGATTTCCGACACAAGTTCTCGTACTGTTTCTGGTGGGGCCTACGTAATCTGAGGTGTGCTATATACTATTCTTTTTCAGCGTATGGAACTTGTTATTTGAACACCCTTTATCCTTTTAAGGAAGTTTTCTCTTTTCATGACTTAATCTAACATTCTTTTCGTTAGTGCTTATAGAGTCTGCATCGATTGCACTGTTTCTGAAGCACGTTTAAGAGTATTAAGCATGCGTGCTCTATTTAGACATAATGTTTGTGCAATGCCTGCAGCTATATAATTACTTGCGTTAATTGAAACTCATTTTCATGCATGGACTCAAATTAATTAATCTCTTAAATTCTTTGAAAAGATTAGAAGAGAAATTTTGTTTCTATGCAGGGGTGTGGATAGAGTTAATTAGTGGTTGTGAACAAGGAAGACATATATTCATTAGTTTTCCTAGCTGGTAATTTCTGATTTTGTGTATTTTTTTATCTGTCTTGGTTTTGGACTGGGATATTTCAGATTTTCACATAGGAAGATTAAACCTTGGAAAATACATAGATGTAATTGATATGCTCATTTGGTTTTCAGGACTAGAAAAGAGTTTCTGGAGTTTGGTTGTGTGAAAATTGCTATTAATTTTAATGTTGTTTCCTGTCATTTTTTACTGATTTTGCTCCCGTCCTGGTGCTTTCTTGCAGTTCTGTGGGTCAGAATCTTGAAACAAGTAATTATTTTTGGGAAATCTGGTTTGCAGTTTTCATTTCCATCTCCGGTTTGGTTTTATTTTCGTTTCTCATTGGAAATATGCAGGTTTGTACCTCTTAATCGTGTCTTTATAAAGTACTTTTAATCGTTCATTGATGCTAGGTAGCATTTATATAACAGTTGTGTAGTATTTCTGTTTGATCTATAGTTGTCTAGCACTGGTAGATTTGGAAAAAAATGTTATAAATCTTCGGTATATGTTAATTACAACCTTTCCGAAGGTTAGAGAAAATATGGGGTATTTAATTATGGAAAATGTAATATCTCTTCGTCTAAAATTGGAAGATGTCATTTTCCAATTGCTATGTTTAAAAATATGTTAAAATGTTTTGTAATGTCTCATATTTGAAAAGCAAGGTATCCAGAACTTAGACCTAAAACAGAGAGTCAATCATGTAAGCGTTGTTTCATTTAACCCAATTATGCTGAGGTTCAAGTATTCCATTTTGACAAAATGAACTTGTTTTGAAACAGACGTATTTGCAGTCAACAACTAAAAGATTGGAGGAGATGAGAGTGAGGAAAAGAGATAATGAACAGTGGATGTCCCGTCGAAATCTGCCTAAAAGTCTGAGGAACCGAATCAGGCGACATGAACAACACAAATGGCAAGAAATTAGAGGTGTTGATGAAGAGAATCTGATCCATAATCTTCCTAATGACCTGAGAAAAGACATAAGCCGCCATACTTGCTTAGATCTGCTGATGAGAGTGAGTTTCTCCGCATATTTATCATACAAGTGCTGGTTTTAACAAAATCAATACATTAAAGACTTATCTTGCCCAAAAGCTCAAACTTGTAGCAAACTTTTTCATCATCTAAGCATTGATATATTTTAAGCTTCACCTCATGCTCTGAGTCGGCCTAACACGTAAACTTTCTACTTGAATCATGATTTGTATTCAGTCTTTAATCATTTTGCATATAACAAAAGATCAATTGGAAGTATATTATTAAACCATTTACTCATGTTCTTGTAAAGGTGCCATTATTTGAGAGAATGGATGAACGACTATTGGATGCCATGTGTGACCGTCTCAAGCCAGTGCTTCATATTGAGAATGTTTACATTATCCGTGAAGGAGATCCAGTTGAGGAGATGCTGTTCATAATTCAAGGCAAACTATTAACCGTGACAACAAATGGAGGAAGAACAGGCTTCTTCAACTCTGAATTCCTCAAGGCTGGTGACTTCTGTGGGGAAGGACTTCTCCCTTGGGCACTCGATGGACACTCCTCCAGCCTTCCCATTTCGACAAGGACTGTCCATACACTTTCAGAAGTTGAAGCCTTTGCACTAAAGGCTGATGATTTGAAGTTTGTGGCATCACAGTTCCGGCTGCTTCATAGTAGGCAACTCCGTCATACTTTAAGGTTTTACTCACAACAGTGGAGAACGTGGGCTGCTTGTTTAATACAGGCAGCCTGGCGTCGCCATATTAAAAAGAAGCTTGAAGTATCTTCGTCTTTAAGAGGCATTGGCTAGTGATCCAAGAGGAAGCACACCTAGTCTAGGCGCTGCCATAGATGCCTCCTTATTTGCTGCTTCATTAGAGTTGTATTTAATTTATCAACATGTATAATTAACTGAAATGAACTGAGTGAAAACAAAACATCAATCCAAATCTTAAGAAATACATATGCTCTGATTATTTTCTTATTATTATAGCTTAAAATCTTTGCCCATTGTACACTTAAAATTTTGTAAAATAATATTGTGACTCTTTATTTTTTCTCTTAGCTTTCACGTCTAACAATTTTTTTTTTAGTACATAATTGAAAAAAATATATATATATATGAATTCCAATAGTAAAATATGCAAAAATATAAGTAAAATATTAAAATATGCATAGTAAAAAAAAATTAATTTTAGAAAGCTTATTTTAATGTCAAATGAACAAAATTTTATTATATTAATTTTTTTGTAGACATGATTTAAGATTTTATTATTGTTGTTAATATATATATATATATATATATATATATATATATATATATATAATTTAAGGATTATATAAATTTTTTTTTTATTTCTTATATGTATCCTCATACTCATTCGGTGTAAACCTAATTTCGTTCGGAATTCGCGACTACCTCTCCGATCCTTGACATTGTATAGGCTCTTCAACTGCTGAGTTCAAGCGTGTCTTATTATTTGAACCACGCCTTGTAAGTTTATATAAATATTACTCAATACACATCTATAATTAGTTTATATATATATAAATTGTTTCTTAAGGCCAAAATTGAAAAAAATTGTTTTATTCATATGATATTTAAAAATAATTACAAAACATTCTCAAATCAGTCCTTATTAATAGCGTTTCTACCATAAATTTTAAAAAGAAGTTTTGTAGAACAAAATTATAGTAGTTAGATTTTTCATTTCTAAATATAAACTTGTTGGACTAAATTTACATATAGTAACACATAATTGTAGACATGTTACTAATATTTGAAAAAAAAAAAAAACACCATCCAATTTGAAAAGGACAAAACAAGCCTGTCATTTTTTTAATACATAAAATAGTGTCAATTACACTTTTTCACATCAAACTACCACTCTATTTGTATTGCACATTATAATAGAATCCATTTTCTAAATAATCAAAATTATCTAATGTAATAGTTAATGCTAATAATTAAACAACTACAAAAATACTCAATTACCTCTTTACTACAGATTTTGACTGAGGACACAAGCATCAATGAAATAAGTTACCTATTTCTTATTTCATTCATCTTGTTTGTTCCATGCAGCCGTCGGCAAATTGATACTTTATACACAATTAATAAAAAAAATATGGCAAAAGATGACATTCACATTTACATTTATTAAAACTATCCTATTTTCATCAATTTTATTCTAAAAATAAATTTTTTTTTTCTGTCAATATCATTTCAAAATTTTTTAAAGCTTTTGTAATATCTTCCTGAAGTCTCACACTGTTAATATTTTAGACAAAAAAATGTTAATTTGGCTTAAAATATTTTTTTGATTGTCACATGTATGTTGAGTTGGAAAAACAAATATAAATAATTGTTCATAAAATATGATTTTATGGTCAATTTCATCCTAAAAATATAATTTGTTTTGTTAATTTTTTTCTAATTATTTTGTACTCTTACCCGCTCTCATTTCCATTCTCTCTAAAAAAAATCTAAAAATATTATCAAATTGCTTAAATTTTTAAAAATGTTCTAAATCTTCATAAATCTTAATTGTATGTTAAGGAGAGATTATGAAAATAGAAGTGACAAGCATGCTTAGAATGAGTAAAAAATATATATATATTTTATCATTTTAGCACACATATTAAAAAAATTATATTTTTAGTTATATTAATAATTTTTTATTCAAAATGTTAATTGCGTTAATGTGAAGGAAGGCTATGTTGTTTTATAATTTTGGGATAAAATGATAGAAAGAATAATTTATGATGGAATTGACAACTGTACGATATTTTAAGTTTTAACCACACGATAGATAGACGTGCCAAGAAATAAACGACGCCATCAGCACCGCTCTTAGCATAACCACAAAAAAAAAAAAGTCAACTTGCGCTGACGAAAAAGACAAGACTAAGGAGAGAAAAAAAAAAAAAAAAAAAACTAAACATTTGGTGAATTTGAATGTAAACCAATAGGATTTTGGCTTTTCTTTTGCTTCCTTTAAAATATTATTTTAAGACGATTCTTTCTGTGAAAGCTTTGTCTAATTTTTATTTTTTTTGTGGTTGCTTAGCATGTAAACAACACGCCGACTATGAGAGCTTACTGCTAATTTCCTCGTGTCTCCGTGTGTAGACTGTGCTGTGTTGTGTCTAAAACCGAATATATAAAAATCTGTGTATTTCTTGGGCCTGCAAAACCTGGTTGCTTCACTACTGAGTTTGTACGTACAGCCAGGTATCTCTCTTTTTGTATGTAAGTATTTAGGCGATAGTATATTGGTGGAAATTCCACAACTTTGATGGCTGGGGAATATCACTAATGGTGTTGAAGCTTGCAATCTATTAACATGCGTTGTTCATTATTTCCACTTATTTGGCAGCAAGTGCAAGTTAATGTGCTCAAGCAAATTCTTTTGCCTCTGGGTTTGTGCAAATTAAGAGATATAAATGGTTGATTTTGAATGTTTATTACTTTTTTTTTTCTTTTCAAGGTGTAGATTGATTTGAAGTGCGTGGACAAGTTCGTTGGATTCAGTAAGATTTCTTAGAAGAAGCTACCATGATAATTTTTCAGCAGATGTTTAGGTTGGTTTCACTCTAAATTTCTCAGTTTAGTGTCTACTAATCTTTCTGAAAAGTTGTCAAAATGATGTTAAAGTACTATTTATGGAATTCTCTTTTAATTGGAAGTGTAGAAACAAATTAATAAACTGGCACACCCCGGAAAAGCTCATTTTTAGTTTAGTAGGTTTCTGTCCTGGCTAAGCATTTGTGTGAGTACTCATAAACATATAATCTTTTTAAACAGGGGATATCATGAGGAAGACCCAAATTTATGAGAGAAACATTGTCATAATGAACCTACACACTGGACTTGGTAGTTAATTGCACTTAGATTCTAGGAAATTTCAAATTTCTAAATTTTATTAAGTTTTTTCTCCATTTAGTGTTTCTTCTATTATTATGAGTTTTCATGTTGCATTTTTTTTCTTCTTCTAGGAAGGAGGTGTCATGTGGTGAAATTGCAATTTATTTTACTGTTTTTTTTTGGTGAATAGGTCATCGATTTTATTCTGTGTTTGAGAACAATGGGTTTTATTTGTTTTTTGATTTGCTGGAAAACCCTTGAGACTTGAGCTACATAACATATATAGGAAACTCTCCCTTCTTGAGAGGATAAATAGACTTGGTAAATTGTTCAAATGCTGTTCTTTCAACATTGTGGTGACTGGAAGCTTTTGTTCTAAGAAAAAATATTCTTGATCCACGATGGCCATTCCTGCAGAAGTGGAACAAGATATTTATAATGGTGTGTGTGATTGCTATCTCCCTCGATCCATTGTTCTTCTATGCTCTTGTTGTTAATGATGACAAGATGTGCCTTGAGATGGACAACAACATGGCAATTGAGGTAACAGTTGTGCGATCTTTGTTGGATAGTTTTTATCTAATCCACATAATTTTTCAATTCCGCACTGGATTTTGGACTCCTTCTTCAAGAACTTTTGCATTTGGGAGAAGGGAGATAGTTGAAGATGCTGCAAAAATAGCGCAGCGATATCAGTAATCGTTCTTCTTAATTGACATTCTTGCAATCCTTCCCCTTCCACAGGTAAGCCGGAATCTCCTTCTCCTTGTTTGCTTCTTTGCATTTATATTCTTCTGCAGCTGTCTCAAGCGGGCTTATACCCTGTTTTTCTTTGTCGTTTAATTAATTTGCTGTTGGAATAATATTGGATGTAAAGTATTTCATTTGGACTCACATTTTTCAATACTGCTTCTGGTAATGGCTCACAAAATTAGAGGCTTTAGATCATTGAAGACAAAGAATATTTTGAAATATGTTATCTTACTCCAGTATTTGCCAAGAGTTTTACGAATTGTCCACTTATATAAAAAAATTTCAAGGACTTCCGGCATTCTTACTGAAACTGCATGGGCTGGAGCTGTATTTAATCTCTTTCTTTACATGCTTGCCAGTCAGGTATGTTTCTTCTGAGGGTTGATATACTTTTATTTTGTATGTAGCTTTCTATTATATATTTGCTTGCCATTTTATTTCAGTGTTATATGATTCTCTGCATTCCGCACTTCATGAAAATTATGGCTTTAGCAGCTTTTATTTTACAGGAACTTCAATGATGCATTGGGTAAAAAGAAATCAGACAGGATATATATACACTATATAAATGGATTAAATGCATAAAAAGATTTGTGAACTAGGTGGTCGATGTCAGGCATGTTTACATTCTATCATAGGTACGAATTTTTGTGATTACTAATCAATCTTCCAAGAGGAGTATATTGTTAATGGAAGTACTACTTCTTCTCTTCTGCCAGATCTTTCTGATTACTATTTGGTTTGTAACTCTTAGGTTCTGGGTTCCTTTTGGTACTTGTTTCCTATAGAAAGAGAAACCACCTGCTGGCAAGAAGCTTGTAGAAAGAACATAATGTGCAATCAGACATCTTTGTATTGTCATGAGCAGCAAGTGGTAAACATGTCTACAAAGACATTCTTGAATGAGTCCTGCCCGATACAGGACACAAACACAGCTATCTTTAATTTTGGAATATTTCTTGATGCCCTTCAATCTGGAGTCGTGGCGTCAACAGATTTCCGACACAAGTTCTCGTACTGTTTCTGGTGGGGCCTACGTAATCTGAGATGTGCTATATACGATTCTTTTTCACCATATGGAACTTGTTATCACCGTTTACAGAAGTTTTCTCCTTTCATGACTTAATCTAAGATTCTTTTCCTGAGCGCTTATAGAGTCGGTTGGAAAAAAGGAATGAAAAAGAGACAAAAAACAGAGCAAATTGAGATAAAACACTGAACTTTTATTTCTTTTGATGCTGGATTATAACGACAAGCAAAAAGTGCCTTATATAGGTTTACATAAAACAAACAAAGCAAAAAATCCGGGCAACAAATCCCACTACTTAGCTACTTATTTGCAACAATAAAAAACTTGCTTAAATAAAGGAAACATACTAACAAACTAACAAACCAGTGAAATACTCATATTTCAAACTTTGAGTCATATTTCAACACTCCCCCTTGATTCAAAGTTATAAACTCCCATACGTTTTCTAAAGTTCTCGTGCTTTTCCTGCGAAACCGCCTTTGTCAATATATCAGCAACTTGTTCTTTTGTATTGCAAGACTTCAACACAATTTCTCCATTAATAACAAGACTCCAAATGAAGTGATAACGAATGTCAATGTGCTTTGTTCTTCTATGGTAAGCTTGATTCTTCGTCATTGCAATAGCTGACGTGCTGTCACAAAAGATCTATGTTGCTCCAGCTTGCTTCTGATTGAAATCAGCAAGAAGCCTCCTTAGCCAAATTGTTTGACTGGTTGATGCTGTTGCTACAATATATTTAGCCTCTGATGTTGATAAAGCTACCACCTCCTGCTTCTTTGAACTCCATGAAATTGCTCCTGACCCAAGATTGAAACGTGAGGTTTGGGTCCATTGGTTTTTGAGTGAATTTTTTTTGGGCACTAAAGGGAAACACGTGAGGAGTGTGAGAGGAAGAGCAGAGATGACAGCAAATGTTTTTCCATCGTCTTCACAGCCACTCATACCTATTTTCACAGGTGAAAAGTATGAGTTTTGGAGTATTAAGATGAGGACTCTTTTCAAGTCTCAAGCCCTTTGGGATATGGTTTTATATGGCTTCGTGGAACTAGAAGATCCAGATGAACAGGCATAAGAAAGATTGAAAGAAGCCAAAAGGAAGGATGCCAAAGCTTTATTTCTCATTCAACAAGCTATCCGTGAAACAATTTTCTCAAGAATTGCAGTAGTAACAACGTCGTTGAAGGCCTGGCAAATTTCGACGAAGGAGTTTCAAGGTTCCTCAAAGGTAATTATGGTAAAATTGCAGACTTATCGTCGTGACTTTGAAACTTTGTCTATGAAAAGCAATGAATCTGTTCAAACTTATTTGTCTAGAGTTTCTTCTCTTGTTAATCAAATGAAGTTGTATGGTGAAGATATTTCTAAAGAAACAGTTGTTGCAAAAGTTTTAAGGAGTCTTACTCCAAAGTTTGAACATATTGTTGTTGCTATTGAGGAAGCCCATGATTTATCAAATTATTCATTTGATGAACTAATGAGTTCTTTACAAGCTCATGAAGATAGGTTGCTCAGGTCACATGAAAAGAATGAAGAAAAAGCTTTTCAGGTGAAGGGGGAGATGCTCGAAAATGTTGCTGGACGTGGTAGTGGGAGAGGTAGTTTCCGTGGAAAAGGTGGAGGCAGAAGCGGATCTAATGAAGAGAGGCAAAATAAAACCTTTAAATGTTATTACTGTAACAAGCCAGGTCATAGAGAGGTTTATTGTTGGAAAAAACAGAGGGATGAGAACAACCAAGCAAGTTTTGCTGAGGAACCAGATGAAGAAAGTAAGCTGTTCATGGCCATTTTTTGTGAGAAAGAGCAGTCTAACAATGTTTGGTTTTTGGATAGTGGCTGTTCTAATCATATGTCTGGAACAAGGTCATTGTTTAAGGAGCTTGATGAGTCCGATAAAACAGATGTGACACTAGGAGACAACAAGAAGATTCAAGTTGAAGGTAGAAGTACCATCAGCATTAAAACTAGTCAAGGTAATGCTAAGATTTTACAAGATGTGATGTTTGTTCCTGGTTTATCTCATAATCTGCTTAGCATTGGGCAATTGATGATTAGTGGATACTCAATTTTGTTTGATGATGGTTTTTGCACTATTAAAGATAAAAAATCCGGGTAACAAATCCCATTACTTAGCTACGTATTTGTAACAGTAAAAACCTTGCTTAATTAAAGGAAACAAACTAACAAACCAATGAAATACTCGTTTTTCAAACTTTGAATCATATTGCAACAGAGTCTGTATCAATTGCACTGTTTCTGAAGCACATTTAAGATTATTAAGCATGCGTGCTCTATTTAGACATAATGTTTGTGCAATGCCTGCAGCTATATAATTACTTGCGTTAATTGAAACTCATTTTCATGCATGGACTCAAAATTAATTAATCTCTTAAATTCTTCGAAAAGATTAGAAGAGAAATTTTGTTCCTGTGAAGGGGTGTGGATAGAGTTAATAAGTGGTTGTGAACAAGGAAGACATATATTCAGAAGTTTTTCTAGCTGTTAATGTCTGATTTTGGGTTTTTTTTATCTGTCTTGGTTTTAGACTGGGGATATTTCAGATTTTCACTTAGGAAGATTAAACCTTGGAAAATACATAGATTTAATTGATATGCTCATTTGGTTTTCAGCACTAGAAAAGAGTTTCTGGAGTTTGGTTGTGAGAAAATTGCTATTAATTTTAATGTTGTTTCCTGTCATTTTTTACTGATTTTGCTCCCATCCTGGTGCTTTCTTGCAGTTCTGTTGGTCAGAATCTTGAAACAAGTAATTATTTTTCGGAAATCTGGTTTGCAGTTTTCATTTTCATCTCCGGTTTGGTTTTATTTTCGTTTCTCATTGGAAATATGCAGGTTTGCACCTCTTAATCGTGCATTGATGCTAGGTAGTATTTATATAACAGTTGTGTAGTATTTCTGTTTGATCTATAGTTGTCTAGCACTGGTAGATTTGGAAAAAAATGTTATAAATCTTATTACAACCTTTCCGAAGGTTAGAGAAAATATGGGGTATTTAATTATGGAAAATATAATATCTCTTCGTCTAAAATTGGAAGATGTCATTTTCCAATTGCTATGTTTAAAAATATGTTAACATGTTTTGTAACGTCTCTTATTTGAAAAGCAAGGTATCCAGAACTTCGACCTAAAACACAGTCAATCATGTAAGACTTGTTTCATTTAACCCAATTATTCTTAGGTTCAAGTATTCCATTTTGACAAAATGAACTTGTTTTGAAACAGACGTATTTGCAGTCAACAACTAAAAGGTTGGAGGAGATGAGAGTGAAAAAAAAGAGATAATGAATAGTGGATGTCCCGTTGAAATCTGCCTAAAAATCTGAGGAACCGAATCAGGCGACATGAACAACACAAATGGCAAGAAATTAGAGGTGTTGATGAAGAGAATCTGATCCATAATCTTCCGAATGACCTGAGAAAAGACATAAACCGCCATATTTGCTTAGATCTGCTGATGAGAGTGAGTTCCTCTGCATATTTATCATACAACTGCTGGTTTTAACGAAATCAATACATTGAAGACTTGTCTTGCCTAAAAGCTCAAACTTGTAGCGAATTTCTTCACCATCTAATTTGAAGTATATAATTAAACCATTTACTCATGTTCTTTGTAAAGGTGCCATTATTTGACAGAATGGATGAGCGACTATTAGATGCCGTGTGTGACCGTCTCAAGCCAGTGCTTTATATTGAGAATGTTTACATTATCCGTGAGGGAGATCCAGTTGAGGAGATGCTGTTCATAATACAAGGCAAACTATTAACCTCTACAACAAATGGAGGAAGAACAGGCTTCTTCAACTCTGATTTCCTCAAGGTTGGTGACTTCTGTGGAGAAGAACTTCCCACATGGGCACTGGATCCTCACCCTTCATCCAACCTTCCCATCTCAAGGAGGACTGTCCAAACACTTTCAGAAGTTGGTCAAGTCTTTGATCTAAAGGCTGATGATTTGAAGTTTGTGGTATCTTAGTTCCGGCGGCTTCATAGTGAGCAGCTCCGTCATACTTTTAGGTTTTAGTCCCCGCATTGGAGAACATGGGCTGCTTGTTTCATACAGGCAGCCTGGCATCGATATAGTAAAAAGAAGCTTGAAGAATCTCTTCGGGAAGAGGAGAATAGGCTGCAAGACGCCTTGGCTAATGCAGGAGGAAGCTCACCTAATCTTGTTTCCACAATATATGCCTCTATATTTGATGCAATTGCACTTCGTCACGGCGTAATGGTACACGGAAAGCAAGGGTACCAGAGAGGCTGCCTCCCATGCTGCTTCAGAAGCCTGCGGAGTCTTATTTTACTTCTGAAGATCAGCAATAGATTATAGATGGGTGCTCAATTAATTATGGTCTTAAAACTCTAATCAGTTACAACTAGTGTTTTTTGCAACTTACAAGCTAATGTAGTTTGTATCTTTGAAATTCATTAGGGTCTTAAAACTCACTATTGAAACTTATCGATCCAATTTTAAAATATTTAAAACTACTAATTTTTACTGTCTATATAATTAATTGAGAATTAACATTACATTAAATAAAATAAAGGAAGCCTTTATTACCACAACCAATTTCTTTAGAGCCACAGTCTATTAATTGGCATGAGTTTCTCTTTTCTTAAAACACCCCTAATTATTTACTCTGCAACATTTATTATTTCTCTTTCCTATGTCTAATTTTATTAGTTTTTTTTTTTATTGGATTAAACTCTTCAATTTTTTTCATTTGTACGTATAATTCTGTCTTACCTGTAGAAATCTTCTTCCTCTAAAACTCTTCAATAAGGTATTTTACCTTTTATTATTTCTCTTTTCTATTTTAATTTTTATTAGGCTCTTTAATTTTTTAAATTTTTTTTCTGGACTACTTTTTCTTAACTCTTCAACATTTTTGGTCTTTGTTTTCAGTTCACCTTGAAAGTCTAATATATTTTCTAACCAAAAATTAAAAAAGTCTAATATATTTTTTTCAATTATTTTCTTTTTACTTCATACAATTTTTTCTCTCTACATTTTCTTGTAAATTATAATTTTTTAGAGTAAAAAATTTTATTTTTGTGTTAATATAAAAGATTTAGGTGTTCTTTTTTCTTAGAGTAATTAAGACAAATGTTGATGGGAAAAACCATAAGTTGGTAAATTATTATTGGAAAAATTAAAAATCATTCAAACCACAGGTGGATCAACATATATTTGTTTTATTTACATGTGTACATATAATAGTTTTGTAATACTATTTTATGATGGTGCTTTACAATTTAGAATGTTAATAGTACAATCTCATATTCTCGTCCTTTTTATTCTTGAGCCATTGAAAGTATTGTGAAAATTGCTATAAGAAGTTCTTTTAATTTTTTTGTTATATGAAGTTATGAAATCTTTTGAATGGATTTGAATTGAAATTCAGAAAATAATTACAACTTTTGCAAAATAGCTTTTCATAATTATGTCAAGAATTATCTTTTAAGATCCCTTCCCCCTTTATGTTTTACTAAATAATCTTAAAATTTATTATTATTTTTTGGTGAATTTGATTTTATTATTAGAATATAGAATCTCAACAAGAAAAACTTAAAATTAATATACAATATTAGTTACACTAAGAAAAAAGAACAGCTAAATATTTTATTTTACCCAAAAATAAAGTTTTTTTTTTTAATTCAAGAATATAATTTACAAAAAAATTTATGGAGTAAAAAGAAAATAATTGAAAAAAATATATATTAGACTTTTAAGGTGTATTGAAAACAAAAACTAAAAAAGTTGAAGAGTTAAGGAAAAGTAGTTGTAAAAAAAAATTAAAAAAATTAAAAAAATGAAAAAGCCTAATAAAAATCAAACTAGGAAAGATAAATAATAAAATGTGAAATCCATTGAGGAGTTGTAGAATACGTATAAATGAAAGAAGTTGAAGAGTTTAGGAAAAGTAGTCAAGTAAAAACAAAAAGCCTAATAAAAATTAGGCATAAGAAAGAGAATTAATAAATGTTAAACAAGATAAGTCAAAATAAATAAATAATTAGAAGTGTTTTAGGAAAAGAGAAACTCACGTCAATTAATAGACTGTGGCCTTAAAGAAATTAGTTGTGACAATAAAGACTCACATAAATACTGATATGTATTGTCAATATGCATGTGACATTTAAAATGTAATATTAGAAAGTTTTTCATTAATATATTAAAAATACTTATTAAGATACAATGGACATTGTTATTAAAATTTAAAATATTTTAAAGATAATAATTTATTAATTGTATTGTACCAAATTATTGTTTCATACTGCACCAAGTGAATCCAACGACCCAAATCTATATAAAGTAACCTAATAGATAAATATCAATCTCTTATTTACTAACATAGTAGCCTAATAAATAAATATCTTAAGACTGTTAAAGTAAGAAATATGAATCTTTAGTAAAATAAAATAATATCCAAATCACTTATTTAGTGGGAGGATGCATGTATCTCAAAATTTAATATTTACAGCAAAATCACATTAAAAGATTTATCATTTTTTCATTACTTTATTGATATCACTTAAATTTCTTATAAATCGAACGTCTAACAGCTCATTCAATCATTCTTCTAACTATCATTCGCAATGAAAGAAAGTTTAGAATGTCAATTTCCATCAACAATTAGTACAGAAAATTCAATTTTATATGAAAATGGGTGGAATGAGAAAAATAACAATCTTGCTTGGCCCGTATTAAGGTAAAATACCTACATAATTGTTTCATTTTCAGTATTTTTAAAACTTTAATTTGGTGATAATCTTGTTAATATAACATGCCTTGGCTTATTTGAATCATTTTTTGTAATTTATACATTAAATCAATATGTATCCCCAATATTTGCAATCCTCTTGTTGTGTATTTTTTTCACCTTAATTTGAATGTGTATTTCTTTGTATGACTCAAGCGCTTCTAGCCGGTGTAGCCGATGTCTTCAAACTTGGAAGCAATTGGATTCACATTTGCGTAGGCAGCAGCAGTGGGTCGTCTAGGTGCAGAGTGGAAGTCTGAATCAGACTCGACCAGATCCCGATTCTGAATGTGCAGCAGGAATTTTTCTCATAAACGAGAGATAATCATTGACATATAATCCTAACAACGTTTACATGAAGAACAAAAAATTAATAAATTCTAATCATAACTATTGCAATATAATTTTAAACTTTTTACATTATAACTACAAAACAAGTTCAACTCTTATGTATAACATGAAAATTGTCATATGTTGAAGATTAAACATCTTAATTAACAGAGATCTCAACTACGTGGTGCATCGATGAAAAAATTACTGTTGATATGATATTTTAGACCAAGAAGATGGAAAAATTGAATCAATCCCAAAAAAGAAAGTAAATATTATTATATATTTTTATGGGTCAAAATTTTTAATTACATCTCATTGTTTATTTTTATTCTCTCTTTGTTTTTTGCTTAGTTGAAAGACAAAAGAGATTTTTTTCCTTCTTATAATATCTTAAGCAATGATGAAGGTTTAGTTAAAATTCTTTTGAATTTGTTAATAGTACAACTTCGGATAAAAATAAAATAAAATTTTACAACTTCATTTAAGCAATAATAAAGGGAAAAAAAAATTCTTCATTTGAGCAACCTTATAATGGATATGTTTAGTGAGTCTAAAAGATGAAGATATTGAAATTAGTTAGACACAATTAATAAAAATTTAAAATTAATTAAGCACAATTCAAAATGCATAAACTAAATTTTAAGAGAAACTTTGAAGACAAAAGATACTTTCAACAATTAAGTTTATCCCAATTTGTCAATTTGATCATTCCATGCCCATAAAAGTTCATATCCTTTCTTTTCAGCTTTCCTCAGTTTGTTAAAAAAAAAAGAAAAAAAAAGAAAAGAAAGAGAGAGAGAGAGAGAGAGGAAATATTCTGGATATATGCCTATCTATATCTCATTGAAATTATTGAATTTGCAATATATGTTAATCATCAATCTGGAAACCCATATTTCTTGGGAAAAAAAAAAATATATAAGCATGCAAATTCTTATGACATCAATTAGTTGTTAGTTCAACTTATAAGGATATAAAATTAAAATTATAAAATTTTTAACTAGTTTAGATTAAATTTCAATGATAATTATATAAACACTTCAAAATTTATGTCACATCAATGATTTTTATTTACTTATTTTTACAAGAAATCCAATTTTCCTCGTGAGGAATTTGGTAAACTCCAATTACATGTTACACTAAAAAACCAACTTATTGATATATCTATTTTTTGTGCTTAATAACCATTATTGGTCCTTTGTTTAGCTTAGTTATGAGCCTTCAAGAATCTAACTAGGAGTGGCAAATCACTCAGAGCTAGACGTTTTTTTCCTTCATCAAAATAAACACCAACATCCCTACACTGAACCTTGCATAATTTGCAAACTCTTGGACAGTAAACAAGCTTATAGCCTATTCCAAATTGCTCAATCTTATATCAGTTTGTAAGTGTTTCATGTCCAGGATTGCCTTCAACACCTCCAGTAGTCACAAACCAACGTCCAGTTAATCCATCAAAATAATCAAGCTTCCACACCGCAGGTTGGACACAACTTGTTGCATCAGCCAACTTGATGTTACGATCAGTAGAGATGCGAACAAAAATGTCGATGGCTCGATATGATTAGAGGTTTGAACAACATCTAGTGGACAAGTCTTGTTCCTAGTACTCACCGGTGCGAGAGTGCCACCTGTAATTGGCACAATGTAGTAATTGACACCGGTTCGGAGTTTCTCATGGAATATGTCAAGCACAGGTTCAGGTGCAGTAACAGCTGCTGTAGCAATGGTTTTTTGGTGAAGGTAAATAGGAAGACACGGAGACATAGATATGTAGTTTCCATTGTTGAATTGGGTATTGATTATCTTTGTTTCTCAAGAAATTTTGTTGCTTAGGAAAGTTCCTCGGGTTCTTGAATTAACTTACAACAACAGCAGATCAATCACTAACTGAGAAATTAGGTTAGGTATGTAAATATCTTAATGGTTAGCTCACCTAATGCTTGCCAAGAATTTTTTGGACAATTACTGTATCACCTAAATCAACTGCCCAGAATGACAATATAGCAATCTGCAAACATAAGGGATTCTTTGTCTAGATGCATTTGACCGAACTACTTTAAGAACACGAGTGGCTCAGCATGTAAATCTTATTGAGTTATATTTAACAGGGCATCCATGATATTATTACAGTAAGAGTTTGATGTTACAAGCTAAAATTCTCAGTGACTCAGAAGCATGGTTCACACCTCCATTTATACTTCTCTAATATATATCATACCCCTATTTTCTACTTAAAACATATTGGACAGTTTCAATTTTTCAGAAAAACCAAAATTCAATCCGAGTGCTAGGACACGTAGATCTTTGGTGTTGAAGATGGAGTACCATGGAGCTCCCTCACCTCCCTCTTCAGAAATGATGGCAAGGCAAAGGCAGCCGAGTGCAACTGCACAAAACACAGTCATCACATTTTACGTGTACACGCATGTAAGTAAGAGGAACGGAACTGAATTTGCCACCTCCCTGATAATAACCTAACAGGGAGGGGGCAAAAAGAATAGAAACCCAGAAAGAGTCTTTACATGTGACAGTAGACCTATGCTTAAAAAGTTTGATCTGTTTGAGCATGTAGGCGAAATAGATCAACACAAGTATCAAGGTCATACTTGAATCAGTACACACAATAAGAATCCAAACACAATTGTGACTGAAGATGGAACTACCCCAACTGCTGAGTAGAAAAAAAAAAACATGGGAAATTTGAGATAGACCTTATCCTCATCTCTCCAAGCCTCACTCAACATCTACTTGTAAGTGCAGAAATATTAGAGAGAAACTGAAACAGGGACAAGAACCAACAAGAATGCCAGGAATAAGGAAGATCCACCAGGACCACCACACACTCATATCAAGGATTAACTCTTGCTTAATACAAATATAAAAGCAGAATGAATTCACAAGGGAGTATAATATCCCTTCATGATATAAACTCAACAAAAGGCCAAATCCTCCCTTATCTTAAGTTTGAACATCATACAAAATTAGGCTCAGATATATTAATCTGGTAAAGACCATAAACAAGTGTAAGCAAGTAAATAAGTAGCACCTAGAATGACAAATGAAACCAAAATCTTTACCTCAGAGTTATAGAACCTAAGTTCTCTTTTGTGCTCGAGAGCTCCTTCTACCTTCTCAATAGGATTGATCGGACTTACAAAATCAACAGGTGGGCCCTCTGTTGAGCATATAAGAAAACCTATCACACCACTGCATGCCAAGGATGGAAAAGGACTATGAGTCATAAACCCCAGTAGTATCAAACCAACAATTCTAAACCCAAATAATTTGGATGATAACTAATAAGAGGCTACACTGCCTTTCATTGAATACTTCATTTTGCAGAAAAGAAAAGGTACTTAGTTTTTCTCTTGGGAAGATTGTTGATTACTTTGGCAGGAAGTGTTTCTCTTATAGAAAAATAAATATATTGATAGAAGAAAATAAAAATTGCAAGACATAAGATCTTCAATGGCGTCAGACATTTTCTCCTGGCAATCAACAAAATTGCAAGACATAAGATCCTTTTTAGTTTTTCTCAAGTGTCTCTTTTACCACTCAAAGAAAGTGTTTATAACTAGCAAAATGCCTGCTCATAGGACAGGTTTGTACTTTGTTGTCCCAAAGTATAATGAGTTCAACATTTGTGTTAAGGGTAGGAAATCTACCATTACCACTTTGAACACTGAAATAGCAAATGATGATTGCCAGCCAAACGAAAGTTAGGATTAGCCTTCATGTAATTCTTAAGTTTCCTTTGTTTGATGTGTAAAATGAGGTAACTTTCTAATTAAACCTCAATAATACTCATGATAAAAACTAAAAAGGATCCTTTAAACAGAGAACTTTAGTCTATAACCAAGTTGGAGAACATTAATACCTTGGATATGTTGGAACACTTGCCCATGCATAATGTACAGAACCCCTGAAAGTTTCTCGGCATATAGAGATCATATCTTGAATAAGATGAGTATGTAGCCACATGCTTTCAGCCATATTACAAAGGACACCACCAGGTCTTAATGCTTTAGCTATTGTCTCAAAAAAGGGCTTCTCTACAAGCTCCTGGGCAGGACCTGAAGCAAACAAATGTATCCCATGAGTGGCTCATATGATACATACAAGGGCATAATTTTTATCTTTGATTTCTTAAAATCTTTGGTTTTTACCCTTAAGTATTTCCATACAATTACTTTCCTTTTATCATCTAGTATAAAAAAAATTGAGAAACCTAGAGCAACTACCTACTTATGCAGGAAGCTAGTAAAATCTAAAGGTGGTGGACAATAAGACAAAATTACAGTTACTGATGAAAATTTCCTGGTATGGCTCAAGGGGCAACAATTCATTGAAAATCATGGTGTATCAGACTCCATGACTAGAGTTTGGGTGAACATCTGTCAAGCAACTTGTCAAATAGAAAAACACTAGTCTTCTTCAGATATGCACCATTACTTTTCTGTTTATTATGATTATTTATTTCTAGTAGTAGGCAGACCCTATTTAATACATTAAATGAAAGCAAACTACGACATACCCACAGGATCTGACGAATCAACAATGATCGCATCATACTTCCCTTCAGGCGCATGTCGAAGAAATTCAACAGCTGCAAGGTCCGGGAATTAAATGACAAATGATATATATAGCCCTAAACCCACAAACTTAATAGAGTTCAGAAACGGGAAGGTATAAGCAAATGATATAGATTGATACCATCACCAACATGAAGGTGTACACGAGGGTCCTCAAACCCAACAGCCAGCTCTGGGAAAAACTTCTTGGAAACCTATAATACAATAACCATGGAAATTAGGTGTTTGATCAATAAAAAGTTTCATGGTAATCACTTGAATGAAGCACGACTTCACCACTTACATCAATAACCATCTTATCTATCTCACAAATATCAATGTGCTCCACAGAGCTATGGCGAGATACTTCCCTGAGAACCCCACCATCTCCACCACCAACAACCAAAACCTTAATAAGTAGAACAACACTTTAGAAAAAAATTAAGAGGAAAGCATCACAAAAAGTCAGGAAGATGAAAAAAAGTTGGCAAGTGAATTATCTCCAATATACGCCATTCAGTTTTCCTCATTATAGTCATTGAGCGTAAAGGCAACAAATAATTGTAGCTAATACTTCTATTTAAATTGATAGAAAAATAATCCTTATAGAAGTAGAGCTGTGTAAAAAGTAATTGTAAAACTACAAGAGTATAGAGAATACTAAGCTAACTTATATATCATTTCCTCTCCAGGACTGTACAACTGAATTGAAACCAAAAGCAGTGGAAACACCTCTGAAACCCTCTTACCTGCATGACACCTTATGGTAGAGAATTCCAAGGTAAATAAACCCTGTGACACATGATATCTATATCTCAATTTGTCCAAATTGATAAAAAAAAGAAAAGAAAAGAAAAAAGTGTTATAATAGGTCTTTTTTTGGTAAAAATATAGTAGTTATCACTTAGTAGCAAAGATAAATTTAGAAATCTAGTATAATAGTAGCATGATTAGCATATACAAAATATTATAGTAGCTTTACTGAGTGAAAATATCGGTAACTGGAAATGCTTAATGGTGGTGGTCACAACCTAAACTCATTTGTCCAAGACCACCTTATGAAAAATGGTTTACCTGTGGTCCTCATTGTTTGATGAAAACAAAGAAGAACCATATTTAAATTAATATGTGCTACAATACAAGGCAAAGTTGGAAGCTAAAGTTTACTTCACAGCTACTCCTTCCTTACTAGACACAAAATAAAGGAGGAAACCAACTAAAGAGGGGAAATTTCAACATACAGATTACAGAATGATACGTAATTATCACAGTAATTTAAACATATAATTATCCTCAGGAACTCCAAGTTGTGAATCGGGGTACCATTTCCTGGCACTACATCAACCAGACTCATATGTGCCCAGGCTAGTGCTTTACGTACATCAACCAAGCCTTTATGTGCTCCATATTTTTATGTATGGCCTTGATTGTGTACATAAAAATGCATTAGTTCAAGTATGTAAAAACATGGTTGATGTATAAAAAAATGGTATAGATACTGGTATCCCCAATGATGGAGGTATATAGGATCCATAAAATAACTCAAGTTAGACAGAATGAATACAACAAACAGATGAGCTGCAGACAGGACACGAGTCAAGCTACAATACTAAAATTCAAGACTTCAACCCCTGCAAGCCAAATCCAGCATACCTTACTTTAGCAAGTAACCAACAATTCACAATCATTAATGAAATATCGAGGCAAAAGTTAGAATCACTCAACTTTCCAGCATTTCTATTGTCATCATAAGATGCAAAAAGTGATATAAACCATAATTGCACTATGACATGCTACAACTTGTTTGTAAGTGCCCAATTTAGAAATATAAATATAGAATCAGAATGGCATCACCAAATAAAATAAGGATTATCCGGGAAATAAAAATGTTGCAATAAAACTGAGCTATTTGATAAACAAAAATTATAACAAGGGTTAATGAAATTACATTTCTGGGACATGGAATTGAACAAAGAGGAAGATGTGTTATCATCTCCTGGTAAGCACATTCATCCTTTTCAGTCAACTGAACGATGCCATCAAGAACAAGAACTTTCCCATAAGCTGGTGACTGCAGACCAAGAAGATTGATAACCAACAAGGAAATCAAAGAAAGAGGCCCAAGAAAACAAAAATTAAAGCAAGAAGCAAAACCTCAAAAACAAGGACTTCTTGGTATTCTGACTTTTCCCTGTACAAGATTTGTTCAACTTTGAGCGAATGAGCTTCCCCTAAGCAGAAACATCATTAGTTATGGCTATTGTACGAAAAAATGGAATATACTCTCAAAGTAGGAGTTAGGATAATAAGCATATAAGAGTTTTGGGATAATCAATTTCCACTGTTCAGAAAGACCAATGTTTTTCTTTTTTAATCTTTCTAGGATAACATAAAGTACATGTTTGGGGGCTTCTTCAGATGCTTAATACAACAGCAACAAGAAGAACAAATATTTGGTGCCATCAATTTTAATCAAAACTAAGTAAAATCCACCCATGGAATCTTTTTCAACATTCATCTCTCCCTCCACAACCATTTTATGTCTTTAAATTTCTTTACAACAGTAAGAGAAGTCAGACACCAATTAGTTCGAATGAGGCTTCTTGTTGCTCCTGTCATTCATAAGAAAAGTCAGAAAAATGACCTACAGTGATATCAATGAGAACTTTTCTTTTCTATATTACAACACTAGCAAGAGAAAAAACTATCACACATCAGTGATGAAGCAATATCAGATATGTGGAATGGATTGAAGTAAAGCCTACCAGGCCACATTGGGTTGTTGAAATAAACTTGTTGTCTATATTTCCCTGTAACAGAAAAGACAAGGAAGAAATAATAAAAGTCAGTGAGATCAACTATCAGGTTTATACATATTAAACCTTATACAAACATAAAATAGCAGATAATGACCAGAGCAAGATTGAGATTCTGAGAACCACCCAGAAACAACAGTAGAATGGCATTTCGCCTCATGCTCAGGGGCAGAAGCCCTAGCCTTCAAGCAACAAGATGGAATCTCCTTATCTGAGCCATTCCCGTTACTCCCCTTCCCACCCATAGTCTTCTGGCATTCCAAACCTCTTCCTGCGCCACCCTCCATATATTATCTTTTTCTTCTTCTCTGGCTCCAGCCTCTAAACAAAAAAAATAAAATTATAGGAACTAATTTTAGAATGAAATCAGAATTGGATATCAAAAAGGCATTGATATTACTGACGTTCAGAATAAAATTTATTGACACCTAAAAAAGCACAAAACAATTGAATTAGTTTTAAAACATTCAAAAAAGAAATTAATTTGACATTAAAAAAAATTAATTCAATATATGGCTGGTGATCAAAAATTAAAAAATAATAATTTTTTTAATAATTGACATTAAACAATCTAATTTGAAACTTAAATAAGCAGAACGGGAATTAAAAGAATGTCAAGCTAAATTTCCAATAAAAAACAAAGCAGTCCTAATTGAAGCCTTATTCATACCAGTGCTGTCAAGATAAAGTATCAAAGGATAGCTGAAATAACTAATAAATTATTTGATTCTCAGCCTATAGAAATCATAATACTTAACAACAAAACCGCAGCTCTTTTCATGTCCTCGCAGTTAAGATATTGTAATATTAGACTGATCAAACCCAGTAATGTGAAGTTTAAAAACTATAATTATGATCACGTGACGACCAAGATAATAAACTATTCCCATTTACAGTTTAGAAATTATGAAAATCGAAGTATTTATAAGAAAGAGCCAAAACAAGGAAAAGAAAAAAAGAAAAAAAAAAATCATACAACATTTATGCCATCTAAAGTAAATCAGAAATCTGTTTGGCTGTCAGGTAAATGTGGGAAAGGAAAGAGAAAGGGCATTAGATAATTTTGTTTCTTATAGTGAGTTCAGCTTCCGTCACCACATAAATTACAAAGAATCCAAGAACAATTAGAAATTTTTTGTTTTTTTGTGCAATTCTCTGAAGGACCATAAGGAATCTCTAGGGTTTAGCAAAAATGGCACAAAAAATCAAAGCCCCCAGAAATCACAAAAGCCTCTGATTAGACAAATTGAAGGGTGGTCGGAAAATAGACGAAAATAAATTACATTTGCGTCAGAAACTGCAAAAAGTTACAGAATTTGCATAAGATAAATAGAACGTAAAGAGAAAAAGGAGGAAGACAGTAACGTTCCCTTAAAGCGAAACCCAG
The DNA here is from genome assembly GCA_029379385.1 of Quillaja saponaria. Lineage (NCBI taxonomy): Eukaryota > Viridiplantae > Streptophyta > Magnoliopsida > Fabales > Quillajaceae > Quillaja > Quillaja saponaria. The sequence continues at coordinate 9,005,361 of CM055612.1, forward strand.
AGAGAGAAAGAGTGAGACAACTTACCTGTTGCTAATGGCTTTGAGAATTTATTTCTCTGTTTTTCGTTAGAAGGTATAAGGGAGCAGGAAAGAGGAACAAAGAGGCTCTTTTTCACTATCTTCAGCTTCTCTATCTCACTGACTGTCTCACCTTTGTAAGCTCTAGCTTTCTTGGATTGTGAGGGAGTATATAATCCAGTCCTTATATAGGTAAAAATCAAATTAAACACGTTTCAGAAAACTGATGTTTTTTCATAAAAATAATAATTTTTGTAAATAAATATATGATGCACCACATCCATAATTTTAATTAAATAAATTAATATATATATATATATATATATATATATATATTTACAAATTTTCTGACGAATTTTCTTTTAAGGTAATAAATATAAAATTATTTATTATTTATTATAATAAACAACTATAATTTTAATATTGTGTAATAAATAATTTATTATTTTAAAAATCTTTATATCAATAATAAGTCAAATAACTCATTTTATTATTTTCAAAATTTTTGCACTTTATAATTATTTATTTAATTAAAAAATATTTTTAATTTCAAAATTAGAATAATATGATTTTGAATGGGAGAAAATGTCAAAGTTAGTGGATTCTTTCACCAATCAAATCCACTTTTTCATTTAATGCACACAAAAAAAAAAATTAAAAAAAAATACAAAACGTGTGTGTTTTGTTGGAAGTATCAGTAAAAAATAATACATGTACTCTATTAATGTTTTGATGGATTTAAATATTGTTAAAAATTTACAATTGTAAAAGAAATAGCTTGTTTTTAACTAAACCAGAAAAAAAAATATTAATTGAAATATATATAAACTTGCTCAAATATTACATAATTAAAAAAAAAATGTTACCATTCATGATATTAGATAAAAAAATAAAAATAAAATTTATTCGATATATTTTTATTGTTGTCAATATGTTTAGTATTTTAAATATTTTTATTGGTATTGTATTGAGCTTCAAGTTTAAATTTTCAAAGCTAATTTTATTATTAGATTAAATTTTACAAACTACAGTTGAACTTATTTATGTCAAATTCATGGAGAGATATCTTAGATTGAAGTTCTTTGACATCATCTTTAATTTTATCATTGATAGCAATTTTTAGGTAAAATCATATCTATTTGTCCTTTCAAGTATTATATGTTTGTCAATTTCATTCCAAAAATATTTTTTTCAATAAATTTTATCTCATAATTTTCAAACCATTAGCAATGTCTTTTCTAAATCTAACACTATTAATATTTTGGATAGAAATAAATAATGTGACTTAAAATATAATATTTTAGCCACATGAATGCTAAAGTGTCAAAAAATTATTTTTCTCAATGCTCTCACATAAAATAATTTTAGGATGAAATTGATGAAGAAATAATAATCTTAGCATGAATTGAAAAAAAAAAATGATAATTTTAGAATTAAATTGTTCAAAAAACGATATTTTAAAAACAAATATTTATATTTTTTGTCAATTTCACATACATATAACAACTAATAAAAAAAATTTAAGTTACATCAGCTTCTATCAAAAATATTAACAATGTTAAGTAAGGGAAGAAATTGATAAAATAATAATAATAATAAATAAATATATATATATATATTTAGGATGAAATAAAAAATAATATTTTAAAGATAATGAATGTCATTTTTTTTTTCTTTTTTTTTTTTTCCATGAAACTGTTTTTTTGTTGAAAACATTAGCACTCATTTGATTTCATATTGTATTTCATTAATTATCTCTATGAGACTATGACAAAAGTCAATAAGTTGTGTTATCATTTCTAACAAGAAAGGAATTTGTATTAAGAAAAAAGGGAGAACTAACGAAAGAAAGAAAAATTGAAAGAGAAAAAGAGAGGAGAAAAATGTTTTTCGGTACATCAAATTGGTGCGTGTAATTGCTAAATCTTTTTTAGTTAGTTTTAATTTATTTTTTTTATTTTTGGTACATGTAAGAGATTCATTCAGTTTATGAACAACATAGTGAGTTAAATCTTTAGTTTCTCATAAATTTCATTTTGAGTGAAAATTAGATCATAATTTTTATTAATTGAACCAATGACATAATTTAATTATTTAAAAATCATTTTCCTACTTTTTAAATTTTGCAATAGTTTTAACTAGAGAAAAAACAAACAAATAAAACCATTTTACTATTTTGTATATTTAATCATCATTTTCTCTTGAATAAATTATCAAATATCAATTGATTGGTTGAATTACAGCTTAGTGACAAGAAAGCTGATTTGATTATTGTATATATTTACCATTAGGGATGTGTAATAGGACATGTGGGTTGAATTTGGAATAAATTTCACCCGACTAAATCGGGTTGACAAAAATGCCACCTAAGTTGAATGATAAACGCTGGTGGATTGGTTGGATCAAACTTCTCATTGTTGTAGAACGATCCAATATCTAATTTTAATAAATAATAAAATTTTAGAAAAAAAAAAACCCGAAGTTATAAAATTATTGAACTATACATAAATATAAATTTGAGTCTTTTAACATTACAAATTTAATACTAACGAGGCCTTAGTTTAATTGGCTAAGGCGGAGGTACTAGTTCAAATTCCGTAAGTGGTAATATTTGTCAATAATTATACACATGTTACATGTATTGTAATTTTTTACATTTCACCGTATATGTTTTAAATTCTGAAAAATAAATAAAAAAATAAAATAAAAATATATATATATACGTTCTCAATTATAAAAAAAGAATAATAAAGATAAGATTTATAGTGTGAGCATATGCCCTTGTTCTTAATATTGTATTGTATATATATATATATATATTTTACACTCACCTTATTTTGATTTTTAAGAAGAATCTAAAAATATAAACAATTTGGAAAGTGGTGGATGAAATAGAACTGGATGATTTTATTGATGATAATGAAATAACGAAGATGAAATGGAAGTTGATGACGATGAAGAATAGTTTTTATATTATCCAGTATATCTCCAAGTATATAAATTGTTTAAAGATATGTAAATGTTAATTAATAATGTTTACAACTTACTATTATGTTTTACATAAATGATTGACATATGTACATTTTTATTTCAAATATCATATATATATATATATATATATATATCATGCCTATTAAAGGACGACCATGTGTCTTGGGGTCGGAGAACCCCCATTCGAGGAGTTTGGGGTGCTTTTATTGGCCCTTCCAGAAATGCTTCATCCTTGGTTTCGTCATCTTATCCTAGGAGGATGTCAGACTCTCATTTTGTGGGCCTTTAACGACTCTTTAAGTTTTGATATTGGCCTCTCCTTCAACTTTGATATCGACCTCTCATCTAGGTTCGATCTTGGTTTCTACGTTGCTACCAGACATCACTATTTGTTCCAGAACGTTCAATTGAAAAGTTGTGTTGAAATATTTACTTTGTTTTGTAGCTTCATCTGAACTACCATTCTCCTCTACACTAAGACATGAGGAGGAGGATGCTGAAGCGATGTCAAAGGGACATGTCCAATGATAAGGCCTAATAAGCTAGTCCATGTTTTTGATAACGAGATGGATCGACCTGTTGTTCATAACTTCATATAACAGGGAACGTGTGAGTAACTATATTTTTGCTTTTTATTTATAATTAGCATATTATATTTTGTATGATGGTTAACATAATAACTATTTGTAAAATATCGTAGTGCCTTTTATGGACATGATAAAATGTCCAACTCCATTTTCAGAATTGTTAGGAACCATTTTCTTGGTACTTTTGGGTCTTAGAGGAAGGTAAAATCGTAAAATAGCCGTTAGTTTGACAAGCTAAGAGTACCGTCACGTCTATAGGTCAAATAAAATTTGTAAGAAAGAATGGTTTGCAACTTGGATTAAACATTAGAAATTTATGCACAAATGTGTGTTTCTGTTTGAAAACTCAGTAACAAGCAGGGGTAAAATTGTAAAATATTCTTTCATTTGAGCATCTGGAAGTATTGGCACGTCAGTGGAAACAAATAAGACTTGTAAAAAGAAACAGTTTGCAACTTGTATCAAACGTTAAGAATTTTATGTATAAGTGTATGTATTTAGTTAAAAACTTCATAAAATAAACTTCCATTTGACGAGTCGGGAGAACCACATGTTTGTAGGGATGAATAAGACTTGTAAGAAAAAATAATTTACAACTTCATCAAACATTAGTAATTTATGCACAAGTGTGTGTTTCTAGTTAATTTTTTTTGAAAATTAGGCATCGGTAGTTAAAATCATAAAATACGTTTTCGTTTGATAAACTAGGAGTATTGGCATGTCTATGTCAATGAATATGACTAGTAGAAAGAAACGGTTTGCAACTTAGATTAAATGTTATTAATTTATGCATGTGTGTACGTTTCTAGTTAAAAACTTTAAATTTGGGTCATGGGAGGTAAAATTGTGAAATACATTTCCTTTTGATGAGTTGAGAGTATCGACACATCTATGGAGATAAATAAATCTTGTAGAAAGAAACGGTTTGGAATTTGGATCAAATATTAGGAATTTATGCACAAGTTTGCGTTTCGAGTAAAAATTTTGAAAATTGGACTGAATGGGGTCAGATCATAAAATTTAGGTCCATTTGAAGAGTTCGGGGTAACGGAACATTTGTGGGGATGACTAAAACATGTAGGAAGAAATGACCTGAAACTAAGATTAAATGTTAGAATTTTATGCACAAGTGTGGTATCTAGTTGAAAATTTTGAGAATTTGGTCTTAGTGGACAAAATCATAAAATATACGTCCATTTGATCATGCATGAATACTGGAACATTTATGAAGATGAATAACACTTTTAGATAAAAATGATTTGCACTTTGAATCAAATGTTAGGATTTTCTGCATAAATGTTCATTTCTAATTAAATTTTTTTTTTTTTTTTAACTAAACCTTGTAACTTGACGATGTGTCATATTTCAAGATATTGTTTCTTCTTTTGGCGATTCACACTCACACCCGGATAAGACAAATGATGAGCAGAAAGATGATAATTAGGATACATGAGACCTGTAGTGTTATTCTTATTTTTTGTGTATTTAACAATTTAGATTTTTATATTTTGTTTTGATATTTAAATTGTACTTCTAAAATGATGTTTTATTTAATAAAATGTTGTGTTTGACTGTTTGCAACATTTATTTTCTCATTTAACATATTAAAAAAAATTTAAAGGCAAAACATGAAAATCTGCATATCTATCGAACAAAAAAAAAATCTACTCATGAAAATAATATATTTTTTAAAAAGTTTTTTTCAAGACAAGATGAAAATCCTTTAAATATTTTACTATTTAATTAATGATTATGTCATAAAATTTATGTTTTTTTTTTTAATTCTACTTAATTAACATAAACTATTTTGGTCAAAGTTGAAAAATCTTAAAAGTGTGACCTTTTTTGTTCATAAAGTTATGACAATATTGGATCTTAGTGATAGTTATGAATTGTATTTTTCTTTTTGAAATTTAATTTTTCTTTAAATAGTTCTATTTTACTTATATATTTTGAAATATTTCTATCTCATTTTTCTAGAAAAAAAATTAAAATTAAAAAAAAAAATTAAGGCTAAGATAATATATTGCTATTAAGAAAAAAAAAATTGTGCGAAAATTAAACTTATTTTATTCAAAATTAAAGCTAATGAGTAGCTTTTATATAAATGAGTTGAGCTTTTTTATTTTTTATTTCTTTTTATTTTTTTTATTACGTGCTTGAATTTATATTTTAAATTCATATAGATTAATATTTTTTTTCATAATAATTAAAGAAAATTTTTGATTTATTTTATTTAATATTGAAACTTATTTCTATTTATAGATGAGTCAATTTAAAAAAAAAAAATTCTGCAAAAAAAAATATTTAAAATTGACTATGTTAAAATTCTTAAAAATTGAGATTAGCATGATAAGAAAAAAGTTGAAAAAGTAGAGGAAAATAAATAAAAAAATATTTAGAATTCATTTAAAAATAAAAAATAAAAAAATTATTTCTTAATAACTTTTAACATAAAAGTAAGATTTATTTTTCTAATAATTTTTTTAAAATTAGCTTATAACAATGTTAAATTTTAATTTATTTCAGAAAGTGAGGTGTGTGAATTTTTTAACTAAACCTTGTAACTTGACGATGTGTCATATTTCAAGATATTGTTTCTTCTTCTGGCGATTCACACTCACACCCGAATAAGAAAAATGATGAGCAGAAAGATGATAATGAGGATACAGGAGACCCGTAATGTTATTCTTATTTTTGTGTATTTAACAATTTAACAATTTAGATATTTAAAATTTTATATTTTGTTTTGATATTTAAATTGTACTTCTAAAATGATGTTTTATTAATAAAATGTTGTGTTTGACTGTTTGCAACAATTATTTTCTCATTTAACATATTAAAAAAAATTAAAGGCAAAACATGAAAATCTGCATGTCTATCGAACAAAAAAAAAATCTACTCATGAAAATAATATATTTTTTAAAAAGTTTTTTTGAAGACAAGATGAAAATCTTTTAAATATTTTACTATTTAATTAATGATTATGTCATAAAATTTATGTTTTTTTTTAAATTCTACTTAATTAACATAAATTATTTTGGTCAAAGTTGAAAAATCTTAAAAGTGTGACCTTTTTTGTTCATAAAGTTATGGCAATATTGGATCTTAGTGATAGTTATGAATTGTATTTTTCTTTTTGAAATTTACTTTTTCTTTAAATAGTTCTATTTTACTTATATATTTTGAAATAATTCTATCTCATTTTTCTAGAAAAATAAATTAAAATTAAAAAAAAATTATGGCTAAGATAATATATTGCTATTAAGAAAAAAAAAAATAGTGGGAAAATTCAAACTTATTTTATTCAAAATTAAAGCTAATGAGTAGCTTTTATATAAATGAGTTGAGCTTTTTTATTTATTTTTTATTTTTTATTTTTATTAAGTGCTTGAATTTATATTTTAAATTCATATAGATTAATATTTTTTTTCATAATAATTAAAGAAAATTTTTGCTTTATTTTATTTAATATTGAAACTTATTTCTATTTATAGATGAGTCAATTTAAAAAAAAAATTTCTGAAAAAAAAATATTTAAAATTGACTATGTTAAAATTCTTAAAAATTGAGATTAGCATGATAAGAAAAAAGTTGAAAAAGTAGAGAAAAATAAATAAAAAAATAAAAAAATTATTTCTTAATAACTTTTAACATAAAAGTAAGATTTTTTTTTCTAATAATTTTTTTAAAATTAGCTTATAACAATGTTAAATTTTAATTTATTTCAGAAAGAGAGGTGTGTGAATTTTTAAAATTTTTAATTTTAGTGTTCTTAGAGTAATGTAATTTATTAAAAAAATAAAAAATTTGCTTTCCAGTCTTTATAATTTAGAAACAACAAGTAAAAAAAAGTAGTAATACCGAGTGATCAGAATTCACCATTCCTTAATATCCATACCATGATTTCCAATTGTCAGTTTCTCATCCTCTAGCTATAGATCCCTCCAATCACATAACACCATATGTCATACTTTAATTACTAAAAGCTACTGTCGCCAAAACTGTCCCAATCGTCTCAACCCCATCCATCTGCATCCCCCATCATCAAAGTCATTATGATTTATCTTTTTCTTTGTTGCAGTCATTATCAATTACAGGAATCTCCAAGCTAATATTGTTAATAATTCAGTGGAAAAAAGATGGAAGATTATTTCTAAATAAGTTCCACTCATGTGGGTCCCATTTATTTATGCGGGACCCACAGTCATGTGAGGAGTTTTCATAGTATTTTTTGGTATGTTTCATCATTCACATACTTCCACCAAGATGAGTAGAGCTGGTATCAATTTTACGGGACAGGTGCCGGAGGTATTCTTAAAGATAATATGAGAATTGGTTATTTAGGTATTCAAAGAGAGTAAGAGGTAGTTTTCTCTTTTTTTTTTTGGTAATAAATCGGTCCAACACACATTATATACGATACTAGAAATTATTATTAATTAAATTATCTGTCATATTCATATTACTAAATATAGACTAATTAAATTTGAATTAGAATTTTCAAAAATTGAATTATTACATATATGAAGATTATGTAAATATCACATATTTTAATTTTTTGAAACACGAGTAATTTCAATGTTATCTCTAATTATTTTTATTATTAATTTTTGAGGTGGATATGTTACATTTACGTAGATTGCGAAAGTTATGTTTAAGGTCCTATCGCATTTAAAAGAAACAAGCATGATAGCAATATAAATAAAGGAAGCTCAATACTATTTGTTTAATTAGGGTGGTAAGGCAGCACACATAATATATAGGTTGGAAAAACTTTATTAGATGCTTAAACTTTCATGACCATGAAACCAATCAACCTACACTAGTTACCAATTAAAGAAATAAACAAAGGTAGAAACCATGCCAATCAAGATATATAGTGGTTGGTACACATCATTGATGTTATGTCACTTCTAAAATACAATATTATCAAGAAGCTAATTAAACATTCATAATTACAATTATGTAAAGAAACTGAGAATATGAAGCAATTATCTTTGGTTATCAACAAGTCAAAAAGATAAGAAAAGTAAACAAAAGTAATTTAGCATAAAGAGATGGAACATATGTATGGATGGTTGGGGTGAATGGTATAGATCCCTTCAATCACATAACACCATATGTCATACTTTAATTACTAAAAGCTACTGTCGCCATCACTGTCCCAATCGTCTCAACCTCATCCATCTGCATCCCCCATCATCAAAGTCATTATGATTTATCTTTTTCTTTGTTGCAGTCATTATCAATTACAGGAATCTCCAAGCTAATATTGTTAATAATTCAGAGTACAAAAGATGGAGGATTATTTCTAAATAAGTTCCACTCATGTGGGTCCCATTTATTTATGCGGGACCCACAGTCATGTGAGGAGTTTTCATACTAATTTTTTGGTATGTTTCATCATTCACATACTTACACCAAGATGAGTAGAGCTGGTATCAATTTTACGGGACAGGTGCCGGAGGTATTCTTAAAGATAATATGAGAATTGGTTATTTAGGTATTCAAATAGACTGAGAGGTACTTTTTTTTTTTTTTTTTCTAATTTTATAAATCGGTCTAACACACATGATATATGACACTAGAAATTATTATTAATTAATTATCTATCATATTTATATTATTAAATATAGATTAATTAAATTTGATTTAAAATTTTTAAAAATTGAATTATTACATATATGAAGATTATGTGAATATCACATATTTTAATTTTATGAAACACGAGTAATTTCAATGTTATCTCTAATTATTTTTATTATTAATTTTTGAGGTGAATATGTTACATTTGTTTAGATTGCAAAAATTATGTTTAAGGTCCTATCGTATCTGAAAGAAACAAGCATGATAGCAATACAAATAAAGGAAGCTCAATACTATTTGTTTAATTAGGGTGGTAAGGCAGCACACATAATATATAGGTTGGAAAAACTTTATTAGATGCTTAAACTTTCATGACCATGAAACCAATCAACCTGCACTAATTACCAATTAAAGAAATAAACAAAGGTAGAAACCATGCCAATCAAGATATATAGTGGTTGGTACACATCATTGATGTTATGTCACTTCTAAAATACAATATTATCAAGAAGCTAATTAAACATTCATAATTACAATTATGCAAAGAAACTGAGAATATGAAGCAATTATCTTTGGTTATCAACAAGTCAAAAAGATAAGAAAAGTAAACAAAAGTAATTTATCATAAAGAGATGGAACATATGTATGGATGGTTGGGGTGAATGGTATATATGACAGCTGATTAAAGATGAGAATAATTCTACTACTTTTTAGTGTGGAAATTTTAGTTTTATTTTTTTATTATGACAGATTTAAAAAAAATGTAAATATTTTGAGAATAAAATCTTTTATTTTATTTTATTATTAAAAGATACAAAAATTATTTCTTTTGAGTTGAAAATAAATTATAAAAGAAATAAAGGACACGTGTAAGACCTGGAATTTTAACTTCTGATTATAAATTTTCAGATACCATATTGAAAAAGAAAAAAAAAAAAAAAAATCTACTCAGAGAAGGTGCATCATCAGGTCTTATTCTACGTGAGCCACAATTGATTTATTATATATATTTTCTTTTTCTTTAATGTCTTACAGTTGTATTGTTTGGAATCCATAAAAAAAGCAATAATTTATATTATATATAATTTTTCTTAAATAATATGCTTTTGTTTTCATAATAAAAATATATTCCATTAATGCCACTTCTAGGGACTGATCAATTTATTCTTTATTAATATGGAATCAACTTTTTTTCTTTGATCGTGAAAAACGTGAAGTGATTTTACCATAAAAAAAGAAAAACGTGAATTGAGTAGGTGCATGAAACAGAAAAGAGAAAAGATTATGTTGTCGATGCCCATGTTATGGTGATCACAAACTGAGGGAGGAGATTACAGATACGAAGCATAAGTTTAGAGGCTCAGAAAAAGAAGCATCGCCAAGTAAATCATACATAAGTTGATGTGCTAAGATATATGGAATACTCTTTCTATTCATACTATTATAGAAACTTTTTTCTATATGAATATTTATATTATTTCAAAATTTATAAGACTCTTATGGTCTCCTATAGAATAATATTATTTAATTAATTTTAAATTAAATTAAATTAACTAAAAGATAATGAAAAAAGTAGCAATAACTCTTATTTTTCTTGACATTCTAAATAATTCATATAATTTTTTTTTCTTCAACAACTCCTATTTTTATTTAATTTTCATTTCCAACAATTCTTATTATATGTATATATATTCAAATTAGATCTAAATTTTAGATTTATACTTTCTATACCACTTATCCTTGTTTTTATTTTTTATTTTAAGTTTAAAATAATATAGGTTCCTAGATCTAACTCAGTCATATCTAAGCAATGAGGGAATACGACTAATAACAAATGAAATATTTATACTAATCTAAATAGTTAAGTAACACTTTTATTTCTGTATGGGACTAAGAAAACAATATAAAATAAACATAAAACTACTATTGAAATAATTACATCAAAATACAAAATACCAAACATTTTGCCCACCATTTTTGCCTTGCATTATTTTTGAGACATTTTAAATTTGTTAGTAAAGTGTTGTAATTACTAAACTATTAATGAAAAGTTAACTAGCAAAAACTATTAGCTATTTGTTATTGATTTATTATTTTGATAAGAAATGATGAAAATTTATTCGTTAGTCAATATTTACAATAGGGTATCATAGTAATTGACGGAAACTCCTCAATAATTAACCCAACATGAAATTCTAACACAATTCAACTCACCAATATTAGAAAACCATTTTAGAAGAAAGCCAACAATAATCCTTTAATACTCTCTATGAGGCTTCTTTATCCTCTCCAAGAGGCTTTCTTGTTTTTCTTCCTTACCATCAGTGAACCATTGAATACCTTAGATTATTAGCTCAAAATTCAACTACATACCACACACCTTTCGCACTACATACCTAACCATCGATGGATCCATTAACAAACCACACAAACACATGAAAAGGAGAAAGTGAAGATGACTTGGTTATCACCTTTGATGAATTAGACATTGCAACAAGAGTACAAGAATTTGCTAAAATACTTGTCGGGATCGGGAAGATTGCCTCCACTAGATTCAATGCAACAGGTACAATGCACAGTGTGCTCGCATGTATATAGAACAACCCTAAGGGACTTCGCGTTATGGAAATTGGTGAATAGTGTTATCAATTCTTCTTTGATGATGAAGTTGATTGCTGGAGGATTTTGAAAGGCAGCCAGTGGATCTACAAAAACCAATTACTCCTTTTATAAAAATGGGAGTTGGATGTCGAAAAGGTAAAAGCTAGGTTTACCCATACTCCCTTGTGGATACAATTATGGGGTCTCCCCCTAACTATTCCAAGTAAAAATGGAATAGAAACTTGGAAGCTTGTTGGGGACTGTAACCCAAGTTGAATTATTTCATGTACGTGGTGAGTAGGGAAGGATTATCAAATGTCTAGTGTAATGGAATCTATAAAGTAAACTTTAAGAAGTTAATCATGGCAAAAGGAATCTATAGGGAAAACTACAAAGTCACGATATAGTTGAGAAGCTTCTAACTTTTTGCTTCTTTTGTGACTTAATTGGCCATGATGAGCGCAGTTGCACACCTAAGCTCAAAAAAGAAATGCGTGGAATTGAATGTTATTTACAGTATGATAATTCCTCACGAGCACAATAATTTGGCTGGAAGATGAGTATACAAACAAAGGCCATCTGGCACATACACCCGGTGAGCAAGCAATAACCCCCGTCCAACAACTGGCTTCCATGGTACACTAACTATTAGAGCTAACAATAACATAAACAAGAGAGGACACTTGTCCTCATTCTACTTTTCTACCACAGCCAAATCTAGGTAAACAACCTTGATACACTGAAAAAGATGGAAACAACATCCTTAAAATTCAAGATCATAAGATGGGAAGCCAATCTTGTAGAGATAAGGTAGTGAACCAAATTCAAATTTGAACCCTAACAACTAACATGTTACCAGACTAATCAGCTTGATAACCCCTAAATGTGGTGAAACACCAGGCTCACATGATAAGAAAACCAATGCAGTTAAGGATAATGATTTCATTGAGATTCAAAACAATCAAGCTCATGTCCTACATTCCCTAAAATATAGAGACACAGTTTCAAACTACACCAACAACTCTTCATAACCAGCCCATAACCCCAAATGGCCCAACAATAATTCATAGTGATGATCCTGGACATTTACCTACACCTACCATCACAAAAACAAGCCCAATCCCACAAGCCCTACATCAGCCTATTTGCCTTACTCATTGTGTCTTTATGATGAAGCAAATGTCCTTGGAAAAACCCACAAAAAAACAATCCCTCAAATAGGCCCATAAAGGTAGAGGAGGTCATGCCCCAGCCAACACGCAACTTAGTAGTACGAAGAAACTAAGCAATGATATTGCCATGGAGGACAACCAGAATAAATTTTGCACTAGTCCTGTGATTATAGAAAGGGAGAGAGGGGGTCTTCCTTAACTGGTCTAAGGGAGATTAATCAAGCTTGGAACAGTATGGGAAATTCCCTTACGTTTCAACATGTCAAGGGAAATTTGAATTCCTACTCCCTTGACATGATTTATTTAGCTAAAACAAAAGCATATGAGAGCAAAATGGTAGACATTTATAGCGTTGTAGGATACATAACCATCATATTGTAGTAGCAATAGGTTTATCGGGAGGTTTGACCATGACATGGAAGGAGAATTTGATTGTAGAAGTGCTTCACTCAAAGCAGTTTTTAATACATAGTAGAGTGTTGGATGAATCGATGAGACTTGATTGGTATCTTTTTGGTGTCTATCTGAGTTGTCATGATACGAAAAGAAAAGTCCAATTTGAGAGTATATTACAAAAGATGCAAACTACATCTCCCAGACTCCTCATATTTGGTGACTTTAATGTTATTCTAGATGATACAGAGAAGGGTAGGGGTAACCAACAAAGACTCATTCATCAATTTAGGAGATCTAATAGATCTAAAATTCCAATAGTACCCGTACACTTGGAATAATAGATGGATGGATGAAGGCAATATATAAGAACAACTTGATCGTTCCACAGCTCCCTAGCTTGGCTTTCCTCATATAACCAAGCTTCAGTTATTCATATTAATGAATTAGGCTCTGATCATATACCTACTCTTCTTAATTCAAAACCAATATAGAAAGGTAATCGAAGATTTACTTTTGATACTAGATGGTGCGAATTGGAGGAGGCTAAAGACATTGTTTTGAAAGAATGAGGTACTGAGACAACGGGTACCAAACTCTTCCAAGTTCTTAATAAATTCATGAAAGTACGGCATGAACTAGTTAACTGAAGTGAAACAGGTTCCACAAATTCTAGACGTACTATCCTAGGATTTCAAGAAGAGATTAAGGCAATAAAAAACTCAAACTCCTCGTTCAATCATGACAAAGTAGTCTAACTTGAAAGGGAATTATCGGACTAATGGGTAAAGAGGAGGAATACTGGAAACACAAGTTTAGAGTTAACTGGCTTCGTGTAGGTGATAGAAACACAATTTTTTTTCATGCATCAACTATACAGAGAAGAAGGAAAAATTCCATTAAGCTCATTCAAGAAGAATCTAGCAACATCTCATCATCCAAAGAAGGAATATCTAACACTACTATAACATTCTTCTTTTAGCTATTTTAAACCGTAGGTGCACCTGGTAAAGATGCTATACTGATCAAGGTTAATATATATATATATATATCTACAAACACTAAGAGGAAACTACGTAAGCCTATTAGTGATAATGAAATTTGATCAGTTGTTTTTTCTATCAATCCCTCTGGAGCACCAGGTGATGATGGTATGACAAATAAATTCTTTCAGCATTAGTGGGACATTGTTAGAAAGGATATATTTTTAGCTATTAAGGACTTTTTCTCATGGGTAAGATGCCGAGGAACTTGAATCACACAGTCATCTCTCTTATTACAAAGATAAATCCACCAAAAGATATTACACAAATCTGACCTTTTAGCCTGTGCTTAGTGTTTTTCAAAATAATATCGAAGGTGGTTGTTATTAAGCCAAGAATGGATTCCTTAATTAGTCCTAACCAAAGTGCTTTTCTACAGGGTCGCTTGATTTCAGATAATATTTTATTTGCTTATGAACTAATGCACTCCCTCAAATCCAGAAGCAAATATTCTAATTATGATATGATAATTAAAATGGACATGAGTAAAGCCTATGACATAGTGGAATGAAGTTTTTTTGAAGACATGCTCCTCAAGTTGGGTTCAATTCATGGTGGTTAGATTAATTATGGAACTAGTTTCCATTGTTACTTACTTAGTTTCAATCTATGGTGAATCTTTTAGTTTTTTTTTTAAAACCATCAAGAAGGCTCCGTCAAGGATATCTCCTCTCTCCCTATCTCTTTTTGATTTGTGCTGAAGGTTTATCTACTTTATTTATTGTAGTTGAAATATCCAACTCATTACATTGACTAAGAATTACTCCAAATTGTCCTTCTATTAATCACTTGTTATTTGCTGATGACTTAATCTTCTTTTGCAAAGGCACTATACAGGAATGTGACAAAATCATTCAGATCTTTCAATGCTATGCAGCTGCCAGTGGTCAAAAAATTAATCTAGCTAAGTCCTTCTTATTCTTTGGTCGAAACACGCCTAATGCTCTATGATTTTCACTGTCATTAAGGTTGAACATTAACAAAATGGGAGGATAAGATATATATCTTGGCCTACCTTCAATTGTTACAAAGTCCAAACTGACTACTTTTTAGGGAGTTAGATAAAAGGTGGCTACTAGGCTACAAGGTTGGAAATCTAAATGTCTTTCACCAGCTGGAATGGAAGTATTGTTGAAGTTAGTAGCTACAACTATCCCAATTTATACCATCGCATGATTAAAGCTACCAATTTCCCTCTGCAAAGATATCACTAAGATGATTACATAGTTTTGGTAGGCCAAGCAGACTCTTCAAGAAAAATTCATTGGGTTAGTTGGAAAACAATGTGGAAAACAAAGAATGATGGGGATTGGGTTTTAAGGATTTGGAAAAATTTAACCTTGCCATGCTAGAAAAACAAGGTTGGAAACTAGCCAAGAAAGGTAATTCATTATTCTTTAGATTACTGAAAGGTCATTATTTTCCACATACTACATTCATGGAAGCTCCTTTTGGTTCCAATCCATCCTGGGGGTGGAGAAGTATATTAGAAGGAAGGGAAATACTAAAACAGGGCATACGTTGGCAAGTAAGCAATGGCAAAGATTTGAAAATCAAGGTTGCCAGTTGGATTCCTTCCCATTTCTTATTCCAGGCACATATAAAACCTACAATCCCTTTAGATATTTGGTGGGACGATAAGCTTAAATATCAAAAATCATACTTGGAATCAAGACTTAGTGTACTCGATGATGGGAGCGGAGGATGCTTCTATGGTTCTAGCTATGCCTATTTCTCACACTGGCGCTAAGAATAAAATCATATGGCACTATACACCAAGAGGTACGTACATAGTCTTATTTGGGTATTCTCTAGCTTCCTTGGGCCCAACTCCTAACCATGCTCCTCAGTTTCACTAGTCTACAATTTGGAAGCTAACAATCCGAGGGAAAATTAAGTGCTTTCTCTAGCAAATGATGCATAATAGTTTGGCTATTAGAAGTAATCTTTGTCGACGCAATGGTATGACGAAAAGCTCATGTCCTCTATGTAGAATCTCAGAAAAGACAGCCTTACACCTTTTCCTTACCTGCCAGCCATAACACTAGTATGGCAAGAAGCTCCTTACAATCTTAGTCCTTCTACCTTCACTATTGGGGCTATAGAGGAATGTTGGTTAAATATTTTAAACAGTGGCAACTATGGTGGCAGTGTAAAAGGGCTTGCACAATTTCTTAGCTTTTGTCTTGGGAGGATTTGGAAAGCCCAAAATGGCTTTGTTTTCAACAGTAAAGATAAAGCCTAAGAGATATTGTCATGGAGAAGCTTGTTGAATATTCCCATGTAATCTCTACACAAGAGCAACGACTAAAAACCCAAACAGGAACTACTCATGGCCCCAACATGATTCCACCACCCCTTGGGATGTTGAAGATCAATTTTGATGCATGAACAAAGAGCACTGAAAATCTAGTCAGTATTGGGTTCGTAGCACGAGACCATACAAGTGATATCTTGTTTGTAAAAGGAACTTAGGTTCTTGGGAACCATTATAAGAAAACTGAACATTTCTGACAATTTTTTTTTTTTTTTCACAAACCTAGTTTGTGGATAAAAACATCTTTTACCCACAAATTAACCAACAAACTAGAAAAGATAATATATCGACAAACTATTTGTTGGTACAATAAGTAATTTGGTATCTAACATATTTTGTTACTACCAAACTTACTCACAAACCATGGTTCGTGGGTATTAAATTTTTAGTTATTACCGACAAACAAAAGTTGGTCGGTAAATATTTTGTGCTTTTACCTACAAATTAAAGTTTGTCAGTAAATTTTGTATTCCTTTACCCACAAATTGGTTGTCAGTAAATATATTTACTTTTACCCACAAACGTTTGTTTGTCAGAGATTAATACATTTCGATTTTAATCCCTAAATTAGTCCCACACGTGAACACTCTTTTCCCTCTCTGCGAATACCTTTTTCTACTGTAAAACTCGTATTTGCCCATTGAAATCCCTATACATCAACCCACTGCAAATCCCTTTCTCCGCCAACGACCTCATCTTCTAACAGAAGACTGATACCGGGAGGACTTGAAGTCTTCAACTCTAGCTTGAACTGTGAAGCCATAGTCGAAGTTTTTGGTTTAAGATTGAAATCAAGCTGATTCCTTTAACTCAATAGTAATCTCACTGTTCCTTGGTTAAAGAACTCCTCTCTCTCAATCTCATGGTGTTTTTCATTGTATTAGATATGAAATTAGTTTGATTTCTCCAAAATAATAGTGTATTCTTTACCTTTTTTCATGTAATTCTGTAGCGAAGTAGGTGGATAAAAGCAACTAACTAGAAATAGAAACAGCCTACAAAGTCCACAGTAGAAATAGAAGCAAGCTGTAGAGTGGGGTTTATTTATACTTGGCTTTCTTCTTCTTGTTCGTTCATTTGGTTCTGTTTTTTGTCTTGGAAATGGGGTAGAGGGCGGCCTGTTGATTCAATCAAGAAGTCACATAAGTTTGAGTATGACAGTCTAGGTAGTATTAATTTGTCCTGTTAGCTATTTGAGCTTTGAAATTTAGTTATTGCTGGGTTTGTTTTACTGTTACATTTAATATAATGATGATCTGTTGCTAAAAATTCTGTGTGTGAAAGTAGGGCTAGCAAAATTAGAGGGCGTTCTCTAATCCGTTAACTCTGTTAAGAAGACTGACATAATAACTTTTTAAAAATTTTTTTTTTAATGGTTACGATATATGAGTAAAAAGTTAAGAGTTCGTTCTTTGATATCATTTTTTGGTGTAAAATTGGTTTCTCTATTTCATTCAAGCTTTTAAAGTAGTTTCTGATGATTTAGGTGGACCCTTGATTGAGATTCCCTTTCAGATCTAGAGTCAGGGATAAGGAGGAGTTCAGAATAGGAAGAGGATTTGTTGTGGTATGGTAAAAAATATGAGGTCACTTGTCTATTCAAATAGGATATGATTATTTTTTCCTTTTAAGAGGAGAAGATGGCATAATCTAAAATTCTGACTAAAGGAAACAGAGGGAGAATAATTGGCTGGTCAGCATATTCAATAGGTAAAGTTCAGTATCAAGTGATTTAACCAAGATTGAAATGGTCAAACTCTAAACTAATATTATTTCCAAAAGCATGTTAACTGCAGCAGGATATTTGTTTGAACTTTGGACCTTTGGCACACTGCATTAGTTGAGGATTGAAAAATAAAACAAAGGCTGAGCAAAGACTAATTCTTAGATTGACATGGTTTTATTGGGGTAAAAACTATAGGACTAGCTCTTACTGAAGTTATATGTGATAATGCAGGTAGAGTATTCCTCTTAACTTATACGTGATTTGTAGGTTAATATTCAAAATAAACATATCAAATCAATAGGTTATTTTGGACATGCTTTTGATTATTTTATCAAATGTCATTTGAGATTCCTCTTAACTTATATGTGATTTGCTGCTTTATTAAGGTATTTCTTCACATAAGTGATTTATTTATTTATTTATTTTTTTCAGTTTTCTACCATTAACTTTGAAATTCTCACTTTTTTCTTCAAAATGTTTTCCTGAGTCTACAACGTTTATTGTTAATAAATGTGTATAGTTTGGTGATGTCTTATGAGGTATTATGTAGAATGTATATTGTTATAAAGATAACAATATACTCTAGCCAATTAGCTCAATGTCTATAGTTTCTTAAATGAAGATTTTAATGTAGAATGCTCATGGTGCTAGTGGGAAAGGTTTTATCTGCACAAGCCTTGATTGGGTTATGATCATAAACCTATGATTCTGAATCTAATAGTGACCACAGTTACCCCAATTAGGGTTAGGACAATTGTTTCTAAATTGGGGTTAACTTTCTTCGTAGTGGATTTTTTTGGTTATGGAGAGATCTGGTTGCTCTAGAATTCCCATTTAGTATGTGGATGTTTTCTCTTCTTCCAAGCATGTTATTTAATGCTTATATCAAGAGTTCTAAAGGTCCAAGCAAGATTCTTTCTGCCATATTTGCTAGTCTTAATGCCACAAATAGATTGGACTTATGGGATCATCTTGCTGGGCTTAATAACAATAAAAATGAGCCTTGGCTTATAATAGGGAATTTCATTGACATTAATGCCAACCAAGAAAGTTCTAACGGCTTGAGACCTATAGGCAGTTTTTATACTATATTAACAATAATATCTTGGACTTAGGTTTTACAGGGTCTAAGTTCACTTGAACAAAGCTAGGCATAATATGGAGCTTATTTGAAGAAGGTTAGATAGAAACCTTTGCAATGCTTATATACATAACTATTGGTTTCAGCTTCATTATTTAGACTTAATAGAGCAAGGATGTTTTCAGTTTGGAAAGTTATTGGCTGCCCAAATTTTATTTGTTTCCCTATTTTATTTAACTTTTTGTTTTCAGTTTAGAAAGTTACTGGCTGCCTAATTTTTCACCAATGCTTTATTCTGGTTATTACTTTTTTGATGCTTCCAGCTAAAAACTTTTGTATTGAAAAACCCTCAGTCATTGTCTTTTATACTTTGTATTAGAGGTGATACTTTCAGAGTTTACAAACAAGATAATGGTCACCAAGAAATGGTCCTATAAAATATTTCTTTAATTACTAGAGTAGGCCTTCTCTAAACTTACTTAGAGATGAGAATTTTTATGGATTTATTATTGAAATTAAAAAATAAAATGATCTAGATTGGTGTTAGTTGGATTTTCCAATTAATTATTTGATTATATTTCTTAGTTTGTATATAAAATGACTTTATGTTTAAACAATATTCATGTTATAATTTCTTTCTTTCATATACATATTCTTGTTGTGTGCTATTAATTCTCAGCTAGTAAACTAATTGTATAAGAAAAACTTGTATGAATAGCTGCAAGAATAAGATGATGTATATTTAGCACATGTTGATCAGTTTCTTCAACAAGTGTATCAGATTGATATTTCACAATCTGATTTTTCCATGACATAATTGTTGAAAAATAGTTCAAGTTATTTTGAATAGTCACACTACCACCTACACCTATGGACTATTGTAGTTTCTAAAAATGCAACAAGTCTTCAAAGCTGATATATATTATGTAGAAACGCTTCAAAGTTTTTTCTTTAAACTATTTGTAGCAAGTAACAATAGTAATAGGCTGCAGTGTACATACTGGATCAGAGCTGATTTGGTAAGTTTGATATTCCTTTCTGAAGAAGACATAGCCTAATTGTAGTGTATAGGTTGTATGCATTGAAATTTATTTTTATGATGAGAAAATCAAGAAGTCCAGAAGTAGGTGATGATTGCTAGTCTGTTACAACCTAGCTATGTTTTAAATGCATTTTGTAATTAAGTGACATCAATATACTATGGTTCTTTCATATATCTATGAATGCAGGTTATGCTTTCTGTTTTTTCTCATCTTTAAATGGGGCATTCTTTCTTATGCTTCATATATTAGACCACTAAATTCTTTGTCCATTACACATTGTTTTTAATAGAGGGTACACTTTAACTAAGGCAGTAATATGTTATTAGAGGGTACACTTTAACCAAGGTAGTAGTATGTTGTTAGTATCATTTATATATATAAGATTTGAATATCTAATTATTTTCTGTGAATCCTATTATATATGATGTGGATGACTATCTTGTGTATAATTTAATTTCTTTTTACTTCTACAATTGATTATCCTAAGAGTTATGTTCTCAGTGAGTTAATTGATCAATCACAATGAATAGTTTTGGTCATGTTCAATATACCCTGCATTATATAACAATTAAGGCCTTCCATTGAGATAGCATAAGCTTAAGCATCATTAGCAAGTCTTATCATTGAATTTATATTCTTTTATTGAAGAAGTTCTTACAGAAGCAAGCATTCCTATGGAGTGGATTAATTCTATTATGGAATGTGTTAGATCAATGAAGATGATAGTGTTGTGGAATGGTGAATGAACCTGCTGTTTTAAGCCTGAGATCAATAGAAGGCAGGGGGACCCATTGTCCTCTTATTTGTTTTTCTTGTTCATAGAGACCTATTAAAACTTCTAGACGAGGACCTCTTATATCCCATCCTTATTTGTTGATGAATTAGTAACCTTTTCTTAAACTTCTCAAGACCAAATTAAAATTATTTGGGTCTGTTTTAATGTGATCTCTAAGATTTCATGCCTTTCTATCAACGTTGTCAAATCTAGAATCATGATGTCTAAAAATACCACTGTGCTTGTAAGGATTTCTAACTTTGGTTACTCATATCCTATTCTCTTATAACTTAAGAAAGTATTTGAGGTTCCTTTAATTCATTCCTACATTAGTAGTACCTAGAAGGAAGTTTATGTTAGAGACCAAGCCAAAGTTTGGAATGATTAATGGTTGGAATGGGGAGTTTATTATGGATTTTCTTGCTGAGTTGACTATTATTAATATTCTTGATGAGTTCCTTAGTCTTACTGTCTCTAATTTTGTGGAGAATACAGAGTTTATCATAGATTTTCTTGTCCCTTTGCTTCCTCCTGATGTTATTAGTAAGCTTGCTAATCTTCCTGTGAGTTATATGATTTCCAGTATGAAGATCCTCTGCATGCTATTAGGGACTATCTTTTAAATTATTCCATTTGGGATAAATAGGTTCATGTTGATCTCAAGTTTGATTTCTTTAGTTTGAGCTTCGATATTTGGATTATGAGAAATGGGAATTCTAATATGGGCTGTACTGATTTGAAAATTTCTTGGCCTTCCTTGTTTGCTATTATAAATTCGAGGCTTTAGAATTGAAGTAATAGAGTTCTCTTTGATCCTGATTTTCTACTCATGTTAAACCTACCTTAAAATGGAAATGAAGGCCATGTGGAATTCTTTAGTCAGAGATCACATTACTCCAAAGAAGCGGGAGAAAAATCAGTAGGTGCGACTTGGTAATATTGAGCGTAAAAAGAAATCTTGGCGATTTTGTTTGTTGTTGGAAAGATGTACCAAAAAAGAACTTTCATTAACTATTTTCCTAGCTTTTTTTGGTGTAAATTGTGAGTAGATAGCAAGGAGTTTCAGATAATACATTGTTTCAAGATTCACACACTTTCACAGAATTCTTTGGATTTCTGTCATGTTCTTTGATAAGCATATATGATGTATATCTTTTTTGGTCCTTTTATAAGAACAATGGATTGCTCTTTGTTAAGTTTTGAAACCATAAAATATAATACATTGTTAAGGAATATTTTTTTGATTATGAACGGTTTTTATATTTTTTATTTTATCAACAGAGGCATGGTGGTGGTTTTGCTAGTACTTGTTGCTGGCGGTGGGATAATAATGAACACATGAATGATTTCAATAATATTGATGAGAATCTTTACAAGGACTTATAGCTTAGTTGCTAATGGTGGTTCTACTAGTACTTGTTGCTGGCGGTGGAGATAATAATGAACACATGAATGATTTCAATAATATTAATGAGGATCTTAACAAAGACTTGTAGCTTAGTTGCTAGTTTTATTTATTTTTGTTTACTTTGAAACTCTAATGTTTTTTGGTTTGAGTGACATTAGTTTTTATTTTAACATGACAAATATCATTATGAATGAATATGTCACATTTATGTTTTAATGTGAACAATGTTGGCAAAAGTCATTATGAATGAATAAGTATTTGTTTTGAAAATTTTTAGCAGGTCTTTTTGCTATATATATAAATAAATAATAGGTTCATGTATGGGGTATTTCCCACAAACTTGGTATGTGGGTAATACAAACAATCATATGTTTGTGGGCAATATAGTGAAACTTGGTATGTGGGCAATATCGACAGACACGATTTGTGGGTAAGACATACAAACTGAGTTTGTGGGTAATACCGACAATCCAAGTTTATGGGTAATATTGACAAACAGGATTTGTGGGTAATATAGACAAACAAGGCTTCTGGGTATTACTGACAAACTCTCAATTTCTCAAAAAAATTTCATCGACATTGAGAATTGACAGATAATTTGTCGGTATCACCGATAACCTAGATATGTTTGTCGGAAATATCCACAGATAGGGTCTTACAACCCTTTTCCCACGAATAGTTTGTCGGTAAGGCTTTTCTCACAAACTTTGACCTCTTTTTCTCACAGACTCATTTTGTTGGAAATGTCCAGTTTTCTTATAGTAATTAATCTCTCACCTCTATCACTTGAGTCTTTAGCCCTAAGGGAAGCAGTCCAAGAATGTGTGAGGTAACGTTGGCAACATGTTATACCGGAAGGAGATGCTAAATTAGTAATTGATGAAGTATCACATACGGTCAGTGGAAATCTAACCAATAGTGTGATTGTTCATGACATTGTTCACCTTTCTGCTTCTCTTGCTTGTTATTTTCAATTTGTTCACCTTATCAATAATTGGGTTGCCTATTTAGTGGCAAGACACAAGCTCTTCTCGATCTAATTTTATGTGCAGATCCCCATGCCTTGTAGAGTTGGTTCAGGAATATTTGTTAAAGCTAACTGCTATTATTTCATATGAATGAATTTACTATCTTTGTTTAGTAAAATAAAATAAATAAACTCATCAATATTAACAATACAATTTATGAAAGAGACAAAAATAATCACATATGTGACATGTGAAATTTTTCATTACTTATAATTTAATTAATTAATTTTTATTTTTAATTTAATGATTAGGTGTGTCCAGTCACTTCTCACAAGTTAGTAACTACTTCTTGTTTATTTATTATTAATGTGATCTATATTTTATTTTTTAATTAATTGTCATTTAGTCATAATATCTATTAATTTAATACGTTTAATTTATTTGTTTCTTATTAAAATTTTTAAAATTTTGTTACATTATTTATTATTACTCCTGCCTTTTATTTCCCGCCATCTTTTTCTATATGACAAAATGCTCGATAAGAAAAAAATAAAAATAAAAATTGACTCTAACTCTTTAGGACATTCAAATGAAAAGGAAACAACTAAACAAAATCATAGAACTCTCGCATGCCATCGTGACAATATAACACTCCCAAAATATTTTTTTTAAAAACAGTAAATTATAGAAAGTAGCAAAAATTAAAAAAGTAAAAGATAGATTTTTTTAAAATTGAGGCTTTTCTTTTCCTTACTTCTCTTTTTTTGGACTTTGTGAAAGGCTGAGAATGATAGATATTCCAAAAAAAATTTAGTTTTTCATCAATTAGAGCCCAAATAATCTAAACAAATTTAACATAAATGTGTTGAATTACATTTTTTTTTTCTTCAAATTTTGATCAATTGATTTTTAAACAGTATAAATGTGATGAAGACTTTATGATGCATTTCTTACTTCTCAGTGAAATTCTTAGCTATCTAAATTTAAACTTAGAGAAATATAAAAGAGCGAGGCAAACAATACGACTTAAAGTGTGGTCTCCATGTTGAATTCGATGTCAGCATAGCGTCGAGCAAAGGCTTCATCATTAGAGACGTTAAGATCTGTCTCTTTGTTGTTACTGTAGAGTCGAGTAAAGGCATCTTTGTCGGAGATGTTGAGATCTTTCTCTTTTTTCATTTTTTTGTACTTATCATGTAACTCTGGTCAAGACGTTTATTACTCCTCTTTATTTTGATTATTTCCTCACTTGCAGACAAAAGTATAGAGCTACTACATATATCTTTATTTATTGATGAAATCAGATTTTTCAAAGAAAATGAGGGACAATAAAACATGGATATATATATAGAGGGGAGAGAAGAGAGAGTTGCTAAAGGGTTGAAATTGCACCAAGCAAGTTTCAACAAGAGAGTGGTTCAGAGAAGAATGAATAGAAAAGCAGATAGTATCGTACCAAGTAAGAAATAGATAATTTCAATCCACATTTTCACAATTCAAAATTGTTGGCCAGTGATACTACGACCTCAATAGAAACCATAATTTCAATAAAACAGAGATAAATTCCACCAAATCCAAGGATACATACTTATTAAAAATGCAGTAAAATTTGTAAACCGGTCATTCATGTATCCGACAAAACAGAATTTTCAGTATTTTTTATGTTTTTCTTATAACAGTCGAAAAATCTTAGAAGATATGCACCCTTCATATCATATTTATAAAAATAGGGGACATAATTCACTTCAATATAGTAAGTTGCCACTGAATCTTACAATTCAGCACTCAATCCAATTCTTAATTTCAAAAGATACCCATTCCTTTGATGGACCCAAAAAAAAAAAAGTTGAATGATACATTGAGTGTTCTTGTTCCATCCAATTGATGCTTACCACCATCTTGACTTTAGGCGATTGGGAAAGATATGATGTATGTGGCAAATGCTCCAAGAACAGAACTAATTTCATTATCTAGATTCAGCATTCAACATAGTAAAGTCACAGAACACTTCACTTTCTGCTCTTCAATATTTCTCCAATTTCATCAACAACCATCCTATTCATACTTGTTTACAGGAGCTTTGGACCTTTGTTCAATCAAATTCAGAAATGCTTAATAGATATAACATCTGCCTATGTGAAACAAAGAGTGCAAGAATTAGTATTGGCAGGTTTGTTAATTTCCCATTACTAAATCTCATGTGCTTTACGAACCTGCAAGAATTACCATGGACCGATGCCACTTACGAATCTCTTTCAGACTGAAAATTTTCAACTTCTTGAAGCTGCCTGATTGTCAGAGCTTCATGTATCTTAGTTTATCGCCTCTACTGCTTGTAAAACCACATAATTAATTGATGAGGCATTTGATAATCACCTTAACATACATAGTTTTTAGAGATAATGAAAGGAGGAGATCATTTATTATATGTAGATGACAAAGGTATAAAGGATTTCTTCTAATTGATACTTTGAGTAAAGTCTCTACATGGATTCATTATTCTAGAAACAAAGTAATATTGATGAGAAAGAATAAGAAAACATTTATTGGGTAAATCATAATTTGTCATGTCAAGTATACAATAATCTGTAATTGTGACATTCACCCAATTCAGAGACCCAAAAAAAAATAAAAAAATATAAGAATAGGAAAATACTATCTTGTAAAAAAATTAGGAATCTCAAATATTAAACAGAGAAAATGAAATTATATTTGATGATTGCTTGGAGAAACAGAAAATATATTTGGGCTACTTTGACCAGTTTCATTGAATGAAAACCCAAACAAAGGAAAAAGAAGAAGCAAAATATGGGAAGATCAATAAATAAAAACGCCTATCAATCAACCTTATCCAGTATCAGATTCAAACAACACCACATAAATAGTACCTCTGTGGTCTTTGTTATCCAATTACTCATCTCTTTTGCTGGCAGCAAATATATGTTTCCTTAAATCATAAATAATTAAAAACATCAAGACATTGCTTTAATTCTCATTTTTCTCATTCGTCAAACGTTTTAAAAAATAATAATAATAAAAAAAAAAAAGGCAACCTTGCGTTTTCACCTCCATTGTGAAGAACACTAAAATTCAGTATCTAAGAAGCGACCATATTTTAGACTCGTATAACATCCCAAACTAGTTCCATCAAACCCATCACCTCCACCCCTTTTCTTCAAGAAATTGTAGGAAAAAATGTTACTTGGGTGTTATTTTCAAAATATAAAGCTTAATGAGAGTATTTTAAAAATAATTGTTCAAAGGGGGTATTTTTTATGAACGGAATGTTCACCACCCGGTTTTTGTGCCACCTTCGCTTGTGTCCAGCGAGGAACTCACCACGTACGCGCTACACTGCAAAGTGGGGTGTTGAAGACCCAACTTTTAGTAAAACATAAAACTGAATCTTGGAAACCTGATTTTAGAATTGTCCAAAAGCTGAATTTTCAAGAATCTGTTATAGTGTATTTAATAAAAATAAAATTTAACTTAATCAATTTATTATGAATCATATAATTAGTGTATTCATTAAAATAGAAAAAAAATATTCAATCTAACTAATAAATAAATAAACTACTAACTAAAATTAAAAAAAAACTAACACTTAAAATTAAATAAATATGACTCAATTTGTTAAATAATTAACATTGATACTTGAAGATTATAAAAAAAAAAAAAACTATACTTGAAAAGAAAATTTACAATCAATTTATATAACAATGATTGGAGATAAAATTGAATTGAACCAAATTATTATGAATCATATAATTAGAGTATTCATTAAATTTTAAAAAATTAATAAAACAAATTCTTGAAGATAATAAAAAAAATTAAATAATGAATCATATAATTTGTTTATTTTTATTTATTTATTTATATACAAAATTAAATTCATTCTTGAAGATAATAAATAAAATTATACTTAAATAAATTATTCTATATGAATCATAATAATTTGATTATTATTGTTGCTACAGTCTGTATAACAAAAATGAAAGTAAAACTCTGCATTGAAAACTCCGAATCAAAATAACAATACAAAGCATGCTATGCCAAGTCAAAATATTTTCTGTAGAAAGGAGTAATTCAAGGGTAAAACAAGGTCTTGAAGATCAAGATATTGGACAACTGTAATTGTTTAAAAGATGTACTAAAAATACTTGTTTAAATATCATAATTACTATAATAAATAAAATTATTTATTTTCTTTTGTTAAAATCATAATCAACAATTGCATTAAATACATTAAAAAAAATAAAAATACTACTTTACTTAAAAAATTTAATAAAAACTTTTAACAAATAGGCCATGATTCAACATCAAGAGAGAGGGAGAGTCCAACACAAATATTCTTCCACTTTCATTTAAGCCTAAAACAGAGTCTTGAAGATATAGCTTTTAGACAAATCTAAAACCCGATCTTCGAGATTCAGTTTTATGCTTTTTTTTAAAGTTGGATCTTTGACACCCTGCTTTACCTAGTTCAATTAGTTTTCAAAATACCCTCTTTACAGTTTATGATTTGGAAAAGTGTAGCCATATTATCATAATCAAAAATTTTATGGCCATAACTTAATAAATATTTATTCTAAATATAGACTAAACTG
The DNA here is from genome assembly GCA_029379385.1 of Quillaja saponaria. NCBI lineage: Eukaryota > Viridiplantae > Streptophyta > Magnoliopsida > Fabales > Quillajaceae > Quillaja > Quillaja saponaria. The sequence goes on from CM055612.1 coordinate 9,033,680, forward strand.
TCATTCAAGAGAATAAGAATTAGAAATCAATACAATGAATTAACATATATAATCCAAATGTTACTGTCTCTCTCTTATTTAGTATCCCCATCTCTCCATTCATTAACGATCTTCCTCTTCATCTAGGCTACCATGCTTTTTTCGATTAACTCTATAGGAGTAGGCCATGTTGTCTTATTTTTTTCTAAATAATTTTCTTGACCAAAAGCTCATAAAGTTCCGAGTAATCATGAAGAAATGAAATTTCATTTATTTAACTGATCAATTATATTAAAAAAAAGAAAAAAAAACTCTATAGGAGTAGGCCATGTTGTCTTATTTTTTTCTAAATAATTTTCTTGACCAAAAGCTCATAAAGATCCGAGTAATCATGAAGAAATGAAATTTCATTTATTTAACTGATCAATTATATTAAAAAAAAGAAAAAAAATAATTTATACCTTAAACTTAATTCAGTACACAAAATATGATCTCAATTTTATTGAATCCAACAAAAAATGTTAGATTCAGGATCCATCTGGACAAAAAAAAGTTATTGCTCTGTCTTGATATGCGATTTAGTGACAAATAGATCAACCCGAATCTTGTGTCATTTATAATTCGAGATAATGGAAGAGAGATGCAAAATTAGTAAATCTTAAAGCAAACCCAACATTTCAAGAAAAAAAAGTGCATTCTTTGCTCAAACAAAAAACAAAAAAAGAATGAGCATTAGACAATATAGAGACTGTAAAGAGAAGATGGGATAAGAAAGAGAAAAAGAATAATAAATAATTATTTTTGTGCTGATATTAGTATTTTAGATAATAAATCTTAAAAAATATGAAAAATTAATTAAAGATAATATTATTTACTCAAATAATTAAATATTTAATAAGTTGTGGTCATAAAAAATTTAGTTGTGACAATAAAGACCTAATTTAAATAAACATCCATCAATCAGTTTTTCCCAAATGGTACAGATAAAAATTGAAACAAAAACATATAAACATTCCAGTTTGCTTGGAATCACTATAAATTTACCCTTGGTAATGATCTTGAAATTGAATCATGCAGGAGGTAGAAGAGTTCCATCAGTGAGTTAGCAGCCTGTGTCATGTCAATCATGTCTGTGCGGGCTGAATGAGGGCTGGGTTTTGTTTCAGCAATTAAGCCCTCAATCCCCCATCTGCTTTGCTTTCACTCTGAACCATCAAAGCGCACCAGTTCCAATAAATACTCCAACTGTCAAAATGAATAGCAACATTTGTGAAAGAAATGCTACTATTGCCAACCAGGAGCACGGATCCATTGGAGAGCAGGTCAGTGGAGAGGCAAGGACTCTCCCACAAAAATAATTAAAAAAAAAAAAAAAGATATTCGCTCTCCTCCCTCCATCCTTCTTTCTTTTTCAATTTTAAAAACTGTTTGCGAGAATCTCTGGCATAGCTTCTCTCTAAGCTTCCACAATTCAATGACAACTTGAAGTTTTAATAATTTATTTAGATTTTTTTTTTAAAAAATGAACTAAATGACGTAACCGATTTAGATAAGTGATTTGAGCCTTAAATCAGGGATTATCATAGATAAATCGAGTGTGAATCATGGGTTAAGATTGGTGTAGAGCTTCAAACTTTTGCAGCCATGGACAGAGGCTTCCTTTCATACTCTGTTGTTGTTGTTGTTTTTATTTTATTTATTTTATTTTAATAAAAATATTTAAACTTGTCGTTTTTGTGTAAGAGTCCCAAAATGACTTGTTTTTGGACTCCCCAAGCACCGCCCCAGGATCATCAGTCGATCCAACTACCAATTAAATTGTGGGCTGACGTTATGGGATAATGGTATTTGAAAAAAAAAAAAAAAAAAAAAAAATTCATATAGTAAATGTAAATGCAAAAGTTGTTAAAGACAATCTAATTTTTTTATGGGGAAGCTTTTAATTAAAAATTACTCTGAAGAGAATTCTTTAAGAAAACTTCTACGTATTATTTTAAATAATGGAGTTTTATTCTACAAAGTATATGTCAGTATATAGTGATACATTTGTTATTTTCACAATTTTTATCTAATTAAGTATGTAGACTATTTCGAGACGTCAAGATGAACCAATAAATATTGTCTTAAACTGCTTGAGTGATATTTTCTTGGTTGAGTTACAGGCTATATGAAAAGGGCTTGTTCTTGCGTACTCTTATGTTAAAATAATATGGGTGGAGTTTCACTCTTGATTGTAGTGAAAACTATTAATTGACAATAGTCTTTCTGACCAATTTCTTGTTTGGAGCTCATGTGGCATCTTCTAGGAAAGTTTAAGATGTTTCATATTTGTCATGAACAAAGGGAACTTGAGGGAAACTAATAGAGCAGCTGATTTTCTAGCAAAGATGTTACTCTTAAAGGATAATATGATATTGAAACCCACTGACTTTACCATAAGCCTTAACAAAATTATTTAGAAGAATGTCAAGGAAAAAGAATATCGAAGAGGGTGATTGATTCTTGATTGGTTAGCCAGACATTATTATCTAACAAGCACAGCCTACATCAATTCATGATAAGTGAAGTCCGACGGTAGTTTATTTGAAGTTTGCTTTGGTGTCTCAACCAGGTTAAACCATCTGAGTACTTAGTTTGGCTTTCAATACAAACGTGATGATTATCCATTTGATTCTATTTAATTGTCATTTCATATTCTAATGGGTGGGATAGAGTTTGGACAAGAAATATGGGACAGAAGTTCTCTATTCCATTTTCACAATTTTAGTTTAATCTAATATCTCACATTAATTTTTGTTGAATTTAGTAGCAGTTGATAATGAAAAACTTGAAGAGGTAATCATAATCTCTATAATTAGATGATATATTTTTTTTCTTGTGTCAGACCAATTGTTTTAATATGATAATTCATGCAGTTTTCTTAAGGGAGAGGAATCACAAAAAACTCATGGATTGATCATCCTAATTTTGTTTCAATCATATATGAATTTTCACATGATTATCAATTTCTATAAGTAAAATTTATGTATAATAGTCAATAAGGTCTTAGTTCAACTGGATAAGAGAGAGATGCTGGAACCATGGAGAAAAATTTATGAAAATTTATATTGATGAATTTAATTGCAATAGTTGAATTAAGATATAATTTCTGATTAATTGAGGATTTTGTGTCAATTATTGTAGATGTTATTCATATTTGGGGTACCGTAAGTATCAGATTATTAATGAATTTTCATCCTATTTTATAATAGGAAAAAAAAATTCAATTAGTAAATTTGATGGGATAGTCTAAGCAAAATTAACTTCAAAATTAGAAAATTGAAACAACTTAATATGGATGAATTACATCATTAATCAATACTATTTGATGTAGTACAGAAATTAGAAATTTTCATAATCAGAATCCAAATAACACAAAATGCGACATGAAGCTTGAGTTTTCATTGTAAAATACTTTTCACGATAATCACTCCTATATTTATGTTAGCCCTACTTCAGGCTTTATCATTTCATGGGAAGAGATCAGAAGAATCACGAGTGGGAGCAAAATGCTCACTAAATTATTGCCTTTTACTCCTATCACCATCATTGTCACCACAACAATGTTAGTTCTGTAAAAAAAAATGTGTCTCTGCCATGTATAGTTATGATCAGTCTTCTATTTGTTTGTACGATGGGGTAGCCTGTTTACTCAATGTAAAAGTCATGTTTTGCTTCTGAAAGAGAATTGAATTCATTTCTCTTTCACATGCCTAATAGATTCATGGACTGAAAAAAATCAGATAATAACTCAGAATACTAATATCATAATCATCCAAGTCTAATTTAATGCGTTAGCTTACAGCACAAGGATCACTGATTAACTGCCACTACTGCCGGAATATAGTCTTATGAACTATTCCCTGATAGGGGATCGGTTGTAATTTCCTCATAATCACTAGTTGCCTCTGTCCAGTAACTTGATGATGTTTGGGCAGAGTTGAGTCCATTATCTGGTGCTGGTGTTTCATGCGGGTATAGAAAAGGCTTTGGGGGCATTTCCAAGCTCTCAGTTTCTCCTTCAAGCATATTTACTACTTCCTTCATTGAAGGACGATCACTTGGCTTCAACTGTATACACCATAATGCAACTATAATCATCCTATTTGCTACATTCTTTTCCTCCTTTGTAGCATCCTCCACTAACTCTATGTCATTTCCTTCACTAAATTGATTGTAAATCCAAATAGGGAAGTATAGTTGGCTTAAATTCTCTTCGCTTGAAACCTCTCCAGGCACGAAATTCTTCCTTCTGCTAGTCATTTCCATCAACAACATTCCAAAACTATAGACATCTGCCTTATAAGAGACTCCCCCAATATTTTTGTAAAACAACTCAGGAGCCATGTATCCAAGTGTTCCTCTTGCTGCTGTCAAAGAGACAATACTATCATCTACCGGATAAAGCTTTGCAAGTCCAAAGTCTGAAACTTTTGGAACAAAGTTTTCATCAAGAAGAATGTTATGAGGCTTGATGTCAAAATGCAAAATTTGCATGTCACAGCCCTGATGCAGGTAATTAATCCCACAAGCCACGCCAAGAGAAATTTCATATATTTTCTCAAAGCTTAAGGAAATACTTTCATTTTTGGGAAAAATGTACTTGTCCAGAGACCCATTAGGCATGAATTCATACACAAGAGCTCGCTTTGATCCCTCAACACAATATCCAACAAGTCTCACCACATTCACATGGTGTATCCTTCCAATTGTTGCAACTTCACTAATGAAATCTTCACCATTAGTTTTGGACATACACAACATTTTTATTGCTACAAAAGGTCCACTTCGTAGTTTTCCTTTATAAACAGAACCAAAACCCCCTTCACCCAACTTGATCTGGAAACCACTGGTCATGTTCTTTATTTCTTTGTAAGAGTACCTTATTGGGCTTAGGCTGTTATTATCTTCAAGAAAACTTTCAATGTTTTCGTACATTGATAAATGCCTTCTTCTCCATTTGTAGATCAAGAGTACAATAAAAAATGAGATTCCAAGTAGAAATCTGACCACAATGTAGCGTGGTGTTAACAGGCCTATTGTATCGAATGGTCCATCCAGACCAAGTTCTGTTGAAGTGAGATAGCTTGGCTGCAGTCCTGTATGATTATATCACCAAAGAATGTATTATATCACCAAAGAATGTACAAATTATGGCATGGATGTTACAATAATTTAAAATTCTTATCTGCTTCTCATAAATACTGCTAGTACAATTCTCGTGTTGTTGTATATTCATGCAACTTTCTTATCAAATGTTGATAATGTAGTTCTCATAAGCTGAATAAAGAATTGATATTAAAATGCTTGGTTTACCAGTGTGTGATAAGAAAGTTTCTGGAGTGTATGAAAAAATTCTATGCTAGTATTGTTGTATACAGCATACTTATCATTGACATCTTAAATGAAATGCTTTGATACATGGTTTGGTTTTTGTGTATGCATCTTCAATCTTTTTCTCCACATTAGAACTGTTAATAAATTTGATTTTAAAGAAGCTCTGCTTAAAAATAGATGGGAAAATGAAGAGAAAGGAGAGTAGTTAATGTAAAACTGAGGAGTGAAGTGCAGGTTCTTACCATATTTTACACCAGTGAAGAAAGCTGCAAGAAAATTTAGATACGTTAACCAAATAGAAGAAATTACACAGATAGGTGTAAAAGGAGAGGGCAATTACAACAGAACAGACCAGTCCTTCCTTCCTCTGCCTTGTAGGTAAGGCTTCTAACCCTCCAAAGGTCAGAGTTTTGAGTAAATAGACTGAGAAACCAACCACAACAGGATAGAGAAAAAAGAATCATGGACCAAAATATATTTATTTTTTCTCCCAAAACTTAGAGCCAAATTATTCTTGAAGAGTTTCTAGTCCATATATCCAGATTGGTATTTATCTACTATGCTAATTTGGGCCTAAATCATGATAGGTTGTGTTCTTATTTAAGACATAGATCATCCATGAAGTCTGGCTTCTTTTTGGAATTAGTTTAATGATGCACTATCCTTAAAGGATTCATTCATGCGCCCAATATATATTTCTTTTGTTGGCAATTGGGGCTGTGCTTCTCCTTCCATCTGCAAGATCATCTATCTTTCAACAAAAAGAAAGTTTTGTTTATGAACTTACTAGTTGGGTTTAATGTTCCAACTATTTACTACCATTAGTCAAATTGATAATTGAAGATATTGAACCCAAGACACGCTATCTAAATCCCATACACCATTACCATAGCCAAGCCAGCCTAGATGACATGTTAGGTTGTCACTTGTGTACTATTTAGTCTTACACATTTAGTTGGCCTTCTAACCAACCAACAAACTCGTGGAAACTACGTTATTAAGAGCAATATTTTGACTTATTCTAATCAAAGGCCTTTAGTTTGACTTTTCTTGCTTTACCTCATTTGATTTTGATGATGAACAAGTGTCTAACTTTTTGTACCCATAATAAGCTTTGAGATCTCGTGGAACATATAAATTCTCAACAAAGTCAAACTTTTTGTCCTTGGAATAGCTTAAACTTGAAGAGTAAAACGTCAAAAAAAAGAAAAAAAAAAAAGGAGTAAAGATAGGTAGGAAGAGTACTCACCTTGGGCATAGCTGCGAAAAATTGACCAAGCTCCTAAATCATCCAAAAAACAAAGTCAATATTCCACAAACTTAGCAAGTTTTACAAATCAAAACAATATGAACGGAATCCTTACGAGTAAGAAGAGGCCTATGACCGTCTGTTGTACAGCTAGGCTGGTTGGAATCAATATCCAAGTAACATTTACTAAAGAGTTGTGTACAGTTACAGGAACTTTTCAGCCATGAAAGCTCAAATCCATAGACCATCTGTTTGTGAATGTCTATGTAACTCACTTTCTCTCCTTTCTTCCAAGGCCATGATAAATAAGACATAAGCTCAACACGACACGAATCCGTTAACTCAGATACTGTTGCGTTGTTGCTAACATCAACATAAAAATTCCATTTATGGCCTAAAGAATAGGTACCACTTATGCAAGGAGCAGTGTCCACGTGAAGAAGAGAATTGACTGAATTTGAGCAGTTCAAGTATAGTATTGCTTTTGACAGTTCAGGATCAATAGAAGAGCTAGCCCCATAAATGCTATCTGTATCTGATGAATGAGACCTGATTTGGAAGGGGCTATATGGAGATTCAGGAGTGAAATTAGCATCATTCAAAAAATAACGAGGTAAAGAGGAGCAATTATCCTTCTGGATACCCGAATCCACGACACGGATTGTATAGTTGTTGTAATTAATCGCCTGTACATAGTATTTCCGATATTGGATATACAATACAGTGAGGTTGTTCTCACAAGACAGATTGTACCTGATGTCGCCGCAGTTTGCTGAATTGTCTGAGAGTCGGAAAGGGTGGCTTATGTTATGGATGTCGCCACAGGAAGATGGAGGACATGGATGATTATCGGTTCCATTGCAAGGTTCAGGTAATAAAAGCAAAAGAAGAAAGGCAATTGATGTTGAAGACAATTGAGTTTTGCAGCTGCTTACCATGGAGAGCCAGAGGGCCAACAAGAGAAAGAGGGAAAGACAAAGTGGGCAACTACTACGTGAAATAATACTAACCTCTCGTAGTTTTCAGAGTCTTATCAACAAGTCAATCATCTGCATAAAATAGTTTCAACGTGAAGGGAATGCTATCACCAAATAATAGAAAATTAAGCCTAGAATAACCCTTGACGTAAGCAACTACGTCATTGCCAGAAATTACTTGGTCTAGCTGCTAAGCTTCTAATAATTCAGACCAAATTGGCAGAGCATGGACAAGGATAGTTTCTTTGAAATGGTCATCTCTTCGGTTTGCTTCTTGTTCATGGTTGTCTTTGCTATAGAGCCTGCAGCAGGCCTAGATGACTGCCCAGAGTCAAGGTGTGGAGATTATGGATCGGTCATCCGGTTCCCGTTCAGAATTAAAGGCATCCATCCAGAGCACTGTGGCTATCCTGGGTTTGAGTTATCATGCACTCAGATGAATGATACTCTGCTTGAGCTGCCGCTGTCAGTAAATCTCTTGGTAAAAAATATTGATTACAAACTGCAACTGATCCAGGCATATGATCAACATAATTGCCTATGGAGACAGATTCATAGCCTCAGTTTATCAGCTTCTCCTTTTTATTTCCAAGGTCAAGGTGTCATCCCCCATGGCTACACTCTCTTCAATTGTTCACCGGCAGAACGAGATTCTTTATACGAATACGATCTGATTTCATGCCTAAGCAGCCCTGCTTACAAAGTATATGCTGTTACGCCTTACACAAAAATCAGAGAATGGCCCCTTTCATTTTGCAGCAAGATATATAACACTCAAGAAGTCCCATTGTATCGTCTGGAAGATAACATTTCTTTGGTATGGTCCAAACCACTCTGTCAACACTGCGAAGCAAAAGGCAGAAAATGTAGATTGAAGAATAATAGTACTAATTATGAAACCGAATGCATTGGCAATCAGAAAGGTATCTACGCATAAGCTTTTCGATTAAGAACTTTCCTCTATAACATACATTTTTGTTACCTCATAAATCATAGTACTTGACTGAAAACTTTACTTACCACTGTTTCATTAATACTTCCATAAGAATTAGTACTGGGTTAATTTCGATGCAATCATAACAAGTGGAACTAGAATAATGGATGATGAGCTGACTTAACACATGACTATTATCTAAAGAAATTTATTCTTTATTTTTCTCTGTATTTCATAACATGATGAGCTGACTAAACACATCGACTATTATTTGCAGGTTCATCATCTACTTTAGTGGCTACAGGTCAGTTTCCAAATTATAATTTTAGTTATGATTTTTATGAATAAACGACTCTGAACTCCCTGTATCATGATGAAATGGCAGTCCCCTCCTATTTCTAAAACCTACAAGAAAAGTCCAATAATTAGACGAATTAACAATGTTGTATGAAGGAATGCTGATGTAATAAAATTGATACTCCACTAAGATCATGAAAATGCAGGTTTTGAAAATAGAAAGGGAGGTCAAAGAAAATTTTCTTCCTCAATTGATATTAGAGTAATATACTACTACTTTTTTTTTTCCTTTTCAAGGAGATGACGGGTTTCAAATGATACTGTTGTGATCTGATATGCAGGTATAATCCTCGGTTCATTTCTCATCGTGCTAGTTGTCATTGGAGTACTTTATCGCGTCTATGTATCTTACCAACTACGAGAAGAAAACCAAGAAAGGATTGAAAAGTTTTTGGAGGATTACAAAGCTCTCAAGCCCACCAGATACTCCTATGCAGATATTAAGAAAATTACAAATCGATTTAACGAAAAGTTAGGCGAAGGAGCTTATGGAACCGTATTCAAGGGGTGGATTTCCAAAGAAATCCTTGTTGCTGTGAAAATTCTTAATACATCCAAGGGAAATGGGGAAGAATTCATTAATGAAGTTGGAGCAATGGGTAGGATCCACCATGTCAATGTTGTTCGCTTTGTTGGCTTCTGTGCTGATGGATTTAGACGAGCTCTTGTTTACGAGTTCCTACCAAATGGTTCAGTACAAAATTTCATATGTTCACCAGACAACAACAAAGATTTCCTTGGGTGGGAGAAGCTGCAAGAGATTGCTCTTGGAATAGCAAAAGGAATTGAGTATCTTCACCATGGCTGTGATCAAAGAATTCTTCATTTTGATATCAAACCTCATAATGTTTTACTAGATTACAACCTTACTCCAAAAATTTGTGACTTTGGTCTAGCAAAATTGTGTTCCAAGGATCTCAGCGTGGTCTCGATGACTGCTGCTAGAGGCACAATAGGCTACATTGCACCAGAAGTGTTCTCTCGAAACTTTGGACAAGTGTCTTATAAAGCAGACGTTTATAGTTTTGGAATGCTGCTGCTTGAAATGATAGGAGGGAGGAAAAACATAGATGTAACAGTGGAGAACGTTAATCATGTTTACTACCCAGAATGGATTTACAATCTTCTAGAAGAAAGAGAAGACCTAAGGATTCAAACAGAAGATGAAGGGGACCCTCAAATAGCAACGAAACTAGCAATTGTGGGACTTTGGTGCATTCAGTGGCACCCTGTGGATCGTCCATCAATGAAAATTGTGGTTCAAATGTTAGAAGGAGAACAAGACAAACTGACTATACCTCCTAATCCTTTTTCTCCCACAAGTCCAACACAGAAAAATGCATGTCTGCCTGCAAGACACACAATCCAGGATTTAGAAGTAATCCATGAATAAGGGTGAGAAAAAGTAATCAGAAGCTTTGAGATATGCTGTAGTTTTCTTCCCATATTGTAAAATGATTAGCTGAAGGGACTTAGAACTCTGGTTTACTAAATGAAGTTGTTTGTGTCATTATCATTATTCATAGTCTTTGCATAGTCTGTTTTCTTAGTCCTATAATGTGAACAGAGCAAATAAATTAACATAGGATTGCAACTGAAATTACTCAATATTCTGAACATACATTTAGATTCATTAACAATTGGAGATTGAACAAAAACAATTTATGAACAGCCAATACCCTTTTAAGAAAGTAGCCAGAGAAAAACCGAGACGATAGCCAATAAATCATCGAATGGCTGAGGATAGGATTGGAAGCTATTTAGAACCTAACAAAAACGAAAGGTTCATTGTCCATGGGATTTGTCAACTTTAGTTAGGGTGTTGATAATTAATTCTAATAGCACTATCTTTTAATGGCAAATATCTCATAATAAAAACTTACAAAAACCCAGTTTTGTGTAGGAGTACACTCAGTATGAGTTTGCTACTAATGTATATATGCATTTTGAACATAATGTATAAAATGAAAATTTATAAAACTAGAGTTTTTAAATGAAAAGAGAAAAGAAAAAAACTTAAAAAAGAGACTGATATTCCTAAAACCCCAAATGGCAGTCAGAAATTTCGCAATGGAAGTTCCAAAAGTGAGAACTTGAAAGAGAAACTCAGCTGATTCAACATCAATCTCATGAAGAAGCGGAGGCCAGATAAGGGATGAGATTGAAGACAATCTTGCGGAGGCAAGAATTAAGCTTCATCATTGACAAACGCCACGAATTACATTTGCATTTTGAAAAACCTGGAAACCAAATTGAGTTGCATTGTTTGGATCAACCACCGTGTCAGTCTCAGAAAAGCAGAGTGAGGGACGTTGCAAGATTTACGGGTTTGACTTGTTTACCTCTTCAGATTGGAGAGGAAGGTGGATGCCTAAAAATGGTGTAAATATCAAAAGTGGGTCCTGAATTGGGAACTGGAAATAGTTTAAAATGGTGTCTAAACTTTTTAATTACTCATTTCCGAAGTTTCTTTGACATTTCGTGCTACTCGGCTTTCTGTCAGTAGTCGGATGCATTGCATAGACTCACTTTATCTACAAGTAGTGACCACTGGATTATTTAATATACAAGTCAAGTAAACATCTTTATTTATGACTTCACAACCTCCAAACCACTCACCCTCTTTGATCATGTTTACAGATAAGAGTTGTTTTGCAGCAGGGCTCATACCCCTTGTTATTCTTGTTCTTCTTCAACTACTCCAAGGCAGTTGCCACGCTCAGAATTATGATAGTCCTGATTTCTGTGCCAATTATTCTTCTTCCTGTGGCAAAATAGAAAACGTAAGTTATCCCTTTCGATTGAAAGGCGACCCAGAAAGCTGTGGCGACAAGAGGTGTGAATTAGTTTGTGAAAACCATGTTACAGTGCAGTATATGAATTCCAGAAAATATTATGTTCAGGCAATCAATTACAAGAACTACACCATCCGAGTTGTTGATGCCGGTGTTGAATACATTAATGATTGCTCCTCAATCTATAATTTCAATTTCACCTCCGTCAATGATATCTCTTTTTATCAAGAACGGTTTCGGAAGATGTTGTTCTTCAACTGCACCAATCCAGTGATTGATGACTCTTTGTATGTGACCATGGATACTAATGGTTCCTGCAAAATCGATTATTCCAAGGAGAAAGGGAAACGACATGAGCATATTTACGTGTCTATTGTTGACGGCTTATATGGCAGGGAATTGAAAGTCGGGTGCTATGTGAAGACAATAGCCTGACATCCTTGGGTTTGAGTAAACACAACGTTGTTGACAAAATTTATTACAGCGACATTCACAGAGCCATATTGTATGGATTTGAACTTTCGGGGTTGAAATATTTTTGTGGATACTACTGCGGAAATTCGACTGGATCTTTGACATACTGCTGGCTTTCAAACAATTCCTCCATGAAGCTTATTTGTGTGTACGCAAACAGATGCGGTAAGCAAAACTAATAAATGACAGATATTGGGTTCATTTTGTATATTGATACTTCGATTTTTAATTTCATACTCCAATCTTAATTGTGGTTAAGTTGTTTCTAAATATGGTAGACATTCTTTATATATTTGATTAAGCTCTTATTAAATGTGATTAATCATTTGACTATGCCATCAAGGTTTGAAGTGCCTTCATTTTGAGATCAATAAATCTAAAAAAAAAATTCTTAATAATATAGTTTTGTAGTATATTTTCTCTTGTTGAATCCTAGGGAGATTGATGATGTTGTCTACTTATGTCCTACTTTGATTCCTAGAATTTAGCAAAACTAATATTTTAACGATTTTTAATGATTCAGATTTTTGGTGCAAGTTACGAGAATATATTTCAGGTGAGGATTCTCATTTTTCTTTTCTTTTTGTTTTAATATGGCCGATATGCAATATTTATATTTATAATGTTACATTCAGTGAATTCTCCTTTTCTTTGTAATTTTTTTTTTTTTTTAAAAGAAAGAAGTTTAAATTGAGTAAAATAACATATACTAGGAAATAATCAATTTTACCTTTCAAATTTAAAAGGACAAGTAATTTTTCCAAGTAAGTTTTAACATTTTGTGTTTCCCCTTGCTTTACATTGTTTTCGATACATATCTTCTTCATCGTTTTTTATTTCTTTTTCTTTTTCTTAAATTACTTAATGGCTTTCTAAATGTTGGCTTCTGTTAAAATTCCTGCAGATTATTTCATGGGCGTTTTACTCGGTAAGATAATCCTTTTCATATTATTTTTTGTTGTTTTCTTTCTTTTCTCTTTAATTTTTTCGTTACAGCAGAGCAGTTTAATATGGATTATGGAGTCTACAGCGGGTGATATATAGTCATTTAAAAATCAAACAATAATTTTATTTAACTTTTGGTATTAAATATATAAATGTGTTTCTCTTGTGATCCTTTTGGTGGTATTCACCCCATACAGGAGTAGAAACCATCCGAAATGCAGTAACACTCTACCCAAAAGGATACGGCGATGTACGTAATGCAGAAAGAGCTGCAGGAGTGTATACAGGACGATATGTTCTACCATATCTTATAGCCAGATTTCTTTTTGGAATTTCATTTCTTATTGCTCTCTTAATTTATACATGGCGTAGAAAACATTTATCAATGTATGAAGAAATCGAGACTTTTCTGCGAGACAACAAAGAAATCCTCATGCCGATAAGATACACTTACAGAGAAATTAAGAAGATGACTGGAGGTTTCAAGGACAAGTTGGGTCAAGGAGGTTTTGGTACTGTTTATAAAGGAAAGCTACGTAGTGGACCTTTTGTGGCAATAAAGTTGCTGGGTAAATCCAAAACTAGTGGTCAAGATTTCATTAGTGAAGTTGCAACAATTGGAAGGATACACCATGTGAATGTTGTTCAACTTATTGGATTTTGTGTTCAGGGATCCAAGCGTGCTCTTGTGTATGAATTCATGCCTAATGGGTCTTTGGATAAGTTCATCTTTTCCAAAGATGGAATCAATGAGGTTGTTCATTTAAGTTGCAAGAGTATGCATGAAATATCTCTTGGAGTTGCTCGTGGCATTGCGTATTTACATCGAGGTTGTGATATGCAAATTTTGCATTTTGATATCAAGCCTCACAACATTCTTCTTGATGAAAACTTCATCCCAAAGGTTTCAGACTTTGGACTTGCAAAACTTTATTCCATAGATGATAGAACAGTTTCTTTGACTGCTGTAAGAGGAACACTAGGATACATGGCTCCTGAGTTGTTTTACAAAAATATTGGGGGTGTCTCTTATAAGGCTGATGTCTATAGTTTTGGGATGTTATTGTTGGAAATGGCAAGTAGAAGGAAGAATTTGCAGTTGAATATGCCCGATTGCTCAAGTGAAGAGAATTTAAGCCAGATTTACTTTCCTACCTGGATTTATAATCAGTTTAGTGAAGGTAAAGATATAGAGTTAATGGAGAATGCCACAGAGGAGGAAAAGAGTATAGCAAGGAAGATGATCATAATTGCATTGTGGTGTATACAGTTGAAGCCCTGTGATCGTCCTTCAATGCATCAAGTAGTAGAAATGCTTGAAGGAGATGCTCAAACTTTGGAAATGCCTCCAAAGCCATCAATGTGTCCTCAAGAAATGCCAAACATGGATCATGGACTCATCTCTGAACAAACAACAATTGATGACTTAACAAACACGTCTGGTGATTTTGAGGAATTTTCAAGTGATGCCATACCAATGATAAATAGTGTGAGCTAGCTATGGGGAAATTTGATATGATAGCTTAAATGAGGCAATCAGATTATTTTAAATACTTAAGAAAGTGTTCTAGGTGCTTTGATTTCACAATTCTTCAATGCATCAAGTATTAGAATTCTATTTAGTGGCTTTTCAGTAGATTTTTCCACTCTCAGTTCCATTAATCCTGGCAATACTAGGTCATTTCTGGCCTTCATTGGCTTGTTATTGTGCCAACTGTGAGAATGTGAGCCACCTCATTTATGATTGATCTGTTGAAGTCAATGAAAAACAATGTAGCTATAAATTTTCGTAGTCCTAAACATGATTCCGTTATTATTGTAATCTAAACTTTTCTTATGTATTCATTGCTTTCACTTTATTCCTTCCCAAGAATCAATAAAATAGAAAATTATGGTCTTTCTTTCAATATATTTTTTTAATTGGTTCGTAAACAATGGCTTAAAGCCGCAAAGAGTTGAAGTCGATGAATTTGTGAACAATTTAGGACTTGTATTGTAGGAGTAACTTGAATTGGCAAGTCGAGCAATGAGGAATTACGCAACATGAGCAATAGTATTCTTCCTTAATGGAAAAGGCATATGCTAGCCAGTGTGACCATATTCCTAGCAATATTCTCCAAAAAATATTAGTCAGAGTTGGTCATCATAACTTGTTTTTTGCAGTAAGAGTAGTGGTACTTAGCAAGTCTATCAGTCTGCCCCTATTCCAAGGTAAGTGTTTCATTTGCCAATGTGCTACTCCAAGTAGCTAGAAACAAATGAAAATGGCCTTGCCATTATTATTTATTCTCGCAGTTCAAGTATAGCTTGCGTGTCGTTGATTGTGAGATATTAATTTGGGATGAGGATCTCCTATTCCGTGTCTCACTCCCGGTCTTCTTGATAAGAAATTGGCACGTGACATCTTATAATTTTGTTCATTTAATTTAAACTTAACACTGTCAATAACTTCTTCTTTTTTAAAACGAAAATTTTAACTCTATTCTTTTTTTCATTTAATTTAAACTCTTTTTTTTTTCTTTAAATTTTTTTTTTACAAACAAAGACTTCGGTCCTTCCTCTCTGCTTATGTTCTTCCTATCATTCTCCCGTGTTAGAATAATATAGTATGAGTAGAGAAGATTTTGAGACATGTAATCACTATTTTTAAAGATATATTGCCTGTATATTTTTTAGGAGAAACATAGAAGTCTCTTCCAAGATACAACAAAGCCTCTTAGAACTCTAAAATTTTTAGTACTTATCAAAAATAGACGAAGAGTTTATATAGATACTGAAAAGTTATTTTCAACAAATATGTATATTAAATTAATTTAACTAATATGCCTGTTGAATTTGAAAAGATATTATTACTAAAAGTCTAAGTCCGAGTCATTTAAATATAATATATATATATATATTAATATTTCTTATATTAATATATTTTTATTATATATTATTTTAATTTAAAATGAACTTCTCTTTATAAAACTTTAAACAACTTTTTATATTTCTAATGCGAGACTTCAAGTCTCCATATTTATTACAAACTATCTAACATCCCTTTCATTATCATCCTTCACAATTCCTTTTCTTATTTCAACTACTAATTATACAATTTTTCTCATTTTTTTCGGCTGTAAATGCTCCAATAACTTTTCGATCTAATTATAAAATAAAAAACCATTGAAATTGAAACACCCATTTCAATTTCAACAACCCAAAGAACTTGAAAGAAGTTTAAGCCCCAAAATTTATTTTCTGAAGCTTCCTTTTGAACTCGTGATTCTCCTTTCCTTCTTGCATTCCTTGATGACCCACTTATCTCGTCTAGTATCAATACTAGAAGATGAAAGATTGAAGTCATCGCCTAACCCAGCCCTCCCATGCATATGAGGCAGAATCTGAAACGAACCTCACCCTCTTAAAGCAGCCAAGCCCATAACTCAGTCACACGATGGAACGGAAGTCAATACAGATGCAACCAAAGTATTCATAAACCAACAGCTTCGTACACCATTAATGGAGGCAAAGAACACAAGTGGAGAGGAAGGACCAAAGTCCTGTGTTTTCTTTAATTTGTTTTTATATTTTTGAAAGAAAAAAAAATGAATTTTTTGACAGTGTTAAGTTTCAGTTAAATGGAAGAAATTATAAAATGCCCGTTGTCAATTTGTTATTAGGGTGATAGAAAGTGAGACACATAAATAAAAAAAGAGGTCCATTTCCATTAATTTCTTGATTAATTTTGAGTTTCTGACATTTAAATAAAAATTAAATCAAAATAAATATTTGACATTTTAATAATTTATGTTCAAGTTGTATTGAGATAACAAGCATGTTGAGTTTATAAAATATGGGATGACAATTCATTTTGTGTTCCATTATCATCTCAGCTTAACTTCATCCAATTAATTTAAGCCATGTGAGGAGGTCTTGGAGGTCACTATCAGGGGATCAAACTTTTTTCTTTCAATTTTCACAATAATAGAAATTGTCATCCTCCTCGTAGAAACATGACTGACCGAAAAAATGATAACTAAAATTCCGTAACCCTGACTTAAATAAATAAACGATCATTACTCTCGAGCAACCAATGAATAAGACCAAATATATAAAAAAAACAAAAGTTAACATTAAAAGTTTATTAACTTAAACAAATCACAACTTACTGAAAATTTTAACAAAGGTTCTCTGCAATATAGAACATGCCATCAAATACAAACCTGTAAACTTTTGTTCTTATACAACATCAACACAAAGACAATAAGGAGCTCCGCTCCATTCACATTATCAATAAAACAAATACTGGAATATTACATTATACTAAATTTGACACCCACAGTTTTATTGTGACTGCAAATTTCCATCTTTTAACTTCAATTCTGAGATCTTGATATTAACTTGCCGTACTCAATCGGCAAGTCACAACCTCGGCGACGCCATGAATAGTATTGTAAAGCCAAGTTTTAGATAAAATATATAAATTCCAGTTATAAAACAACGACGACATAAATAAATTAAAGAAATAACAATAAAATTAAACATGTCATAACCTGGTATCATAGTAATACATTTTAATGATTTTTCCAAAATTTTAATTATACAAGAATATTGTGATAACTCGATATGTCCTTATTTTACTATTGATATTTTAATATATATTTTGGAGTGTCGTACGTAACTTAATAGGTAGTTGGAAAAAAAAAATAATATATATAATATTATACATAATAGTATTAAATGTTATAACCCAATATTCTAATAGATATTTTAAAATATTATACGTAAATTATTGTAATTACATACATGATCAATTGTCATGAAATAAATTAAAATAAGAGAGTAATAGAATATATATATATATATAATATTAGAAATAATGGTGCACCACACATTTTAAAACTTGAATCTTGACTTGATTTTCTTCTTTCTCTCGTCCTTGCATTTTTCTTGGTCCACCGACTTGCTTTTTATTCTTAAGACAGCAACTTTGTCTTTTTTTTTTTTTTTTGGCTTGTCTTTTCCTCTGTTTTCTCTTTTCCTTCTTGAACCTTCCTAGTCCCTTGCTGGCCGAACTAGCACCTACTTGTTTCGCTTGAGTTGCTGCTCTATTTTCTGCTACAACCAACCTGTCTACTGCGTGCTTTCCCTTCCATCCATGCGTGTCCTCCATTGCAGCCACCACAAAAATCTGCAACAGCATAGCTGGCTTTGGCACTTTGGCTTTCATCTGAAGCAACTGGGGCTGATAATCCCAATTTCCTGGATCCATGCCAGATGAATCAATGTTAAGATCGTCTTTGTCATGTTCGGCTGAGGCAGGTGTGGCGGGGTTCTTGTGTGGGATTTGCAAATGATAATACGTAAGGCTGCTCAGGTTTCTCTTGTCTCCTATACTTTATAAGCTAGGAGAACTGTAGTAGTATCCACATTTTCTTTGTTTTGTTTTGGAGAAAAAAATAATAATAATAACAACTAAAGTTAGAAAATAAATTAAACCACATTAACAATCAAATAATTTAGAACTCTAAAACAGAGTGCATGGAAGTGAAGGATGGATGCTCGTAAGCAGTGTCTGTTTATTCCTCAGGATTAAACCCATTAATTTTAAGATAATATTTAGAGCTTCAGAACATAAAACCCTACTCGTCACTTCAAAATCTTCTAACCTCCGAGTCCACTACTCATGGCCTTTTCTTTTGTGTATCTTAACTTTATTAATTCATATCTCTTGTAATTGATAAAATGGATAGTTTCTTGTCTTACTTTTCATGCCAATAATACTTCCTGTCTGTCTTATAGTGTCCATTAAACCATAATCCTTATTCTCCTGTCCAACTTTAGAGACAATATATATGACAATATCTTCAAAGCCTTGGAAATTCGGGAGGAAGAGATATTCTTATAACCCAATATTAAAAAATTGAATTTTAAATATGTGTAAAATTTTAGTTATAACATAATAAATATGTAAATAAATTAATTAATAGTGATATAATAAAGCATCTTATAATTTGATATCGTAATATACGTTTTAAAAATATTGGTGTATTTCGATATCTTAGTGTATGAAAATGTTTACAAATCCTTACCATAAGGATATATATACACACTTAAGACTATCATCAAATTGTAGCCACAAATGTATTTTTTTTAAAAGAAAACTTGACTTTTCCATTTTGTCCTATTTGTTTTAATCATTGTCTTCCTTTCATTTTTTTTATGGCTCTACGTTTTGTCTTTGCTTTCTACTTTTTCCACCGACTTAGACTCTTTCTTTCTCGCATTCTGCCCTTGTCTTGTTCTTCATTGAGTCCCCTGCTTCCTTTCCTTGCCTTAGTCGTGAGTCCTTCATCCGGAATTAGACAATTTCAAGCGTTTGGTAAGTTATTCATTCCATTCTTCTTCTTGTAGATGATAGGAGACTTTTAATAGGAGTCTTAGAGCTGAAAATTTGCTCAAGGAAGGACGGCAAGGCTGCTGCTGTTCCGTTTCTTTTTCTTTGCCCTTTACTCCTTTGACTATTTTTTTTTCCCTTTGTCGTATGAAGTTCTTGTGTTTTACCAGCGTGTGTGTGTTGTAGGCAGCGTGGGTGTTGAGTTTGGCAGCAATTGACATGCCTCAGCCGTAAGTGCAGGGGGGTGTTTAAATATGACTTGTGGGCTATTTTAAAGGGTATGTGGTGATTAAGTAAGTGGGTATTTGTTATGGTGGACAATAATTTGCTTGGATTTAAATTTATCATAAAGTGTGCACTTACAAATTTTGAGCATCCCTCCCTTATTTTGCCCTTGCCATGGGTAGTAAATGTTTAAGTGGGGAAAAACTTTTAATTTAGGTGAGTAATTGGAATTTCATTAGACTAGGTCTTATGATTAATGTGTTCCTAATGATTTTAACATAAGAGGGTTTGTGATGCATAAATCAAAGTTTGATAATACATAACAATAAGCATATAAGAAAATAAAAAAAATAAAAAAAATAAAAAAATAGAAGGTTTAGGATTCCAATATGCAAATTTTGGATTTACACTCTTAAAGTTTAAGAAACTCTGAATAATTAGTTAAGTAAAGTCAATGTTTAAAATATGAATATTATGAAGAGTTGATAGATGATTTAACTTAATTCAATAAACGTAACATGTGTAATGTAAAAACTTATGAGATTATGTTGATCATATTGAAAAATATGTATGACTATAAAAAGTCTTGGTGCTTGAAGAATTAATTAGGAGGTATGCTTATGTTTGTGAACTCATACATATGAATTAAGAGTTAAACATGTTAACTAGGTGTTTGATAAAATCCTTAAGAGAAACTTAATGTTAGTATATACATAGAAATTGGTTTACATAGGTTTCATTAATTATTTAAATAGTTAATTAGGAATCATGAAACTTGACCATGCTAATGCTAACTATAGAATTGAGATTCTTAGAGTTTGGTTATAAGAGATTAATTGAATTTGAATAAAAATTTTATGAACGAGAGTAAAAAATAGTGGGTTAATGTTGTGATTTAAAGATTTAATGAAATTGGGTAGTGAGTATGGGCATAAGATGTTATTGGTGGGGTGAAATGTTGAAAGTGAGAGTTGAATGGCTTTTTAAAGGGATCAGGGCAGATTTCGTGGATGAAAGAAATTCAGTATTTCGAGTGTCTTCGGGGCTGAATTAAATTAAGGGCTTAAAATATAAAATGTATCTTAGGATCTTGAGAGTGTGTCTACAAAATTTTGTAGCTTGATTCCAGATATGTTGTGAGTTATATTTGTTAGACTTCGGTTAGGTCAAACAAGATTCGTAGTACCTTGTTTTTGGTTCATGTAAGAAATTGAGTGGGTTCTTGACAGATTTTAGGAAAAATTTCTAATTAATAAAGATAGATATAATTTTCTATTAATAAACCCAAAAAAACTAATTGGATTTAGTTTTCCTAGAGAAAGTTATATTCAATTAATTAAGATAAGGTCAAAGCTGTCAAAAATCTTGCGTGTTGCAAAACTTGGTGCAACTTCAAACAAGAAATTGTATTGATATATAAATCTAAAAATTACAAATGATATACCATTATAAAGCTACATGTGTCTAGTATTTTATAAATTTTACGAAACTGGATTTAGAATTTTCTAGAGAAAGATATGACTGTTAAAGTGGACACTGGTCCAAATCTCAAGTTTGGGCAGTTTCAACATTCCTAACTCACTAGCTTTCCATCTTTTCTATTGGTTTCTCCTACCCTATGCTTTTTCAAGACACTTAAAATGCTTTATCATTATTAACTATTACCTAAAGTCCAATTCATATTAATTGACATGTAATAGCTTAATGAAAAATTTACATAAAGAAACCTGTATAAATTGAGATATAAGTTTAGTAATTAAAAGATTATAACAATAACGTTATGAACTAAATATTATTTGGGTATATGAATTTCAGTTCCGAATGCTAATGTGGACCTGATGAGATGCGTGAACGCAAGTGTGAGTGACCAATGGAATCGATTATAGATAAATAGTTAATTGCTGTCTTTAGGAGCTAGTTTAGTATGTGTAATTATACATTTATTTGAATATATGTGATACATAAAAAGTAGAGTATTTCAATAATTTATTTGAATTGTGTTTATTTGATATTAGTTGTTTTGTTTGACATTGGTTGTGGTTAATAAGGGCCAACAAAGTGAAATTTTTATGAAAAATGATTTTTATCTCCGAAATTAAAAGTCTAAGTGCACCTAGGATACCCTGATTTGAAATCATGAGAAATTCTGATTCTGATAAATATTTTTTTTAATTGAGTGCTCAGCCCCGGTGGGATAGATTGTGTAAGGAGATTAACTTGTTGTGTGGACACGTAAATGCCCGGTAGGGGTGATAATTTTGTGCGGGGCTGGGTTAATCATTGACCCTTTGATTGCTTTGAATGATATTGTTGCACTGACTTAAATTGTGATCCTGCGTGTCATATGAATTGTGAATTTGTGAAACTTACAATGTGTACGTGTAATGTGAAATGTTATATGAATCATGATACATGATATTAATATGTATATTATATGTTTGTGCTGAGTGATGCTAGTACCCTTTGGGTACGATTTTCCACTCACGGAGTCCATAGGACTTACCCCTCTTCTGTGAAATTTTTTTATTTTTTTTTTGTAACAGGAATGCATTTCATGGCATCACCGAGCTTATGACTTGCGGATTGAGTACGTCAAGTTAATATCAGGATCTCAGACTTGAAGTTAAATGATGAAAATTTGCAGTCAAAATAAGATTGTGGGTGTCAAATTTAGTATAAAGTAATATTCTAGTATTTGTCTTATTGATAATGTGAATGGAGCGGAGTTCCTTATTGTCTTTGTGTGGTTGTTGTGTAAGAACAAAAGTTTATAGGTTTGTATTTGACGTCTTGTTCCATATTGCAAGGAATCTCTGCCAAAATTTTCAGTAAGTGGCGATTTGTTTAAGTTAATAAACTTTTAATATTAACTTTTGTTTTTTTTTATATATTTGGTTTTATTCATTGGTTGGTTAAGAGTAATGATCGTTTATTTATTTGAGTCAGGGTTACAGAAGTTTGGTTACTATTCTTCCAGCCAATCATGCCTCCATGAGGGGTGTGACATAAATAATAATGAAAACCTCTTCCCTTACAGTCACCACAAACCATAATTTATCTCAAATTCAATACCCCAAGTTGAACTTGTGAGTGGGATCCTAAAAACTACAATTGATGATCATGTGTAGTAGTTTTGCGTTCTTCTACATGGTACTCAGATTTGTGTTCTTCAATCTTGGAGAAGCCCAATATGATTGGAAGGAATCAAGGTGTGGAATTTTGAATATTAGATATCAATTTCAAATCAAAGGTAGCAACCCAGATCATGATCATTGTGCCTACCTTTATCTTGGGTTTTATGTATCTTGTTAAGAAAATTAAAAATAAATGAGATAAATGAGAAGATAAAAGGAAACACAAGATACATATGATTTGGTCATTGCTTAGTATTCTGCAAGAAGAGAATATAATAGATTTATTTTAGGGATAGATATGAAACTTGCTTACTCACTCATTTACAATAGTAGAACCTATAATTTATAGACACTACAAAAATAATTCTAGTTGACCAATAATAGAATTAAGACATAAGATTTTTTATAATTTTGTCTATGATTGGATTCATAATTAGATTTTAATCAATTACAATTAATATAATATAATTATCTTACTTGGGGTGGTTGATGATTTGATTGTAATATTATAATTAATCACAATCAATCATAATCAATTCCTTAATATCTTGTACACATCAAAATGAGACAGTTTTTGAGCTACCTGCATCGTCGTCATCATTGTTGTCTTCTCAGGTTGATAGCAAAAATTTTCTTCAGAAGCATAGATTACCAATCCTAGCAAATTTAGGTATATGACTTTGATAATTGCCTTCCACTAGATATTCTAAAACTAGTCGTAAGTTCATTGATTATTTCACACTTTCAATTTTTATCATTAATATCTTCCATGGATTATAGCTCTAAAATAAATTACACTTTCTAGAAATGCTCTAGAGGAAATGGATTGGATACGCTGTCCTCCTAGCCCAATTCAGGTTGTTAAAACTGACAGTGATCTTTACTACACTAACCTTTTATCTGCCTGCACAAAGATCCTAGACATTTCCTTTAATTTACCAGATGGATTCGATCTGGAAGAGGATTTGATTCTGGGATAGTTAAAACCAAATTGTAGAAAGATTGAAGCACAAGAAAAGAAATGTAAACTTAAAAAGAATGGCGGTTCTCATGAAATTGAAGGTGAAGAAACTGAATGTTCTGGGACTCTCAAAGCAAAAGCAAACAAGAAAGTAAGCGCAACAATTATTTTAGTTGCTACAGGTACTGGCACTGCATCCATTTAGGTCAGGATTCTTATTCTTGAAACTGATCAATTTATCAATTAATATATGTGCAAGTGGAATCATATGCTCAATTCTTCTTGTTCTTGCGGTCCTCCACATCTATGGCTTTAATAAAATGAAAGAAGAAGATGAATCAAAGTTAGAAAAGCTTTTAGAGAATTACAGCACTCAAGCCAACAAGATTCTCATATGGTGATATAAAGAGGATTACTGATCATATAGGAAAGCTTTCCAATGAAAATGAAATCCACCATGTTGCTTTGAAGATTCTCAATAAGGAATGGGAGAGAGATGGGCAAGAGTTCATAGATGAAGTGAGAACAATGGG
The DNA here is from genome assembly GCA_029379385.1 of Quillaja saponaria. NCBI lineage: Eukaryota > Viridiplantae > Streptophyta > Magnoliopsida > Fabales > Quillajaceae > Quillaja > Quillaja saponaria. Next base: position 9,057,998 of record CM055612.1, read on the forward strand.
AAAAATCCACCATGTTAACGTGGTTCGATTGGTTGGCTACTGTGTTGATGGATCCAAACATGCTCTAGTCTATGATTTCTTGCCAAATAGGTCTCTTCAAAAATTCATATCTTCCCTCGACGATAAGGATAGTTTTCTTGGGTGGCACAAGTTGCTAGAGATAGCACTTAGCATAGCCAAAAGGAATTAATGTTATAGCCCGACATTGTAAAATCAAATTTTAGATATAATATGTAAATTTATATTACAAAATAAACAAAATAAATAAGAACATTGAACATGCTATAACTTATTATCAAGATATGAGAAAGAATAATTTGTGTAACTCATTACTGAAAAAATAATAATAATAATAATAAAAAATTAATATATGTATTTAAAATAAATAAATTATATAAATATGTACAATTAAATTAAACTTGAAATTCTAATTAAATTTCATATGATTTTATTGATGAAGAAAACAAATGAATAAACATATATATATATATATATACTGCCAAGAATAATTGTAGATCATACATTTATGAATTAGTAAGTATATATATTTACACATTAAATCCTAGTTTGACTTTGACTCAACTTTTAATTGTTTTGTCTTATACCCTTTATTTTTTTAATTCTCTTTTTCCTCCCTTTTCTCTCCATCACCGACTTTGTCCCTTACTATTTCTCTTTTTTTGGAAACTTTCCTTCTATCTTGGACGGTTCCTCCTCCCCTGTTTCACAATGCTTCTAGTCCTTCCTTTTTCTATTTCTATCTTGGTGATTTTGGTGATTTCCTCTTACAGCCAAGAAGTCCATCCCCCTATTTTTGCTCAACTTCTTTCCCCTTGCCGTGTGGTGATTCAACTCAACTCCTTGTGCTTCTTTCCTCCTCTCAGATCTTGGCAGCCACCTATAAGCCTCATCGTCCTCTGTTTTGGCAGCAACTAAGCTGCCCTCTTCCTTCTTCTTCTTCGTCCAGCTGGTGGCATGTTGGGAGATCTTTTGCAGCCCACAACAGCAAGGCAAGATTGTAGCAGCCTCCCTTGGCAGCAGCCACTTTAAGCCAGCCGTGAGCTTCTTGCTTGGTTAGGGGTATAGAGGTGAAGTGGAGGATGATTTTGGGGTAATCTCTCCTCACCTTAAAGTCAAGCTATTTCCTTGTTTCTTTTTGGTTTACTTGCTATATTCTTGGTGTTGATTAAGAGGTTAGATAGTATGTTCGGTAAATTGTGAATGATAAGAACTTAAAGCTAGGATTTCTTTTTGATTGTGTAAATTAAAGATTTGAAATTTAGGAAGTAGGAAGGATGAATTAATTCTAGGTTAAGATTGAACCATAAAGGTTGATATGGGTTATTGTGAAATCTTTGTGACCTAAGTATTATTAGTATATTAATTAATTAGAATTGTTCACATTGATTAGTATTGGAATTGTTAATATTATTGAATTGATATAGTATAGTGATTAAATTAGGATAGATATACATATATAGGTATACATATATATTAAGGAAAATAATTTATGCACCCAAAGTGTTATAAAAGGTTTACAAGAACACTAAGTAAAACTTTGTAATTAAAACTTGGTAAATTTAAGTCTTGGTGGCTAATTATTTTAAAATTTTGAATAAAAGTTCATAACAAGAGCAAAGGGTTAGTGGATGTATTGAGTTAAGGAGTGAATGAAAGTAAGTAATGGATGTGATCAAAGGAGGGTTATTGGGAATAAAGTGTTAGAAAATGAGAGTTAAGTAGTTTTGAAGGGGTGCGAGGGTAGATTTCTTGAGTAACAAAAATTTGATATTTTGAGTGTCTTTGGGACAAAATTAAATTAAGAGTTCAAAAGATAAAATGTATCTTATAGTCTTAAAATATTGTCTATAAAATTTCGTAGCTTGGTTCTAAGTATGTTGTGAGTTATAGCTGTTAGACTCCAGTTAGGTCAGGCAGGATTCGTAGTGACCTATTTTTGGTTCATGTAAGAAATTGAGTGGGTTCATGACAGATTTTAGAAAAGGTTTCTAAATAATATAGATAGATATACTTTTCTATTAATAAACCCAATAAATGGAATGAGATTTCTTTTTTTTCTAGAGAAAGTTATGTTCAATTAACTAAGGTAAGGTCAAAGTTGTCAAAAATCCTGCATGTTGCAGAATTTGATGCAAATTTTAACAATAAACTGTATTAATATACAAATTTAAAAATTAGAAATGATATACCATTATAAAGCTACATGTATCTAGTATTTTATAAATTTTACGAAACTAGATTCGGAAATTCCTAGAGAAAGAGATGACCGTTAAAGTGGACAATGATCCAAACTCCAAGTTTGGACAGTTTCAACATTTCTAATTCACTAAGTACTTTCTATCTTTTTTAATGGTTCCTCCTACCTTATGCCTTGTCAAGACATTTAAAATGTCTCTTCATTATTAACCCTATCACATAAAGTCCAATTCATATTAGTTGGCATGTAATAGCTTAATGGAAAACTTTCCATGGAGAAATTTATACAAAATAAGATACAAACTTAGTAACTAAAAGATTATAATAATAACTTTTATGAACTAAATATTATTTGGGTATATGAATTTCAATTTCAGATGCTAAGGTGGACCTGATGAGATGGTGGATGCAAATGTGATTGACAAATGAAATCAGTTACGGGTGAGTAGTTAATTGTTGCCTTTAGGGGCTATATTAGTATGCGTAATTATATGTTTATTTGAATATATGTGATATATGGAAAGTAAGCAAGTATAATATTTTAATAATTTATTTAAATTATGTTTGTTCGATATTAGTTGCTTTGTTTGACATTGGTTGTGGTTGATAAGGGCCAACAAAGTTAGGTTTTTATGAAAAATGATTTTTATCTCCGAAATTAAAAATCCTGGTGCTTCTAAGATGTTCTGATTTAAAATCATAATAAAATTTTGATTTTGATAAATAAATTTTTTTTTTAAATTGAGTACTCAGCTCCTGTGGGATGGATTGTATATGGAGATCAATTTGTTATGCGGGCACGTAAATGCCCGGTAGGGTGTGATAATGTTGTGTAGAGCTGGGTCACTCGTTGACCCTTTGATTACTTTGCGTGATATTGTTGCTCTAATTTAAATCGTGATCATGTGTGTCATATAAATTGTGAATTTGTAAAACGTACAACGTATATGTGTAATGTGAAATGTTATATGAACAGTATTACATGATATTACTATCTATGTGTTTCACACTTGTGTTGTGTGATGCTGGTACCTTTTGGTACAATTTTTCACTCACGGAGTCCCTAGGATTCACCATTTTCTTATGGATATTTTTTTTAGTGACAAGAGTTCGGTACATGGCATTGCCGAGTTTATGACTTGCCGAATGAATACTGCACAGTGTTTCCAGGATCTCAGACTTGCAGTTAAGGATGAAAGTTTGCAGTCACATTAGAACTATGAGGTGTCTAATTTTGGTATGATGTAAGAGTCTCGTTATTTGTTTTGATTAGTATGTGAACGGTGTAAAGCTCATTGTTGTCTTGGTGTTATTGTTGTGTGAGATTATAAGCATAAGCGTTTATGTTTTGAGGCATGTTTCTTATTATTGGGGACCTCTGCCAAAAATTTTTCCTGTAAATTGTTAACTGTTTCAAAAAATAAAATTTTAAAAAGGAACTTTTTTTTTATAAAAGTTATTTTTACCCTTTAGATGGGCTAAGAGTTATGTGTGTTACTTTGTTTTGAAGTCAGGGTCATGGAGGGTTAGTTCTCCAATTCTCCGGCCAGTCATGTCTCCGTAAAGGATGTGACAATTAAGTATCTTCATCAGGGTTGTGATCGAAGAATTATTCATTTCGATATCAAACCTCGTAATGTTTTCTTGGACCAAAGTGCTACTACGATCATCTTCCTTGCTACACACTTTTCCTCCCACGTGGCATCCTCCATTAATTGTATGTCTTTACCCTCACTAAACTAATTATATATATAAGTATGAAAGTAAATCTGACTTAAATTCTTTTTGCTTGAACCTTCTGACCTAGACCTCCCAAATTTCGAGTCTGGATCTAAGTATGTCTATATATAAATTGAATCTAATTTTGGATTTTTAATGAATTTGTATAAAATTTTGTTCGGGTCAGGATTGCACCTGACCCAATCCAATATTACCCCCAATAATGACCTTTGTGTAAAGTGAATGAATTTGTGAATAATTGAGGAATTCTTAAAATATAAGTCAGAGTTGGTCATTCAAAACTTGTTTTTTGCGTGTAGGAATAGTAGTACTTAGCAAGTCTTATTTTGTGATTATAATTGTGACATCTTAATTTAATAATCATAATTGTGATACTAAGATTTAAATAAAAATTTAACATCCTAATAATTTATGTGCAAATCTTATTGAAATGAGAAGAATGTTTAAGACTATTCATGAAATATCTTCTTAACTTAAACATGTGGACAAGACACATGCACAACATCATGTTTTTTTTTTTTTTTTTTTTTTTTTTTTTTTTATCTTTTTCTGTTTTTTTGCTTTTTTCAGTGGGCACGAGATGAAGTTAATACCTACTAAATTAATATAAATTTACTATGATATTGAATGAAAATAATACTGCACAGTTTTGTTATCATGGTAAAGTTAATATGAAGTTTTAACATGAATTCTTACTTGCATTAATTAGCAACTTTTGTGAAAGTTCTAAGCAACTATCTAGAATTTTCTTTACTTGACTAAAACCGTTGACCAATGACCACTTGCTATAACTTTATCCAATTTTTCTTCATTTAGAAGATGCATGGGGAGACTAGATTCATTGCATATGACATTTAGTAATTAATGACTCAATAATTTCCGGACCCTTTCATGGAGATTGAAAATGATGCTGCCTGCACAATTTGTGTTAACTTGTTGAAGTGTTGAAATTAATATGTGGCTCTAAAAGGAATTCGGGTATGCATTTTCTTCTACCTGAGAAAATTCCAAGAAACTTACAACAAAGAAGTATCTTTTCTTGATTAAGAAGTGGATTCTTTATTGACATTTCTTCAACTGGGTGATAATTTTTCTAAGAAAGAGATGTTTAATTAGTTCTGTTGGACATAGTCGGACATATCATACATCATTCATCATTGTTCTATTACTCAGCTAATATAAGCATTGTGATTTGACACAGAGGTCTTGGACTATACAAGTCCTAGAAGAGAAATCTTTTCAGGTTCTCTACCCAGAATGAATTCATAATCTTTTGGAAAATTTGGGATACAAAAAAATATCATTTTCTATAAATGATAATTTTGTATCATTTATAGAAAATTTGTTCTTGAATCCATGACAATGCAGTGGAAATGGTTGCTGGAAAGAGAGGACAGTGATACAAAAATATCTACAAATGTCACTAAACAGTATTCTAGATAATGTTAACCTCGCCTTTCAAAAAACTTCTATTTTCGTGCATAAATTCTTCATCATCAGAAAATTTTAGTTTAGAACAACAGGGAATCTTGATTAGTATAAGGAAAGTAAATAATCAATTCCATCATAGTCTATAGACTAATAATACAAAAAAAATGACAATTCATGTCTATGATTTGATTTTCTTCATTAACTTCAAAAGATCAATGACTCATGAGGTAGCTAACATTCTGACAGTATGATTAATATACTTGTACAAGGAAATACTAAAACAAGCAAATAAAAGCCAAAAATGCCCTAGTTTTGTACGAAAGGAAAAAATCTAGTGAACAACCACTAAACAGAACTTTAATGCAGGAAATGCATGAAGAAAAATTATACAAAATTATGCTAAACCAAAGCAGATGGAACACTTTCATAAGTATCTAAAGTAAACTAATTTCCCCATTTAAGGTTCGATGTCTCATATTCTTCCTTGGAACGCGATATTTTACTGCATCAGCATTACTTGTGGATCCCTCACAATCACCAAAAGAGTTTGTTAAGTCATTGGCTGTTGTTTGTTCAAAGATTAGTCCATGATTCACATCTGACATTTCTTGTGGTGTTAATGGCTTTGGAGGCATTCCCAAACTTTGAGCATATCCTTCAAGCATTTCTACTACTTTATGCTTTGAAGAACGATCACGGGGCTTCAACTATATACATCACAGTGCAATTATGATCATCTTCCTTGCTACAATCTTTTCCTCCTGTGTGGCATCCTCCATTAACTCTATGTCTTTACCTACGCTAAATTGATTATAAATCCAAGTAGGAAAGTAAATCTGGCTTAAATCATTTTCATCTGAGCAATCTGAAGGCACTTCAACTACAAATCCTTCCTTCTACTAGCCATTTCCATCAATAACATTCCAAAACTATAAACATCGGCCTTATAGGAAACTCCTCCAATATTTTTTTTGAACAACTATGGAGTCATGTATCCAAGTGTTCCTGTTGCTGCTGTCAAAGGAACAATACTATCATCTACCGGATAAAGCTTTGCATATACAAAGTCTGAAACTTTTGGAATAATGTTCTCATCGAGAAGAATGTTGTGAGGCTTGATATCAAAATACAAGATTTGCATATCGCAACCCTGATGTAAATATGCAATCCCATGAGATATTTCATGTATTCTTTCACAACTTAAATGAACTGAACTAGTTCCTTCTTTTGAAAAAATGTAGCTATCCAGAGATACAACAGGCATGAATTCATATATTAAAGCACATTTTGATCCCTCAGCACAATAGCCAATAAGTTGCACAACATTAAAGTGGTGGATTGTTGCAATGGTTGCAACCTCACTTATAAAATCTTGTCCATTAGTCTTTGACTTACCCAACATCTTTACTGCTATAAGTTGTCCACTCTGAAGCTTTCATTTAAAATCAAAGCCAAATCCACCTTCACCCAATTTGTCTTTGAAACTTTCAGTCATTTTCCTAATTTATGAGTAGGAGTATCTAATTGGCATCATATTATTGTTACTCTAAAGAAACTCTTCAATAGTATGATACACAGAGAAGTGTCTCCATTGTCACTTGAAGATCAAAAGAATGATCAGGAAGGTAATTCCTAATACAAATTTTGCTCCGACTGAGAGTACTGAGTAGGGAAATTACAAAATTTAATTAATATTGACAAATATATGTTTTGGGCTCTGTTTAAGAATTAGTGACAAAAGAAATATGAATCTCGTAAGAGATTCACTTTTTGTTTTCAACACTAGTGAGTGTTCACTTATATCAAGTCCTTTAATATTTTCAAAAAATTGGTGCTAGATGCTGTAAATAAAAACCCTTAATATTTATTAAAATATTGTTTAAATCTCTTTCCTAAAGCTTTGTGATGATGTGAATGAATTATTATAGTATCAAAATATGAGATTCTAAATTTTCAAATATGACTATTAGATTTTCTATTGATTATTAGTTTTTTTTTTTTTTTTTTTCACTTGCAACTATTAAAGAGCATAATTGTAATTATATATATATATATATATATATATATATTTTTTTTTTTTTATCTCTATTATTGATTAAGAGGTTTTGTTGACAATTTTAATGTGTAAATGATTCACATATGCATATAAAATGTTCTCTCTCTCTCTCTTTTTTTTTATTTTTTTTTATTTTTTATTTTTTATTGGGTTTTGACTTTTTTCTACTGACAAGTTATGGACGCATTTATGATTAGATTTATTTCACTTTAAATTTATTGTTTTAAATATTTTTAAAATGACAATTTTTTTTTTTATTTTGTGAAATTATTATTAACAACATTATGAACTTATATATATTATTTTATTTTAAATGTATTAATTGATTAAGTTGATGTGACATATTATAATATTAATTGATGCACAACTTATATTATTATGTGTCACTATATCATCATATTATTTTTCTAACAATTAAATTATATAATGTGAATTTTTAACTTCTAAAAAAATTTGTTACCAAGATTTTTAATATTGATTTTGAATACGAAGATATTTTTCATATTTAAGCAAAAAGTAAATAAATTAAAGTTGACGTCAATACTAATTACTTGCTTGATTCAACGTAGATTTGTCCTAATATTTTTATAATTTATCATCTCTAATGAGTAGTGAAGAAACCATTCAAAAAATTAGTTAAGAAATTATTCATAATAATAATTTTTTGATATTCTCTTTATTGAAGTTAATACATTTTTCTTTATAAATAGAGACACATCAAATTAAGTTTATTCATTTACGTGTAAGGTGTATTCTTGTTTGTAAAGTATAAAGAGTGAGAGTAAATTAATATTTTTTGTTTAGAAAAAATATATTAAAAAAATATCAAACAAAATTGTGAAGATGAGAAAGAATGGAGACAAACTAAAAAATTCTTAAGTATTTCATAAGTGAGGAAAGACGTAGCAAAGAGAAGAGATAAGATAATATGGTTAGATTGAAAAAATAGAAATTATATTTTACATAAGTAATTAAACAAAATATATCTCAATTAGTGTATTTATATGGTTCACATTTTATCATAAATAATAAGAATCAAGGACACAAACAACTTCCGGACTAAAAGGTATGCATGTTAGAGTTAGGAATTTTAGTAAAAAATAGAGGAGAGATAAGACATCTTACCCGTGGCATTCCATAGCCATGGAAACCAAACTGCATCATAACACAAAAGAAAGTAAAATAAAAAAATAAAAAATAAAAAATAAAAAATGATAATGTTGGTAAGAATATAAAAAAGGTTATTTTTGATACGAAAAGAAATAATTATTTCTAAGAATGCTCAAAAGAATTCAAACTTTAGATATTTGGAGAGCAAACAATATGATGACCACCGGATTATAAAACTGTGGTTATATATATATACAGATATATTTTTTAATATATGTAAATAAATGTTTATTATATTTACATAAAATTGATAAGAATATATGTTAAACAAGTTGTTCTTGTAAATTTTACGAGTCTGCAAAATCTGAGCTCCACTAGTTTAGTAAACTAATTTTAAGATAAAGTTAAAATTCACCTCGTTTAAAAAACAAATCATTCTCTAGTCAATTCCTTAATGACTAATACACTAGTTGTTCACAAATACCTGTGTTTATTTTGCACTCCTAACTAGCTCTGCTTATATTGGTGCTAGTTTTTGCTACAATTGTAACATCACAATTCTTTGTTTCTGAATTTTTATACTTTGGTTATATTACTAACAAAAAATAAGATAAATAAAAAATGTCACCTTAAAAAAATTGTCAAAAACGTAACCAAATCCCTAAACACAATAAAAACATAAAAAATAAAAAAATTCATGTTAAAAATTCAAACGACAACAATATTGAGGAATTCTCTTTCCATTTCTATTTAGATGCTTTAGATCAAATTCAAGATACCGAAACAAACATTCATACAAAAATTGCTTGACAAAAAAGGAAAAGGAAAAAAAAAGTAATAATAAGTCTTAACATTCTGTTTGAATTTTTATTAAGCTTAATAATGATTTACATTATTAACATGACCTAATTTAGATTTTATCTTTCTCGTTTTTCATCAAATTTCAGTTTTAAAATATGTAATTGTCTTAAAACATAATTAGAAGAATCCAACTCATTCATACTATTTTAAAAGCTAGAAGATACATATGATATTTTCCTTTAGAATAACTATAGATTAATTCGTTTAAATTATTAAAAAAAAAAATATATATATATATATATATATATAATATTTTCTCTCTCTTAATAACTACTTATTTTCCTACCCATTTATATAAATTAAATATTTTATTATTAATTAAAAAATTAACAAAATAATTTTTTAATGACTACCTACTCATACTTAGACACTAACTCATTTTTAATTTTTAAATAAGATTAAAAAATCTAAAATTGTTCACTTTATAATTAAAAATTTGATTTAACGTGATTAATTTATTTTTTGAAATTATAACTATTTTTATTATTGAAAATAACGTCTTTCATCTCTAAGTTCAATTAGAATACAACTCATATTTTATTTTTCCTACTCCTTTAATATTATATATATCAACTTCATTTCATTATAGCAAAAAAAAAATATAAATGACGTGAGTTTTAAATGATTAAATTGATGGGCCCATTAATAAGTGTCTCTTACCGCATTGGGTAAAGCCATGGCCGAAATCAGTACAATAATTTGAACACTGAACGCTTCCGGTTGATTCATTAACAGAGCACCACATGGCTGCATCGCAGTAATATTGGCAAACACCATTCAGCCAAGAAAGCTCAAATCCGTAGGCAATCCAGTTTTGAATGTTGACATAAACGACATAGGAAACATTGCTGTACTGGTCTTCATAATTCCAGAAAACCGTAGTAACCAGCTTCACTTGACACCCAACTTTCAAATGCTCAATGGCTAAATCTGATCCTGCAATTGCGTAAGGATACCCTTTGGAACGCCCATTGAGACAGGAAGTATCTGCTTCTGCTACATACAGACCATTATCTCTCACCGGATTGCTACAGTCCAAGAAAATTGTACGCGAAGATAGAGGAATTCGTATAATGCTATCAAACGGGTATTGAAACTGATAGGGAATATACAGAGCTCTAGAACTGAAATTACGATGAGATAAGGAGTAGCGAGGGATATTGGGTGCATCAAAGCAATATTTAGTTGTATGATTCTGAATTTGAACATCTGATACACCAGGATCAGCACGACGGATTGTGTAGTTACTGTAATTGATTGCCTGGACATTGAATTTTCCAGAGTATAAAGCTAATACCGGAACATCATCTTCACAAGTCAATTCATATCTCAGGAGACCACAACGCTTTGGATCACCTTTTAATCGAAAGGGAAAACGTATGCTATGGATGTTGCCGCAGGAAGAATCTATATTGATTCCTTAAAAAGTTTAAAATAAAAATATCATCATAATTTTATATAGTAATAAGTACTACTTAAAAATTAGTAGCTATAGCAAATTGATATTATTTTTCCCAACTAAAGTGTTTACAACTTCTGAAATGAATTAAATAGAAAATTTTATAAGTTGCCTCTTTCTAGCATTTATTTATACTCGTCAAAACATGTGTGTGGAAAATTTGTAAGATTATTGAAATTCTAAAGATGATATTGAAAATAGCTCCTTGTTGTTTGTGACTTAATTCTAAGATGTGATTTAATGGACACAAAAAGCTGATGCTAGCTAGGATTAAATTATCTACAATATTTTTAAAATAATAATTTATTTATTGTATTAATTATCATCTACTACATCTAGTAACATGCACGTGTTTATGCATATGCTAAATGACTTTTAATATATATATATATATATATATATATATATAAAGTTATTTAAATTTGAAAGTCATATTTAGAAAAGAAAAAAAAAGGAGTTAAGTATGTGAGCGGGAGTGATGTGTTGGAAATGTGGTGGGCTCTAATATTCTTTGCTGAAATGTGTAATTATAATTCATGTTTTAAGAATGATATATTAAGTTGAACATTGTAAGAGAACTGTGCAACATCATTTTCAATCATTACCAAAAGGAAATTTATTTTAGTTTAGTTGATATTAACTTAAAATCATGCATATTTCTTATACAAATGTTTAAATTGAGAAGATATTTTATACCTAATAATGCAACACAAAATAAATTGTCGTATTCTATAAACTCAAACTGCGTATTATCTCAATAAAATTTGAGCATAAATTATTAGAATGTCAAATATTTATTTTAATTTTTATTTGAATCTCACACTTCAATTTTAATCATCAAATTAATATCTTATGATGACGCATGCAAGCTATACTTAAACTGTGGGAACAAATAAGAATGGCAAGGCTATTTTCATTTGATTCTCACATTGTCAAATGAAACACTTTCCTTAGAACAGGGGAAGACGGATAGACTTGCTTAGTACCACCACGCGCAAAAACCAAGTTAGGATTAGGAAACTCTAAGACACAACCATAAAATGGTCACACTGGCTAGCATATGAGCTTTTCCAATAAGGAAGAATTCTACTGCTCATGTTGCTTAGTTTCTCCTTGCTCTACTTGCCGATTCAAGTTATTCCTACAATACAAGTGCTTAATTATTCTCAAATTCATCCACTTTACACTTCAACTGTTTGCGGCTTTAAGTCATTATTGTTTAAGAACAAATTATGAGTGGAAATTAGAGTCTAGAGAAAAAAAAATTGATATGCTCGGGAAGGGAATAAAGTGAAAGCTGTTAATATAGAAGAAAATATTATATTAGAACAATAAGGGAATCATGATTAGGACTGCGAAAATAAATATCTGAGGTGGCTCACATTCTCACAGTTGGAGTGAAACACTATTGCAAGCCAATAGAGGACAGAAATGGCCTAGTACCACTGCGCAGTGGGCTGCAATCCAAAAATCTATTGAACAGCCACTAAACAGAATTCTAATGTAGGACTTGCACAAAGATAAATTCAACACAAGGATGTCAAACCAAAGCACACAACATTTTCTTAAGGATTTAAAATAATATGAATGCTTCATTTAAAGCTACAACATCAATTTTCCCCATAACTAGCTCGTGCTATTAACTGGTATAGCAAAACTTGTAGATTCTTCAAAATTACCAGAAGTGCTTGTTAAGTCATTAGCTGTTGTTAGTTCAGAGATGAGTTCATGATTCACGTCTAGCATTTCTTGCAAACACATTAATGGCTTTGGAGGCATTTCCAAAGTTTGAGCATCTCCTTCAAGCACTTCTATTACTTGATGCATTGAAGGATGATCACGGGGCTTCAACTGTATACACCATAGTGCAATTATAATCATCTTCCTTGCTACACTTTTTTCCTCCTCTGTGACATTCTCCATTAACTCTATGTCTTTACCTTCACTAAACTGATTATAAATCTAGGTAGGAAAGTAAATCTGGCTTAAATTCTCTTCGCTTGAGCAATCAAGCATATTCAACTGCAAATTCTTCCTTCTACTTGCCATTTCTATCAATAATATCCGAAAACTATAGACATCAGCCTTATAAGGGACACCCCCAATATTTTTGTAAAACAACTCAGGAGCCATGTATCCAAGCTTTCCTCTTACAACAGTCAAAGAAACAATGTTATCATCTACGGAATAAAGTTTAGCAAGTCCAAAGTCTGAAACCTTTTGGGATGAAGTTTTCATCAAGAAGAATTTTATAAGGCTCCATATCGAAATGCAGAATTTGCATATCACAACCCTTGTGTAAATACGCTATGCCACGAGCAACTCCAGAGATATTTCATATATACTCTTGCAGCTTAAATGAACAGTATCATTGATTCCATCTTTAAGAAAAATGAAATTATCCAAGGACCCATTAGGCATGAATCCATACACGAGCACACTTGGATCCATCAACACAAAATCCAATAAGTTAAGCAACATTCACATAGTGTATCCTTCCAATTGTGGCAACTTCACTGATGAATTATTGACCATTAGTTTTGGATCTATCCAATAACTTTATTGCCACAAAAGGCCTACTACGTAGCTTTCCTTTATGAAATGTACCAAAACTTCCTTGATCCAACTTGTCCTTGAAACCTCTGCTCTTCATCTTAAATTCTCTGTAAGTGTATCTTATCGGTATGAGGATTTCTTTGTTGTCTTGCAGAAAAGTCTCGATGTCTTCATACATTGATAAATGTCTTCTACGCCATGTATAAATTAAGATGGCAACAAGAAATGAAATTCCAAAAAGAAATCTGGCTACAAGATATAGTATAACATATCGTCCTGTATATAGTCCTGCTGCTCTCCCTGCATTACGTCGATCTATGTAGTCTCCTGGGTGGAGTCTTTCTGCAATGTATCGCCCCCTGAGTAGTGCTTCTGCTCCATTTGGTACGGTACGTACTCCTGTGTAGGGTGCATAACCCTAAAAGGGTCACAAGAGAAAGACACTTAAACATTTAATACTCTTGATTTTTATGTGACTATCACCATATTTAAACTGTTCTGCTATAATGAAAGTTAAAGGGAAAAGAAAGAGAGGAACAACAAAAAAGGAAATAATATGAAAAGGATAATGAACTTACCGGGTGAAACGCCATTGAGATATTCTACAAGAATGATATTCTACAAGAATTTTAACAGAAGCCAACATTTGGAAAGCCATTAAGTAATTTAAGAAAAAGAAATACAAAACGGTGAAGAAGATATGTATTGAAAACTATGTAAAGCAAGGGAACCACAAAATGTTAAGAACTTACTTAGAAAGAGAGATAAAGAATGAATTTGGGTTATCAACTGGTAAGTAAATTTTAAACTTTAAAAAAATATTTTATTATATATTATCCCTAGTATATATTATTTTACTCAATTTAAGCTTTTTTGATTTGAAAAAAAAAATTATTTCACAAAAAAAAGAAAAAAAGAAAAAAAAAAAGGGATTCCACTGAATATAACAATTCAAATATAGATATTACATAGCGATAATAATAATATATATATATATATATATAGCATGGTGTTATTAAATCAGATTTCTCACCTTGAATATATTCTCATAACTTCCACCAAAAATCTAGAGCAATAAAAATCGTTAAAATATTAGTTTTGTTGAATTCTAGGAATCAAATTAGGACATAAGTATACAACATCATCAATTTCCGTATGATTCAACAAGAGAAAATTTACTACAAAACTATATTACTAAGAATATTTTTTTAAAATTTGTTTATCTCAAAATGAAGACACTTTAAATCTTGATCGCATAGTCAAATAATTAATGAAATATATAAAGAAAGTTTATAATATTTAGAAACAAGTAGACCATAATTGACACTGGAGTATGAAATTAAAATTAAAGTATCAGACTCGGTATCCAAAATGAAACCAATATGTTTCTCTTTTTTTAGTTTTGCTTACCACATCTGTAGGGCCACGCAAGATTATCACATTTCGTGACGGCCGACGCCGTGCTTTCCCTAGAACAAGTAAGCTACACGAAGGAATTGTTTGAAAGCTAGCAGGATCAAGTAGAATTTCCGCAATAATATTAGCAAAAACTATGATCATCCAACCACGAAACTTCAATTCCAAAATGAACGCAATATGTTACTCTGTTTTTTTTTTTTTCGTTTTAGTTTTGCTTAACACATCTGTACGGCCAGGCAAGATTACTACAACCAGTGTCTGTCTCTGACCCGTAATTACAAATAATCTTCATGGAGGAATTGTTTTAAAGCGAGCAGTATGTCAAAGATCCAGTTGAATTTCCGCAATAATAATCACAGAATATATCCAACCACGAAAGTTCAAATCCATACACCATGGCTCTGTGAATGTAGCTATAATAAATTTTGTCAACAACGTTGTTTTTACTCAAACCCAAGGATGTCAAGGCTATTGTCTTCACATAGCATCTGACTTTCAACTCCCTGCCATAGAAGCCGGTAATAGACACGTAAATATGTTCATGTTGTTTCCCTTTCTCCTTAGAATAATCGATTTTTCAGGAACCATATAAAGTGAGTCAGTGCAATGCATCCGACGACGGACATTTACCGATGTCAATGAAAACTTCAGAAATAACTTTACCGTTGATATTTACCGATGAGGCATCCACCTTCCTCTCCAATCTGACGGTCAGAAGGGTAAACAAGTCAAACCTGTAAGTCTTGCAACGTCCCTCCCTCTGCTTTTATTAAATAGATAATATTTTACAGCCAATTTATCAAGTTCTCTAGTTTGCAACAAGGCATTCAATAGAAAAAACAAGTTCCAATCTGATGGGAAGATCTTTGCTGATTTAAAGTAAATGGTTTTCTCCCATATTTAGATGGTTAGGAATTCTCCATCTGTTATGTTCTTAGGACTAAATGATTGATTCAATTTCTTTAAATTTGTGGTAGCCAAGACTCAGTGTAATTGTTTTGCTTCTTTATGATTATTACCAATTTACCATCGTATCATTTGAAATTTTTGAATGAAGGATCTCATTTTCATGAACAAAAATGAGGCGAAAATGATGATGGATCACATTTTCACAGTCATAACCACACTTTCTTATGACACATTCAATTAAAATAATCTGGTGATAAGGGAGGTGCAAAATAGATGAAAATAATGTTTGTATAATGCATCTGGAAAAAGTTATCACATTGACAGTTGCTACTCTCAATTCTTAAATTCACTCTATCTCTTGAATAACTTCTAACTCCAGGTTCAGACGTTTTGGGAGAACACTTGCACTTGTCCTTATGGAACTTGTACTGTCAACAGGATTTGGAGGCACTGGTAACTTGTCTGCCTGTGCTTCTAACATTTGTATCACAACTTTCATGGATGGACGGTCTGCCGGGTGCCACTGAATGCACCAAAGTCCAACAATGGCAAGTTTCTTTGCAATTTTGCTATCTCCCTCATCCTCGATATGGATATGTATGTCTTGATCATCTGCAAGAAGATTATGGATCCATTCTGGGTAGAGAACCTGGAACGATTCCTCTTCTATGATTTGTGTATTCTTCCTCCCTCCCACCATTTCAAGCAATAACATGCCATAACTGTAAACGTCCGACTTATAAGATACATTACCAAAGTTTCTGGAGAAAACTTCTGGTGCAATATAGCCCAAGGTTCCTCTGGCCGTAGTCATTGATACAATACTTTGATCCTTGCAACACAATTTAGCCAGACCAAAATCAGAAATTTTGGGAATGAAGTTTTTGTCCAACAAAACATTATGGGGTTTGATATCGAAATGAAGAATTCTCTGATCACAACCTTGATGAAGATACTCAATTCCTTTGGCTATGTCAAGTGCTATCTCTAGCAACTTGTCCCACCCAAGAAAACTGTCCTTATTGTCCGGGGATGATATGAATTTTTGAAGAGAACCATTTGGCAAGAAATCATAGACTAGAGCATGTCTGGATCCATCAGCACAGTAGCCAACCAATCGAACCACGTTAACATGGTGGATTTTTCCCATTGTTCTCACTTCATTTATGAACTCTTGCCCATCTCTTTCCCATTCCTTATTGAGAATCTTCACAGCAACATGGTGGATTTCATTTTCATTGGAAAGCTTTCCCATGAAAACTGTTCCATGAGCTCCTTCACCTAACTTATCCTTAAATTGATCAGTAATCCTCTTAATATCAGCATAGGAGAATCTTGTTGGCTTTAGTGCTCTGTAGTCCTCTAAAAACTTTTCTACCCTTGCTTCATCTTCTTCTTTCAGTTTATAAAAGCCATAGATGTGAAAGACCACAACAACCACAAGGACAAGAAGAATTGAACCTATGATTACACCTGCACATATATTAATTGATAAATTGATCAGTTTCAAGAATAAGAATCTTCAACTTGAAACAAAGAAAAGGACCTAAATGGATGCAGTGCCAATACCTGTAGCAACTAAAATAATTGACGTGCGTACTTTCTTGTTTGCTTTTGCTTTGAGAGTCCCAAAACATTCAGTTTCTTCACCTTCAACTTCATGAGAAAAGCCATTCATTTCTAATTTACATTTCTTTTTATGTGCTTCACACGTTATACAATTTGGTTTTAACCATCTCAGAAACAAATCATTTTGTAGATAGAATACCTTCCATGAATTCAAGGAAAAGTCGAGAATCTTGGTGCAGGCAGATAGAAATGAGGTGTCATTCTCGTAAGAAAGATCAATGTCCGCCTCAATAACCAGAATTGGGCAGTAGGGGGACAACGTATCTAATCCTTTTCCTCTAGAGCAATTCAAGAAAGTGACATTTGTTTTATAATTGGAAACAAACTCTTCTGAAAACAATTCTGAAGACTCTTCTAAAGGAACCTTTTCTGGTAGAAATAGGAAATTGGTAATTATTGATGAATTTACAAGTTTTAGAATCTGTCTTGGAACGCAATTTTCAGGGTCGTATGCCTGAATTTGCTGGGATTCATAATCTATACTTCTGATGAAGAATTTTGCCATATCAACATGAGACGACGACGACGACGCAGGCAGCTCAAGCACTGTCTCATTTTGATGTGTACAAGATAGATAAAAACCAGGATAGCCACAGTGATCCTGATCTGGGTTGCTACCTTTGATTTGAAATGGAAATCTAATACTCACATTTCCACACATTGACTCCCTGCACTCATATTGGGCCTTTCCTAGCTTGAACAACACCAACATGAAAACCATCAACAAGATGGAAAAACTACTACACATGATCATCAATATTAGTTTTTGTTCTCACTCACAAGTTCAACTTGGGTATGAACTTGAGATAACTTATGGCTTGTTGCGACAATGAGGGATGAGGTCTTCATTACCATTTTTTTTATTGTGAAATTTAAAAAATTAAACTATATGTCAATAAAAAAAGTTTGGTCCCCCTGGTCAGTGGTCAATGACGTGTGGAAATTTGGGGGTAAACCAAGAAAAGTCTAAGAAGAAATCCTCGTCTTACCAAGTAAGAAAATTCTTGGTAGTTACAGAACCTCAGCATCATTTTCAATCATTATCAAAAGGGAAATTTCTTACAATTTAGTTGCTATTAACCTCAAAGTCATGCATATTTCTTATCCATATGTTTAAGCTGAGAAGAAATTTTATACCTAATAATGCAACACAAAATGAATTGTGGTTATTCTATAAACTCAAAATATTGGTTTTGTCCTTTGAGATCACATAGGAGATATCTTGTATGCTCATGGCACCCAGGTACAAGGGATCACTACTCCTTTTGTTTTAGAATGCCTTGCTTTAAGAGCAGCGGTTCAGAAATGTCTGCACCTCCAATTCCCAAATATAGTCTTTGAAGGGGATGCGAAGCTTATTATTGAAGTTTTTAATTCTAGGGTTGATGGAGCTCCATTGGCTAATGTGCTTATTGATGAATTTTCGAAAATGTAATTGGGTTGCTCATAGAGGCAAGAAAAACCCTTACAGATCCTAATCTTTGTGGAAATAATATGTCCTTGCAGAGCTAGCTACTGTAAAAGCTAGCTACTGTGTGTCTATCATTAATGGAACTATCTATCTTTGTAGGTCCTTACTGTAAAAGCTAGCTACTGTGTGTCTATCATTAATGGAACTATCTATCTTTGTTAAAAAAATTAAAAAAAAAAAAAAAATCAAATACTAATTCAAATAATAATGATAATAGGTGGTCATATTCCTAGCAATATCCTTCACATTTAAGTCCACATTTGGTTATTAATAACTTACATTTTGCTTGTAGGAGGAGACTGAGTCAATTAATATAAATTTCCCTTTCATAATTAATATGTGGTTGTAATTTGAATTTGTTTCCTTTCGTTATCATATTTTTGAGAAATTTCTAAGAAACTTAGATAGAAACAATCAAGAGATTTCTTATAATTTGAGAAAGACTGATTCTTCGTCTACTTTTCTTTGGTTCAAAATTTTTTTAAATACTAATTCATTTTATATTTTCACCTTCTCGTCTCGCAATCAATGCTTATTTTTTTCCAGAGCAACGGACACGGTATCGCGTTGAAGTCAGTGTGCAATCTTATTGGTGCTTGACTCCTTGTAAAACAGGCACGGACAAATATTGATGAGTGGTGAAAACGATTAAAATTTTGATTTTTATAACAGACTTTAATATTCAAATTAGTTTAATTATTAATCACATGATTAAGTTAGAGTTGACTGTCAATCTATGGCAACTCTCTTTCTTTTATATCGGGCTAGGACTAACAGGATAATACCAAGCTATCTCAAATTCAAAACACCAAGTTAACTTAACCTGTGAGTACAACTTTGAACAATTGAACAAAAATTACAATTAATGATCACTCATAGCTTTTCGTTTTTGTTCTCGTTCGCGGTACTCATATTTGTGTTGTTCAATCTTGGAGAAGCCCAATATGAGTGCAAGGAGTCAAGGTGTGGAAAAGTGAGTATTAGATTTCCATTTCAAATCAAAGGTAGGAACCCAGATCATGATCACTGTGGCTACCCTTATCCCAGGTTTTATCTATCTTGTACACATCAAAATGAGACCGTACTTGAGCTGCCTGCATCATCGTTGTCGTCGTCACCATCATCCTTGTCTTCTCAAGTTGACATAGCAAAATTCTTCATCAGAAGCATAGATTACCAATCCCAGCAAATTCATGTATATGACCTTGAAAATTGCCTTCCTAGACAGATTCTAAAGCTAGTCGTAAATTCATCGATAATTTCACACTTCCAATTTTTTTTCATCAGAATTTCCCATGTATTATAGCCATAAAGGAAAGTACATTTTCTTGAATTGCTCTGGAGTCTGGAGTATATGGATTAGATATGATGTTCTCCCACTGCCCAGTTCTGGTTGTTGACTCCGACATTGATGTTTTTGACTCTTACTCTTACAACCCTTACTACTCTTACTCCTCATTACTGCCTCTCTGCACCAAGATTCTCGACGTTTTTTCAATTTCAGGAGATTTTGATTTCATTGACGACAATTCTATGTATCTAAGATGGTTAACACCAAATGCAATGCATCCGACGATAAAATGGGAAAAACATATATTTTTCTATATTCCATGTAAGTTTTTAGGAATATCAATGCAATGCACAAAACTAGGTTTTAGGAATCAGCTAAAAGTTATTTATTTATTTTTTTTATCTTACACTGTGACTACTTAAACTAAGATGGTTAAATAACAAATACCAATCACTTGAACTCTACAATAAAATGGGAAAACATGTATTAACGATTTAGCTAGTAGCTAATCTTTTTATTCAAATACTCTCTTTTCAAAAAAATAAAAATAATAATAATATATAAAATCTGTTTTAATTTTTTTTCAGCCTAAATAGTTTTTTGTTTTTGCTAATATCAACTTAAATAGTTAAAAGTTAAAAACAAATGTTTTTTTTTTTTTTATGTTACACAAGGGTTATCCAATCCACAAAAGAAAGAAAAAGAGAATTTTATTTCTTTTATTTATTGGTTGTTACTCAATTACTTAAGTATAGTTAACCTTATTGAAAAATTTTAGATTAAAAAAAAAAAAAAAAAAATCCCTCGTTGGAAGTTGGTATATTTTGGCACAAAATTAAAAGTTTATCTACAATTTATGATATCTTGGAAAATATTATGATTTTCCTTTTCTTTTATTAAACTTTTGCGCCTGTTTTATTTTATGAAAAAAAAAAAAAAGAAGAAAAAGAAAAACATACAGATAAATATTTACTTTTCAAAAAAAAAAAAAAAAAACAGAGAAAAACTTAAAATTAGTGTCTCTAGGTTGTGGTATTGCTTAAAGCATATTATGGCCCATAATTAATGCCTGATTTTGTGTATATAAGGGCAATTGATCACGGCCATATTATGGCTTTAACTGTATTAAACTCCGCTAGTTGGATATTTTGTGCAATTGTACCTGTTTTTGACCAATTTCAGATGCCTCGAAATCGGCTGGTACTTGAGTTTTCAGGCAGATCTGCACCTAACACTTTGCTGGAAATGCCATTGGTTTAGACTTGGGATCCATTGACAGGTTCAACGATGTCATTGTTTCTTTATTTCAATTTGCAATTTATTTAATTTCTGCAGTTCTGCAATCTTTTAGCTCAGAGATGGGGAAGATTCATTTGGGCTTGATGTAGAGAGAGACTAACATTTGCAATGGTCTGGGTTGATGAGGCTAACATACTTACTTGAATAGTACAACTGATTGTGGGTCTTAACATTGTTAGACTCCTCATACTCGCTTCCTTTAGCAGTCAGCCCAACTTGAGTGGAATGCTTCACTCTGAAAATAGTTTGGATTGCTAACTTTTTTTTTTTTTTTAATTGTCAATTTATCCTTATTTTATATAGATTATGCAATGAGTACATGGCCTAGCTTAATGATCAGAGTTACTAAGAGATAAAGATCTATCCTAGGAAGCAGATGCGAATACGAGTATTGGATATGATGTGTATCCAATACCGCAATACGGCAATTTTAAAAAAATAAAGATACTACACATTAATTAAATAATATTATATTATATATATATATTTATACATATATATTAAAGCATAAAATAAATAATAAACACAATTCATAACATAAACTCATATTTCAATTACATTATGCATGCACAATTTAATTTCCATTCAATTTTTATTTATTATCTTAAATTGTTTACTAAAAAAATTATTTCTCAAATATTTTTTTCTAAATTAAATATATACAGTTTAGTTTTTAAATATTTTTCTTAGAGAGTCTTCTAATATATGTATTAGTCATAATTAACTGAGATTGGATCCAACGGAGAGTACTTTGTTGAAGAGGTGCCTGGAGAGTCATATTAAATGATATCTTTGTATTATTTATAGAAAAATTGTTCATGAATCCATGATAATTCAGCAGAAATGGTTGTTAAAACAGAAGATTGTGAAACAAAAATATCAACAACTGCCACTAACTAGAATTCTAGATAATGTGATAATAGGGTACTACCTTGCCTTTCAAAACTTCTATTTTCATCATCCTCTGAAAATTTTAGTTTAGAACAATAGGGAATCTTGATGAGTATTAGGAAAGTAAATATCAAATCCATCATAGTCTAAAGGCTAATAATACAGAAAAAATGACAATTCATCTTTATGATTTGATTTTTTTGATTAACTTCAAAAGATCATTGACTCATGAGGTAGCTAACATTCTGACAATGTGATTAAAATACTTGTATAAGAAAATAACAAAACAAGCAAATAAAAGCCAAAAATGCCTTAGTTTTGCAGGAAAGGAAAAAAAAAATCTGATGAGCTGTCACTAAACATAACTTTAATCCTAGAAATGCACGAAGACAAATTATACGCAATGATGCTTAACCATGGAACACTTTCATAAGCATCTAAATAAACTAATTTCCCCATTTACTGTGTGATGCCATATTTTCCCCTAGCTCGCAATATTCTACTGCATCAGCATAACTTGTAGCTACTTCAAGATCAACAGAAGTGTTTAAGGAGTCATTTGCTGTTTTTTGTTCAGATATAAGTCCGCCGTCAATATCTGGCATTTCCTGTGGACACATTAATGGCTTTGGTGGCATTTCTAAACTTTAAGCATCTCCTTCAAGCATTTCTACTATTTGATGCATTACAGGACGATCATTTGGCTTCAATTGCATACACCATAGTGCCACCATAATCATCTTTTTTGCTACACTCTTTTCCTCCTCTGTAGCTTCCTCCATTAACTCTATGTCATTTCCTTCTCTAAATTGATTATAAATCCACGTAGGAAAGTAAAGCTGACTTAAATTATCTTGGTTTGAACCTTCTCCAAGTTCGTCCAATTGCAAATTCTTCCTTCCGCTTGCCATTTCCATTAAAAACATTCCAAAACTATAAACATCAGCCTTATAAGAAACTCCTCCAATAATTTTGTAAAACAACTTAGGGCCATGTATCCAAGTGTTCCTCTTGCTGCTGTCAAAGGAACAATACTATCAATTACCAGATAAAGCTTTGAAAGTCCAAAGTTTGAAATTTTTGGAAGAAAATTTTCATCAAGAAGAATGTTGTGAGGCTTGATGTCAAAATGTAAGATTTGCATATAGCAGCCTTGATGTGAATAATCAATCCCATGTGTAACTCCAAGAGATATTTCATATATTTGTTTGCAACTAAATGAATTGTGTTACTTCCTTCTTTGGAAAAAATGTACTTATCCAGAGATCCATGAGGCATGAATTCATATATTAAAACACCCCTCAACACAATAGCTAATAAGTTGCACAACATTAAAATGGTGAATCGTTCCACTAGTTGCAACCTCACTTATAAAATCTTGTCCGTTAGTTTTTGACTTACCCAACATCTTTACTGCAACAAGTTGTCCACTCTGAAGCTTTCCTTTAAAAACAGAGCCAAATCCACCTTCACCCAATTTGTCTTTGAAACCTTTGGTCATTCTCCTAATTTGTGAGTATGAGTATCTAATTGGCATCATGTTATTGTTACTATGAAGAAACTCTTCAATAATAGGATACACAGAGAAATGTCTCATTCGCCACTTCAAGATCAAAAGTAATGATCAAGAAGGTAATTCCTATTTCAAATTTTGCGCCAACTGAAAATACTGAGTAGAAAAATTACAAAATATAATTAATATTTATAAATATAAGTTTTTGGCTCTTTTTAAGAATTTAGTGACAAAAGAACTATGGATCTCTTTCCTAAAGCTTGCTGATGATGTGATGAATTATTATAGTATCAAAGTATGAGATTCTAAATCTTCATAATTAATTATTGTTCAAGGATCTTAGCATATAAGTCAATATCAAAATAGGCATTCACATTTTTTTTAACATCTTTTGAGACATTTCGTCTTTCATTATTATATTGTTTGAGGCATTCATCATTCTTTTTTATATCTTTTGAAACTCGTCACCAAAAACCAGTGAATATACTCATAAGAAAATTGTGACATGCCAATTCTTTTATATATCATAATATTTTTTTTTTTCTTTCTTCTATATATATATTTTTAATTATTTCTCAAAATTCATTATTGATGAGCATCAAACTGCATTCTTTTTTTCTTTTTCTTTTTTTACCTTAACTTTATTATTTTACAAAAAAATTAAAATACATATTGGAATAATATCAATGACATAAAAAAATAAATAAAAAGAATGATCTCTAAATTTATATTTTCAAACAATAGTTAACTCAAAATTTTAAATATGTCTATTTTAGATTGTCTATTGATTATTAGTTTTTATTCCACTTGCAACTATTAAAGAGTGCAATTGTAATTTTTTGACTATTTTAGATTTTTTATTGATTATTAATATTTTTTTTTTATCTCTATTATTGATTGAGAGAGTTTGATGACATATTTTTTGTTCAAATTGTTTAATATATGCCTATAAAATCTTTTTTTTTATTATTATTATTGATTTTTTTTTTTAAACTTTTTTTTTCCACTTACAAGTTATGGACACATTTCTAACTAGATTTATTCGGCTGTCATGCAATGTATTAATTATTTTAAACATATTTTAAAATTATTTTTAAAAAATGAAAACTTTTCTTTTATTTTGTGAAAATTTATTAATAGCATATATGTATTATTTTCTTTTAACGGTATTAATTGATTAAGCTAATATGACATATTGAAATATTAATTAATGTGCAGCCTATCTTACTATGTCTCACTATATCATCATATTATATTCCTTACAAGTATATAATATACTATGAATTTTTAACTTCTAAAAAAAAATTTATATATATATATATATATATATATATTATTTTTTTTTTTTGTTACAAATATTTTTGAATATGCTGATATTTTTCTATATGAGAAAAAAATAAAAAAATAAAAAAGTTTGGCATCAATACTAATTGTTGACTTGATTCAAACATAGATTTACCCTAATTTTTTCATAATTGATTATCTCTAATAAGCTGTGAAAAAATACCATTCAAAAAATTACTTTAGAAATTAGACATTATAATATTTTTTTGATATCTTCTTTATTGAAGTTAAAACATTTTTGTTTATAATTGGAGACACATCAAATTAGGTTTATTCATATACTTGTAAGGTATATTATTGTTTGTAAAGTATAAAGAGTTTAAGTAAATTAAGAATTTTTTGTTTAAAAAGTAGAAAACAAAACTATGAAAATGAAACAGAAAAATTTGTAAGTGTTTTGTAAGTGAGGAAGGACATAACAAAGAGGAGAGAGAAGATATAGGAGTTAGATTGAAAAAATAGAAATTATATTTTACATAATAAACTTAGAAGATATATGAGAGAATTTGTGTGTGATGTGACAAAATGATATAGCTTAAGACAAATGAGAGAGAATTAACGAGTGATATTGCAAGATAGGTTCATTGATGATATGTTAACACCACATTCTCATAATTCTCAAATATCAATTATATTATATCTTATAGATTTATCTCTCATATAGAAATTAATTTTAAAAAAATAATCACCGAGGTAGACTACATCTTAATGCATGCATTGAGGTCTTATTTTAAATATTTAAGATGGAAGTGCTGAGGCCAGGAGGTTTTAAGTTCAAATCCCAAGTGTAATTGTATTATCTTATTTAAGAGTTGTTTGGTTTCTTAGTGAGTTGTGATGAAGTTGCAATGTTAGTTAGTGATTGTAATAATTGAGAGACAATATTCTTAGTTATTAATTGTTATAAAATGAGATAGAATATTTTGTTTGATTTGAGAGGCACTCTGGTATTAATTTGTAGATGCTTTTTGTACTGTTTTTAAATATTGATATATATAATAAAATCTCATCGCTTCTTATAAAAAATAAAATAAAATTAATGCTTGCATTTTAATTACGATTAAAAGTTTTGATCATGATTCTTAAATTTTAAGATAGTGTTTCTCATTGATATATATATATATAAGCAATATATCTCAACAACCAGTATTTATCAATTTAATATAAATAATAAGAATCAAGGACAAACATCATCCGGAATAAAAGGTATGCATGTTAGAGTTAGCATTTTTAGTGAATCAAGGAGAAATAAGACATCTTACCCGTGATATTCCATAGCCATGGATACAAAACTGCATCATAACATAAAAAAATGATAATGTTGGTAAAAATATATGAAAAACAAGTTAAAAAATTATTTTTAATATGAAAAAACAATTATTTCAAATAATGTTGGAAAGGATTGAAAGTTCAAACTTTGGATATTTGGAGAGCAAACAGAATGGATGGCCACCAAACCATAAAACTGTTGTTAAATTATTATTTTTTTGGTAAGAATATACTTTAAGCGAGTTGTGTTTGTAAATTTACGAGTTGAGTTCTACAAAGTCTGACTGATTGTCTAAAAGACGAATTGATCTCTAGTCAAGCTATTAATGACTGATTCATTAGTTGTTCACAAAAAGCTATGTTTATTTGCACTCCTAGCTAGCTTTGCTTATACATGTGCTAGTTTTTGCTACAAACTCAATTTCTTCTTCTATTTTCTGATTTTTTATTTATTTTATATTTAGGATATATTACTACAAAAAATAAATGATAAATAATTAATCTCACCTCGAAAAAATTCTCGAATCTGTAGCCAAATTCCTAAACCTTCAAAACATAAGAATAAAATTTTCACATTAGAAATTAAAATGACAATAATATGGAGGAAATTTCTTTCCATTTCTATTTAAATGGTTCAGATTGAATTCAAGATATCGAAACTAAAATTCATATAAAATATCTTGACAGAAAAGGAAAATGAAAAAGAGAGAGAGAGAAAAGTAATAATAAATATTAATATTCTTTTCGAATTCTTAATAAGTTTAGTGATGATTTACATTATTAACATAACCTAACTTAGAGTTTATCTTTCTTTCTTTCCATCAAATTTCAGTTTTAAAATAGGTAATTGTCTTGAAATACAATTAGAAGAATCCAATTCATTTTAAAAAAACCAGCCACCCATTGCACTTGTTAAAACATACTAAATAATTTTTTTTAAATGTATAAAGTTGTCATTTTAAGTTTTGTTAGTCCTATTTAAAATGGAAAAAAATAAATATTAAGAGATAAAAGACAAAGGAGTAGTTGTTATATTAGTTACTGAAGTAATGAGTAGTTATTAGGAGAGAAAAATTAATTTAATTTTATTATTTTTAATTAATTAATTTAAAATTAATTAATTAATATTATTTTAAAGTATTGTTATATAGAGTAGAACAAATGTTAGTTGAATTACAAATGAACTAAAGGAAAAAAAAAAGGATGTTATAATTATAAGTATTTTCTTAAAAACATCTTTCATCTCAATTTAATAAGAATGCAACTCATATCTTATTTTCTCTAGTCTTTTAATCTATAGTATATAATAAAATTGATATTTGAAAATTGAGGAAATATAATGCTAATACGTAGGATTGTTATATTATGCCATGTCAGCTTTTGAAAAAAATTAAAAATAATTGATTCCTTTCTCCTCTTCTTCACCTAGTAATTTTATACCACATAAGATTCTTAAGGGATGACACATCAGCTTTTGGATAAAAGTAATGTAAAAAAGAAAAATCTCAAATAATTCGTGTCTTCCCACTTTTTCTTCTCATAAAGTTTATTTATTATTATTAATTATCAATTGCAGTTACCTAAACTTATGCCTTTATTAATTCTAATAAGAAATGTTGTAATACCACTTCTTTTTTTCTCAAATCTCTTTCTATTACTTGACTCTTTGTCTTCATGAACAGAATTTGAAAGAAAAATCTCAAATCATTCGTGTCTTCCCACTTTTTCTTCTCATAACATTTATTTATTATTATTAATTATCAATTGTAGTTACCTAAACTTATGCCTTTATCAATTCTAATAAGAAATGTTGTAATACCACTTCTTTTTTTCTCAAATCTCTTTCTATTACTTGACTCTTTATCTTCATGAACAGAATTTGAATAATATAAATATGATCATCTTTACCTTTATGCTAATATCAGCAATGGTACAGAGGAAGAGTGAAAGTTGGTCACTCAGAAGACTACTTAATAATTGTTGCCCTGATTAGCAATAAGTCAGACCACAAAATTTTCGATAACCAAGCTTATGTAAGAGCAAAATGAAAGAAGAGGAGGTAGAAGCTTTTGGGTCTCTTATATCTAGTTAGAGGGATTGAACTGTAAATCATTTCTTGTAATAATGATTGAAAAAGAATGCCAAAAAAGATGACCAAAAATCATAATGGATTGGACGAAAGACAAGCATAGACATCAAGATATTGAGATTTGTCAATAGAGTTGTGTATTGTTAAATAGGTAAAAGTGATCCATGTATTTTATCTATATTAATAATTCTATTTTAATATTTTCTTATGAACTCTTTGCTTCATTTCTCCTTAAAACAAGTTTGGTTCAAAATTTTCATCCATCACTCGAATTTATTTGAAAGTCAAGACTATAAAATGATTTATACTCTTACCATTATTCTTTCTAAAAATGAATTTAAGATTAGTTATGTTAAAACAAAATATATAAAAATACCTACGACATAAAAAATATTATTAAATAAAAAAAAAACAATATGATATTAATAATATCATAATCTCATGGATTAAAAAAAATACTTTTAAATTAATTTTTTAAAAAGAAAATTAAATCACATTTAATAAAAACATAAAAGACTCTACCATTAACAATTAGTACCTTAAAAAAATCATATTTAATAAATGTAACTCCTAAAACTTTTTAAAATCCAAATCATATTTAATAAATGTACATTAATTTCCAATTGCAAGAAAACATTTCAAGCTTTCTTCTAATAATAAAAATAATAATAATAAATAAAAATTTCCTATATTGAAATTAATATAAAAGTTAATTAGGTGATATATTTTTTTTCAATTAAATTTTTCTAGGTAACTTCTAAAATCTCTTAAAATGGTAATCATATCTAAGAAATGTTATTTTCAAAATTCAAACCTCTCAAAATCTCTCTTAAATTGGTGATGATTTTTTCGTATCTATTAAATTTTTTCAAGTAATGTATATAACCTCTCAAAATTGTAATCATATCTAATAAATATTATTTTAAAAATAATTAATATAGAGAATAAATTAAATATACATATTATGGATGAAATTAAAAGTGCTGACCTAATTATTGTAGTAATTATTAATAGTTAGTGATATAGTAAAATGTGATTAATACAAGGAATGAAAACATATGAAAATTAAAAAGATTTCAGGCAAAAATTAGTGACGAAAAAGAAATGAGTAGAAAAAAAAAAGTAATTGATATAGTTAATTCATTATGACAAATTAATAGTAGTAAGTTACGGATGAATTAGAAATGTGTAGTTACACTAATTTTATTAATTTTTTTTAAGGTAATCAATATAGGGATTAAATTAATTGAGTATTGAGATATGCATTAGGCTAAGTATTGTAGTAATTATTATTAGTTAGTGATAAAATAAAATATGATTAATATATATAAGGAAGGAAAACCTTACGGAAGAAGAAAAATTTCAGGAAAAAAAATTAATTGACACAAATTACAGAAAAATTAATGATAATTCATATTCTTACCTAATTATTATAATATATGTTGGTTGTTATTGATTACTAATTTTATTCAAAATGTGCATATATGCGAACTTGACATTTATGTGTAAATGAATGGAACATCAAAATTATTATTTTTTGAGTACTTGAAAAATATATATAAAAAAAAAAATTCAACTCCTAAACCAAAAGTTAGACAACATTTAATCTCAAACTATTGACTTAACTAATATTTGATGCATTACAAACTTTACTTCTTCTTCTTTTTAACTAAAAATGACAAATATGTAAAATGTGCTGCTAGAATGTTTGAATTATGTTTTAATGGAGTCAAGTGATACTTTTAAATAATAAGAAAATAAAATATAAATAAACTAACATGTTCATTGTACAAATCGAGACCATATAAAAATAAATAATTTTATAACGATTTTGTAAAAATAAAAAATATATACAACACAAAAAACTAAATAAATAAACTAAAAATATTATAAATTTATAATATCATAAAATAAAAAATATTGCCAATTTAAATTTTAAAATATAATATAAAATAAAACTAATGCCCGGGACGAATTCATCTATTAGTATATATATTAACTCCATTTCATTCTAAGCAAAATCAAATATAAGACTTGACTTTTAAATAATTAAATTGATGGGCGCATTAATAAGTGTCTCTTACCGCGTCAGCTGTGGTGATTACCAAAATAAGTACAATAATTTGAACACTGAACGCTTCCGGTTGATTCATTAACAGAGCACCATCTGGATCCGGATCCACAGTAATATTGGCAAAGACCATTCAGCCAACCAAGCTCAAATCCATAGGCCATCCAGTTCTGAATGTCGACATATGAAACTTTCTACTTGTCTCCATGGATCGAATAATTCCAGAAAATCATAGTAACCTGCTTCACTTGACACCCAACTTTCAAATGCCCACTGTCTAAATCTGATCCAGCAATGGAATAAAGATGCCCTTTGGAACGCCGCCCATTGAGACAGGAAGTATCTGCTTCTGCTACATACAAACCATTATCTCTCACTGGATTGCTGCAGTCAAGAAAATTACATGCCAAAACAGAAATTGCTAGAATAACCACCTGGCGACTGGTTGTGATATTGATAGCGAAGATACAATTCTCCACTATGAAGCACAGATACGGATACGAGAATCCGATACGATAAGCATTCCGACACGGGAATACATCAATTTCTTAAAAACAAGGATACGATATGTTAAGGATACTTTTGATTAAATAATTTTAAATTATATTATTATATAAAATTTATAACATGAAGTGGTAATTCATAACATACAATTATCTAAAAAGTATAAATTGAGCAAATTCATCATATAGTAGTTATCAAACAAGTACCATTCATAACATATTGGTCCAACAAACATAATTCATTACATTAAATATTTTCTCTAATTAAAATTAAAAGAAAATCCCAAAAAAAAAAAAAAAAAAAAGAATCAAAAGAATTTATACAACAGTAATGGATTCAATGCAAAACTCCATCATATATTCTCACAAATGCAAACTTTATAAAAGCTTATACAAAAGCAACGAAGGAAACAAACATAGACTAGAACACAAGAAGAATAACTTCATAAGCTCATATGGAATAAAAGAAACAATAAACAATGCACATCAATTCTCATAAACCTTAAAAGAGCTAACAACAGCAAGCTTCGGAGTCAATAACACACAAATTTTGGATCAGTGCCAATGAGAAGTCCATAACACTATTTTTCAGACAAAGAGCAGGGGAAGTGGGAGAGGGAGATAAAAGTGGAGGATTACTCACTGGGAAGGAAGCTTTGGAGGCCTTAACAGTGATTGTTATGAATTAACTGTCACAGGCTATGGAGAAGATGAATAACCTGAGAACTTTGAAGCTTCGAATAACAATGAAGATGAAGAACAGTTTGAAAATTAGAAAAAGCTTCAAACCCAGGAACGGCGAATCAAAAGCTGCTTCAACGATACCAATCAAGTGAATTGACAATTGTTAATGGAGAACAGAAGTCACAAAGGAGAGGAATTCACGAAGAAAAGAAGTAAAAATGAACAAAATGCAATGTTTTGGTGTCAGCCAAAAACATGGCGCCGTATCCGAGCCGTGTTCTGCAGTATCCGAGCTGTGTCCTGCCTTATCCAAGCCGTGTCAAGCCGTATCTAAGCCGTGTCAAGCCGTATCCGAGCCGTATCGAATTTAAAATAAAATAAAAAGTAATTATGGATACGAATCTGATACGTATCGCAGCGTATCGGGGCCGTATCCGTGTCAGATACGTACTCGACATGGATACGACCCCCAATCTGAAGTATCGGTGCTTTAGAGATTCTCCATCACTGAAATTATTTTGGGATAAGAAGTAGTGAGGGATATTGGGGGCATCAAAACAATATTTACCAGTATGATTCTCAACTTGAACATTTGCTACACCAGGATCAGCAAGACGGATTGTGTAGTTATTGTAATGGATTGCCTGGACATTGAATTTTCCAGAGTATAAACTATAAAGCTAATACCAGAACATCGTCTTCACAAGCCAATTCATATCTCCGGAGACCACAATGTTTTGGGTCACCTTTTAATCGAAAGGGAAAACGTATGTCATGGATGTTGCCGCAAAAAGAAGGATTGCAAGTATTATTCTTCTTAGCAAAGCAGGGTTCTTGTATTAGGAGGAAGGTAAGAAGGAGGGTGCTTGTAAAGTAAACTGAGGGATATGGATGCTTCATTATTTACTTACTAATTTGCATCACTTTTGTGAAATAAAATTTTGCTGTGATTAGGAAGACTAAGAATATCAAGCTGATAAGGATACACACCCAAAAACAGAGGGATGAAGGAGCGATGCAGGAAGGGAAGAAGGTCTAGCTCACTTATTGCTTTTCTCTCTCTTTACAAGTTTTGTTTTTGTTTTTTTTTTCCCTATAAAGCCCTCTTTTTTAATTTATTTTTTTTCCCCTTAATAAATTCTCGCTCTCTTTCCACATAATTCAATCTGAAAATCATTTCTATAAAAATAAGAGATAAAATTATTAAAAGGCTAAGCAAAATTTTTATAAATGATTAAACTACAATATAGTACATTGATGATAATAATATAATCGATTGCTTAAAAAGTTAAAAATAAAAATCATAATTTTAAATATTGAGTACTATTAGAACATTAGTAGCTATAGCATATTAATATTATTTTTCTATACTAACGTGTTTAGAACTTCTCAAATGAATTAAATAGAAAATTTTATAAGTTGCCCCTTTCTAGCATTTATATATAAGAAAAGTCTAATATACATATAAATGTAAATTTATCAATATCAACTCTTTTAACTAGATAAAAAATCATCATTTATTTACTAAAATTTATTAACCACTAAAGAGTATTTTAATATTTTAAATATAAGACGCATTTAATATTGAGTAATGTCTCTCTCTTTATGAATATTGAATATTTCTCTCTCCTAAAACTAAATTTATTGGCAAGAGAAGGAATAGCCATGTTTCTGACCAAAAAGAAGAAGGAATTGCCATGTTGATGATGCTTCATGTTCCTTCTGATGAACATCTTCTTCCCTCCGCAATTCCGATTTAGCATTCCTTTGCGAATGAAGAGATAAGTCACTATTTTTCTAAGAAAAAGCATGTACAAAGGGTAATAACATTAATATGCAGCATAAATTTTGACGCAGAATGTATTAAATTAGCTCCGGTCATTGTATCTGGGCACGTCCCTTTTGATTCTTTAACTAAACTTGTCATACAATGGCTTGGAAGATTGCTTTCCAGTTCATGGGTATTAAACTTTGAACGAGGTATTTTACACAATACTTTTTCTATATAAATACTTTGTTTATAAATAAACATTTTGTGTATCAAGATGTGTGAAAACTGTCATTGATGGACATCAAAGGAGTAATTTTAAAAAAATGAATTTAGTTTTAAGAGAGAAAACTAATCAATTATTAATGAAGAGAAATACATTATTTAACATTAAATGTGTCTTATATTAAAAATACTGAAATATCTTATAATGATTAATTAGTTTTAACAAATAAATGATGAATTTTTTGTCCACTTAAAAAAGTTGACATTGATAACTTACACCTACATGGTGTATGTTAGGGATTTCCTATATAAATATATTTGATAACATATGAATAATATATTTGATAACATAATAATATATTTGTCAACTAAAAAGTGAGTATTTACAACTTCACATATGAACTAAAAAAAAAAAAAAAAAGTTGGCTCTTTCTAGTATTTACATTTATAGCATATTAAAAATATCAATACTCTAATCTATATTATATATAAAAGAGCCTTAGAGGCATAAATTATTGATTTTCTTTTATACCCTTATGAGTTTGTATTATTACATAGTTATGTTTAGTTGTTATTTTGCTTTAGACTACTATTTTTATTTATGTTTTACTTTTTTCCTATTTTTCTCTATCTTAATATCAATAGAATTGTAATTATTTTAGGACTATAGATTTCTTTTTTACTAATTATTCTGAATATTAATAAATCTATAACTTTTCAATAATTATATGTCAATAGCAATTAAAATTAAATTTCAGAATTTTTTTTTTTAAAAAATTTAATAAGAACCTAATAAACTCAATTTTTGTGGCTCTTCTCAAATTTAAGAATTAGAATTAAAAAACTTACTATGAATTAAAAGAAATATGAAGATTATATTCTTCATGATTATCATATTGTTGTTTAACTTTTATATCATAAAAAAAATATATACTTTTTTGAATATTATATGTCAATATTAGTTAATATTTAATATTTAAATTTTTTATTTAATAAGTTCCTAATAATTATAATATCTTTTAGTTTTTCTCAAATTTATGAAATAATTTTTTTTAAATACTATAAATTAAAAAATATTTAGAATATAGTTTCCATGATTATATATTATTGTTTTAATTTTTTATGGAAGAAATTTTATTTTCTTAAATACTCTATGAATTTTTACTATTAAATAAATACTTTTTAATTGTTATTTTGCTTCAAATATTCTATTTTTTATTTTACTACTTTCATAATTTTTTTCAATTTTAATATTAATATAATTGCAATTATTTTATGACTATTGATTTTTTTTATCCTAATTGTTTTCAATATTAATAAATCTATAATTTGTCAATAACTATATATCAATAGTAATTAATATTGAATTTCTCAATTTTTTAATTTAATAAGCTACAAATAATTATAATATTATAAATTAATTTTCTTTTAAAATGTTTTGAATAAAAAGAAATATTAAGAGTATAGTTTTTATAATTATAATATTATTGTATTAATTCTTCCTCCGTCTTTAGAATTTTTTTAAAATAATTATATGTTTAAATTAATTTTTTTAAATAATTTGTTGGATATTTACATCAATTGTTGATGAACATTTATGTATATATCACAAATACAATTCACACGCATTGCGTATACTATGAAAACTAGTATTATTAAAGTAGTTGTTAAGTTGAAATGAAAAATTAGAGGTGTGAGTAGTTTGAAATTAGTTTTTAATTCGTTTTTTAAATTAAATAACAAAGTTATAAGAATTCAAGCTTAAGCACATATAAAGCAAATAAATAGATAGAAAATTTATAGTGGTTCGTTTGATAACCTAGACTACATCCATTTTTTGAATAAAACCAACTAACATTTCACTAGCTCTACTAGCAAACTGATTCATAGGGTCCAATTCCCTTTGTAAACACTAGTTTTGTAGGGTCAATCAAAAACCAAACACGGCCATGACTTACAACTCTTGCCTCTTGTTGTCTTAAGCATTAGAAATACACATTACAGAGAAAAAAATTTCAAAAGTGTAGATGAAGGATTCTTTTAAAGATTTAAAGTTTGGGAATTCAAAGAATATGAAGTTGACAAAATATTTTCTTGTTTGATAATAGAATTGCTTTCACGATCTTTATTTTATTTTTTTATTACAAGTGCTAGAGGCTTTTTATAACAAATCAAGAGAAAATTTGTTCATTAAACAATAGGTAGTCCAAGATGACACATGTTGGCATCAACATATTTGTAGCCTAAAAGTGAGATTCATTTTACATTATATGAAATGAATTGTAAGCTACCTACTACTAACTGTTGAAATGCACCTTAAATGGGGTGCTTTTAATTATGCCTGAGATGGGGTATATAGAGAGGTGCATAGTTGTTTGCAAAACTATCTCTTTGAATTCATTCAAAAATTATGAATTCATTTTAGCAGTTATGAATTTATTTCCGCAGTTATGAATTTATTTCAACGGTTATAAATTCATTTCAACAGTTATGAATTAAATTCAATGGTTATGAATTCATTTCAGCAGTTATGAATTTATTTGAGTAGTTATAAATTCATTTTAGGTGTTAAGAATTCATAGACACTTGTTAAAGAATAATATGTTTGAGACCATTATTATTCTCCAAATGATTACAAAATTAAATTTGTAACTGAGGATTTTTTGAATAAATTTGGGAAGCCTTTACATTTATACAATCTTCTTCTCTTCTTTTCAGATAGTTAAGCTTCACACATAAGCTTTCAGAGATTTTTTTGTGAATTGCTATCACAGAAACCTTAAGGATAGGGACATATCCTGGATGTGTATTGCTTGTAACCTTTTGCAAACCTTTACGGTAGAGACAATAGAAACCTTAAGGACAGGAACAACCCGTGTCATTCTTTGTCCAATTTTCTAAGTTCATCATATTTTGTAACTGTCAACCTAATAATCTTAAGGTTTATGTTAGTTGTGATGGATTTAGAGTCAGTCAAAATCATGAACCAGGACTTTGTCAAGTTGGATCATTTTGATGAAAACAATTTCAGTTGTTGGCAAGATAAGATGAAATTCTTGCTAACAGCGCTAAAAATTTCATATATGTTGGATCCTAGTCTTCAACAAAATCCAAAGGATCCAAAACTTGTTGAAGGCCAAGAACCAAATCTTGCTATGATTGAATCACTAAAGGAGCAGAGGAGGAAAATATTTGAAGATGAGGAGCTTGCTCGTGGACACATCCTTAACATGCTCTCGAATCGTCTGTATGATTTCTACACAAACTTCCAATAGCCTAGGGAGCTGAGGAAGAAGGTACAAACAAGTATTTAATTTCTAAATATATAGATTTTAAAATGGTTGATAATAAGTATATATTAGATCAAGTGCATGAGCTCTAGGTTATTGTCAACAAATTGAGGGTCATTAAAATTGTCTTGCTCAAAACCTTCAAAATTGGTGGAAAATTATTATCCCTCCACCTTGGAAGGATTTTGCCAAAAAGTTAATGCACAAATCTGAGGACTTTTCCTTAGATAAATTTTAGAAACATCTATGTATTAGGGAAGAGGCCTGAAAATGTGATGCTAAGAATTTGACTTAAGGATAGTATAATGTTAACTATATGGAGACAAGATCTTCAAAAGGGAAAGGACCTGGTATTAAAAAATAATAAAAATTTAAGAAATTCAGACACAAATTTAAGCCTAATCCTGATCAAAAGAAAAGACAAGTTTCATGTTTGAGGAGAAACATGACAATAAGCCAGAGAATACCAACATCGCAAGAGTAGTTCGGGCTTTGCTAACATGGTTGAGGAGAATCTTGTTACCATGGTCTCAGATCCTAGTCTAGATGTGACTATGATTTCTTAGGCTTTAAAATTTATGTTGAATCTGGCAAAGTCATTCTTACCAAGAATGGTGTTTGTTGGAAAGTGATCTGCTTATAATGGAATATCAATCAATAATATTAATTATGTTTTTCACTTATATTAGTTGTTCAATTTCTTTATGACATAGTTGATTAGAACATGTTAGTGCAAAGACTTAAAAAAAAAATTTGCGTGCAATGAGATTAATATATATTGGTAATGATGAGCTTGAAAAATATGATGTGCAAAATAAAAAAATGGTGAGAAAACCATTTCCAAGTGGATAAAAAGAATAATAATTGTTAGATTTAATACATACTAATATTTGTGAATTCAATGGAATGTTGACAAGGGGTGAAAAACAATATTTTATTACATTCATAGATAATTCTATCAGATCTTGTTATGTTTATTTGATGAGAACAAATGATGAAGCATTTGGTTCATTTAAAAAAATATAAATTAGAAGCAGAAAATGAATTTGAGAAGAATATTAAAATTCTACATTCTATTAGAGGCATGAAATATTGTTTAAATGAGTTTGATGTATTTTGTGAAGAAAATGACATTATTCATCAAACAAGTGCTACATATACACCACAACAAAATTATGTAGCTAAAAAAAAAAATCGTACCTTCCATGATATGATTAATTGTATATTAAACCATGCCAATTTGAAAATAATTTGTGGGGTGAGGCACTTTTAATTGCTTGTCATATTTTAAATAGGATTCCTAATATAGTTGGAAAAACCAGTCCTTATGAAATATGGAAAGGCAGAAAGCCTAACATAAATTATTTTAAAATGTGGGGCTGTGTTGCTTATTTTTGAGTTCCTAATTCTAAAAGGACTAAGTTAAGGGCTAGAGCTATTAGAAGTGTATTCGTTGGATATACTACTAATAGCAAAGCCAATAGGCCTTTTGAATTTGAGTCTAATGTGATAACTTAGCTAAGGAAAATGGAATTTATTTATTATAATTATTTTGAAAATACATTTTTGAATGATGTTTAAAATGTTGCTACACTTACACTTGATGAGCCTAGAGGTCCTTTAAGCTCAATTGTTAAGGTTGGGGAACCCAGTGTTTCGGAACAACGAAGTGGACCTAGGAGGAGTACTAGAGTTAGAAAAGAGAAGAACTTGGATCAATAGTGCGGGAGATAATAAATCCATAAGTGGGTGGATTTTCAATTTTCCTGCTAGGTCGGTAAGGCTGTTTCTTGGGCAAGCATGAAATAGATGTATATTTTCCATTCTACTATTGAGTCCAAGTTTATAGTTTTGGCTTAAGAAGGACAAGAGACAGATTGGATAAGTAATATGTTATTAGACATAGATCTTTAGCCAAATCCAGTGCCTCCTATTTCACTATATTATGATAGTGAAGCTACGCTTACAAAAGCATACAGTGGTACCTATAATAGTAAGTCTAGACATATCGGTCTTAGACATGAATTTATGAGACAATTGATACATGATGATATTATTACAATTGTTTATGTGAAATCAAGGAAAAACTTGACATATCCTCTTACTAAGCCTCTAACAAGAAACTTACTAAGTTTGACTACACAAGATATGAGACTTAAACCACTTTGAACCAAGGGTAACGGTAACCCGACTTATATCTAGGTTACCCCTAGTTTATAAGTTCAATGGGAAAAACATGTCACAGTTGATAGTTGCTGTTACTATCTTTTGTGCTCATATGTAGTTTATGATATTAACGTCTATTACATGACCGAGATTGAGATAAGCTCTTAACAAAGTGTTGTACTCTTAGCAACGAAAGTGCATGAGAAGCACTTTGCCTATATGAACTAGAAGTGGAGCCACTTCTTATAAAGAGTTGTGGTTTACTCTCTTAGAGGTTTATGAAATTGGAATTTATGCATGGCCAAGCACAAAGAGATGAGATTGCTCATCGTGGAGGGAATATTGTATGTGTGTGATGACTCTGGTCATGCTATATAGGAGTAAAGGTTCAATTTACGGACACCGTCAACTTCGACATGACTTTGAGTTATTTACACTAAAGAAAGTTCAATGTTCGTCACACCTTCCTTTATGCATCTAATCCTTAGAGTTAATTAATAAAGAGTTCTTTGATTAAAAATAGTTTTCCAAACAAGTGAGGGATTGTTGAAATGCACCTTAAATTAGGTGTTTTCAATTATGTCCAAGGTAGGGTATATAGAGAGGTGCGTAGTTGTTTGCAAAACTATCTCTTTGAATTCATTTCAGCAGTTATGAATTTAATTTAGTGGCTATGAATTTATTTCAATGGCTATGAATTCATTTCAGCAGTTATGAATTCATTTTAGGTGTTATGAATTTATATGCACTTATTAGAGAATAATGTCTTAGACTATTATTATTCTCAAAATAATTACAGAATTAAACCTGTAACTTCAGATTTTTTGAATAAATATAGGAAGTCTTTACATTTATACAATCTTTTTCTCTTCTCTTAAGATACTTAACCTCCATACAAAAGCTTCCAAAGATTTTTCTGTAAATTGCTATCACAAGAAAATTATTTTTTGTAAAGGTTGACATATATCCTAGAGGTGTATTGCTTGTAACCTTTAATAAACTTTTACGGTAGGGGCAATTAAAACCTTAAGGACAGGGACATCCCATGTAATTCCTTGTCCAATTTTTTGAGTTCATCATATTTTGTAGCTGCCAACCTAACATTGACGTGCCAAATAGGTGGAAAAAAAGTTGTATTGATGTGCATAGAAAAGCAGAAAGAGTAATGGCTTTAGCATTAAAGAATGTATGCTGGAAATTTTTGAAAAAATCAGCTCTTGGAGTAGCTCTTGACATATCAGTTGTTTTGGCTTATACTCTTTAGTTTTAAGCTCTTTTAAATTTTCAGCTCATCATATTTTCAGTTCTTGTAACTTGACATTTGAAATAAATGAAACAAAGCGTTTTGGCATATTCAATGCAACTCATAATTTTTAGCTCTTGTCTTGAGAAGTAACTGTTTATTTAATGAAATGACATGTTTGTTTCAAGCAATACTTGAATATTTTACCTTTTTATTATAATAGTTTTTGTGAAAAGAAACATCTATTTTAATTGAAACAGATCATTTTGACACAAACAACTATGAAGCTTTCGGCTCTTGGTTAGAGAAGTAGATGTTTTGATTAAAATGGTGTGTTTATTACAAACGATTCTTGGAAAACAAAATGCGAGACTTACTAATTACTTGGAGATCTAGGGTTTAGATTTTATTAATTGGGATTATGAACATGTTAAGTTAATAGAAATAAAAGATTGTTGGAGTAACCGTTTGTGTAAATTGATCAATAATTAAATATGAAGTATCTGTGCAGTACTTATAAGACATGTGGACAAGAGATATGTATAGGTCATTAAGTTAATTCTTAGATGCGTTATCAGCTTTTTAAGAAAATTCTAAGAAACTTATCTTGTAACTATCCATTAAGAAATTTTATTATTTGATTAAGATAAATTAGTGTAAACACCAAAATTTAATGACATGCATACTAGCACAGTTGCAAAAATTGACTAGATCATATTCAAACAAAGTGCACTTTTAAGAATTAATTAAGACTCAACAAGTAGAGATCTCTTATCTTATTTTGGTGTCTTAATTCTTGTCTCACTAATAAAAATTAGTCAAGTTGCTCGAGATAGGTAAATACCTTGAATATCACAATACTCAGATACCAGTACAGGAAGAACACTTATTTTAGATAAAATAAATAAATATATTTTTAAATGGACCATCTCTCAAACTTAATTTAAAAATTGGTCAATTTCATATTTCGATAGTTTAACCAATGAATTCTAACTTATTCAGTGTCCACCTCAGAAAACATAACGTACACAACCTTTATTTGCTTATTTTTGTGTCTTGAAGACACAAAGTCAGACAAAGTATGCGTATACAAAAATATCAAGAGCGCAATAATTAGAATTCATTGAAAAAAAATATAGTATTATACATTTAGATAACTTTGAAAATATATTTTAATTTGGTTCGGCTTTAGAAAAAAAATTGTGATCAAGATTATCAACAATGTCTTGGAAAGTAGTAGCAAGGTATTGGAGTTTTTATTTTTCTTTTTGTATAAGGAACAAAGTTTAAATCAATTTTTATTTTTGGTCAGGTAATTTTTTTTCTAATTCAGTTAACTATATATAGATTGAAAGAAAAATTTTACAAGATGGCAGCGAGATCAGCTATGTTTTATGGTACCGAATGTTAGGCAGTTAAAAAGCAACATTCGAATAAGATGGGCGTAGTCGAAATGAGAATGTTAAGATGGATGACTGAACAAACAATACAGGATAGAATAAGGAATGAAGAGATCCGTAAGTAGGTGGAAGTAGCACTTATTAAGGAGAAAATGAGGGAAAATCGCCTACGTTGGTTTGGACATATCCACCATCGGCCAATATACGTAGTTGTTAAGAAAGGTGACTTAGCACAAGTGTTAGGTGTTAGATGTGGTAAGGAAAGATTGAAACTTACATGGGGGCAGCTATCGAGAAAGATATGACTGCTCTAAGGATTACTGAAAATATTGTCTCAGAATGATGCGAATGAAGGAAAATGATTCATATAACCAACCCCAACTAGTTTGAGATTTAAGACTTAGTTGAGTTGAGTAGAATTATATATAGTCCGGTTGTAAACCCACGAAGCAAAATCCTGCTAGGCTACTTCAAAACTCGGTCAAGATTGAATCACAAACTATAAATATAAAAAAAATACATCTATTAGGCTAAACTACAATATCATAATTATTCATGCATGGAAAAGTCTAATGTCAATATTTTACAAATTTTGAGATTCATACTTCAAACTTTGATTATCAATTCTTTTTAGATAACTCTATTTTACTCCATAAAGTATATTGTATATACTTGTAAGTAGACTAAAACTAATAGAATGACAATAAAAAAAAAAGTTACATATTGTCACACCCCTCACGGAGGCATGACTAACCGAAGGATTGGAGAACCAAACCTCTGTAACTCTGACTCCAAAACAACATAATAAACATGACTCTTGATCCATCCAAAGGATAAAAGTAACTTTTATAATACAAAAATTCATTTTGAAATTTTAATTTGAGAAACAGTTAACAATTTATTGAAAAATTTTGACAAAGGTCCCTAACAATAAAGAATATACCTTAAAATACAAGCACATATATTCATGACCTCATGCAACAATAACACCAAGACATAAGCATCTTCGCTCCATCTATATTTTAATCAAAACAAATAACTAGACTCTCACATCATACCAAAACTAGACACCTCACAGCTCTAGTGTGACTGCAACTTTCATCCTTAACTGCAAGCCTGAGATCCAGGAACCATTGTGCCGTATTCGTTCGACAAGTCTTAAGCTCGGCGATGCCATGTACCGAATTCTTGTCACTAAAAAAAAATATCCACGAAAGAATGGTGAGTCTTATGGACTCTGTGAGTGAAAAATCGTACACATAGATAGTAACATCATGTAATATTGTTCATATAACATTTCATATTACACATATATGTTATAAGTTTCACAAATTCATAATTTTTATAATACACAGAATCATAGTGTAAATCAAAGCAACAATATTATGTAAAGCACTCAAAGGGCTAACGAGTGACCTAGCCCCACACAACATTATCACCCCCTAATGGGCATTAACGCACTCGCACAACAAATTGATCTCCGTACACAATCCATCCCACCAAGGCTGAGCACTCAATTAAAAAAATATTTATCACAATCAAAATTTTCTTATAATTTTAAATTGGAATATCCTACGTGCATCTGGATTTTTAATTTCAGAGATAAAAATCATTTTTAATAAAAGTCTCATTTTGTTGGCCTTTATCAATCACAATCAATGTCAAACAAAGCAATCAATATCAAACAAACATAATTTAAATAAATTACTGAAATACTATACTTGCTTATTTTTCATATATCACGGATACTCAAATAAACATATAATTACACATACTAATTTAGCCTTTAAAGGCAGCAATTAACCATTCACCCGTAACTGATTCTATTCGTCACTCTCATTTACGTCCTTGCATCTCA
Organism: Quillaja saponaria; assembly: GCA_029379385.1. Classification (NCBI taxonomy): domain Eukaryota; kingdom Viridiplantae; phylum Streptophyta; class Magnoliopsida; order Fabales; family Quillajaceae; genus Quillaja; species Quillaja saponaria. Next base: position 9,101,760 of record CM055612.1, read on the forward strand.
TCAAGTCCACATTAGAATTCGAAACTAAAATTCATATTCCCAAATAATATTTAGTTTATAAACATTTTCTAAATAATCTTTTAGTTACTAAGCTTATATCTCAACTTGTATAGATTTTTTTATAAAAGTTTTTCATTAAGCTATTACATATCAGTTAATATAAATTGAATTTTATGTGATAGGGTTAATAATAAAGAAACATTTTAAATGTCTTGGCAATGCATAGAGAAGAAGGAAACTATTAGCAAAGATAGAAAGCACTAGCGAGATAGAGACTTTGAAACAGTCCAAACTTGGGGTTTAGACTAGTGTCCACTTTAATGGCCATATCTTTCTCTAGAAAATTTCGAATCCAGTTTTGTAAAATTTATAAAATACTAGACACATATAGTTTTATAATGGTATATCATTTAAAATTTTAGATTTGTATATCAATACAGTTTATTCGTTGAAGTTGCATCAAATTCTGCAAAAAGCAGGATTTTGGCAGTTATGACCTTACCTTAGTTATTTAAACATAACCTTCTCTAGGAAAAATGAAATCTAATTCTGTTTATTGGTTTGTTGATAGACAAGTATATATATCTTTTTTATTTATGAATTTTTCCTAAAATTAATCTTGATCCCACTGAATTCCTTATATAAACCAAAAACAGGGCACTACAAATCCTGCCTGACCTAGCCAAAGTCTAACAGCTATAACTAACAGCATACTTGGAATAAGGCTACAAAATTTTAAGGAAAACATGTCAAGACTATAAACTACATTTCATCTTTTGAACTCTTAATTTAATTCTGCCCCAAAGACACTCGAAATACCAAATTTCTGATACTCACGAAATCTGCTCTCTGCACCCCTTCAGAATCTACTTAACTCTTATTTTCCAACACTTTCAAGCTCTAATTCATGTTCCTCACTTCAACACTAATTCACTACCGTTACTCCTAATCCAATTTAATTCAAAGTTGTATTAGTGATTTAGAATAAAATCAAGAGCTAAAGTTAACACTTTCTAATATCAATTCAACCAAGTTTTACTCATCATTTTATAACTAGTTTGTCTCACCCTTTCTTAAAATTTGTACAATTTATCTAAGAACATTAATTTCATGGAAAATCCAAGGACTATACACTGCTAACTTAATTGATTGGATAAATAATTTACCTTATTACATTTCTTATTCTACTACCCTACTTAAAGACTACTCAAAAGTACTAACATAATTAGAATAAGATAATTAAGTCTACAATCATTACTATCTCCCTAAACCATATGCACAACCAGCTCTTCCAAAACAGGATAGCCATCCCACTTCCACATCTGCCACGAACTTTATTAGGAGGAGGCTGAACTAAAGACTTTGCACACACCAAACATGCTATCCTAAAACAGGGAAAACGACCCAAGATGGCTTGGTGGTAACAGCATGCATCACACCTACAAAACCCTTACAAGTTAATATAACAAAGCAAGGAAAAGTAAGAACTCATCTTGGGTTAACACACGACAACTCAAAGGAAAAACTATCAACAAGCTTCAAACCAAGATGCCACTGCTAGAGTTAAAGAAATGAAAGTTCAAGGAACCCACAAATTGTATCACATCAATTAGGAAACATTCCAAGAACCCAGCTTCTTAATTGTCTTGCTGCCAATGATTTTTTTTCTTTCGTGAACATCAAGAGCAGAGTAAGAAAGGAATTCGGCAGACCCATGGTTGCTTGCCCACTTCAACAACAAAGCAAAACTAAGTGGAGAATGAAAGTGGAACACATGAAAGTGATGCACGGCCAGGACAAGCAAAGCATGAGCAAAATAAGAACCAAACACACAAAGAAACATTTGTATGGCAGAGAACAATAATAGACAAAAAAAAGTAAGGCTTAAAACAAGGAAAGAGGGAGGAAGACAAACATCAATTCCTGCTATTTGTAACCAATTGAACGACAATGAATAAAAAATAAAAGGATCGACTGTCAAGGAAAAGTTAGGGAATCGGCTGGATGAGGAAATCTCAAAAGCAAAACAAGGGAGAAGAAGTTAGAAGGGTCCTGAAACCAAAAAAAGAAAAGAATATAACGACAAAAGAGCCTCTGATCAATCAAGAGAGAAAAGAATTTAAAAGTTAAAGTGGTCAAAGTCCAATTGATTAAGAAAATTTGTGGTTAATATAAATCCTTAGTGTGTGTATATATATATATATATATATATGATGTTCTTGTATTTTTACTTACTCTAATTTAATTTATTTATCAAATTAATCTATTAACTTTATTATTATTATTTCACAATTTTATTTACTTCCCACGAACAAAGTTGATACACCAAAATTTTAAATATCCTCTAATATATCGGGTTATAACACTTTATAACAACACGTATATATTATATAACGTCTATTAAGGTTATATTGAGATATCGAATTATAACATATATAACTACACTCTTATCTAATTAATTTGTTTATTCTAATACGACATTCTGTGAAAAACTCGATTTTTCGTTATTGAGCTATGAGAGTTATAACACATATCATCCTAAAGACTTTCTAGAAAATAGTTAGGAAAACTAATGTTGAAATATTATATGAATAATAAATTATTGACATTTCAATTTCCATAACCTGTACTTGATGAAACTTTGAAACATTCGCAGGTGGTTCTCAAAAGTCAAAAAGAAATTTAACTATTCTAATAAGCACATTTGTTGTTTTTGTGAAAAAGTGAAAAAATTTAAAATTTGATTGAGTTTATCGATAATTTATTTATTTTGTAAGCAATGTTTTAAAAATTAGACCGAATCAGTCGATTGAATCAACTGGATAGCTGCCTGGATGGTGGGTCAAGTCAGTTTAGACCATAGAATCGTTTAGTAATTTAACCGTGTAAAACTGATGAAAACTAAAAGAACCAGACATCCCAAAACCATTTGTTTTTTTTTTTTTTTAATCTAAAAAAAATAAATTAAAGTTGAATTATTGTTTCATATTTTAATAAGTAATACTAATATCCATTCAAATCCAAAATAACTAAATGCATTTTATGTTAATTTATTTGATATTATATGTATTTATAAGGTAAAAAGTTCCAATTTCTCAATATGTTTTTACAGTTGTATAAAATTTTATTTTATCTATCCTTTTTATTTATTTATATCAATTATTTTTAATATCCAAACCCATAGATTAAAATGAGATAAGTAATATTATATACACTAGTGAGCTTCTTTTTTTTATTTTTTCTAATAAGCTCTTTGTTGTTGATTGAGAAGTAATAAAATAATGGTTGAACAAGTAATTTAAAAACATAGAAGATATATAATTTCAAATATATTAATTATAAGTATGGTTATTATGCATAATATTATAAATACTAAATTAAACGTATTTATGACTTCGTCATGTACAATTATTGGTTTAACCCCGTTTAAATTAGTGATTCAAGACTTAATACATTTGTTGAGTTGATTATCAGTCTGATTTTAAAACATTACTTGTAAGTACCATTAGACTTATTCAACAATAATACTCTTTAATTTATCGATTATCAGTCTAATTTTTAAAACATTACTTGTAAGTACCATTAGACTTATTCAAAAATAATACTCTTTAATTTATTCCTTAAAAAGAAAAAAAAAACACAACTTTTTAATAAGAAACGATGTGAATTTACAAAACAACTAAACAACATCACAAACCCAGATAATTGGCCATCAAAAATATATAATTAATGTCTCCCATAGTTTGATTGGTTTTACAAAATGCAATGTCTGTCACACTGAAAAGACATTTAGAAAACCTTGTAAAAATATAAAAAAAATTTAGCTTCTTAGAAAAAGATTCCGATCACGATCAACCATATTCAAAACAATTTCTTGGAAGTTTCGGTCCATTGCACAATTAAGAAAAAGGTTTTGGTATTCGTCTTTTGTTTGAATTATACGTAAGGGCAATAATCCGAGCTAACTTGTAATTTATTTGTTAAGGACTTGAATTGAGCTCATCTTTTTTTCTAAACAAGCTAATCTTTATCTTTATTTTTAATTTGTTTAGTAAAACAAGTCGAGCTCAATCTTTCTAATCTCAGCTCATAAGCTCGTGACCTAGTTGGTTTATTATTATTTAATAATTTTTTTCATAATTTATATATAAATTCATAATAAACCTATTTATATACAAAAAAACGAATATAAGTTGTAACTTGATTTGGTGATAAGTTATACAACTACATATCAAGTAAGTCTTGGGTTCAACTCTTCCAGACTACAAGTAATGCAACAAAAATTGTTCACTACAATTCTTAAATAGTTGTTGTGAATGTCTATTTTTTAAAAATAAAATATTTGGTAAATAAAACAATAAAAGTTGTAATGCATCTAGAATTACATTTTTATCAACAGTAATGTTATAAACACACTATTTTATTTTATTTTAAGAGTAATGCTATATATCTCACATAAGTGTCATACTATATTCTTATCTTATAATCAAGCATTTTAAATCATCGCCTAACATTTTAGTTCACTTATTTTTCTCATCTCTCTTAAAATTAATTAATTATAAAATATACTTAATTACAACAAAGATTGAGAAAAAAATTTCTTAGCCTAATTTACCTTTATTTTTTCTATATCATTTTACTTTTGATAATTTGTCTAGCTACCACCATATCTCAAATGATTTTAATGCAAATAAATTCATGAAAATCACCATTACAATAATAATAATAATAAAGTAGTGCAACAAAAATTGTTCACTACAATTCTTAAATAGTTGTTGTGAATATCTATTTTTTTAAAATAAAATATTTGGTAAATAAAACTATAAAAGTTGTAATGCATCTAGAATTACATTTTTATCAAGAGTATTGTTATAAACACACTATTTCATTTTATTATAAGAGTAATGCTATATATCTCACATACGTGTCATGTTATATTCTTATCTTATAATCAAGCATCTTAAATCATCACCAAACATTTTAGTTCACTAATTTTTCTCATCTCTCTTAAAATTAATTAATTATAAAATATATCAAGAGTAATGTTATAAACACACTATTTTATTTTATTATAAGAGTAATGCTATATATCTCACATAAGTGTCATGCTATATTCTTATCTTATAATCAAGCATTTTAAATCATCACCTAACATTTTAGTTCACTAATTTTTCTCATCTCTCTTAAAATTAATTAATTATAAAATATACTTAATTACAGCAAAGATTGAGAAAAAAATTTCTTAGCGTAATTTACCTTTATTTTTTCTATATCATTTTACTTTTGATAATTTGTCTAGCTACCACCATATCTCAAATGATTTTAATGCAAATAAATTCATGAAAATCACCATTACAATAAAAATAATAATAATAAACATGATTCTGTTGATAAAAAAAAAAAAATTGAGTACAAAAGAATTCATAGAATGAAATAAACTTATTCTTTGTTTTATTTTTATTTTTTTTTCATTTTTAAAATTTTTTTCTTCAACCAAATAAACAATACAAAAGCTATAGAAATAATGAGGATAAAAATTACCTCAATTTTAATTTTTCTGCTAGTTTCTATTGATTTGAAAAAAAATAAAAGAATGAAGAAGAAATGTAAGAAAAATAAGAGTAGATGTAAGTGAGAAAGAAGGAAAATGAAATATATACTTATAAATATATATATATATATATGTATATATAATAATGAATTTTAATAAGATGAGATAAATTAATGGTTAATACGTTAAGAGATGATTTAGAGTGCTTGATTAGAATTTAATGTGACAATTTGTGTGAGAGATGTGTTTGTACAAAGCATTACTCTTATTATAATTAATGATAAAATTTTATAAAATTTAATACAAATCAGTATTCAATTTACAGAAATTTAGCATTATGTGAGAAAAATAATGTGTGTATATATATTACTCAATTAAGAAAAAGTTGTTTGTGTCAAATAAAATAATAATAAGATGAGTTGCCTGGAAGGCTGGAATCAGCTGACATGACTCCCAAGCTAGTAAACATCAAGAAGAGTGTTAAGCTTACCATATAGTTGCATGCTGTAACCTTAATTTACAGTTAAGAGAGGCTGAAATGCTTTCTGAATGTTGCCTAAGGTAGCTACAAACCTTGAATATCACAATAGTCAGCTGTCACTGCCTTTTCTTGTTTTCCTTGATCTTCCTCAATAGTTCTAAGCTTGGAGCAAACCAAATTCAGTGCAATGACTCAAGGTGTGGATGTTATGGTCCAATTATTGGATTTCCATTCCAACTCAAAGATCGCAAACAGCCTGATCACTGTGGCCATCCTGGTTTTGATCTATTTTGTACAAATAAACAAGAGACAGTCCTCATGATCAGGCCTGCAGGAGCATCTTCTCTTCCAGTAAATTTCTTTGTCAAAAGCATAGATTGCAAATCCCAATTGATTCAAGTTTACGATCCTGAAAAGTGCCTTCCAAGACAGCTAATGAGACTCGCCAATTCATCAATTTATCCTTTCCAATTCACTACAGGGTCAAGAAATAACATCAGTTTCTTAAATTGTCCTGCACCGAGGTATCGATATCAATACCTGCATGGCCGTTATTCATGTGCTAAAACATCTCATGCCATAGATATGTTATCCTGTCCAATTTTTCCTGTTGGTTTTGAGGCTGGGGTTGTTGACGATGACCTTATAAAATGTACCAAGATGCTTGATGCTTCATCAGTTCCAATGGAGTTTATGGCCGTCCTGATGCTAATAATTTGGCTTTGAGATGGACAAAACCAAATTGTGGTAAGGGCGAAATTGAAGGGAAGAAATGCACATTGCAGAACAATAATGCAACCGAAGGAGAAATTGAATGTTTTGGCTCCTACAAACCAATCAAGAATGCATACCAATGAAATTACTTGCTACAGGTCAGCTGTCACAGATCTATTTTCCAATTACATGTCATTTAGATTATTGTTTTCTTACTTTTTCTCAAGTCAATTACATATTTAATTAATGTGCAGGTCTGGTAGTAGGTTCGGTTATTCTTCTGCTAGTGGTCAGTGCAATACTGTTTTACGCCTTCAACTTTCGCAAAACCAAAGAAGATGAAGCAAGGGTGAAAAAAATTCTTGGATCATTACAGATCACTTGAGCCAGCACGATCCTCTTATGCTGATATTAAAAGGATTACAGATAAATTTAAGGATAAGTTAGGTGAAGGAGTTCATGGAACAGTTTTTATGGGAAAGCTTACCATTAAAAATGTAATCCATAATGTTGCAGTGAAGATTCTCAATAATGATTCGGAGGGAGATGGGAATAAGTTCATATATGAAATAGCAACAATGGGAAAAATACACCATGTTAACGTGATTCGTTTGGTTGGCTATTGCGCTGATGGATTTAAATATGCTTTAGTTTATGATTTCTTGCCAAATGGTTCACTTCAAAAGTTCATATCTTCACCAGACAAAAAGGACATTTTTCTTGGCTGGGACAGGTTACAAGAAATTGCAGTTGGCATAGCCAAAGGCATTGATTATCTTCATCAGGATTGTGATCAATGAATTCTTCATTTCAATATCAAACCTCATAATGTTTTGTTGGACCAAAGTTTCACTCCAAAAATTTCTGATTTTGGTATGTTTGTGCTCTAAAAATCGTAGTACCGTGTCAGTAACAGTAGCTAGGAGAACCATGGGCTACATTGCCCCAGAAGTTTTCTCTAGAAACATTGGGAATGTGTCTTACAAATCGGATGTTTACAGTTATGAAATGTTGTTGCGCGGAATGGTTGGAGGAAGGAAGAATGAGATGAAAGTTGAAAATACTTTCCAAGTTTTCTACCCGGAATGGATTCACAAATTTATTGAAGGTGAAGACATCCACATAGATATTATGGAAGAGGGAGATGTCCATATTGCAAAGAAACTAGCCACTGTGGACTTTGATGCATCCAGTTGCAACCAATGGACCGTCCATCCATGAATGTTGTGCTACAAATGTTGGAAGGAGATGCAGATGGATTGTTAATGCCTCCTGATCCTTTCGACTCTACAAGTTCAACAAGAAGAAGTGCAACTACTCTGCCTATAAGAGGTATGAAGCTGGAGTTGGAAGTAATTCAGGAACTAGAATGATGTTGGTTTAGTATAAATGTGGGATATTAATTTCAGTCTGGCTCTGCTCATCATGGATTCGAATATTTACTTTCGTCCCATTGTTAGAGACTCCAGAGTTGTATTTTCTTATGTAGTTTGTAATACTTTGTTTATTTTGAATTCATATTGTCTGTTTCCACTTTAGTAATTACTATTGGTGTGCTAATCACAAATAAGTAAAAAACAGGTAAAATCAAAAGATTCAAATGAATCCATCTTACCAAATGCATTTAGTAGAGAGATTATTTTACTAAATGAAAGTTTTAATTTTCTTTTTCATTTTGTTGAGGAGTTAATACTACAAACATTGGGTGTTTTTCTTTAATTTAATTAATTGACTTTGATGAATCATATTTAAAAAAAAAAAAAAAAAAAACTGGTGACATCATTGTTAGATTTGTATTCTAATTAGCATCCTTTCCAGGCAGATCTTCTGCAGATAAGAATGGGTTGGGAGGCATTTCTGGACATTCAATTTCTTTAAGCATCTCAGCTACTATTGTTCATGGTAGACAACTACTTGGCTTCATTAGTATGCACCAGAATGCCACCATGCATGATCATTTTCTTCACAAGATTCTTTTCCTCCTCTTTGGCATCAACAATTTCTATATGATTCTCAACAATGTATAGATCATAAACCCAAGAAAGGAAGTAAATTTGGCTTCCATTTTCAACCAATGGATTCAAATTCTTCCTTCTACCTGCCATTTCTTGCAATATCATCCCATAGCTATAAAAAGGAGTATCTGGAGTAATATAGTTCCTGCACAATGCATTGAAAGAGATTGACACATTAGACAGCTCCTTCCCCCTGTACTCCCTTTCTCTGCCTACCAGTCAGTTTATAATATTGATTCTTTGTTCATCTAGCATTATATGTCAAACAAGTGCAGGCATGCATTAGTAAGGACAGATTTTCATTACATTTGTGTCTAGGAAATTGTAAATAATCATAAAAACAAGAAAACACTTCACTCTGGCTTTTAGCAGCCACAAATTTATAGAATATACAATCAATTTTTCAGTACATACGTGTCTAAGAACATAACAGATTAGAGATGCATAATACCTTAGCGAAGACCAGCAAAAAATTGCAGAAAACCAATTACTGGAAATCAGATAAGTCTTTGGGATGGATTTTATATCAGGTCAGAACTTGTTTTTTCAGTTGAATGCCAAGCTGTTATATGTATGTAGTATATCCAAGTTTGTGCCATTTCAAAAAAAATTGATGTGCATGAATCCATGACAAAGCAATGGTTGCGGAAACAGAGGATAGTGATAAAACTGACAAGTTATTCTACAAAATGCTAACAGAGAAAACTAAATCTCCTTACTTGACCTACATAAACAGATAAAAATGACAAGTAGTATTTATGATTTAATTTTCTCAATTGATTTCATCAGTTCAAAAGATCAATGTAGCACACATTCTAAAACTTGCAGTGAAATACTAGCAGAAGCCAATAAAGGCCAGACAACAACAAGAACAAAGACGGGGTACTTCAATACAAAAAAAACTAAAGCTTAGGTACTAAACAGAATTCTAATGCTGGAAAAGCACAAGTATAAATTATAAACAAGGATGTTAAACCAAAGCACATGGATGATGGAACACTTTCTTAAGTATTGAAATAAACTCATTTAAGCTGCAAAATCATATTTCTCGATAGCTCTCGCTATTTTCTGGTATGGCATAACTTGTAGCCTCCTCAAACTCAACAAAAGTGTTTGTGGAGTCATCAGCTGTTTTTTGTTTAGAGATGAATCCACGATCCACATTTGGCAAATCCTGCGGACACATTAATGGCTTTGGAGGCATTTCTAAACTTTGAGCTTCTCCTTCAAGCATTTGTACTACTTGATGCATTGAAGGACGATCATTTGGCTTCAACTGTATACACCAGAGTGCTACCATGATCATCTTCTTTGCTACACTCTTTTCCTCTTCTGTTGCATCTTCCATTAACTCTATGTCATTTCCTTCACTGAATTGATTATAAATCCAGGCAGGAAAGTAAATCTGACTAAAACTCTCTTCGCTTGAGCCTTGTCTAGATCCGTTTAATTGCAAATTCTTCCTTCTGCCTGCCATTTCCATCAATAACTTTCCGAAACTATAAACATCAGCCTTATAAGAAACTCCTCCAATATTTTTGTAGAACAACTCAGGAGCCATGTATCCAAGTGTTCCTCTTGCTGCTGTCAAAGGAACAATACTATCATCTACCGGATAAAGCTTTGCAAGTCCAAAGTCTGAAACTTTTGGAACAAAGTTCTCATCAAGAAGAATGTTATGAGGCTTGATATCAAAATGCAGAATTTGCATATCACAACCTTGATGTAAATATGCAATCCCTCGAGCAATTCCAAGAGATATTTCGTATATTCTCTCGAAACTTAAAATAACACTATTAGTGATTTCTTCTTTAGAAAAAATATACTTATCCAAAGATCCATGAGGCATGAATTCATATATAAGAGCACGTTTTGATCCTTCAGCGCAATAGCCAATAAGTTGAACAACATCAAAGTGATGTATCATTCCGATGGTTGCAACCTCACTTATAAAATCTTGACCATTAGTCTGAGACTTACCCAATATCTTTACTGCTACAAGCTGTCCACTTCGAAGTTTTCCTTTATAAACAGTACCAAAACCTCCTTGACCCAGCCTCTCCTTAAAAGTTTTGGTCATTTTCCGAATTTGTGAGTAGGAGTATCTAATTGGCGTCACGTTATTGTTACTCTGAAGCAAATCTTCAATAATATGATACACAGAGAAGTGTCTCCTTCGCCACTTGAAGATCAAAAGAATGATTAGGGAGATAATTCCTAGTGCAAATTTTGCTTCAACTGAAGTTACTGAGGAGGAAAATTTCAAAATATAATTAATATCGACAAATATATGTTTTTAGGCCATGTGTAATAATTTAGTGACAAAAGAAATATCAACCTCACATCAGATTCACTTTTATTTTTAATAGCACTAGTGAGTGTTCAATTATATCTAAACTTTAAATATTTAAAAAATTGGTGGTAGGTGTTAAATAATAACGCTTTATATTTAATAGAATATTATTTAAGTCTCCTTCCTAAAGGTTGGTGATGATACGATGAATTATTATAGTATAGATTCTGAATTTTCAAATATGCCTCATAGATTTTTTATTGATTATCAGTTTTTTATTCCACTTGCAACTATTAAAAAGCAAAATTGTAATTTTACATTTTATCTCTATTATTGATTAAGAAATTTGTTAACAATTTTAATATGTATTTTTTGTTCCAAATGTTTCATATGTGCCTATAAAATCTACTCTCTTTTTTTTTTTTTTACTTATTTTCACTTACAAGTTATTGACATATTATAACTAGATTTATTCGGCTTAGCAAGAATTATTTTTTATTTTATTTAAATATATTTTTAAAAATTATAACTCTCCTTTTATTTTATATATATTATTTTATTTTAAAGGTATTAGTTTGGAAGAGAAAATTGAGCTCATGTGACATATTAAAATATTAATTGAAGTGTAGCCTATCTTGTTATGTGTCATTGTATCAGCATATTATTTTCATTACTATTATATTATATATTGTTAAATTTTAAACTTTAAAGAAACATTTTGTTAGATAAACTTTTAATTTTAGTTATGAATATGTTAATATTTTTTTCTATTTAAACAGAAAAACAATGCATTAATAGTAATTGCTGACTTGATTCATCAATTTAGCCTTTTTTTTTTTCTTTTCTTTTTTTTTTTATAATTGATCAGTTTTAATAAGAAATAAAGAAATTATTCTAAAAATTAGTAAGACTTTTTATTTATAAATAAAGACACGTTAATTAGCTTTATTCATTTATAAAGTATGTTAAATTAGCTTTAGTCATGTATAAAGTATATTATAGTTTGTAAAATATAGGGAATCTTCATCAAGATATTGTTTTTTATAATCTTAACATTTTGACTGAAGGGTGTAGAAAATCCTATTTTCATGATCCCTTACATTTATCTACATTAATGAAGATTTGCAACTAAGAGTTGATTGCCAATGGAGTGTCTCCTACATAATAAAAAGGGAGACTCTTCCTCATTTATACTTCCAATGTAGGAGGAGTCTTCCTAGTTTATTGTTACTTTATTAAATTTTTATCTTTTTAGGTAAAATAATGTCCCTTTAATCTTTATTTTAATAAAATTGTCAGGGGTTTTTCCAACCCCCACCATCTCAAGTTGACCTTTAAAAAAAATAAAAATTAAGAAAATAAGAAGATACACTACAAGAAATTATCATAAATGCGTCTATGTTTTAATAAACTCAGATACACAGAACCTGATAAATATTATTTGTGCATGCAATTTATCTATCTGCATCTACTATGACACAGATACTACTTTGAAGAAGCAATTACATGTATATTTTTGGTGCCATTTTTCAGGAGATCATATGGGTATATCATTTTGTTATATGCGTCAGCAAAGGCAAACGCTAATATAATGTTTTTTTTTTTTTTTTTAATATTGTGAATATTGCTTTTGCCACTTAATATACCTGTGTCTGCAGTTGCAAACGCAGATATTAGTCTCCGTTTAAATTTCAGATTGTGATTTTCTTTCCCTTCTCTCATATTCTTTCCTCCATTACTGACTAAATTCTCTGAGCTCTGTCGCCACTGTTTAGACTCACCACTACTACAACCGCAACCACTGAAATCAGACCCATTTCTATTGGCCTCCGTTAGATCCAACCCTTACAACATCTTTCTCCTTTGTCAAAATCAAATCCAACCCATACAGGTTAATGCTCACACTCCCTGTATTTTATTTTTTGTTTGGTTGAGTGGACTAAGTTTGATTGAGTTTTATTTTGACTTTTATTTCTTTTCTTGTGCTTGAATGTTAAAAGTTTAAGTTTAATTGGATTCCTCAATTTTATGTTTGGCATAAACTTAAGTCATCTTTTATAATTAGACAATTTAATCTTCAATGGGGTCTTAAAATTTCTCCTTGTATGTTCATTTTTCTTAAAAATTTTGATGGTTTTCTTGTTTCTGAATTTGTCAGGTTTAATGGGTTTGAATTTTATCTCTTTGCATATATATGAACTCTTTTTGTCTTGCTTTGTCCATTGTTTAGTTGTAATTTTGATAATCTTATGTAGTTTAGTACAAGGAGCTGTTCTAAGAAGGTATACAATTCATTTGGACTAGTTCCAATATCTATTTCATTGCTTAATGTGTTTTTCCTTCTAACTGAACTTGTGTCCTATTGCCACAGCCATATAGAATCCATTTCTTAATCAAATTCTTTCAAAACATCATTTGTTTTCTTCTAGACATTCTTGCTTTAACTTCTTTCTATATCCTATTTTATTTCCAAAATTAGGTGCTTCTTAAAACCTAGATATCCAAAATCTTACCATATACAGTGAGCTTGTAAATGTTAAAAGTTTAATCTCCAAAACTTTAATCTTTTCATATAATAAGTTCAAAAAAGTCAACAATTCTTACTCATATTATTTTTTTGGTCAAAACTAATATAGAAAGATGGTCAATAACATATTGAAGTGTTATCTCATCACTCACTCACTCACTATCATTATTTTCTCTCCCTTGAAAGAAAAAAATAAAAAAAAATAAAAAAGAGAGATTAAGATAGATTCCTACATGGGTAGGAATTGGTCTCTTAAAAAGTGAGGTTCATTTTTGAGCTAGGAGGTATATATTTTAAGGGAGGAAAGAAAGAGTAAGTGTGGAAGGAAATGGATGCTTGGTGAGAGGTCATTTTATCAACTAACCATGAACAAAATTGTAATATATGATGCTTTTGAGGGATAAAAAGTGAGATTTGAGACTGAAGCTAAGAGAAAGTAGAAGTTTGGCAACCTCAAGAGAATGAGAGAAAGTGAACAGAACCTAGTAAACGGTTTACTTTGAGTAAGATTTGAGAAAATCATAGGAACTGCAAAGGTAAGATTTGTTTTTGAATGAGTATAGCTTAATAGTTCTTTAGTCTTCTAGATATGTTGATTTTTCCAATCCAACAATGACTGCAAAGGCTTAAATTAAACTTATATGTATTTACATGTCTGAATTATGAAGCATATATAACACAAAGTTTTCGTATTTATTGTTTATGAACAGTGTTTCAAGTGAAAAGTTTTTAGTGGTATAATTTGGATAGGAGTTATATGATTATCTGAAATACCATTTAAGTTTATATGAAGTTGACTAAATTCTTTTTTTTTTAGGTCTATAAAGCAGTTCATTACATCAGCACCTCTTAAAGCTCGATGCTGTTTATTTTTGCATGTGAAACTATGAAAATGTGAATAAGACATTGGTGACCTGACTGAAGGTATAAAAATAGAAACTAAGCATCTTTATTTTTGTTGGTTGTTTATAATAAAAAGTCAAGAATACTTCTTCTTCTTCTTTTTTTAATGGGGATGTAGTGTTGTTGGTTTGTTATTAGTTTAATTCTAACTTGTTATTACATAGTCATGCCTAGAGGATATCATACCCCCCCCCCCCCATTCGAGAATGTCTTGGAGCTTCATCGCCTCCTGCCACAACACCTTTCGTGTTTCCATGTATAGCTGCAGCTACACCAGCTCCCTCTACTGCTACAGCTACAGCTCCAGTACCTCCACCTCCCTTTATAGTTGGAGCTTCACCTCCTAATGTTCTGTTATTTACTCTATCCTCGGACCAGGTTCGGAATCTTTCTAATATGGGATTATATTAGATCCTATCGAGCTTGGGATCTACATCGACATGTATGTACAATTTCAAATGAATTTTCTTATTTATTAATTTTTTTTTTATAAATCTCATTATTCGTAACTTACTTAATTTTTATTGTAGCTTCAGGTCATGGTTAAGATATCGAGAATTGAGCAAATCCTGACCCTCATGTGGAGGACGACATCCCCCATGAGGTGGGCAACATCACTTAATGTGTGCTGCGGGCGCATAGAAAGAAAGATGGGCAGGAATTAGATTGCCCGTCCCCATGATAATGAGGAGTATCGCACTCATCCACATAATCAGAGACAAGTAAGTAAATTATCTTGTTATTTTGGTATTCAACTGTTTCTTTTTGTTTATATTGCAGAGCATTCATTAGAGATAACCTACACGAAGATGGGCATTACCATTTCTAATATTATCATGAACCTCCTTCTAGGTTTGCTTTTCCAATACCTAAAGTTCTCAAAGGACACGAAAATCTTATGCTATAATGATTTTATGGTAAGTTCAATTATATTATTGTTTTAAGTTTTAATTTCATTTATTATTTTGTTAAATTACTAACAACATTCTTTCGTTTTATAATTTATACTGCAGATATGGTTTCAAGTCCTTCTCTAGCAGAGAAATACATCTCAGGTTGTGTTTGACCCATTGACCTCAAAGATGATGTATTCCAAAAGTTAAGTTCCAAATTAAGTTGGAAGCAGCCATTAGGCCTTCGCTTGTAAGAAGGATGGGCGCCTATATTGGATCCCACAGAATTGGTGGCAATCGCTATGTGACGGTTGGGTGAGCCCTAACTTCCAAAGATGCTCCCAGACGATGTCGGTGAATAGATAAGTGGGTAGTGAACTTATTCACTATGAATTTGGCTTCGTTAACACAGCTAATCACCATAAGCGCCTGGTTAGTAATATTTTATTTAATCCAAGTTAGTTATAAAGTTGTATTATAGTTTTTCTAACTAATATTTATTTTAATTTTTTATACAGGAGAAGGAGTTGGGTCAAGAACGATTGAGGTTTTTGACTGCACTCACAAGAGAAAGACTGGTGACTTTGTTGAAATGAAGTAGAAAGGCCATCAGTGTTAGTATTATTATTTTTTACATAGTTTTCTGTTTTACTTACATAATTGATTTTCATCTGCAGGAGAAGTTTAACCTTTTAAATGCGGCAAAAATGGGACAATCTAGTATCGGCCAGTAGGATAGTGCTGATACACCTATTGAAGACCCATGAATGACCCAACTTTCTTGGTGAAGCTCACGGGCAGTAAGAAGAAAGGTCTTATCTATGACTTCGAATGTTGTATCAACTCCCAGCAAGTATTGGGTGAAGTCGAAGGTCCGCAGCTTTTATCACCGCTGCTCACAACTCCGCAACGGTTTCTAATACATCTTCATCTCATTTGGGATTCACTACAGAGTAGGTGGTACTTGTACATAAGTTAATTAGGAGATAGATGGAAAGAGATGGGTGCATCTATCGCCTCCTATTAATTAGGAGAGAGCTAGAGAGAGATGGGTCTATCGCCTCCGACACCGCCACATTAACTATCTTTGGTAAGTATTCGTTTAATTTTATTTTCATAATGCACAAGTTTTAGTTTATTATAGCTTATTTGCAAAACTTGCCAAGTTTGGATCAGAAGGTAAAACAGTAAAAAACTAATCAGTTTAGGATTTCAGTAGTACCAGCATAACGATGAGAAGGGATAAGACTTGTAGGAAAAAATAGAAATTTATTTAGATCAATGGTTAAGATTTTAGGCTAAACGTCTTGAGCTTCAAGGTAAAAACTTGCTAAGTTTAGGTTCGGGGGGAAAAATGATCAAATACTAGTCCGTTTAGAATTCTAGTAATACTAACATGACCCGTGTAAACGAATAAGATTTGTAAGAAAAAAATGAAAATCCATTTAAATCAAAAATTAGGATTTTAGGTCAAATTTTGAGTTTAAATGCATAAACTTGTCAAGTTTAGATTTTTTTTTTTTTTTTTTGGAGGGGGGAGAAGGAGGTAAAAAGGTCAAACACAAGTTTATTTCGGATTTTGAAAGTACCAACACAACCATGGTGATAAATAAAACCTGTAAAAAGAAACGAAAAATTCATTTAAATCAGCAGTTCATATGTTAAGCCAAACTTTGAGTTTCAAAACAAAAACAAAAACTTGCTAAATTTGGGATTCCGGGGAAAGGGGGAAAGAACATTTAAATTAAAATTTATTTAGAATTGTGGGAGTACCAGCACTACCGTTGAAATGAATAAAACCTATGGAAAGAAACAGAAAGATATTTGGATCAACAGTTACAATATTATGTCAAACTTTGAGTTTTAAGGCAAAAACTTGTCAAGTTTGGAATGGGGGCAAAAAAGTCAAATCAAACTTTATTTAGGATTCCGGGAGTACCGACATAACTATGGGGACAAATAAAACCTGTAGAAAGAAACAAAAACCTATTTGGATCAACAGTTATGATCATAAGCTAAACTTTGAGTTTCAAGGCAATAACTTTGAAAACTTGGGTTCGGGTGGCAAAACGATTAAATACAAGTTTTTTCGGATTTTGGGAGTACCACCACAATTGTGGAGATGAATAAGACCTGTAAAAAGAAACATATATTTAGTTGGATTAATGGTAGCATATTAACCTAAACTTTTAATTTCAAGACAAAAATTTTGAAAATTTTGCTTAATTTGTACAAGTTAGTTAATTAGAGTCTTAACTTATATGCATATTAATTTTAGTATAATTTATAACAATTTATTTTGATTAGTTTTAGATTCCACCTGCTACATTTGGGCCTTCGTACCTTAATCAGGCTAATGAACAAACTCAAAATGACAAAAATTTAGAATTTGGAGATGAAGATTTTTGTATTTTTGTATTTTTTTATCTATTATTTATTGTAAATAATATGGTTACAAAGATTTTTCTATAATATTTTTTTAATTATATAAAATTCAAATTTAAAAATAAAAAATTCTTTTAAAATTGGTATTTAAAGGAATAAAATTAAAAATTATTGGCATGGCAACCAATTATGCGTCTATGCAAAAGCAAAAAATAATATATGAATTCAGGATTATTGCATTTGCTTATCTGTGTTTGGTTGCAAAGGTAAATAATGTCTTTTTTTGAAGTGATAGTATTTCTCATCTATCTATAAGATAGAATATAATTGATACTTGAGAATTATGAGAGTATAGTGTTAACACATCATTAGATGTTTATATTCATAATATTGTCACATCATTCCTCAATTCTTTCTCATCTCTCTTAAAATTGTATTATATTGTCACAAACACCCACTAATTCTTTTATATCTCTCCTAACTTAATTGTGTAAAATATAATTTTTACTTTTTCAATCTAATTCTTATTATTTTTTCTCTACCATTTTGTTACATAAATCTTTTATATTTTTCTTTAATCTTTCTCACCTTTTGCAATTTTTTTTAGTAATTTAAAAAAAAATAAAAATTTACTCTCACTCTTTATGCTTTACAAGCAATAATATACCTTACATGAATAAACTTAATTTAATTTCTTGACTAATTTTTAAATTATTTTTTCATTATTTATTAAAGCTGATCAATTGTGAAAAAATTAGAACAAATCTATTTAAATCAAGTTGCAAATAGTATTGATGCTACATTATAACATTTTTTTTGCTTAAATAGAAAATATATCTACATATTCAAAATGAAAATTAAAAACTATATGACAAATTTTTTCTTTCAAAGTTTAAAATCCATATTATATAATATTTTTGTTAGGATAATCATAATATGACACAATGACACATAACAAGATAGTATGGTACATCAACTTAATTTTCTTTTCTAAAATATTACTTTTAAAATAAAATGTTAAATATACATATATAATGTTGTTAATTATAAATTTGATAAAATAAAATAAAATTTAAAAATTTAAAAAAAAATTAAAATGTACATGAATAAATCTAATTTAATTTGTCTCCATTTATATTTAAATCGAGTTAGCAATTAGTAGGATGCTAAATTTTTATTTTTTTTCTTTTACTTAAATAGAAAATATATGTGTATATCTAAAATTAAAATTAAAAATTTATGTAATAAAATGTTTCTTTAAAAGTTAAAAATTCACATGATATAATACTTTTAAAATAAAATATTATATATAAATTTATAATGTTTTTAATAACAAAACTTATAATATTAAAAAATTTATAAATTTTTTAAAAATAAATAAAATATTTATCTCATGAAAGCATATAAATTGATATATATAATTAAACAAGATATATCTCAAACAATGTATTTATGTGGTTTCCATTTTATTATAAATAATAAGCAACATCCGGACTAAGAGTATGCATGTTAGATTTAGGATTTTTAGTGAAAAATCAAGGAGAGATAAGACATCTTACCCGTGACAGCCAATAGGAATGGAAACAAAACTGCATCATAACACCAAAAAAAAAATAATGATAATATTGGTAAGAATATAAAAATGTAAATTCTGATATGAATTAATTTTTTTTTTATTACTAATAATGTTCGAAATGATTCAAACTTTGGATATTTGGAGAGCAAACAATATGGATGACCACTTAATCATGAAACTGTTGTTATATATATATGTGTGTGTGGTAAGAATATAAACTGATTTTTGTTTGTGAATTTACTAGTTAAATTTCTGTAAAGTCTGAACTTGATTAGTTTAATAAACTAGTTTTAAGATAAATTATACTCATTTAGAAAAAAAAAGAACCAATCTCAAGACAAGCCTTTCGACTCAAGGTCTGGCGCTAATAGAAGTTGTTGACTCTCCTAGTCACGAAGGAAAAGGGCAGGGCTTTTTTTTGTAGTAATAGTGGGCGGGTCTCATGAGATCTATGCCGGCCGTAGCACCAATTCACACAAATAGTTTTTGTTTATTTACAATCTAGCTAACTCTGGTTATACATGTGCTAGTTTTTGCTATAATTATTATCTTTCACAACTTCTTTGTTTCTGATTTTTTATTTATATATTTTCTATGTTACTAACAAGAAAATAAGATAGAGAAGGGATCTCACCTTTAGATAATTCTCGAATCTTTAACCAAATTCCTAAACCTTCAAAACACAATAAAAGAAAAGGCAATTAATTCACATTAAAAATTAAAATGGCAATAAATATGGAGAAATTATCTTTCCATTTCTACTTAAATGCTTCAGAATTCAACAAATCGAAACAAACATTCAAATAAAAAATGTTTGGCACAAAAGAAAAGAAAAAAAGAAGAAAGAAAAGCAATAATAAGTCCTAATAATCTTTTATAATTCTTAATAAGTTTAATAATGATTTAACATTTTCTCATTTAGATTTTATCTTCTTCTTCTTTTTCAAATTGTATTTAAAAAAATGTAATTGTCTTAAAATACAATTAGAAGAATTCAAACTTATTTACAAAAAATGAATAAAATATAATGATTATTTTAATAAAAACATAATCTATCCATGAAGTTTAATTAGAATACAAATCACATTTTATGTTTCATAGTCTATTAAATATTATATATACTAGCATGTGTGATATAAGCATTACATGTGAATCATATTCATAATACATATATTTTTAATAATAATTGAGTTACATATTGAAAATTTATAATTAATAAAAAATACCACTCTATGTTATATAATAAAACAAATAAGTAAATCAAGCTAACTAAAAATTAACTTCATAATATAAATTTGTAATTTTTTTCTTTTAATTTTAAGGGAGGAGAATAATTAAAAAAAAATAAAATAATAAAAAATAATAATTACAATCATATTGGTATTAAATTAGAAATAGTTAGAAAAATAAATAAACAAATAAACTAGTAATCTATTTAAAGTACAATATTTGAATTTATATTATGCAATAATAACTAAAGATTATTATTTGTTAATAATTACAAAAAATAAGTAAATATAATTAAATATTAAATTTATAATATAAATTTATATATTTTAAAAAAAAAATTTAAGATGGGAAAGAAGAATTAAAAATAATAATTGTAGAATAAAATAAAATTATACTCATAATAATTCTTTAAATTCATAATTCTATTATTTTGATACATAAAATTGAGAAGAATTAAAAAAATAAAATTAACAGTAAAACAATATTATAATCCTATTCGTTTTAAATATAATATTTTGATACTATAAAATATTGACTAACTACTATTTATGTAATAATAAAAAGATGAGCATATTAATTATGCGTCTCTTACCGCAGCGGTTGTAGCCATTGCCAAAATAAGTACAAAAATTTGCACACTGAACGCTTCCGGTTGATTCATTTACAGAGCATCCGGATCCGGACCCGGACCCGCAGGCATATCGGCAAAGACCATTCAACCAAGAAATCTCAAATCCATATGCCATCCAGTTCTGAATGTCGACATAGGAAACATTGTCGTACTTGTCTCCATGAATCGAATAATTCCAGAAAATCATAGTAACCTGCTTCACTTGACACCCAACTTTCAAATGCCCACTGTCTAAATCTGATCCAGCAATGGCGTAAAGATGCCCTTTGGAACTCCCATTGAGACAGGAAGTATCTGCTTCTGCTACATACAGACCAGTATCTCTCACTGGATTACTACAGCTCAAGAAAATTATATGCAAAGATAGAAGAATTTGGCGAAAGCTACCAGGCTGTTGGTCTTGATCATACTGATAGGGAACATACAAATTTCCATCACTGAAATTATATCGGTGTAAAGAGTAGTGAGGCATACTGGGGGCATCAAAGCAAAATTTACTAGTATGATTCTGAATTTGAAGTTGAACATCTGATACACCAGGATCAGCAAGACGGATTGTGTAGTTATTGTAATTGATTGACTGGACATTGAATTTTCCGGAGTACAAGGCTAATACCGGAACATCGTCTTCACAAGTCAATTCATATCTCCGGAGACCACAACGTTTTGGGTCACCTTTTAATCGAAAAGGAAAACGTATGTTATGGAGGGTGCCGCAGGAAGAAGGATTGCAAGTCTGGTTCTTCTTTGCAAAGCAGGGTTCTTGAATTAGGAAGAAGGTAAGAAGGAGAGTGCTTATAAAGTAAATTGAGGGATATGGATGTTTCATTATTTACATACTAATTTGCATCAATTTTTGACAGAAAAATTTGCTGTGATTAGGAAGACTAAGAGCATTAAGCTGATAAGGATACAGACCTAAAGAGAGAGATGAAGGTTGAAGGAAGGAGGGAAGCATGTGGGGAAGAAGATCTGGTTGACTTATTGCTTCTCACTCTCTCTCTACAAGGTCTGTCAGACAGAAATTTTCTTACTTTACCTAAGATTAATTAGTGTAAACATCAAAATTTTATCACATGCATGTCAGCACAGTTGCCAAAATTGACCAGATATTCAAACAATCTGCATTTGCCAAAAAGTGACTAGATATTCAAAATTATCTTACTTGACATATGGATATCTCCTGTCATCAATCAACCAAGTTAAAAAGTAGGTATTTTATATGTAATGAAAGCAGGATGGCCACCAATTTTGATTAGATAATGACACGATAACTGAAAGCTGGATGTCATCAATTAATTTTTATTTTTATTTTTTTACAAAAAGAATGTCCCAGACTGCTTTATTGCTTTATGTTTTAGGACTACGATGTTCAGTAATTTTTCTTTTAACTTTTACCTGATGAGTCAACGTAAGGAAAAAGAGAGTTGTTAAGGTAAACATAAAGTTTAGTGTAATTTATTTAGTTAAAGAGGGTGCACGATTCTCTCTGCATGTTGCCTGAGGCAGCCAGATCCCTTGAATATCACAATGTTCAGCTACCAATGCCTTTCCTTGTTTTTCATGATCTTCCTCAATATTTCTAAGCTTGGAGCAGATCAAACTGAGTGCAAAGAAACAAGGTGTGGATGTTACGGACCGATTATTCGATTTCCATTCCAACTCAAAGGTAGCAAACAGCCTGATTACTGTGGCCATCCTGGTTTTGATCTATTTTGTACAAATAAAAAAGAGACAGTCGTCAAGATCATGCCTGCAGGAGCATCTTCTCTTCCAGTAAAATTCTTAGTCAAAAACATAGATTACAAATCTCAGTTGATTCAAGTTTATGACCCTGAAAAGTGCCTTCCAAGACAGCTAATGAGACTCGCCAATTCATCAATTTATCCTTTTCAATTCACTTCAGTGTCCAGAAATAACATCAGTTTCTTAAATTGTCCTTCGCCACGGTATCGATATCAATACACAGATAACCCTTTTGGATTTGCTACAGCATCTCATGGCATAGATATGTTATCCTGTCCAATTTATCCTGTTGGGTTTGAGGCTGGGGTTGTTGAACGAGATCTTATATCATGTACTAAGATACTTGATGTTTCATCAGTTCCACCGGAAGTTTTTGACCTTCCTGATGCTAACAATTTGACTTTGAGATGGACAAAACCAAATTGTGGTAAGTGCGAAGCAGAAGGCAAGAAATGCACATTGGAGAACAATAATGCAACCGTAGGTGAAATTGAATGTTTTGGCTCCTACAAACCTTTCAAGAAATGCATACCAATTAAACTACTTGCTACAGGTCAGCCGTCCCAGATCTATTTTACAATTACATGTCATTTAGATTATAGTTTTCTTGCTTTTTCTCAGGTCAATTACTTATCTGTAACATACGAATTTAATTAATGAGCAGGTCTGGTAGTAGGTTCAGTTATTCTTCTGCTAATGGTCAGTGCAGTATTCTTTTACGCCTTCAACTTTCGCAAAACCAAAGAAGAAGATGAAGCAAGGGTGAAAAAATTCTTGGATCATTACAGAGCACTTAAGCCAGCAAGATTCTCTTATGCTGATATTAAGAGGCTTACTAATCAATTTAAGGATAAGTTAGGTGAAGGAGCTCATGGAACAGTTTTTATGGGAAAGCTTATTATCAATAAAAACGAATTCCACAATGTTGCAGTGAAGATTCTGAATAATGACTCGGAGGGAGACGGGAAAGAGTTCATAAATGAAGTAGCAACAATGGGAAAAATACACCATGTTAACGTGATTCGTTTGGTTGGCTATTGCGCTGATGGATTTCAACGTGCTTTAGTCTATGATTTCTTGCCAAATGGTTCACTTCAAAAGTTCATATCTTCACCGGACAAAAAGGACATTTTTCTTGGCTGGGACAAGTTGCAAGAAATTGCAGCTGGCATAGCCAAAGGCATTGATTATCTTCATCAGGGTTGTGATAAACGAATTCTTCATTTTGATATCAAACCTCATAATGTTTTGTTGGACCAAATTTTCACCCCAAAAATTTCTGATTTTGGTATGTCCAAGTTGTGCTCTAAAAATCATAGTACCGTGTCGATGACAGTAGCTAGGGGAACCATGGGCTACATTGCCCCAGAAGTTTTCTCTAGAAACTTTGGGAATGTGTCTCACAAATCGGATGTTTATAGTTATGGAATGTTGTTGCTCGAAATGGTTGGAGAAAGGAAGAATGAGATGAAAGTTGATGATACTTTCCAAGTTTTCTACCCAGAATGGATTCACAAATTTGTTGAAGGTGAAGACATCCACATAGATATTATGGAAGAGGGAGATGTCCGTATTGCAAAGAAACTAGCCACTGTGGGACTTTGGTGCATCCAGTGGCACCCAGTGGACCGTCCATCAATGAAAGTTGTGCTACAAATGTTGGAAGGAGATGCAGATGAGTTGTTAATGCCTCCTAATCCTTTTGACTCAACAAGTTCAACAAGAACAAGTGTAACTACCCTGCCAGCCAGAGATATGAAGCTGGAGTTAGAAGTAATTCAAGAAATAGAATGAAGGTATATATATGTTGGATATCAATTTCATTCCAGCTGTGCTTATCATGGATTGGTATCTTTACCTTCATCTCATTGTTAGAGACTGTAGTTTCGTATTTTCTTTTTTAGTCTGTAACACTGTTTATTATCAATTCATAAATGTCTGATTCCTCTCCTCTCTCTCTCTTTTTTTACTTTAAAAAAAATAAAAAAATAAAAAAACAGCAAGATTCATTAATCAGAGATAAGGAACCAACTGATGCCAAAGCTGAAGGATTTATCAAAAACAAAAAAAAATCCCAGCCCTGCATATCAATACAGATCAAAACCCCAGCCTCTAACGTAAACCCCCAGAGTAAATATGATAGTAGCAGAATTACTATTAGCATTAATCAGAAATAAGTATAAAACCAGTGAAATCAAAAGACTCAGAATACAAACATGGAATGTAGTTCTTTCAACAATTTCTTGACAATATTGTAATAATAGACTGCTTCCATTAGTTTTCTGTTCAAATAGATATGTAGGATTGGCATTCCATGTGTTGTAATTTTTTTCCACACCCACCTAAAAACAACGAAGGAGTCTTTAAAAAAGAGAAATGGTGAAGGGGTGTCACTACATTTATAATAGAATAACCATACTTTACAAATATGTAGTTACTTCTGTAAAGAGAGGAAATGCGTGTGTTCGTTTTTCAAAGAAAGTTTCGTGATGTCGTTAAAATACTGAGGATTTTGAATAATGTATTCTTTTCTGGTTTTGTTTTCAGTTGGCTTTTCAGGTCTTCCTTATCACATCTACTAGATACGCGGTGGCGAGAATCACAACTATCAATACAATGAAGCTGTCCCAACTCATCCACAGAGCAAGAAGTCTTTAGGCCTTCACAAATATATCTACAAGCAGCACTACACCAGGAAATCTCAAATCCACAGACTAGCCCTCTCTGGATGTTAGTGTAATTGTACTTAGAAACAAAAGAGAAATTCCATGATGTCATAGCAACCATCTTCACATGGCACCCAACTTTCAATTCCTTGGCAGACAAGCCCCCAACGGCTGCTTATGTATGTCTTCTCCGTCGTCCTGGATTCTGATTTCGGTCCAAGCAGTGTATGGTGTCCACATACATATGATACCAAGCATCATTATCAATCACAGGATTGACACACAATTCAAGTAAATAATATACTGAGAAGGATCGTAGTAGGTCCTATAAGGACTCTTCCCATGACTGAAGTTCCTTTTGTTTAAGTAATAACGAGGAATCACAAAGAATCTTCCAAATGATCAAGAACACCAGCATCAACAAGTCGGATTGAGTAATTGTTGTAATTGATTTCCTGTACATAGTAATTTCCGGAATACAAATAGAGAACTGTTAAGTTGTTTTCACAAACTAATTCAAACCTCCTGCCACCACAGCTTTCTGGGTCACCTTTTAATCGAAAGGGCTTGCTTATGTTGTGGATGTTGCCACATGAGGAAGGAGCACAGTTATCATCATTCTTAGCAGCACTGCAGGTTTCTTGGAATAGAAGGAAAGAAAGGAGTATTAGGAATAATATAGTTCCAGCACAACAGTCTTTCCCTGTATGCATTCTAAGAGATTGACACTTTAGACAGGTCCTTTCGACCCACGAAATAGCAGTAAGTTTCCCTCTTGCAATTTTTTTTTTTTTTTTTTTGTCAAGCATTTATTTGGGAAGAAGGTTTTTTATTCATTTTTCTTGTTCATTTGTCTTGTTAGCGAAGAAAAATTATGTTTCTGCCGGCCCTTATTACTTTTGACCTATAGTTTTTCTTATGTTCATATTATCATGCATAGAAATTAAGTGCAGGATAAACGAAAGGAACCTTTAAGTAGCATTTGTGTCAAACAGTGACGATATTCCAGAGTGCAGGCCAATAGGGGTTGTCACTTTTGACCTGGTTTTAGTTTTATATTTTCTTATTTCTATGAAAAAGACTTCCACATGCATGACCTATTCAAAAATGCTGGAATTAACCTAAACAACAATTCATATTCTTAAAGAAATTGGTGCTTACTAATTGGTAAAAGGCTAAGCTGAAACGCTGCTGGCACTCTTCCACTGATCATCACAATGGTCAGCTTAAGGTATCCTTTTTGCTTGTCATTCAAGGTATTGCTGTTTGTCAAGCTTGGACCAGGCCAAAATGAGCAAGGTGTGGACTTTATGGCCCTCCTGTTCGATTTCCATTCCAACTCAAACACAAAAATAGCAAGTCTTATCCTGACAATCATCAATACCGAGGTTCCTATCCGGGGTTTTGTTCTGTCTTGTACAGAAAAGCATGAGACCCTTCTTCAGCTCATGTCTACATCAGCATCTTCTTCTGTCCCCGAAGAATTCTTTGTCAAAAGCATAGATTACAAATCTCAAGTGATTCAAGTATATGATCCTAAAAATTGCCTTATGGGAAAGATTCTAAGACTTGCCAATTCATCAATTTCTCCATTCCAATTTGAATCTGCTGCCTACATCACTTTCTTCAACTGTTCTTCTTCATCAAAGAAAGACAAAGGACATGGATTTAATATTGCCTCCTGTCCAATTAACGCCATCAGATCGTCTGGTGATGTCGGTGATAATTCAGACGTAGTAGGTTGCTCCAAATTGGTTGACATTTCGTCTGCTGAGCACATAATTTACAGAGGGGACAAAAGCATTCTCAAATTGACGTGGTTAAAACCAAATTGTAGTAAGTGCGAAGAAGAAGGAAAGAAATGTAAACTGAAGAATAATGACATTCATGAAGTTGAAATTGAATGTTGCAACATTCCCAATAAAGGTAGTTCTTTTGCTTTCATGGCTATTCTAATATATATACATGGGTTCACTACTTTTGCTATCCCAATTGCACGCAAAAGTAATATATGGTGTTTAATTAAATTGCTATTTTTGACAGGCACATCAACCATAATAATTGTTACAGGCGACTTCTCTACTTTTGAAATAACTTTCATTCTGTTTTTCTTTCTACATCTTCCAAGAGAAAGTCATTTGATTAAGTTGTATGAATTCTCTTTAACATTTAGGTGCAATCTTTGGATTTTTTCTTTTCATGCTAGCAGCTGTTGGAGTCTTTCATATTTACGGCTCATATAAAGTAAGAGACGAATATCAAGCAAGGATTGAAAAGTTTTTAGAAGATTATAATGCTCTCAAAGCTACAAGATACTCATATTCTGATATTAAGAAGATCACAAATCAATTTGATAATAAATTGGGTCAAGGAGGCTATGGAATAGTGTTCAAGGAGCAAGTTTCAAATGAAATCCTTGTTGCTGTCAAGATCCTCAATCAGTCCAAGGGAGATGGGGAAGAGTTCATAAATGAAGTTGGACTAATGGGAAAAATTCACCATGTCAATGTTGTTCGTTTGGTTGGCTTCTGTGCTGACGGATTTCATCGAGCTCTTGTCTATGAATATTTACCAAATCACTCCCTTGAAAAGTTCATATCTTCCCCTGATACGTAAAAAAGTTTTCTTGGTTGGGAAAAGCTGCAAGATATAGCTTTTGGCACATGCCAAAGGAATTGAGTACCTTCACCAAGGTTGTGATCAACAAATTCTTCACTTTGATATCAAACCTCCCAATGTATTATTAGACCATAATTTTATTCCTAAAATTTCTGATTTTGGTCTGGTTAAACTGTGTGCTAAGGATCAGAGTGTAGTGTCAGTGACTACAGCTAGAGGAACAATGGGTTACATTGCACCTGAAGTTTTCTCAAGGAACTTTGGGAAGGCATCTTATAAGTCAGATGTTTATAGTTTTGGAATGTGAAATGGTTGGAGGGAAGAACAATGGCACAGAAATTTACTACCCGGAGTGGATTTATAATCTTTTAGAAGAAGGAGGAGACCTACTAATCCAAGTCGAGGAAGAGAAAGATGTTGAAATTGCCAAGAAACTAGCAATTGAGGGACTCTGGTGCATTCAGTGGTATCCAATTGATCGACCATCCATGAAAGTTGTGATCCAAATGCTGGAAGGAGATTGTGATAAATTATCCATGCCTCCTAACCCTTTTGTTGCCTCAACTAGACCAACCAACAGAACAAACACTTGCAGTCCTCGAAAAGTTTATCTAGTTTATTCCAGAATCAGTAATTTATCTAGTTTTCATAGGCATGACCATTGTAGTGACCTCATATGTATGCATGCATGGTTTCTCCAAAAGTTTTCACTATCTGAATATATAGAACTTGTGCAATCAATTTCATATACAGGAAATCAGAAAATGTGAGTATTACAGTTTCTGGCAAGTTTAAACGGAATACGGTTCTTTCAAGTCTAAATTGCATTAAGAATCAAACAAATTGACTCTTAAGAATCAAACAGATTGACTCTAATTAATCACGCGAAGAAACTAATAATGATGCTGTTGAATTTGTATAAAAATTAGCAGGCTCCTCTGGTAGATCCTCTGGAGATAGGAATGGCTTCGAAGGCATTTCTGGATATTCAACTTCTTCAAGGATCTCTAGTAACTTTGTTCATGGACGGACGATCACTTAGGTTCATCTGTATGCACCACAATGCCACTATGATCATTTTCTTCCCTAGCTTCTTTTCCTCCTCTATGAAATCAGAAATTTCCATATCTTTCCCATCAATGATTTGATCATAAACCAAGATGGGAAATAAATTTGGATTCAAATTTTCTATAAATGGGTTCAAATTCTTCCTTCTCCCAGCCATTTCTAGCAATAACATTCCAAAACTATAGACATCAGCTTTATAGGAGATACCACCAATGTTTTTTATAGAACAACTCCGGAGCCATATACCCTATAGTTCCTCTTGCTGCTGTCAAAATCACAATGCTATCATCTATTGGATAAAGCTTTGCAAGTCCAAAGTCTGACACCTTTGGAGTGAAATTTTCATCAAGAAGAATATTATGAGGTCTGATATCGAAATGCAAAATCTGCTTGTCACAACCCTGATGTAAATATGCAATTCCATGAACCACACCCTTAGAAATCTTATACATTTGCTCACAACTCAAGGGTATTCTCCCATCTTTGAAAAAAATATACCTATCAAGAGAATCCTGGGCATGAACTGATATATAAGATCACGTTTTGATCCCTCAATGCAGTACCCTATAAGTAGCACCATATTAAAGTGGTGAATCCTTCCAATCGTTGCAACCTCATTGATAAAATCATGACCATTAGCCTTAGACTTACCCAATATCTTTATTGCTACAAGCCACTCCGAAGTTTTCCTTTAAAAACAAAGCCAAAGCCACCTTCACCCAATTTGTCTCATTTTCCTAATCTGTGAATAGGAGTACCTTATTGGCATCAGGTTATTTTTACTCTGAATAAAATATTCAATAGCATGATAAATGGATAAAGGCCTCCTTCGCCACTTGAATATCAAAAGAATTATCACACATGGAATCCCAAGTACAACTTTTGCTGCAATGTGGAGTGCTGAGCATGTATAGGAATCACAAAGAATTAGTATATATGAAATTTGGCTATAAAGCACGTTGAAACATCACATGTCATGGTAATTTGGTATGCCTATATACGTTCTCCGTATATCTTTGTTCAACCTCAAAACTTACATTTTAATTCACTCATTCAAACCAGATGACCAACTTGTTCTTATTTTATTTCAAAAGAATCACCAATATAAAAATTTGATATTTTAGTGGGTCTCGAACAATCAAAACTCATAATGTCTTCCCTTACCGTCCTCAACAACCCTAATTGTGAGGAGAACTGCAATCTTACCGGTGACATATGTTAAATATGGATAACTAGCTACAAGATCTGCAAGATATGATGTCAGAAAAACTAATAATTAGAAAAAGGCAAAACGTTTAGCCAAATAAAAAATCAGCAAACTAGTGTGTGACTAAAATAAGAAATTTAGACTACGTGAAGAGTAACCACTACCTAGGGCATAACCACGCCACCTTGTTGAACTGAAAACCCCTAAATATATATATATATATATATACAAGAACAAATTTCTTATTAGCTGAAGAGCGAGAGTCAACATAATGAATTATATGCAAAATTGTAGATCCTCCGTAGTCCATTAGGTAGATATTTTAAATTTTGTATTTCTTGTAGGTAAAATAGTGTTTCTCAAAAAAATAATAATCTTCAATTTCTATGAAGTTTCTAAATTAAACGTTTTCTTAAGCCATTTTGCAAAAAAAAATTTCTTAAAAGAATTTTCCAAGATAGTCTACAGATTGTTTTTTAACCTTGGGTGGTATCAACACCCATAAAAAGTCAAGAAATGTATCATATATCCTTAACTATCAGAACAACTCTTTTAAGACAACAATCTTAATATGAGTGTGTAAGAGATAATCTATGGCCTCGGACCATACCATACAGCAATTGCTTCTTCTCGAGACATAATTATGGTAGCAATTATCCCCGTAATTCTGAAGCTCCCCCCTGTAATAATTGAATCTGCATAGACTCTCCCTTCCACAATAAAACTGACAAAGGTAATCCAACCAAGACACCTCGAATCCATAGACCAAGGCAAAGGAAATGTCAGTGTAGGAAACATTAATATTGATCTTGATCTTGATGTTCTCATCCTCTCTCCAAAAACTGGAATAAACGTTCATGTCAAGCTTAGCGAACAACCAACGAAGAGACGTCAAAGCAACCGACTTCATATGGCAACCGACTTTCAAGTCCTTCCCCTGTAAGGAGACAATGACTGCGTAATTATATCCACCATCAACACAGTCAGCAGTATCCACATACACATATCGAGAATCATCAATTACAGGATCATCACAGTTTAAGTAAATTATAGGAATGGATAATCCGTATGTTTTCAACAAGAATGGGTATGGTCCATAGGCATACGGATCACCGTAACTGAAGTTTGTGAAGTTCAAGAAATAACGAGGGATGGTGGAGCAACTTATAGGCTGCTGATGATCAAGGACACCAGGGTCAACAAGTCGGATTGTGAAGTTGATGTAATTGATTGCCTCCGCATAGTATTTTCCTGAATAAAAATATTACACTGTAACATTATTTTCACAAGCTAATTCATAATCAGCACCACATCTTGTTGGGTCACCTTTCAGTCGAAATGGATAACTTATGCTGTGAATTTTGCCGTAGGAAGAAGGTGCAGCATAGCAGGTTGGTTGTAAGGAAATAACAATAACGACCGCGACCATGAATTTTCTTCCTGCAAAACAGCAGGCCTTTGCAGAAAACATAGTGTTGAAAGACACAGATGCAATTGCAGATGATAGATATGTACTATGGATATTGACCGACAATTACGTGATCACTATTATGTTAAGTATTAAATATGTGAATGTCAATTTTTTGGATTGGGAAGCAGGCCAAAACCAAATAGCAGAGAAATTGTGAGGCAGATTGCATATAATAATTTAACTAAAGCAATCAATCACCATCTCGAAACCTATTGTCCACTAAACATTACCAAAAAATTACTAGTTATCTTAAAAATTATTAGTGAGAGAGGTCCTAAGATTGTGAGAAATTGTTCAAGCCTTCTAAATTCCAAGCCTTTTGCCACTACGGGTCCAACCAGAAGAAATGCTAACAATCCCCAAAGACGAGGAAGAGCTAGAAATCATCCCTGTATTAAAATATATATGTGACTGTGTCATATATAAGACATGGTTCTCAATATTAATTCTTGGATCTTTCTGTTTGTAATCATTGAATTCTTTTACTTTTTCCATATAAAAGACATGGCCTGCATAGAAATAATTTATTTATTGTATATGATAAAAAATATCTTGGCTGGTGCTCCTTTTGTCTTGCACTATGAAGCCAGTATAAGTCTTATACTCTTGTTAAGTTTTTTTTTTTTTTCCTTCTGATCCATAGGAGATAGTCCGTCTCTATTCTCATTATCTGCTACGTCAGAGTATGCCAATTACTAGTGTATACTATAAACTCTCATGGTTAAGATATTATTATTTACTAGCTGTACTATTTTCTTATTTCCTTTTTTGTGATTATGTGTGCCAATTGGATGAGAAACCAAAAGGAAGCCTGGCTTGGAAAAGAAATGTTAGAATCACTAGAAATGATTTGGTGATGGCTTCCTGGGACTAAACATGGATGTTATGAAGTACAAACAATTCTGAGTGAGCAGCTATTGCTCAGCCAATATAAAGGGGTAGGGAGATAGGTCCTATTACATCAGTGGGGAAAAGATGTTTTCGGGGAAAACATTGAAAGAATAAAATGAATTTCTAGTTTATTCTGTGAACCACAACCACTGCACAGGGCTTTCTAACCAAAGAGAACGAACCATGCGGTATAGTGTTTCTCAGTCTGAGATTCCTATTTAGAAATCTAGCATTTGATTTTTTTGGGACTATCTTAGAGGTTCTATAATTGAGGACCTCACAATTTAGAGTCCATTATCATGCCCCAAACATAGATCTTTGTTTCCCTTCAAAGCAATTCTCCAAAGACAATCATGTTTCAGATAGCTCCTTCATTTAGCAAACTCTTACAGGTCCAAGATGGTTTGTAGCCTAATATCTTCATCCGTAAAATCTGCCAGCTAACTTATCCACAATCTGGGTTTTATACTCACCTATGTGTGTCATTTTCAGCAATGTCTACCTAAAATTTTAAGAAGAATAATTAAGCTACAGACCTCAAACACCCAACACCCAACACCCAACAGAACAAAATCAATCAAAGGGTTCAACAATAACCAGAAAAACACTTGCAACAATAACCTAAAATTAAAATTCATATTTTCTTATTCCATTCAAAACATAAACAGCCATCGCTCATTACTTCTAAAGAAAAATCAGGGAAAAAATAGATTACAAGAAAATGAAGAGCCACATGAATTTTGATTTCGATAAATTATTATATTATTACTAATAAGCTCAAAAATCATAGCACCGACTGTTTCGCTCCCAATCGCTGTACCTGGTGGGTTCAGGCCCTTTGGGTCCACCAATCTCCCCGGTTTCTTTGTTAACATCATCATCACCTTCGTCCTCTTCTCCTTCTTGCCCTTTTCTGCTTTCATCTTGAAGATTTACTTTCGTGGCCTCTCCTTGATCCTTATCCCTGTTGGGGCTGCTGAGTGGAAGAACAGATGAATCGGAGGCTGAGTTGGAAACGGATCTTCTGTAGTTTAGGGAAAGATTAGGGGTGGAGAGATTGGTTATCGATGAGAATAGACGACCCACATTAATCGCCATTGTTGATTTTCCTTTGAGAATAATGCAGTGCAGAAGACCGAAGCTCTCAAGATTGAAACTGGAGAGAGCAGAAGCAATGAAAATGTACGAGTTAATTAATAATTACAAGATGTCGTTTTGGGCTCCAACTTAATAAATTTGCTAACTTGATAATATTTGTTTGAGTTAAATAAGAGAGAATCCAAACCCCTTTTCTTGGCCTGGGAGCCATGATTGCTAACTTGATAATATTTGTTTGATGCAGGAAAGCCACAAATCTAGTGATCGCAACAAAATTCATAATAAATCATAACTCATATACAGGGAAGCTAAAGTATAATTGCAGGAATTGAAATGAAAAAAAAAAAAAAAAAAGACTTAGTTCAATCGATTAGTATTAGTCCCTCATCTCAGCATAACTGGCAGAAGCCCACAACCAGTGAAACACAAAAAGACTGATTGTGAAGAAATTTAAAATGATAAATATTGTATCATATTTGCGATAGGGATGCTAAAACAATTTTAATTTTTAATTATTGTGGGTTGTACAAATTTTTAGAAGTTCTTTACAAAAATAATTTCATTAAGATGGTTTCAACGGGTAATTGGTTTATATTTTTAGACAGCTGTGATTGGATAGTGAAAAATTAATACTTCTTGGATCTGCGTGCCACATTAACTTCAGTATTAAAACTCTACAAAAACAGTTGTTGTTTTTGTCTTTGTAGTTCCCCTGCAAGTATTGTAGTTTACATAAAAAATACTAAATTCCCGTTGTATTTATAGGCAAAACTAAGAAGTTAAAAAAATAAATTAAATTATATCAAATATTTACAAGAAAAAAAAAAAAAGAAAAAAAAAGAGATCTACATGAACATTTGGCGTTTTGACCTGCAAACCAAATGGGCACTAATTATCCTATAATTATATTTCAAATTTAGCTCAACTTTGGAGAAAACATTGCAGTCAAGATCAGCTGTATTTTCTACACAATTTCTTTGAAAGTTTTATTCTACCGTGCAATAACAAGGATTAGAAGGTTCCTTTTTTTTAATTAAAAAAAATATATATATATATATATATATATCAGGAACAAAGTTTTGTTATTTTTTGGGTCACTAAGTTTCTTAATTTGGTTTAGACGTTAGACTATTTGTAACACTAGAAGCAAGATCCTACCACAAACCCCAGCAAGATTAGATCCCAATATTATAAAAATAAAATAAAACTTTTACGTAATTTTGACTTAATAATAACATCTTAATTATTCACAGACAACTCTAAATATCTATGATTTATAAATTAAATCATTCATCTGGACATGACTCCACTCCATAAACAAATATTAATCATATTTGAAACTCCCACAATCAATTTTTTTTCATCAAGATTACTTTATTTTACCCCAGCACAGTACATCATGTAATAATTTACATTATCATAATTAGTCTTAAGACTCAAAATACTTGGCCTATCAATGCTATGGCATTTTGAATTAGTTGTACATGCATTATTTGTTGTACAAAAATCACGAGAATTATATTAGTGATTAGTTGACAAAAAATTCTAATTAGTTAGTACTAAGTACTAACAATCATTAAATCAAACACAATAATCCTAAACAACAACCAAAGGACAAGAACAAAGACAAGGGACTGTCATAAATATATATATATATCTAAAGAACAACCAATAAACTAACAGAATTTTAACACGGGTAAGGCACAAAGACAAATTCTACATAAGGATCCTAATGATCTCATTTAATCTGCAATTTCATATTTCCCCATAGCTGACGCTAGAAGTGTATGGGGAGTCATCGAGTCCATGATCCGCATCTGACATTTCATGTGGAGACATTAATGGCTTTGGAGGCATTTCTAAACTTTGATATTCTCCTTCAAGCATTTCTACTACTCGATGCATTGAAGGACGATCACTTGGCTTCAATTGTATACACCACAATGCTACTATTATCATCTTCTTTGTTAAATTATTTTCCTCCTCTGTGGCATCCTCCTTCAACTCTATGTCATTTCCTTCTCTTAGTTGATTGTAAATCCAAAAAGGAAAATAAATTTGGCTTAAGTTCTCCTCGCTTGAACCTTTTCCATCGACACTGGATTGTAAATTCTTCCTTCTGCTTGCCATTTCCATCAATAACTTTCCAAAACTATAAACATCAGCCTTATAAGAAACTCCACCAATATTTTTGTAGAACAACTCAGGAGCCATGTATCCTAGCGTTCCTCTTACAGCAGTCAAAGAGATAATGCTGTCATCCACATGATATAGTTTTGCAAGTCCAAAGTCAGAAACCTTTGGGCTGAAGTTTTCATCAAGCAGAATGTTGTGAGGCTTGATATCAAAATGCAGGATTTGCATATCACAGCCTTGATGTAAATATGCAATGCCATAAGCAACTCCAAGAGATATTTCATATATTCTCTCACAACTTAGATCAACAGTATTATTGCTTCCTTCTTTGGAAAAAATGTATTTATCTAGAGATCCATTAGGCATGAATTCATACACAAGAGCTCGTTTTGATCCCTCAACACAAAATCCAATAAGTCTCACCACATTCATATGGTGTATCCTTCCAATTGTTGCAACTTCATTAATGAAGTCTTCACCATTAGTTTTGGATTTACCCAAAACCTTCACTGCTACAAGTTGTCCACTCCTAAGTTTTCCTTTGAAAACAGAGCCAAAACCACCTTCACCTATTTTCTCCTTAAAACCTTTTGTCATTCTCTTGATTTGTGAGTAGGAGTATCTTATTGGCATGAGGTTATTGTTACTCTGAAGAAAATCTTCAATAGTACTATATATGGATAAATGCCTCCTTCGCCACTTGAAGATCGAAAGAATGATCATGCATGCAATTCCCAGTACATATTTTGTTCCAATTGAAAATACTGAGGAGGAAGATTGCAAAATATAATTACTATTAAGGAAGTTGGGTGCGGTAAAGGTTTAAAAGAAAAACACTTATAGGCTTGTACCTATTAAGTAATGTAAGAGATCAAATAAAACCTTTTTAACTATATATCTCTTCTCTTCTATTATTAAAAAACAAACCATTTTTCAAATTGTTGTGGGTGTAAGATGTTTCAGGTATTCCATTTAGATTCTATTGATTAATAGATTTTTTTTTTTTTTTTTTTTTTTGAGAAAAGTAATAATTTTATTTTATCCTTGAAAGTTGAAATAAACAAATAGTCCTACAATATTTTTAAAATATTAGTAAGTCTTACCATGTACTTTTCATCCACTGAAGTCTTTTCACTTTGTTATTGTACATTCTGTTTATTATTATTATTATTAATTTATACTGTACAATCGTCTTTATTAATTAATTATAATCAGTTATAGTTTTTTTTTTTTTTTTTTTTTTTAAATTACTAATTTAGTACACAACCTTTAAAAAGTTAATAAGTCGGAAAAAAATTAAATTTAAAACATATATGATATTTATTTTTATAAGTTAACTTTATATCAGAAAATAAAAAACTTGCGTTGACATGCTATCTTTTTATTCCTTTCTTGTTTTCAAATAATTTCTCATATTGGAATAAAAGA
This sequence comes from Quillaja saponaria, assembly GCA_029379385.1. NCBI lineage: Eukaryota > Viridiplantae > Streptophyta > Magnoliopsida > Fabales > Quillajaceae > Quillaja > Quillaja saponaria. The sequence continues at coordinate 9,139,289 of CM055612.1, forward strand.
GACAATAGAAGCAATATGAGTAATTTAAATTTCATACGTATACTTCTTAATTTGTTTTATACTTTTTTAAGTAGTCTATTTTATCTCTGTGATTTTCTAATTTATTTCTGACTAGTAATACTCTTATATCTAAGAGGCGTTCTATAAATTCAGTAAATATGAAAATTTAAATACTAATTAATAACATAAAGAAAATATTGCTTAAAATAGAAATTATAAGAAAAGAACATATATACAAGACTTTCTTAACATTAACAAGTTTAAATTAGTACTAATTTTTTTTCGAGAAATTTGATCAGGACTTTTTGTTCTTTTAAAAATGAAAAAAATAAAAAAAAGGGTTATCCTATTAGTCCGGTTAGTCCGACACATACAACTTTCACTCTGTCTTTGCCTTGTCCAAAATTATTTCACAAATTCCGTTTGAATCCCACTTTTCTATTGGTTTTTTTCCAAGTTGCAAGTTCTAGCCATTAGCCACCTTTAGGAATAAATCTTTTAAAAGAAAATAAAAATTCACCAAGATTTTTATTGTAATTAAAAGTTTTACTGATAATTGTAAATTTTGTAATAAAATGGTAATCAATAGTATAAGTTTTTAATTATCATTTCTAAGTTTTAAGGTGGAATTTCTCAAAAATATATATAATCATTAGCAATTCATGCATGTATATATATATATATATGAATCAAGGTGACAAACAAAATCAAGGATTGATATAAATCTTACCAATGCCTTTCTCTATCGGTATAGAAAAAACTGCAAAATAACAAATTAACAAGTGTAATGATCAAATTTAGATAGAGTAATACATACACATATCTCACATAACCTTTTTTTCTTTTCTTTTTTTTTCTCTTTTTCTTTTTTTTTATTAAGGGGGAGGCCAGGACTCGAACCCTGGACCTTGGGGAGGAAAGGGGGAATGTCGCTGGACCATTAAGGGTCCTAGCTCACACAACTTTCTCACACAAATGTCACATCATATTATTATTCTTGCAATTAAACACTCTAAATCATCTCTTCCCATATTAGTTAACTAATTTCTCTAATCTCTCTTAAATTAACTAATTATAGTACACTTAATTACTACAAAAGATTGAGTTTTTTTCTCTTAATTAAATTACCTTTATTTTGTGTTTATTTTTTTAGTTTTAATATTTTGTCTATATGTTTCTTATCATTTTTCTTTTCTGCTCTACATATCTCTAATATTTTCCAATATAAATAAATTAATAAAAATCACCATTAAAAAATAATAATAAGTAAACAAAAAGAACAAAATAATTTTTGATATAAATTATTTGAGGAAAAAAAATATATTAAGAATTCATAGGATGAAACTAGCTTACTCTCTCATTTTTTTTAATTGGAGAAACATATTTGAATAAGAATGAAATGAAGGTAGGAAAAACACATGAAATAACAATTTTTTTCTTTTCTATTTCTTTAAAACAATTTCTTCAACCAAATAAACAATATAAAAATTAGGATAAAAATTATCAAAATTTTAATCTTTTTGTTAGTTTCATTGATTTGAAAAAATAAAGAATACCTAGAGGAGCAGGAAGGTGGGAGAAATAATAGGAGATGTAAATGAGAAAGAGGGGGAAATGAAAAAAATATATGAAATAATTATATATAGTAATAATGAATTTTAATGAGATGAAAGAAAATAGTGGATTAATATACTAAGAGATGATTTAGAGTGTTTGGTTATAATTATAAGAATATGATGTGGTTGTGTGAGAAAGTTGTGTGATATGTGTGTGTATGTAGCATTATTCATCAAAATATGCAATAATAATAATAATAATGAAATTAACCAACGTAATAATCAAGATATGCAATATATATATATAACATTAACATAACCAGTAGAAATGTTTGAACAAATATATAGCAAGCTATTCATTTTATTTTATTTTTGGGTAAATATCACATTCACCTATGTTTTATATGTTTTTCACTTTCCCAACATGTAGTTTCTAACTATCACTTCACCTATGTGAGATTGATATTATTATCATTTAACCCATCTCTATCCATATTTTCATCAAATTAAGATAATAAAAAAATTTAGCATATGGAAAAGTAACTTAATTTTTTCTATTAACTTCAAAATGGAACCTCATAACATGATTTTGTTTTTCCATTAAAATGGATAGAGGTGGGTTAACATATAATGATGTCAACCTCATGTGGCACTACAAGAAACAAAGGTATCAGCAACAACATTAATGTCATCGTTGATAATGACTATTTGTGTCAGCAATTTGGTTATCTACAACAAGTAAGTCACAGTCGTTGATAAGTTAGAATATTTTTAGGATGTTGTTGGTGATATCATCTTTTAGACAAAAATAATTGTATAGTTTTTGCTCTCTAACTTATCTAAACATACCTTGATTATTATTTGTGTCAACACTGCTGTTGCATATGTGACACATTTTGCGCAATCATATATTTGTCTACCTTGGACAATATATGTGTCCTCGGTTGTTGTTGTTGATAAGTTTTAATATTTTTAAATTAGTGAACTATCTGCGTCCACAACTTATGTTATTTGTGAAAGTAGATACAGTCGCAAATACTTTTCTTTTTCCCTCATTCCCATTCAGGTCTGAATTACTTTTCTTTCACAGCCTCTGATTCTCTCTCTATCGTGGCTTGAAATGTTGTTGTCGTCCTTTGATGATGCCATTCATTGTTACCGGCATCCATTATTGCTGTTCGCCTGTTGATTTTCACTTTGCTAGAGCTAGCCACCTCCCTCTCCCCCTCAACAACATACTATTCATGAGAAAGAAGTTTTGTTTTTTTTTTTTTTTTTTGGTTCCTATTGGATGTTTTGGTATTGATTGAATTGATTATAATTTGATTGTGGGCATTTGAAATTGTTAAATTTGTTGTATTTATTGTGATTTAGGAATTTTAAGGGTTTTGGTGGTTTTAGGGACTTAGATATTTATGAATTGTTTTTATATTTGAATTTATAAGAATATAGTTTTAGGGACTTTGATTGGGAAAATTTGTTAATTATTGTTTGAAGGATGAAATTGATAAATTGTTTATGAGAATTGGTGAAATTGATTTGGGATGAAATTTGAAAGAGTTAGGATGAATATTGAATTTGGTTGTAATTTGGCTTAAAGGGATCATTTCCAATGAAATTCAAATATGCTTGGTTTGTAAATGTTAGGTATTTTGTCAATGAGTTGTGAAAACTTAGGCACACACTACAAGAAAATGGTAGAAATAAAATTTTGCATAACAAACTTTAGTTGAATGTAAAAAAAAAAAAAAATTGTGTGGTTTTGATGAATTTAAAAATTAGTATTAATGGAGGGGAATAGTACATGAGTTGTTATGTTGCTTTTAGGACTTGTATTTGTAAGGACTATTTAAACTCATTTGTTAAATAAAATGAGGTTTTAGTCTATTATTACATTGAACTCATGATTTTTTTGTAATATATATTTTAAATGATGTTTAAGTGCAATGTTGTTTGTCAAATTATCCAAGTATTTGTATGCATTAGCTTAACATACATTCATATTCCTCTAGAAACTAGTTTGAGAATCGTTTAAAATGAACTAATATATGTTCGTCTACTTAGTTAGGCATATATTAATGTCATTCGATAACGATTCTTAAATAGACCAAAGTTGATAGTTTAATAAAGCAAACACATCATTTTTTTTCAGTGACAGACTTACTTTTTTGTTCAGTTGGTTGCAATTTTTATGACACATCTCTGTGTTATGTAGATACTTACTTAGACATGTATGTTGAGACAATTTCAACTTGTTTATATCGTGTACTTAGGAGGCCATATGAATTTTAGGAGTCTGTGAGGGGTAAACTTGTCAAATATATATCCTTTTGACGAGCAGGGACTATCAATACATCCGTGAGGGATGAATAAGGTTTACACCAATAAACAGTTTAATTTGGATAATAAATTAGGCATTTATGCAAAAGTGTGACTTTCGACTTCAAAATTAGGCATTGGGGGTAAAATTATCAAATACACCTTCTTTTGAAGAGCCAGGAGTAGGGGTGGCAATAAGCCGAGCTAGCTCGTGAACTACTCGTTAAGAGCTCGGATCAAGCTCGGCTCGTTTTTTAAACGAGCCAATCTTGAGCTTTATTTTAAGCTCGTTTAGTAAAACGAGCCGAGCTCAATCTTTCCAAAGCTCGGCTTGAGCTCGGCTTGAGCTCGGCTCGTGAGTTAGCTCGTTTAATATTATTTAATAATTTTTTTTATTATTTATATATACGTTTATAATAAATATATTTATATACAACAAAACTAACACAAATTGTTACTTGGTTTAGTGGTAATCTGTACAAATATTCACTAAGAGGTCTTGGGTTCAACTCTCCTTGCCTACAAAACATTTTTAGAATTTTCAAAAAAACTTCACGAGCCCTTAACGAGCTTAGGCTCGCAAGCCTGAGACAAGCTCGAGCCCACCTAAAGTGAGACAAGCCGAGCCGAGCTTGGCTCGTTGACACCCCTAGCCGGGAGTACCGAAGCATTTGTGGGGACGAATAAAATATGTAGGAATAAAGGGTTTTTAATTTGGATCATATATTAGGAATTTATACACAAGCGTGTATTTCTACTTCCAAACTTCAAAATCAGGCCTCAATAGATAAAATAGTCCAATACACATCCTTTTGATCAGTCGGGAATACCAACACATACATGGTAACAAATAAGACTTATAGTAATAAATAGTTTTCAATTTGGATAATAAGTTAACAATTTATGCACAATTAAGTGTGCGTTTCTACTTGAAAGTTTCAAAAATTGGGCTTTAGGGTGTAAAATTGTCAAATAAATGTTCTTTTGACGAGTCAGGAGTATCGATATGTCCATGGGGATGAATAACACTTGCAAAAACAAATGGTTTTAGATTTGGATCAATAGTTAAGAATTTATGCATAACTGTGTGATTCTACTTAGAACTTCTAAAATCGGACCTCATGAGGTAAAATTGCCAAATGCGCGTCCTTTTCAAGTGCCGAGAGTTCCAACACATCATTTGGGATGAATAAGACTAATAGGAAAATATAATTTTCAATTTGGATCATAATCTAGGAATTTATCTCCAAGTATACATTTCTAATTCAAAACATCCAAAATCAAGCCTTGAGGCTTAAAATTGTCAAATACACGTCCTTTTGAAGACTCGCAAGTATCAAAATGTCCATGGGGATGAATAAGATTGTAGTAATAAATGGTTTTTTATTTGGATAATAGGTTAGGAATTTATGCACAAGTATGTGTTTTTATTGCGAAAGTTCAAAAATTGGGCCTTGGGGGATAAAATTCTCAAATACATGTTCTTTAGACGAGCCAGGAGTACCAACACGTCCATGTGGATGAATAAGACTTGTATGATCAAAAGGTTTTTGATTTGTATCATAAGTTCGGAATTTAAGCACAAGTGTGCGTTTCTAATTTAAAACTTCAAAAATTAGGACCCAGAATGCAAAATTACACTTCCTTATAATGATCCAAAAGTACCGAGAAGTCTATGGGGAAGAATAAGATTTGTACAAACGTTTTCAGGAATTTATGCACAAGTGTGTGTTTCTACTGCAGAATTTCAAAAATCAGGTGTCGAGGGGTAAAATAGTCAAATACACATCCTTTTGATTAGTCGGGAGTACTGACACGTCCATAGGGATGAATAAGACTTCTATTACTAAATGGTTTTTAATTTGGATAATAGTTTAGGCATTTCTGCTCAAATGTACATTTCTACTTCAAAAGTTCAAAAATTGAGCCTCACAGGGTAAAATTGTTAAATAGATGTCCTCTTGGCAAGTCAAAACTGACATATTTGTGGGGATGAATTAGACTTCTAAGAATAAACGGTCCTTCAATTTAGATCATAAGTTAACAATTTATGCATAATTGTTCAATTCTACATAAAAACATTAAAAATTGAGCCTCGAGAGCTAAAATTGTCAAATACATGCCCTTTTGATGAGCTAGGAGTATTGACATATCCTTGGGGATGATAAGACTTGTAGGAAGAATGATTGTCAATTTAGATCATAAGTTAGAAATTTATATACAAGTGTGCATTTCTACTTCAAAAACCAAACCTCAAGAGATAAAATAGTCAAATACACATCGTTTTGATGATCCAGGGGTACTAACACGTCATTCGGGATGAATAACACTTTCAAGAACAAATGGTTTTCAATTTGGTTTATAGGTTAGTAATTTATGCACAAGTGTGCATTTCTAATTCAAAAATTAGGCATCAAGGGAAAAATTATCAAATACACGTCATTTAAACGAGCTAGGAGTATCGACACGTTTGTGGGGATGAATAAGACTTGTAGGATTAAATGATTTTCAATTTGGATCATAAATTCAAAATTTATGCACAAGTGTACATTTCTACTTTAAAACTTCAAAAATCGGGTCTCGGAGGATATATTATCAATTACATGTCCTTTTGACTAGTTGGGAGTACTGATACGTCTATGGGGACAAATAAGATTTTTAAGAATAAATAGTTTTCAATTTGGATCAAAGGTTAGGGATTTATTCATAAGTGTGTGTTTTTACTTCAAACATCAGGCCTAGGAAAAGGGGTAAAATGTTTGAATACACGTCCTTTTGAAAAGCTAGGAGTGCTGACATATCTGTAGGGGATGAATAAGGCTTGTAGAAATAAACGGTTTTCAATTTGGAATTTATGTTAGGAATTTATGCAAAAATATGCATTTCTACTTTGAAATTTAAAAAATAGAGCATCAAGTGAGGGTCTAAAATAGTGAAATACACGTCCTTTCGATGAGACATGAGTATCAACACATTCATGGAGACAAATAAGCCTAATAGTAATAAAAAAAAAAAATTGGATAATAAGTTCGTAATTTACGCACAAGTGTGCATTTGTACTTAAAACCTTCAAAAATAGGGCCTAAGGATAAAATTGTCACATACATGTCTTTTTGAATAAAACGGTTTTTAATTTAGATTACATGTTATGAATATATGCAAAAGTGTACATTTCTACTTCAACACTTAAAAAACGGTTTGTAAAATACACATCGTTTTGAAGTGTTGGGAGTATCGATGTAACACCCTATATATAATTATAGTTAACTCATGATTTTTGACTTGTTCCTAAAATTTTAGATTGTTTAAAAAGCAAATGTGTTCGTAATTTAAGATAATTCTTTCAAAAAATGTATGAAAAAGTTTTTCCTAAATTTTTGGCTATATGTTTATATAATTCTAACATATTGTTAATATAGATATAATACTAATAACTTATACTTACAAAAAAAAAATTAATGATAAATTTATTTTATTAGCAATTATTCTAGCATTTGAGAAAACTCTATCATTATGAACCCATTTAATTATCTTGTTTCATTAATCAAATACTTTTTGATATTCCAAAAATAAATAAATACAAAATTATTGGACAAAGGATGGCTTTATTGTCTTCTAACCTCCCGTATCTTCATTTCCCCTCTCTATCTTCATTGCCCTTTAACCAAGTGTCGCTGCCCACCAAATAGAGGAAGCTCTTCCTATCAATGTTTTGAAACCTAGACCGGCCTATCAGGTCGGAATGTTGCCCAGGTGTTATCCGAGGTCAGATTAGACCTAAAACTTGGAATAGAAATTGATCCGGATTGACTCGAACGTAATTTAAATATTTTTCCTAGTTTAAAAAATAAAAATAAAATAAGAGAAGCTTGTAATAAACTATTTTCCTTTTATCTTTAATTTTCATTTACACTTTTTTTGTTTATTGTTTTTTACTTCTTGTTTGACATTAAATTATTATATATACATGAAATATTTACATTTTATATTAAAAATATCTAAAATAATATATATATATATATATAATTATGATGTTAGCATGTTAACCAGGGTTGATTTGGCAGTTGACTCGACGAATCAAGATCCAGCCACTTACCCGGATGAACCTCTGGATTAGGTTTCCAAAAATTGCTTCCTCTTTTACTCCTTTGTCCTTTCAAATCCCATCCAGTTATTTATCTAAATCAAGAAGCCCAAACATTGTTTATCTTATACCTAATCATTCATCCCTTTTACTGTTTAATCAAATTGAAATCTTTCACTAAAATTATGAATTTGGTGGATCTCTTAACTACCTAAGGTTCAGGTGATGGTTAAATGCTTGTATAATATAAAGCTTTTTTAAGTATGGTGGAATCCTAATAAATTAATTTCATTTTCTCACTTTATATCAACTAAGTGCACTAATACATTTTATAATAGTAATAAATAATCATATTTGAAATTTGCTTGAGTTCTTTTAGTTTCAATATAGATTAAGAGTTCTAATAATTTTCAATTTTAACTCTAGTTGCATATACCAAGTTCAAATGGAAAACTTATAGTTATTATTAAGTATTGATATTTGGGAGTTGCTAAACTAGCAAGCAACTATATATTATGAGTTTTCTTATTACTATGCTCACAAAGGTAGATATTAGTAATCCACTAACTTAGACTTTAGGTGGTTTTTAATTATTTTAATTGGTATCAACAATAGCTATTATTTTAAAAAAGAAAAATTTTCGCATGTTCAAAATTACTTTAAATTTAGAAGAGTTACATTAGAGTCTAGCTTCGGGAACAGACATCTTTGAAGTTTATTTTTTAGTTTTGAATATCTAACTTTGGGAACAGACATCTTTGAAGTTTATTTTTGAGTTTTGGACATCAAGAAATTATATATGTTTTCCTATTTCAATTTGTTGGAAGAATGTTTTGTTATAAAATCAAGGTGAGTAGTAACTACAATATATGGCACAATTTTAAAACTCTAATATAATTTCTTTTAGTGAATAATTCTTTTCATAAAACTAAAAATGAATATAAACAAAATTACTTTAAATTTAGAAGATTCACAATAGAGTCTAGCTTCGGGAACAGACATCTTTCAAGTTTATTTTTGAGCTTTGAATATCAAGAAATTATATATGTTTTCTTATTTTGATTTATTAAATTAATATTTCGTTATAAAATCTCTTAAGAGAGTATCTAAAGTTGAAATGTAGTTGTCATTCTTATTATATTTGTGTTTAGATTAGTTTCTCTTGGATAAGTTTTGAAAACATATTTGACATTTATACAATGATTAATTGTATGAAACTATTTTAATAAATTTTTATAATATGAAATTTCATGATAGGTTCACCTTTTCAAAACGTTGCAATATTTTGAATTTGTGGATTATTTTGAGTGGGGGATTTAAGTTGAAAACTTGAATTTTTGGAATCTTGGATATGATTACGGTATAGAATTGATAGATTTTTTTTTTTGTGAGATATTGATATAAAATGAAGTTTTTCTTTAATGTTAAATTGAGATAAATTATCTGAGTATACATAAAATTTTATGAACTTTTCCATTATGGTTTGGAAAATGATTATGTTAGAAGAGGCAACTCACTTGTATTGTGGGGTTTGTTATTCAATTTGGAATAAAATATTTTTGAATGCATCCTTATGGTTTTATATAATAAGAGATAATTTAGTTTGACGAAACTTGGTTTTAAGGAAGAAACATTGTCAGAATATTGTAGCTAACAGAGGTGTTGTTAGCATTCGTGCATTATGGTTTGACCCTGGCTACTAAGGGTGATGCTAGCCTTGTGTGCTCAGCCAAGCACGTGAATTGGATTTGTTTGGATATGATCATATTTATATTGATTTGGATGCCTAGTCAATAGGATTGATGTTGACCTTTTGGGTTACGTGCCCATTGGTTCATTTGTGACACTTTGTCTTGGGATCATTTATGTTTAATGTTTTATAATTGTTTTCTGAATTAGATTTTAAAGAAATGCTTGCACCTATAGTTTAATAAAATATATTTTTCAATGTAAGATGTATTATAATACATGTCGTTTTGCTTATTACTTTCTTATTTATCTTTTCCATGAGTTTTAGAAGAATTATTTCTAAACATGAAACTATTTTTGTTATGCTATTATGTCAGTTTTGTACAGTTAATTGTTTGTGTAAAAAAAAAAAAAAAAAAAATTTGCTTAACTTGTTTAACTTTTGATAAGTAATGTGTTTTTTTGTTATAAGAGATTTGAAATATATTCATAGTAATTATATTTCTCTTTGTGAATAACTCAAATTCGTGAAGTGAGTATTAATGATTGGTGTTATTCTATTGGAATATTAGTTGACAATTTTATTCAAAATTTATTGAATGTTCTGAGCTACGAGAAAGAATAATTTTCTTTGAAAACCTATGAACTTATTTTGTAAAACTAGAATGGCGTAGGAGTAGCTTTGATTTTAGTTTTGCCTTCTAATGGAGATGTTCATGGATAATACAATTTGAATAGATTTTCCTTATATGTGAATTGATATTATGTATTGACTATGTAATATATTAGGCTTGAATTTTCTGGTGGATTGTTGGAAAGGAATTTTCTTTTGAATTATTTTGTTGCGATGATTTTGGAGTTGGTTTTGGTATAAAATCTATTTGGTTTACAAGTTGATATTTTTCTTGAATTTTTTTTTTTGGTTAATTAATTTATTTTATCGGTTGTGATTCTTAATGAGAGTTTGTTTATAAATGAGTTAAATTATGAACCTATAGACTGTATCAATTAGTTGATGCCATTGAAATTTTGAGAGTTTTAGATTACTTGGCTAATGCTAGTAAATAGGGTAATTGGCTTGGTTTATAGGATGTAATTCAAGATAATTCAACTCAACTAAACCTTAAATCCCCAACTAGTTGGGTCAACTACATGAATCCTTTTTTTCCATTCGTATCTATTCAAAGAATTGGTTTCAGTAATGCCTAAAGCAATTATATCATTCTCAATGACTGTCCCCCCATGTAAATTTCAATCTCCCTTTATCACATCTAACACCACCTTCACCATGTTATCTTTCCTAACTACGGTGTCCACTAGCTTACGTACGTATATGTCCAAACCAATGTAAGATGTTCTCCCTCATTTTCTCTTCAATAGATTGCTACCTTAACCTTCCTACAACTCATTTTTGTATTCTATCCTTTTTTGTATGTCTAGTCATCCATCTCAACATTCGTATTTAAGCTACTCTCATCTTATGCGAATGTTGTTTCTTGACTGCCCAACATTCGGAACCATATAACATAGTCAATCTCACTGCTATCCTATAAAATTTTTCTTTCAACCTATTCAGGATTTTATGATCACATAAAACTCCCCAATGCACTTCGCCACTTCATACCCTATCTTAATTATGTGGTTCACATCATGTTCAATTGCGTCATCTTTTTGAAGAAATGAACCTAAATACTTAAACACATTTTGTCGTAGGGATTGTCTAGCCATCCAAAGTTATTTAAGTCCAATTCAAGATAATTATGGTTTGAAATTTAAGTTGGTTAGGTAAAAGTATTAAGGTTGTTAACATTTTGAGGTTCAATAATGTCATGTTAGCTGTCTAGTTAGGTGGGTGTATCTTAAGGGTAGAATTTAAAATTTTAGTTTGAGATTTGGTTATTGATGTTTAGAGGTTTAATTGATAAAATATGTTTGAATTTTAGTTGGGTTTCTTTTCTGGAATTATCGTCTAGTAATACAAGTTTAGGCTTCTAAAATTTGATTAGAGTAATAGGCATAAGGCCTATAGAATGTTACTGGTTAAAGTGGCAGTATACGAGATGTATTAGGTAATCACGAAGGTTTCTTTTTCGATATCATTTTCACTATTGGGATCTAAAATTTTAGTAATAGATCACTTTAGGTTTTAAGTGTAGGATTTTACCTTGTAACTCTTAGGTTCCAATAATTTTTTTATGTTTGGACCTTTTTCTTTTAAAATGGACCATTAAGTTGCATGTGTTTCTACTTTAAGATTTTAAGTTATGTTTTTTAGGATTTTATTTGTTTCACAATATTTAAATTTGATCAATTTGACCTTGAGGTAACAATTTAAGGTTCGCTTAGGAAATTGAAATGTTAAAGGATAACTTTTTGAGCGATTAAGGGTTTGGTACTCTCGGTACCATACTAGGGATTTTGTTTTTAAAAATAAACTCGAGCACTTTGTGAAAGTTGATATTCAAAGAAAATTTTGCTAAACTATTATATTTTGAAATTTTAATAAGTGTATTTCTTGAAAAGAGCCTCGCATCTAGAGTCACCAATTCATCGAGATTCTTTACCAACTCATAGTGAACAACACCATAATTTCCCACAACAACAATGCACATGCACGTAGTCATTTTAATTATTAATTTCACATCATTTATCACTATTGATGAGCCCTTGTTTCATTACAATAATATTATTCATTTTCAAATATAATTTACCTATACGTAATATTAGGGATTTCAATTTAGAATCTAAATGAAAGTTTTCATCTCTAATTGGAGTGTCCCCAAGAGGAGAACAAGTGTTATTTCCTAGTTAAACCCAATAACAAAATATCCTTAATCCACTTGCCTCATGCTAGTTTTACCACAATTGTTTCTATCACACATCTTAGAAAGGTATAGAATCCTCACCTTGGATAAATTCGATAATCCATTCCAAAGTCCCTAAACAATAAACAAACATTAACGTTATAAATTAGTTACAATAATATCAGCTTACGGAAGTTTTATTATTATTATTGTTATTGGAATACTTCCATAATTCAAGAAATCAAAACAAAAATTCAAATTAAAATAAAAAAAATATAGAAGCTAGGCATCAAAGGAAAAGTAAAGAAAGAATAAGAAAAAGGCCACTCTCGATGATCATTGGGAAAACTAATTAATAAAATAACTAAAATACTTGATTTTTTTCATTGAATGACAGCTAAAATAGGTTAATTGCATGAGAAAACTCTATTTTAAATTTTATTTATTTAATATTATAGCAAGTATAACTCGAGAAATGGTACTCATGCCTCATGCTTTCCTTTATCCCAGTTCAGAGTCCCGGGTTCGACCATATGACTCCCTGACATCTCTACTTTAATTACCAATTGAAGAGAATGACATAGAATTTAGATAATTTTTATAATTTATGATATTAAACCTATCTATTGATCGTATCCTAGTTGCACGAATTAAAGGAAGAAAAAAAAAATTAAATAGATAAAGTTTTTTAAGTGTCTCTTACCACATCTGGTATAGTAGTTACTGCGAAAATAAGCACAAAACTTATATTTGTCACACTGAAAGCTGTTGGTTGATTCATTTATGAAGCACGAGACGCCGGATCCACAGTGATATTCACAAATACTATTCAGCCAAGAAAGCTGAAATCCATAAGCCATCCGCCTTTGAATGTCGATAAAGGAAACTTTGTTGTAGGTGTCTCCCTGGATAGAAAAATTGCCGAAAATCATAGTAGCCAGCTTCACATGGCACCCAAATTTCAAATGGCTAATGGAAAAGTCTCCAACAATTGCGTAAATGTGCCCTTTGGAATGCCCATTGGGACAGGAAATATCTGCTTCATACAGGGCATCATCTCTCACTGGATTGCTACATTTGAAGAAGATTATATCCTGATTTATAGGTACATGCTCGCTCGAAAAGGGTTGATACATGTCCTCAGAACTGAAGTTACCTTGGTATAAGAAATAAAGATCAGGGATGGAGGAAACAAAGCAATTACTGCCAGTATGATTTTGAACTCTTATTACACCAGGATCAGCTAGTCTAATTGTATAGTTATTGTAATTGATTGCTTGGACATTGAATTTTCCCGAGTGCAAAGATAATAACAGAACATCATCTTCGCAAGCCAACTCAAATCTCGAGTAGCCACATCTTTTTGGATCGCCTTTTAATCGAAATGGAGAACTTATGTTATGAATCCTGCCGCAGGAAGAAGGATTGCAAATACGGCTCTTCTTAGCAAAGCATGCTTCTTGAGTAATTAGGAATAAGGTAAGAAGGAGGATTGTAAATAATCTCGCAAAACAAATCATGTGAAATGTATTCCTTCTAAACATGGGGATAAATAAATTAGAGAGCGAGCAGCAACAATCAGACTATTAAGTCTATTTGCTGTGCACACAGTATACAGTATGGGAGCGGATATATATCGTAAGGATATAGACATGAAAGATAGAGAGAGAGAGGGGAAAAATATGAAGGTTAAAAGAGGATAAAGTTTAACAGAAAAACTTTTAAACTCAAAATAAGTGTACTTGGCAAAGCATGATTTAGGAATTATTTGTTAACCTGGCCAGGGTTTGTCGACGCATGCAGGTTAAATATTAAAGAAAGAAACTCTAAAAACGTGGAGATGAATGCGCACCACGTACGTATTAATTAATTTACTGGAGTGGGTGACGAGTTGGAGAGTAGCTGCCTTTACCATGTAACCAAAACAAAAAACAAAAACAAAAGAGCCGTGTTTTACGCTGTACCATAGGGGGTGAAGATTCTTTTGTTGAGGAAGGCATGTGCAAGTCGACCCTTTAAGTTTCATGTGCATTTAACCAAAAAACTTTAACAAAAAGGTTTTAACTTGATACATAAATTGGGTTACACGCTCCAAAACGTGTCATGCATCTGTATATTGTGAGCCCGAAAGTCAAGAAATATGAATTCCTCCTAAACTATAAGCCCAACTTCTTAAGATATCAAAATTAAAATTTAATAAGATTATCTTTGCAAGCATTAGCTCAGTGGAATGATTAAGATACATTAATATATGCATTTTTATATTAAAAAGTGAAAAAGGTAACATAATAATATAAGTATACTAAGTTATAATTCTAAAGTATGTTGGTCAAAATAGTAATCCTAAATGTACTATTACTCCAACTAAAATAAAGTCATCCATTCTACAATTATATAGCTTTTGTGAATAACTTAGAGATAAGAGTGATATTAAATGTTTTTTAGGTATTTACGTAGGACCCTAACTAAAGACTACTATGGGAATCAATATTTTCCAATCAAAAAAATTCATTACATCGTTTACTGTCAAAAAAGACAAGAAGATCAACAAGTTTCCTGGAACGAGCTCCTCACTTGATTCCCAAGTTAATTAGTTAAACATGGAGAAGAAAGAAGAGAGGTGTTATCATTAAGGTGAAAATTAGGGAGGCAAGCTGCTCTCTGCATGATTCCTCAGGCAAATATAGTGTCTTGAATATCACTATCACAATGGTCAGCACCTACCATTGCGTTTTCTTGTTTTCAATAATCTTGCTCATTTCTAAGCTTGGAGCTGCCAAGGGAACTAGTTATACTGAGTGCAATGAATCTGTTAAAATTAACCAAACACTGTGAAGGAGCTGAGGGGGTTTTTAGGCCTAACAGGGTATTATAGAAGATTTATACGGGATTATGGAAAAATAAGCAAGAACCTGAATGTGTTGTTGAAGAAAAATGCATTTGAATGGGGGCTGGAGGCTGAAGAAGCTTTTCACAAACTCAAGTTCTTGATGACTCAAGCTCCGATCTTGGCATTGCTAGATTATAATGAAATTGTCATAATTGAAGCAAATGCCTCAGGTGCAGGAATTGGGGCAGTACTGTTGCAAAGAGGACATCCTTTAGCATTTATGAGAAAAGCTCTAGGTACCAAGCATATGGCCTTGTCTACCTATGAAAAAGAGCTCATAGCCATAGTTTATGCCATTAACAGGTGGAAACAATACTTGACAAGCAGACACTTCATAGTCAAAAATGACCATCAAGCTTAGAAACACCTGTTTGAGAAGAAAGAATGTAATGCTGTATTACAAAAATGGCTTGCTAAACTAATGGGGTTAGATTATGAGATTCAATACAAAAAAGGAAAAGAAAACATAGTTGTAAATGCACTCTCAAGAGTGACAACAACAGACAAGCAGGAAAAGAATGAAATATATTGCCTGGCAGTATCAACTGTTACACAGATTTGGTGCAGAGAGTTATAACCAGTTGTCAGGAAGATAGCAGACTTAGGAAGATTGCAATGGATCTGGAGCAAGGAAGAGGAGGTCATAAACACTATCAAGTAGTCCAGGGGCAACTCAAAAGAAAAGGCAGACTGACGGTAGGCCACAATTGAGAATTAAGGACATAATTATTGGTGTTATTTCACACCAATGGAGCAGGTGGTCATTCTGGTGTACATGCAACAATCAAAAGGCTGGGAAGCACTTTCTACTAGGAAGGGATGCAGAAGAGTGTCAGGAATTTCATTAGGCAGTGTGATGTGTGCGAGAGGGTCAAAAGTGAAACAGTAGCAGCACCTGGACTATTACAGCCATTACCAGTGCCAAAAGGAGTTTGGACTTCAATCTACATGGATTTTATAGTGGGATTGCCACAGTCAGAAGGAAAATCTGTGATTATGGTTATAGTAGACAGATTGTCAAAATTTGCTCACTTTGTAGCCCTGCAACAACCTTATACAACCTTCTTAGTAGCTCAAGTTTTCATGGAGAGAGTGTACAGCATTCATGGACTTCTGGAGGAAATAATTTCTGACAGGGACATTGTATTTTTATCTGGCTTTTGGAGGGAACTGTTCAAAATCCAACAAGTGAAACTGCATTACTCCACTGCCTACCATCCACAAATTGATAGTTAGACAAAGGTAGTAAACAGGACCCTAGAAACATACTTAAGATGCTTTGCAGGTGATCAACCTAAACAGTGGGTAAAATGGCTACCAATGGCTCAATGGTGGTACAATTCCGCTCACCACTCCTCTATCAACATGACACCATACCAAGCAATGTTTGGTTAGGAGCCTTCACCACACATTCCATATGTCAGAAAAGATTCCAATAATGACATGTATCTCTAACAGGTAAAGAGACTATGATACAATTACTCAAACAACATTTGAGGAAGGCACAAGGAAGAATGAAGATTCAATCTAATCAGCATAGAACAGAAAGAGAATTTGAAGTAGGGGAGTGGATTTATCTCAAATTAAGACCTTACAGACAAAGACCAGTCTCTACTGTCAATGTCCACAAGCTTTCTGCAAAGTATTATGGACCATTCCAAATAACAAAAAGGGTTGGTAAGGTAGCTTATGAGTTGCACTTGTCTTAGGATGCTAGAATACATAATGTATTCCATGTATCCTTGCTCAAGAAACAGCATGGGCATTATGAGGTATACCAGCCGTTACCAAGCATCAATGAAGAGGGCTGATTAACTCTTGAGCCTCAAGCTATACTAAGCAGGAGGATGATCAGAAAAACCAATAGGCTAGTAGCTCAAGTATTGGTACAGTGGTCCAATACTGGTAGAGATGAATGCACTTAGGAAGATTACAATGCATTGAAGGCAAAGTATCCCAACTGGAATCCTTGTGGACAAGGATCTTTTGAAGAATAGGGTATTGATATGGGTGGATCTTCTTATGGGCTTCGGGTTAAAACAATACAAGCCAGAGACTTCAAGCCACATTCCCTACAAGTCTTATACACAGTGTTTCATGAATCCTACACTAGCAGACTAAGTGTACACCTGTTTAACAGTTAGGCATGTTGTTAGTTTGTTGTTCATGTCAAAAGTTAGTTAGTTGACTGTTAAAATACTGTTATGCTGTTAGGTCCAGTTACAGATATTAAATAGATTTGCGGTGTAAGAGTTGGTATTGATTTTGTGAATGAATTGGCTTTAAGCCTTGTTCTCTTCTCTTTCTGCAATTCTTTCTTTTCTCTCTCTCTTAAACTCTACAAGATTTGGTGTCCATTCTTGGAATTGGGTTTTATCATAACATGCGCTGATGGATTTAAACGTGCTTTGTTCTATGATATCTTTCCAAATGGTTGACTTCAAAAGTTCACATCTTCACCGGACAAAAAAGACATTTTTATTGGCTAGGACAAGTTGCAAGAAATTGCAGTTGGCAATTTAGTATCTTCATTAGGGTTGTGATCAAAGAATTCTTCATTTTGATATCAAAGCTTATAATGTTTTGTTGGACCAAAGTTTGATTCCAAAAATTTCTGATTTTGGTCTCTCCAAGTTGTGCTCTAAAAATCATAGTACCGTGTCAATGCAATAGCTAGAGGAACCATGGGCTACATTGCCCTAGAAGTTTTCTCTAGAAACTTTGGGAATGTGTCTTATAAATCGGATGTTTACAGTTATGGAATGTTGTTGCTCGGAATGGTTGGAGGAAGGAAGAATGAGATGAAAGTGGAAGATACTTTCCAAATTATCTACCCAGAATGGATTCACAAATTTGTTAAAGGTGAAGACATCCACATAGATATTAAGGAAGAGGGAGATGTCTATATTACAAAGAAACTAGCCACTATGGGACTTTGGTGCATCCAGTGGCACCCATTGGATCGTCCATCCATGAAAGTTGTGCTACAAATGTTGGAAGGAGATGCAGATGAGTTGTTAATGCCTCATAATCCTTTTGACTCAACAAGTTTAACAAGAAGAAGTACAACTACTCTACCAGCCAGAGGTATGAGGCTGGAGTTGGAAGTAATTCAAGAACTAGAATGATAGTAGTATCAAATTTAGTCTGGCTCTGCTCATCATGGATTAGTATATTTATTTTGGTTACATTGTTTGAGACTCTGGAGTTGTATTTTCTTATGTAGTTTGTAGTACTGTGTTTATTCTCAATTCATACTGTCCGATTCCATTTTAAAAATTACTATTAGTGAGTTAATCATAAATATTATAAAACTAGTAAAATCAAAAGTTTTAAGCTAATCTGTCTTTACCAAATGCATTTAGTAGAGATATTATTTTGCTAAAATGAAAGTTTTAATTTTCTTTTTCATTTTGTTGACTAGTTAATAATACAAACATTGGATGTTTTTCTTTAATTTCATTAATTAACTCTGATGAATCATCTTGAAAAAATTGGTGACAGCACTCTTAGATTTGTATTCTCACTAGCATCCTCTTCGGGCAGATCTTCTACAGATAAGAATGGCTTAGGAGGCATTTTTGGACATTTAACTTTTTCAAACAACTCAACTGCTTTTGTTCGTGGATAGATGATGACTTGGGTTCATTTGTATGCACCAGAATGCCACCATGATTATTTTCTTCACAAGTTTCTTTTACTCGTATTTGGCATCAACGATTTCTATATCATTCTCCAGCTACCGATCAGTTTACAATATTGATTCTTTGTTCATCTAGCATTATATGTTAAACAAGTGCAAGCATGCATTAGTAAAGAAAGATTTATGGTACATTTGTGACTAAGAAGATGGTAAATAATCATAAAAGAGGAAAACACTTCACTGACTTTTGGCTACCATAGATTTAGAGAATATACAATTAGTCTTTGGGCTAGATGGTTCTTATATGATTTTTGGCTGCCCAAAAAACTAAAGATTAGCTACCAAGCAGAATTTTAATGCTGGATAAGCACAAATAAACATTATACACAAGGATGTTAAACCAAAGCACTTGGATGATGGAACACTTTCTTAAGTTTTGAAAATAAACTAACTGCCTCATTTTAAGCTGCAAAATCATATTTCTGATAGCTCGCACAATTTAATGATTTGGCATAACTTGTAGCTTCCTCAAAATCATTAGAAGTGTTAGAGGAGTTATGAGCTATCTTTTGTCTGGGTATGAGTCCACGATCCACATCTGGCATTTCATACGGACATTATAATGGTTTTGGAGGCATTTCCAAACTTTGATGCATTCAAGGACGATTGCTTCCACTAAATACACCACAGTGCAATTATGATCATCTTCCTTGCTACAATATTTTCCTCCTGTGTGGCATTCTCCATTAACTCCATATCTTTACCTACACTAAATTGATTATAAATCCAATAAAGAAAGTAAATTTGGCTTAAATCATCTTCAGTTGACCAATCTACAGGCACCTTCTATAGAAAATTCTTCCTTCTGCTAGTCATTTCCATCAATAACATTCCAAAACTATAAACATCAGCATTATACAAAACTTCTCCAATATTTTTGTAGAACAACTCGGGAGCCATGTATCCAAGTGATCCTCTTGCTGCTATCAAAGGAACAATACTATCATCTACTGCATAAAGCTTTGCATGTCCAAAGTCTAAAAGTTTTCATCAAGAAGAATTTGGTGAGGCTTGATATCAAAATGCAAGATTTGCATATTGCAGCCCTTATGTATGCAATCCCACGTGCAACTCCAAGAAATATTTCATATATTTTTTCGCAACTTAAAGGAATTGTGCTACTTTCTTCTTTGGAAAAAAATGTACCTATCCAGAGATCCATGAAGTATGAATTCATATATTAAAGCATGTTTTGATCCCTCAACACAATAGACAAAAAGTTGCACAACATTGAATTGGTGAATCATTCCAATAGTTACAACCTCAATTATAAAATCTTGTCCATTAGTCTTTGACTTACCCAACATCTTTATTGCTACAAGTTGTCCACTCTGAAGCTTTCCTTTAAAAACAGGGTCAAATCCACCTTCCCCCAATTTGTCTTGAAACCTTTAGTCTTTTTCATAATTTGTGAGTAGAAATATCTAATTGGCATCATGTTATTGTGTACTCTGAAGAAACTCTTCAATAGTATGATACACAGATAAATGTCTCCTTCACCACTTGAAGATCAAAAGAATGGTTAGTAGTTCCCAGTTGGCTTTATTTGAATATACTAAGGAAGGGAAATTTCAAAATATAATTATTAATATTTATGAAGTTGGTGGTACTTGAATCTAATTAATGATAATTTATATTATAGGAGAATGAGATTATTTGATTTGATTACATGGAGAAAGACTATATATAGAGGTTGTATAAGCTGACCTAGCATAACGAACCTAGCCTAGTATAAGATTAAGTACATTAATTAGGCGTAAATCATAATATACTCTAACTCCCCCTCTCAAACTCATGGTGATTGACTCGAAATCAGTTTGAGTTTAGAAACCAAACTAATGAAGTGTCTCCCATAGATAAAATATTTGATTTAGTATGTGTGAGGTGACGTATAACAAGTAAAGGATTGTGCTTCCCTCAGCCATGTTCAGGTACATCTCACGCGGGGCTGTCCAAGTAGGTGTGATGTATAATAGGTAAGGAAATTGTGCTTCCTTAAGCCATGTTCAATAATAGGTAAGGGAAGTGTGCTTCCTTCAGCCATGTTCAGGTACATCTCACGCGGGGCTGTCCAAGTACGTGTGATGTATAATAGGTAAGGGAATTGTGCTTCCTTAAGCCATGTTCAAGGAAGTCTCACACAAGACAATCTTAATAAATGTTCAGGGACGCATGAAAAGTTATAAGTATGTATGAGAAGTCAATGTCTAGAGGAAGGCTAATGAATGGTAAGGTTAAGGGTGGGGTTGCGGAAGTGGTTGAGGTAGGTTGCCCCCAAGAAAGAGGTGGCAACCCTTAGAATATAACTTTTAGAAAACTAAATCTCTAATGCCAACTTGAAAATCTAGCCTATTACAAGGCTAACTACAATAATTAGGTATAAATCATGAACCGTAAGATTCTCTAACTGTGGTAAATACCTTTTTTTTTTAATTTAAAAAGAATAGAAAAAAAATTAACCTTTTAAGCATGAGATCAAATAAAATATTTTTCACTATCCTTAGCTGTTCATTATATTCTTGAGGAAGATAAGGAAGGCATGGTCTTGCCTCGTGTGGTCTGCCTAGGAAGAACTCAGTTCTTTGGTTTTTGTTTTGCTGTTTTGTCCTCTGTTTTTTTTTTCCTTTTCCCATTTAAAAATAAATAAATAAATAACATTGAATAGTAGGAGTCGACCATCCCACAAGTCGAAATTGTCTAGACAAAAATCATATTGGACGGGATGTTCTATCTATTGAACTGCTACTCAGATGATAATTTGAACTGATTTAAATTAAACAATGTTTTAATGTAATGATTAGACCGTATTAAATTTGAACTTAAAAACTAAACAAAATCACAGATCGGTTTTATGAACAATTTTTTTTTTTTAGAAAATTTATACAAGATTAAAATTGAATTGCGCTTTTTGAAAGTATAATTATATTAAATAAATATGAAGTATAGCGGGCTAAATCAGTTTAAAATTGTGAGGTGGCACTCACAATGTTAATAAAAATTTATTTTGTTATCATTTTGGAACCTTAGACTTGTATGTTCAAGAAATAAACTTTTACCAATTATACTAGGGTCAATATTAAAAACAAGGTATTTCTTAAATAAATACATACTAATTGACACAATGCTAAAACAAAAATTTACAATAAAATGTTTTTAAAATAATATTGTTTGATTATGATTATAAATATTTTTTTTTATGGGTTGTACCTCTGACTCTTGGCCATGTCTGAAAGTCTAAATTTTTTTTGTAATTAAATTTTTTTTTTTTTTTTTTTTTTTTTTTTAGTACCATGTAATGTGAGTTAAGCTCTAATTGGTTGTTATTTTTAATTATATATATTTTAACTCAGTTTGTTATATAATTGTCATGTAAAATTTTGAAATAGTTATTTTTATTAAAAATTTAACAACAACAAGTAATAACTAATTATATGCACATATAGTAAAACCATTGAAGTTGTTTTCTTTTAAAATCCTCTCAAATACGGTTCTTTCAGGGGCTACCTCTCATCCATAACATAACCCCTTAGCATCTTTTTCTTTCTTTTTTCAAAAAAATAGTTTTAGATCTAATTATTTATGATAAAATTTGAAAAAAAAATTTACCTTTTTTGGCCAAGAAATTTCTTGTTTCTTTCTTCTTCTGTTTTTTTTTTTTTTTTTTTTTTTTTTAATAATTTCATATATGATTATTTCTATGACATATTTAAAGATTGTGATGTTATTTTTCTCAAGTTAGATCATTTTTATGATAGATTTTGAATTTCTTTTTTTTACTTTTTTCGTCATGAAATTTTATTTTATTTTTCTCTTTTTTAAGAAAAAAAATTTGGTAGTATTTATTCGATTTACTCCTCTCTTAGTATAAGCAGCAACTTTATCATCCAAACCAGAATGTATGTCATATCATATATCATATATTGATAAAGGTGATTGACGAATATATATCAACCCATTCTTCTCTTCCTCCCATAGTTATGACACAAGTTATTTATACAAAAACCGACCCGATTATTTTAATTTTTTAGTTTAATCATATCTTTCTTTCTCTGATCTCTCCTCTTTTTCAGTTTTGATTAATGAACGAAAAAACAACAGCTAAGTGTTGGAGAGAAAAGAGCCACACAAGTCCACCAAGTATAAAGACCCATATACATAATGTTAAATCCAGATCTGACTAGATTTCTGATTTGGACAAAAGTGTTTAAGGACTTCACACTTGTATGAGTTCGGATCAAACTTGTGGGCAAGCTGGGAAAATTTCGAACTAAACTGAGTTGATGTTAAGGAGAGCAGAAGATCTTGTAGAAGTAAGATAAAAGTCAGAGGTCAGGGTTGTCCCCAAAAATCTTTCGATGTCAAAGTCAGAGCTCACCAGTTGGTATATAATATGTAAGTAAAAGAAGTTCTTGTTCTTACCTATTCCTTTTAGACTTTTATATATAGTTGTGCTCTGTTGAGAATGAGATGCCAGACAGTACTCATTCATTTCGGGCGGTTATATTTTGTCCATTTATGGACAATTACATTTTGTCTATTTATTTTGAATGGTTTACATATTCATTCCAAGTAATTATGTGCTTTGTCAATTATGCATACATGACCATTTGTGCATAGCATATCATTATTAGATAGGTATTTTCCTATTTTAATACTTGTCCCTAAAAAAACCAGTACGTGCTTTCACAGACTGAAATGTATCTATAGGGACTGAATTAGTTTTGAATTCGTTTGCATACTTGAGTTTTCAGCTTGTATTATATGTGCTCTTTGCATCCTACCTGAGTTCTTAGCTCAATTTGTTTAAGGGTAGCTCTTAGATCATCCTTTTAATTTTTGGACTCGCTACCTGAACTCTTAGCTCTTAGCTCATCCATTTTTTGGGCATGTTCTTAGTTCGCTACATGACCTCTTAGCTCAATTTGTTGAGGGTAGCTCTTAGCTTAACCCTTTAATTTTGGATGAGCTTTTAGCTTGCTCCTTGAGCTCTTAACTTACCCCTATTTTGGGCTAACTCTTAGCTCATTACGTGAGCTTTTAGCTCAATTTGTTGAAGGTAGCTCTTGGCTCACCCCTTTTTTGGCTGTATTACCTCACACGGCGGTGTGCTACAATCTGTTTAAGAAGATTTTTCTGCAATAATGATTATGGATGAATAACCGATTTCTATAGAAAACTTGTTAGGTCTGTACATGTAGTAAATATATAATTTTATTGAAATAAATAATAAATCAGATATAACTTTGTATAAAATACGTTGACTCTTATTTGAGTTTACCGCTCACAGTGTGTTGAATAGTCAAGTTGATGACTATTCTTATGCTGAGTTGTAAGATAACACATTTGAAAACGTTTATCAAGTACAAGTTTATAGTAGATAAGATATTACAATGGTAATAGAAAGCAAGCATTTATTGCTACTCGGTCTTCTAGCATATTAAAAATTTAAACAAAATCAAAATCGAGGCATGCGGTAAAAAAGTTGACATAATTTTTCCGAGATGACAATCTATGTAGTTGTGCTTTTATGCACATGCATTTGAGTAAATTAAAGTAATTTGCAAATGCAAAGAAATAGTTTAAGATATTTTCATAATAAATAAAATATTCAGGTCATTTATGGGAATACATAAAAAGATTTAGGCAAATTTGCCTATTCTTTTTCCCTTGTATGAGTATTTAATAAAATTGAGAAGACAATTTAAGCAATTATGCAATATATGTAAGCTATTATAACAATAAATCATATTTATATAAAATATGTAATAGTTTTTGAATAGTCTATAATTGACTATAGTTAAGTAATTTTATGTGAGCAATCATGATTGTATAATATTTAAATCACATTAACAACCAATAAGTAGAGTTTTTAATTTGTATTTATAATTATAAGAAACATAATACAAATTTAAGAATTTGAAAACATAATAAAAATTCAAGAGATATTTTTTTTAATGACAATTTAAATAGTCAATTAATGGAATGCAAGACGTAGTTAATACGCAATTGAACAATTTAATTGTACTTACAATCACAAGGCAAAATGCAAATGTTATATTAATCCTATTTGCAATTATAAGAATATAAAACAAATTTAAGAGGATTTATTCTTTCCCTAGTATTAAATTTAATAGGCAAGTTGAAAGGATATTTACTAGGCATATTGGTCCTTTTTTAAAAAAACTTGAGAAACATAATTGACAAGGTGTTAGGTGCCCAAATTGAAGATTGATCTATCACTAAATAGCCACCCCCTAAATATAGTGATCAAAGAATCAAATAATCACATACAGAAAAGTCCTATAGTAACGGTCTAAGGATAAATGTTCAATTTTTTTTCTTTTTTTTTTTTTTGTAAGAGTGAAAATAATTATTGCAAATTAAATAATAATTCTGTCCCGAAACTAAGATTTGTGGTCAAAGTTGGAATTTAAAAGGTCTATACAATTAAACGCATAGAGAAATTAAAGCAATTAAAAGAGTGTGTAAAGAAATTAAATCGAGCTTTTAAAGCAATATATGTGAATATTTCATTGAAGTGATAATATATGAAGTGATAATATATAGTCAAATTATCAAGTGAAATTATCATGTGTGCTAGATGAGAATAAAATTTCATAACTTGGAAAGGTGTTACGCAAATGACATGTTAAAGGAAAGGTAGACTAGACAACCATTCGGCTTGAAAAAATTCATTCACCAATATCAATAATGTGATTTAATTGTGTTTTTAGTTATACAATATAGATTTAAAAGATTTAATTTCTCTTTGATCAGTATTAAATCACATAGACAACTAAGCAAATTAAATAAGATAATGTAACGCATTTAAGAAAGTATGAATATGAAAAAAGTAAAATGTATTTTTTTTTTTTTTGCCTTATCCCTTTTAGTTTAACTTTTTGATTAAGGAAATAGATAGGCAATAGAAGCATTTATAATAATACAATAAAAATCAAGTTAAGAAAAACTAGATGTCGATGCTATAAACATTACAGGAAATGTATATGTTGGAAACTTGTCCATGAAGAAAAATTATATTTTTAACATAATAAGTAACAGCTCATCCACGACCCAATAGACTAAAATGAGATTTAACTTGGACCTAGAGAGTCCATGAGTCAGAAAGCAGTGCAACTATGAATGAGATAATAAAATCTTTATATATTTTTAAAAGCACCTGGCATTCAAACAGATTCTTATCTAGGCAATTTGGACAAGCACATTAGTGGTTTGTGGCATTCAAACATAGATCTTTGTTCCCCTTCAAAGCAATTTTCCAAAGGCAATCATGTTTCAGATAGCTCTTTCATTTAGCAAACTCTTGCAGGTCCAAGATGGTTTGCAGCCTAACATTTTCATCCCTAAAATCTGCTACCTAACTTATCTACAATGCATATCTCCTTTTTTCCCTTTAAGAATAATTGAGCTACAGACCTCAAACACCCAACAGAACAATGATCAATCAAAGGGCTCAACAGTAACTAGAAAAAAAATTGGGAACACACTATTCACCTAAACTTATTTATTAATATTTTAAAAAAATTGCTTATACATAAAAATTATAATCAAATTCAATTCAGAGACGTGCTTAATATGATAAACTATATGCGATTCTTAATATATGAAAATGAATTTTGACTCTACTCAATATTTAATTTTTTTTATATTTAGTTTGAATTTGTTCATGTTAAATATATATTATTGTAAATTATATTTATCTTATTGTTATTAAATTAGTAAAGTTAAAAAACTTCATTTATATTTATTTTCAACTTAAGAATTATATAACTTAGAATTTTTATTTTATTTTATTTTAGACATTATTATTTGTTAAAAATAGGTAATATACTATTTTACAATAAAATTTAATAAATGAATAATTTAACCCACCCGATATTTTAGTGGGTGTAATTTTTTGTCTCCCGACCACCTGACTTCTAAATGTGGGTGTGATTTTTATCAACCAAACTTGGTCGAATCAAGTGAAATTTATGTCAAATCCAATTCACTGGCCTACATGGTTGCACACTCCTAAGCCTAAGCATAACTAACTCAAATTGACATAACATTTAGTTGGAAAAAGATCAGATTTTATGTTCAAGCAATAGACATAATTTTGGAATTATTAGCCCCTCTAGTAGACTATATAGTTTCCTTAAGATAAGTTCGGAGAGGTGATTAATTAAGAAGTGCGTAAACTTGTCCGAACATGCTAAATCAAGAAAAAAAAAATCTTATGATAAGTTCAGATTATTTGATTTAGTCATGTTGATTATTTGTCCAAAAAATTAATTTTTAAGTAATTTATTCATAGATGAAAAATATAATTTATTTGGGTATGTCAAAATTAATCCAGTTGATTAAAATATATAATTTTTCATTCTCAAGTTTGATAAATAAATAAAATAATTAATTTCCCAAAATACTGTCAGTTTTTCAAGAATAACTTTGTCGTCAGAATCTTGCAACATAAATTTGACATTCACTTAGTATAAACTACACCTACTATTATTACAAAGCTTATTAGGTATATTAAAACTAGATTCTTTTCAGCATGTACTGTATACTTCTTACCCTCTCTCCCTTCATCCTCTTCCCTGTTTTTCTTTGGTTGTTTCAGAAAATGTCTTTGCCTCTCACTGGGTCCTTAAATTAATTAAATACCTAAGCTATCTAGTTCTCATTTCTTTACCTCTCACAAAATTGCAGCTCGACTCTGCATTGACAGTCAAGCATATCCATTTCAAAGTCACTCTCACTCTCACCTCTGTAACCACCACCACCACCATCCTTTTCGGAGACATATTATCAAAAACTATCTTCAGAAACTTAAATCCGTTAGCAACTCAACTAATTCCACTCCCACCTACCTTCATTGTTACAATCCTTGCAAACCTTTTGCGATCTAACTACAAGAAAAAGAAAGCCCATTGCAGATCTACAAATATTGGGTGCTTCCTTTACACTACAAGAAAATAAAGTATCAACAGCGACAGCTAATTGTTGTCGTTGAAAATACAGTTCATGTCTCAGATGAGTGCATGTTTGTTGCAGACGACTTCAACAGCTTGGTGGACACAAATAATTATCTCTAATGCCTCCTCAATTTATATGCATCTGATATCCTGATGCAGATACTGATATGCGTCAGGACTCCTATCGCTGATAATATATGTTAAAAATGAAATTTATAATTGTTTTTTGAAAACATGTTGGAAATACAAATTAAATATTCCAAATGTTCATTTTTATATGTGAAAGTATTATAATATTATTCAACAATTATAATTCATTCACTGAAACGAAAACATACCCATGTACACAAAGTAAACATTCATTGAAAAAAAAAAAAAAACAGGCATCATAAACCTTCATCATCGTCCCTTTGCTCATTATGTTCCTCACACCAAGATTGATTGTGATGCACCCGAAGAGGAAGTAATACATAGGGAAAACAAATATGCATATAACATAAAAATTACTAGTTCAGAAAGCTATGAACATGCAATAATTTATTATGTTGACTCCGAACGAGAAATTGTTTGTTGTTACATATCTTATTTATCCCCTACAGACGTGCCGGTATCCCCGGATCGTCAAACGGTACTACGGCTGCTTTTACCATTTAACCCATAAACTGCAAATTTCAAGTTTTATTGCTTAAAGTATAAACATGCAAAAATTCATCACCGTTGAATTCCAAACGAGACCTGTTTGATCCTATAGATCTTATTCATCCCCACGAACGCTTTCGCTATCCCTTGACTCGTCAAATTTTTAGTATAGAAAAGTATAAACATGTATAAATTCATCATGGTTAATCCAAATAAGAAACTGAATTGTTCAGTGCAAGTCTAGAGGTTAGATTTAACTATAGCTTATTTGTAACACTGGAATCCTACCACAAACCGTCGACAAGATTAGTTCCCAATCTTATAAAAATTAAAATAAAACTTTTACGTTAATTTTGACTAAACTAGTAGTACATCCTAATTATTCATAAAAAATTCTAAATGTCTATGACTTATAAATTAAAACATTCATCTGGACATGATTCACTCAATAAACAAATATCAATCATATCTGAAACTCCCGCAATCATATATTTTTTTCATCTAGATTACATTATTTTACTCTAGACAGTACTCCATGTATTAATATTAAATTATCATAATTAGTCTTACAGCTCAAAATAATTGGCCTATCGATGCTATGGCACTTTGAAGTTGTTAAGCATTACTTGTTGTACAAAAGTACGAGAATAATATTAGTAATTAGGCTGACAAAATTTTCTAAATATATAGTTAGTACTAGGTATTAAAAACCATATATGTAAATAAAATAAATGTCGAGGTGTAGTTAAAATGGTTCGGACACAGCTGAACACTAAATAAAAACAAGGATCCTAAACAACAACCAATAAACAGAATTCAAATGCTGGACAGGAACAAAGACAAGGGCCTATGATAAATAAGTCTAAAAAACGACAATTAAATAGAATTGTAATACAGGACAGGGCAAAAAGAGAAATTCTACTCAAGGATCCTAATTAATTACCTCATTTAATCTGCAATTTCATATTTCCCCATATCTCACGCTAGAAGTGTATGTGGAGTCATCGAGTCCATATTCCACATCAGGCATGTCATGTGAAAACATTGATGGCTTTGGAGGTATTTCTAAACTTTGATCTTCTCCTTCAAGCATTTCTACTACTCGATGCATTGAAGGACGACCACTTGGCTTCAACTGTATACACCACAATGCTACTATTATCATCTTCTTCGTTAAATTATTTCCTTCTCTGTGGCATCCTCCTTTAACTCTATGTCATTTCCTTCTCTGAATTGATTGTAAATCCAAATAGGAAAGTAAATTTGGCTTAAGTTCTCCTCTCTTGAACCTTTTCCAGCTACATTTGATTGCAAATTCTTCCTTCTGCTTGCCATTTCCATCAATAACATTCCAAAACTATAAACATCAGCCTTATAAGAAACTCCACCAATATTTTTGTAGAACAACTCAGGAGCCATGTATCCTAGCGTTCCTCTTACAGCAGTCAAAGAGACAATGCTATCATCTACGTGATATAGTTTTGCAAGTCCAAAGTCAGAAACCTTTGGGATGAAGTTTTCATCAAGCAAAATGTTGTGAGGCTTGATATCAAAATGCAGGATTTGCATATCACAGCCTTGATGTATATATGCAATACCACTGAGCAACTCCAAGAGATATTTCATATATTCTCTCGCAACTTAAATCAACAATATTACTTGCTTCCTTCTTTAGAAAAAATATACTTATCTAGAGATCCATTAGGCATGAATTCATACACAAGAGCTCGTCTTGATCCCTCAACACAAAATCCAATAAGTCTCACCACATTCATATGATGTATCCTTCCAATTGTTGCAACTTCACTAATGAAGTCTTCACCATTTGTTTTGGATTTACCCAAAACCTTCACTGCTACAAGTTGTCCACTTCTAAGTTTTCCTTTGAAAACAGAGCCAAAGCCACCTTCGCCTAACTTGCCTTTAAAACCTTTTGTCATTCTTTTGATGTGTGAGTAGGAGTATCTTATTGGTATGAGGTTATTGTTACTCTGAAGAAAATCTTCAATAGTATTATACATGGATAAATGCCTCCTTCGCCACTTGAGGATCAAAAAAATGACCATGCACTGCAATTCCCAGCACAAATTTTGCTCCAATTGAAAATACTGAGGAGGAAGATTACAAAATATAATTACTATTAAGGTAACTTGGTAGGGTAAAGTTTTAAAAGAAAAACACTTATAGCCTTTACAGCTATTAAGTAATGTAATAGATCAAACAAAACCTTTTTAACTATATATCTCTTCTATTTCTATTATTTAAAAAAGAACCACTTTTCAACTTGTTTTGGGTTTAAGATGTTTCAAGTATTTTTTTTTTTTTTTCTTATTTTGAGAAAAATAATAATAATAATTATACTTGAAAATTGAAATAAACAAATAGTCCTCTAATATTTTTAAAACGCATTAACAAGTCTTACTTCTATACTTTTCATCCTCTGAAATTTTTTCACATTGTTATTGTACATTTCTGTCCATTATTTATTATTAGAGTAAATTACATTCTTCTCTCTTGACAATTGATAAAATAACACTAAGATTCAAAATTTGGGAAATTCGACAATTCCCTCCCTTGGATGGATGGATGGATGGAAAAATTAATGGTATTACAAAATAATTTGGGTAAAATACTAAAAAGACATGTTTGTATCTCCAAAATATCAAAAAGCCTTATTTTCACTTTTTAAATGGGTCATAATGTTTACTTTTTTTTCTATACCATCCTTTAGTTTTAAACTTTTTCTTTATAACAAGCTCAACTTTTTTATTTTATTTCTACAACGTTATCTTCTAATAAAAAGAATATTTAACAAAACAATAAATTAAATTTATTAGTCATATTCTAAAAACAACCCGAGACATGTTTTTCCAACTTTATCCAGTCAAAAAAAAAAATTTTAAAATTTAAATAAATTTATGATATATTAAGTAATAAAAGAATAAAGGCTTATAGTAATAATAAAATGTTAGCATTCTTCTTTTTCATATTTTTCAACCTATAATGAAAAAGTAATATTTTTTTAAAAGTGTTTGAATTTATCTTTTAAAAAATCAGATAGATTTAAATTTTTTAGAGTTCATATCATGAAAAAATCTAACCTTACCTTCTATAGTGTATATATATATATGTGTGTGTATAATATTTTTATTTTATTTTATTTATAATATAAAACTGAGGTTTCTATTAAGAAAATAAATTTAAAAATAAAGAATAGTATAAGAAATAAATATTATGACTCATTTGAAAAGGAAAAACTAAAAGCAATATATTTTGGTACTTTGGATATACAAATATGACTTTTTAGTATTTTACCCAAATTATTTTGTAACACCATTAGTTTTTCCATCTATCCAAGAGAGGGGAGTGTCAATTTCCCCAAACTTTAGATCTTAGTCTTAGTTTCACTAAACCTCAATGGAGGAGAGTGTAATTTGCTCTTATTATTAATTTACTATATAATATCTTTTTATTAATTAACTATAATCATTTATAGTTATATAAAAAAAATACTAATTAGTTACATAACCTTTAAAAAGTTAATTAGTGGGGAAAATTAATTAATAAAAATATAATCTAAGTTATCTTTCTGTTAGAAAATATGAAACTTATGCTGAAATATGTATACTTCTCAATTTATTTTATATTTTGTGATTAAATTATACTTTTAGTTCTTATAGTTGAGAGAGAGAGAGAAAAAAAGAATGCATCCATCCAAGTCAGCTTTCATTAGGCCAGATTGCATGATTTTGAAAATTAGAAGGACGACATTGTTTGGTTTAAAAGTTTAGGGATGAAAGTGATTTTTTAGCCCAACTATAGAGACTAAAAATATTTTTTAGCTTTTTTTAGATTTTCTAATTTATTTCTAACTAGTAATACTCTTATATCTAAGAGGTGTTCTATAAATTCAATAAATATGAAAATTAAAATACTAATTAATAACATAAAGAAAAAAAAATTGCTTAAAATAGAAATTATAAGATAAAAAACATATGTTCAAGACTTGTTTAAAATCAACATGTTTAAATTAGTATTAATTCTTTTTCAAAAATTTTGAGGACTTTTTATTTTTGGATTTAAATCTATTTGGACGAAAGTATGAGAAATAAAAATACTCATATATTATCTAATCTGCACATAGGACTTTCACTCTGCCTTATCCAAAATTATTCCTCAAATTCCCATAGAATCCACTTTTTTTTTCTTCTTTTTTTGTCCAGTTGTATGTTATAGCCATTAGCAACCTTTGTAATTTCTCTATATGTTAGAATAAATCTCTTAAAAGAAACTAAAAATTCACCCAGATCAACTTTATCTCATCGACCCCTGATTCTTTTTTCCTAATAAAATAATATTTTATATTAAAAAAATCTGTCTTACCTACAAATATTTAATGCTTGTTTTTTGCTTCTCCTCTATTGTTCTTATTCTTTTTATCTACTTCTATGGAAAACCAACTAAGTGAAGACACATAATTATCTAGTCAAATTTATTTATTCTAAGGTGCAAAGTAAACTTAATTAGGAGGATAAAGTACATTAATTTCTAATCTTTTAAAAAAATTAACGGTTTACATTTCAACATTCACCCCTAAAGAAAGTCTAAAAATAAAACTTGAAATTAATATATAATAAATTAAATAATTTTTTTTTAAATGTGCAATTTTCCAGAAAATTATATTTTTCCATTTTACATTTTGAATAATTAAGGTTCTGGGGTAATTTAAAAAATAATATTGAACAGTATCAATTTTTATATATAATATTTTTTTTTAAAACAAAGAAAATGTGATATTCTAAACAAAACAAGTTTTTGACACATTTAAAAAAAAAAAATCAAAAGATGTAAACTCCAAAATCAAACAAAGAAACGTGTAAAAATAGTAACAAAAGTATTTGATAAAGAATTAATTAATTTATAAATATTAATGTCCTGTTTTATTTTGGAAAAAGAGCATTTAGGGATAGGATGTTGACATCTGAACCATTGATTTTTTTATTTTTATTTTTGTCTTGAAGGTTGGATTAACTTACTTTATCTTCTAAAGTTCACTTTACACTTAGAGAATCCGAAATCCATAATATATGATAATATATTTTTTCTTTGAGTACACAATAAATTAAAATTACTTTTATTATGTATTAATAATTAACACAAAATTATCATTCTATTCTAGCTTAAGAAGGATGATTATTTTGGGTGTCAATAACGTCTTAGATCATGCTAATGAAAAAAATGTTTCATAAAATGACCCAATTAATTTAAAATTTATGAATTAGTTGAGTTTAGTTTAGTTCATGTTAAAACTAGAAGCTGCAATGTATGCTTAATAGTTTCACCCATTATTTTCATTATATTAATACTATTTTATGTCATATTGTAGTTATTTCATATGTTTAGATCAAATTCTTTAAAAGATTTTTTACTGCAATTTAAAGTTTTACTGATAATTGTAAATTTTGTAATAGAATGGTAAACAATTCAAGAGTATAGGTTTTTAATTATCATTTTAAGTCTTAAGACTAGACAAAAATATACATAATCACTAGCAATTCATGCATGTATGTAAATATCTATACTATTATAAGAGGAAGAGACTCCTTATGGTTTTCTATTTTAGTTTAAATTATATATTTTACATTTATATTTTTAAAGTTACTTTCAAATTAATTAAAAAACTCACTTGAAGAAAAAGTACCCACTCCCCAAGCAGTTATGAATTCAAAATCAGTTTATAATTTAATTTGTCTCTTTTAATATTTTGCAATATAAAAATAAAGAAAAAGTGAAAAAACTACCCACTTTAATTAGTTACCAACCCTATATTCTCTTTTTCTCAAATTCAAACTTCCTTTTGAAATCTTCATTCATTCATGTTCAATTCGTAATTATAAAAACAAAAAAGCATATGAGCACCAGAAAGAGTTTATGCTAGTATGCTAAGAGCATGTGCTAGGATGCTATATATATATATAATAAGAATCACGATGATAAACAAAATCAAGGATTGATATAAATCTTACCGATGCCTTTCCCTAACCGTATAGAATAAACTGCAAAATATCACAGAAATAATGAAATTAACTAGTGTAAGGATCAAGATATGCCAAAAAAAAAGCAAAAATAGAAGAGAAAGAAATATCAACCCACAATGTTGACGTGGTTGCCCACTTGCCTACATTCACATATGAGAAGATATTTTTTTTTATTTTTTTTAAGAAAAATTTCATAGAAAGTGTAACACTTTACCCAATGTGTTCTCACCATTCTCTTTGTATCTCTATCAATCTCTCTCACCACTCTATGAATATTAGATCTCTATTTCTCATACATTACAACTCACATAAGTATACGTATTTACACTACATGCTACTTGCCCACCAAGTAAATTTTTCCTCCAAGTAAATTCAATAGCACAATCTAATTATATTTCTTGCTCCCCAAGATAAACTTAATTAGAAAATTCCAATAATAGTCCAATTAGTTTTCTCACCCACCAAAAGTAAACTAAAATAAGGATATGATACCCAACCACCTTGACAAAAATCCTTCAAAATTATCTTTAGTATTTTTCAAGTCTCAAAAAATGTATCATCTATCATCAGCAATGGAACTATCAAAAACTAATAGTAGTCTCACATATAAAGTCACCACTCCATCGAGATTCTTTACCAACTCAGAATGAACTACATCAATTCCACAACAACATCACTAGTCATTTTAGTTATTAATTTCATATCATCTCTCATCATTGATGAGCCCTTGTGTCATTATAATAGTTGTCTTCATTTTCAAATATATTTTTACCTATTCTTATATTAGTGATTTAAAATTTAAAGGAAAGTTTATAACTCTAATTGGAGTGTCCCCAAGAGTAGAACCAGTGTTCATTCCTAATTAAATCCAATAACAAAATATACTTGATCCACTTGCCTTGTGCTAGTTCTACCACACTTGTTGCTATCACACATTTTAGAAAGGTATAGATATAGAATCCTCACCTTGGAAAAATTGGAGAATCCTTCCCCAAGTCCCTAAACAATAGAAAAACATTAGCATTATAAATTAGTTACAATCATATCAGATTACGGAAGTTTTATTATTATTATTATTATTGGAATGCTTCCATAATTCAAGCAATAAAAATTCAAATTAGAAAATTATATATAAAAGGTAGGCATCAAAGGACAAAAAATTAATAAAATAATTAAAATACTTAATGACAACTAAAATGAGGTTAATTGCACGAGAAAATTATATTTTTAATTTAATTATAGCTAGTATAGTTCAAAGCAGAATAGTATTTGAAGCCTAATGCTTTCTAGGCATCTTTATTTTCATTACCAAGAAAATGACATAGAATTTAGATGATTATTAATAATTCAGATAAATGAGAAAAAAACTGAATTGAATAAGGAATTAATTTCAAAAAGATAGAGGTACTAAAATTGTTGCTGAGAATCTCTATACTATAACTTTAGTTTTTATAATTTCTGAGATTAACCTAGCTATAGATCGTCTCCTACTTAGAAAACCTTTTCATTATCATTTTGTGAAGCGCCAAATATTAAAGAAAAAAAAACAAATTATATAGATAAAGTTTGTTAAGTGTCTCTTACCAGCATTTGGTAATCAAGTCACTGCCAAAATAACTGCAATACTCAGATTTGAGACACTGAACGCTGTTGGTTGATTCATTTATGAAGCACCAGCCGGATCCGCAGTGATATTCGCAAATACCATTCTGCCAAGAAAGCTGAAATCCATAAGCCATCCGCTTTTGAATGTCGATATAGGAAACTTTGTTGGAGGAGTCTCCCTGGATAGAAAAATTGCCGAAAATCATAGTAACCAGCTCCACATGGCACCCAAATTTCAAATCGCTAACGGGAAAGTCTCCAACAATTGCGTAAAGATACCCTTTGAAATGCCCATTGAGACAGGAAGTATCTGCTTCTGCTACATACCGACCATTATCTCTCACTGGATTGCTACAGTTCAAGAAAATTATATCCTCATTTATATTTACGCCCCTAGAGACATCTGGACTTTGGTCGCCATCTACTTCGGGGTTGATACATGTCCCCAGTACTGAAGTTGCGATAGTGTAAGAAATAAAGAGAGAAGGAGGAAACAAAGCAATTACTGCTAGTATGATTTTGAACTGTTATTACACCAGGATCAGTAAGTCTAATTGTGTAGTTATTGTAATTGATTGCTTGGACATTGAATTTTACCGAGTGCAAAGATAATACCGGAACATCATCTTCGCAGCCACTCAAATCTCGAGAGGGCCCACATCTTTTCGGATCGCCTTTTAATCGAAGGAAAACTAATGTTATGAATGCTGCCACAGGAAGAAGGGACTGCACAAATAGGGATCTCTTAGGCAATGCATGGTTCCTTAGAGTAATTAGGAAATAAGGTAAGAAGGGAGGGTTTGTAAATATCAATCCTCGCAAACAATGGGGGAATAGTATCTTTTTGTCTTTTTTTTTTTTTTTAACATGGGGATAATAAAAGGAGAGAGAGCTCCAATCAGACTATTTATGTCTATTGCTGGTGCACGCAGTAGACAGTATGAAGTTAGAGCATAGCTAATAGCTTACATACCTGTCATGTTGTTGACGCATTTGCATGTTTAAATCCTAAAGCAGACACTCTAAATAATGGGAGATGCCATTCACAAACATTAATTAATTACTTGAGTGGTGACGATGATGAAGAGTCGCCGCCTTACTTGTAACCAAACAAAAGCAGAGAAAAAACAAAAGAACCGTGTTTTACGCTGTGCCACTGGGGGTCAAGATTCTTTTGTTGAGGAAGAGCATGCGCAAGTCGACCTGTTATTTAAGTTTCATGTGCAGCCAAAACACTTGAACAAAAAAAAAGAGAGCATGTGCAAGGCATTGGCTTTAAATTAATACATACAATGGGCTACACGCTGCAAAACGTGTCATGCATTTGTCTATTGTGAGCTCCAAAGTCAAGAAATATGTATTCCTCCTAAACTAATAGCCCAACTACTTAAGAAAATAAAATTATAATTTAATCGAAAATTACACAATCTAATTATTCATAGGGAATTAATCTATATTATAAATTTTAAAATGCATCTTGACATATGATTCATCCAACAACAACTTTACTGTATTAATTTTTATGTCACGTTGGTTGGTATTGTGCACTTTAAATTAAAGCAATTCAAGTCTATTGCAAGCATTAGCTCAGTGGAATGATTAAGTTACATTAAGTGAAAAAGGTATTGTGCAACGTGGGAGCTGTAAAATAATAATTAAGTATACTAAGTTATAATTCTAATTATATTTGATAAAAAGGGCCGTTTACTGTCAAAAAAAGATCAAGAAGTTTCCAGGAACGAGCTCCTCACATGATTCACAAGTTAATTAGTTAAACATGGGAGAAGAAAGAAGAGAGATGTTATAATTAAGGTGAAAATTAGAGAGGCTGTATTATGCAAGCTGCTGTCTGCATGACTCCTCAGGCAAATAGTGTCTTGAATATCACTATCACAATGGTCAGCACCTACCATTACGTTTTCTTGTTTTTAATATTAATCATGCTCATTTCTAAGCTTGGAGCTGCCGAGGAAACTAGTTATACTGACTGCAATGAATCAAGGTGCGGATGTAATGGACCAATTATTCGTTTTCCATTCAAACTCAAAGGTAGACAACCGGATCACTGTGGCCATCCTGGTTTTGATCTATCTTGTACAGATAAACATGAGACAGTCCTCGAGATCATACCTGAAGGAGCATCTTCTGATCTTCCTGTAACACTTTTCGTCAAAAGCATTGATTATGAATATCAGCGGATTCATGTATATGATCCCAAAAACTGCCTTGCAAAAACACTTATGAGACTCGCCAATTCATCATTTTATCCTTTCCAATTCAATTCAGTGTACAGAGGTAACATCACTTTCTTAACTTGTACTTGGCCGAGGTATCTTCGTGGATCCCTGGATCCATCTTATGGATATACCCAAACAGTATCTTGATCAATGACATAGATATATTCTCCTGCCCAATTTTAGCAGTTGGATTAAAGACTATGGTTGTTGACAATGACCTTTTATCTTGTACAAGAATGCTTGATGTTTCATCATTTCCAGGGGAAGTTTATGGCCCTAGGGATGCTAATAATTTGACATTAAGATGGACAGAACCGATTTGTATTAACTGCGAATTGGAAGGCAAGAAATGCAGATTTAAGAACAATAATGCAACTGAAGGTGAAATTGAATGTTTTGGCTCCTACAAACCTATGAAGAAATGCAGACCAACTGAATTACTTGTTACAGTTGAGTTATACTTATCAGAAAGCTATTTTACAATAATTACATGTCATTTAGATGGAAGATTTTCTTGCTCTTTTGATATACAATTGTTAATTTAATGTGCAGGTTTGGTACTAGGTTCAATTATTACTCTGCTAGTGGTCAGTGCAGTACTATATTACATCTTCATCTTTTATAAAACCAAAGAAGACGATGAAGCAAGGGTGAAAAAATTCTTGGATCATTACAGAGCACTCAAGCCAGTAAGATTCTCTTATGCTGATGTTAAGAGGATTACTAATCAATTTAAGGATAAGTTAGGTGAAGGAGCTCATGGAACAGTTTTTATGGGAAAGCTTATCAAAGAAAATGAAATCCACCATGTTGCAGTCAAGCTTCTCAATAATGATTTGGAGGGAGACTGGGAAAGGGTTCATAAATGAAGTAGCGACAATGGGAAAAATTCACCATGTTAACGTGATTCGTTTGGTTGGCTATTGTGCTGATGGATTTAAACGTGCTTTAGTCTATGACTTCTTGCCAAATGGTTCACTTCAAAAGTTCATATCTTCACCGGACAAAGAGGACATTTTTCTTGGCTGGGACAAGTTGCAAGAAATTGCAGTTGGCATAGCCAAAGGAATTGATTATCTTCATCAGGGTTGTGATCAACGAATTCTTCATTTTGATATCAAACCTCATAATGTTTTGTTGGACCAAAGTTTCACTCCAAAAATTTCTGATTTTGGTCTGTCCAAATTGTGCTCTAAAAATCATAGTACCGTGTCTATGACACTAGCCAGGGGAACCATGGGCTACATTGCCCCAGAAGTTTTCTCTAGAAACTTTGGGAATGTGTCTTACAAATCGGATGTATACAGTTATGGAATGTTGTTGCTCGAAATGGTTGGAGGAAGGAAGAATGAGATGAAAGTTGAAGATACTTTCCAAGTTTTTTACCCGGAAATGGATTCACAAATTTATTGAAGGTGAAGACATCCACATAGATATTAAAGAAGAGGGAGATGTCCAGTATTGCAAAGAAACTAGCCACTGTGGGACTTTGGTGCATCCAGTGGCATCCAGTGGACCGTCCATCCATGAAAATTGTGCTACAAATGTTGGAAGGAGATGCAGATGAGTTGTTAATGCCTCCTAATCCTTTTGAATCAGCAAGCTTAACAAGACCAAGCGTAACTAATCTGCCATGCCAGAGGTATGAAACTGGAGTTAGAAGTAATTCAAGAAATAGAATGAACATATATAAATGTGTATATCAATTTCATTCCAGCTGTGCTTATCATGGATTGGTA
The DNA here is from genome assembly GCA_029379385.1 of Quillaja saponaria. Taxonomy (NCBI): domain Eukaryota; kingdom Viridiplantae; phylum Streptophyta; class Magnoliopsida; order Fabales; family Quillajaceae; genus Quillaja; species Quillaja saponaria. The sequence goes on from CM055612.1 coordinate 9,179,570, forward strand.
TCTTTACTTTCATATCTCATTATTAGAGACTCTAGTTCTGTATTTTCTTTTGTAGTCTGTAACACTATTTATTTTCAATTCATAAATGTCTGTGACTTTTAATCTATAGTTTTCTTATGTTCATATTGTCATGCATAATAATTAAGTATAGGATAAACGAAAGAAACCTTTAAGTAGCATTTGTGTCAAACTGTGATGATATTCCAGAGTGCAGGCCAATAGGGGTTGTCACTTTTGACCTGGCTTTAGTTTATATTTTCTTATTTCTATGAAAAGGACTTCTACATGCATGACCAATTCATAAATTCTGGAATTAACCTAGACAACAATTCATATTTGTATAGAAATTAGTACTTACTAATTGGCAAAAGGCTAAGCTCAAACGCTGCCGGCACTCTTTTACCGGTCAATCAAAATGGTCTGCTTAAGGTATCTCTTTTGCTTGTCATTCATGGTATTGCTGTTCGTCAAGCTTGGAGCAGACCAAAATGAGTGTCAGGTATCAAGGGGTGGACTTTATGGCCCTCCTGTTCGATGTCCATTCCAACTCAAACACAAGATAGCAAGTCTTCTCTTGACAATCAGCAACTACCGAGGTGCCTATCCGGGGTTTGATCTGTCTTGTACAGATAAACATGAGGCCCTTCTTCAGCTCAAGCCTGCAGCAGCATCTTCTTCTGTCCCAGTAGAATTCTTAGTCAAAGCATAGATTACAAATCTCAAGTGATTCAAGTATATGATCCTAAAAATTGCCTTATAGGAAAGCTTCTAAGACTTGCCAATTCCTCCATTTCTCCATTCCAATTTGAATCTGCTGCCAACATCACTTTTTTCAACTGTTCTTCTTCATCAAAGAAAGACAAAGGACACGGATTTAATATTGCCTCCTGTCCAATTAACGCCATCAGATCGTCTGGTGATGTCGGTGATAATTCAGACGTAGTAGGTTGCTCCAAATTGGTTGACATTTCGTCTGCTGAGCAGAGCACATAATTTACAGAGAGAACAAAAGCATTCTCAAACTGACGTGGTTAAAACCGAATTGTAGTAAGTGCGAAGAAGAAGGAAAGAAATGTAAACTGAAGAATAATGACATTCATGAAGTTGAAATTGAATGTTGCAACATTCCCTAATAAAGGTAGTTCTTTTGCTTTCATGGCTATTCTAATATATATATACATGGGTTCACTACTTTTGCTATCCCAGTTGCACTGCAAAAGTAATATATGGCGTTTAATTAAATTGCTATTTTTGACAGGATACATCAACCATAGTAATTGTTACAGTTGACTTCTCTAACTTTTAAAATTACTTTCATTCTGTTTTTCCTTCTTCATCTTCCAAGAGAAAGTCAATTGATAAAGTTGTATGAATTCTCTTTAACATGTAGGTGCAATCTTATGGATCTTTCCTTTTCATGCTAGCAGCTGTTGGAGTCTTTCATAATTACAGCTTATATAAAGTAACACGTGCATCAAGCAAGGATTTAAAAGTTTTTAGAAGATCACAAATCAATTTGATAATAAATTGGGTCAAGGAGGATATGGAATATTGTTCAAGGACAAGTTTCAAATGAAATCCTTGTTGCTGTCAAGATCCTCAATCAGTCCAAGGGAGATGGGGAATGAGTTCATAAGTGAAGTTGGACTAATGGAAAAGTTCACCATGTCAATGTTGTTCCGCTTGGTTGGCCTCTGTGCTGACGGATATCTTCAAGCTCTTGTCTATTATGAATAGTTACCAAATCACTCGCTTGAAAAGTTCATATCTTCCCCTGATACAGAAAAAAGTGTTTTGGTTGGGAAAAGCCAAAAGATATAGTTTTTGGCACAGCCAAAGGAATTGAGCCCCCAGGTTGTGATCAATAAATTCTTAACTTTGGTATCAAACCTCACAACGTATTATTGGATCATAATTTTACTCCTAAAATTTCTGATTTTGGTCTGGCTATACTGTGTGCCAAGCATCAGAGTGTAGTGTCAGTGACTACAGCTAGAGGAACAATAGGTTAAATTGCACGAAGTTTTCTCAAGGAACCAATGTTTTAAAAAGCAGACACTAGGCAAAGGCTCACTTAAGTATAAACAAAAAAATTAAAATATTCTTAAGAGAATATATATAATGATAGTGGGAATGTGAGGTTCAACTAAACATATATATATATATACACCAAAAACATTGTATTAAAGATTTAAAGCTTATGGAATAACACATGAGCCATTTCTAACTCCAAGTCAAGTTCAAAAAAGAATGTAAACGTAAAATTCAGATGCAATCATCTTTCAAAAAATAGTTCTTCCTCCTATTCATGAGTTGCTCATTATCTCATCCTCATCAATAGGACCAACATCACCTCAATCACCATCATTAGAATTGTAACATTCATCATCTTCTTCTAATAACTCCTCGTGTTCATGTGCTTAGTTCTTCGTTGTAGAACTTGAATCATAAATGCTCTTGACGTAGCTCTTGTGTGAGATCTTTTTAAACCCTAAATATATTTTTTGGAAAGAATAAGGTCTTGTGGTTTTTATAAGTAGAAGGACTTAAAGTTTGTATGGCTTTTGTAAATTTTACATTAATTATGTATTTTCTCTAGATATATACATATATATATTATTATGATTCAAACAAACAAGGCCCAAAAAAAAAAAAACTATTAGTGCCTGGGCAAGTCAGGAGTGCGCCTCACCTATCAGTGCCTCGCCCAAACCAAACTAGGCACTGTAGGTGCACCTCCTCTATACCTAGCACCTAGGCGCGCCTAAAGTGTGATTTTCACAACACTGCAAGGAACTTTGGGAAGGCTCGGATGTTTACAGTTTTGGAATGTTGCTACTCGAAATGGTTGGAGGGAAGGACAATGGCACAGAAATTTGCTACCCGAAGTGGATTTATAGTCTTTTAGAAGAAGGAGACCTACAAATCCAAGTCGTGGAAGAGAAAGATGTTGAAATTGCCAAGAAACTAGCAATTGGGACTCCGGTGCATTCAGTGGTATCCAATTGATCAACCATCTATGAAAGTTGTGATCCAAATGCTGGAAGGAGATTGTGATAAATTATCCATGCCTCCTAACCCTTTTGTTGCCTCAACAGGATCAACCAGCAGAACAAACTCTTGCAATCCTAAAAGGCGTGTGAACCAAGAGTTGGAAATTATTCCAGAACCAGAGTAATTTATCTGATTTTCACAGGCATGACTATTGTTGTGACTTGATATATGCACGTATGGTTTCTCCAAAAGTTTTCACTATCTGAATATATAGAACTTTTGCAATCAATCTTCAATATAGGAAATCAGAAAATGTGACTATTACAATTTCTGGCAAGTTTAGACGATATACAGTAGTGGAGATGTTGGATTTGTATAAATTACATCAAGAATCAAACAGATTGACTCTAATTAATCAAGCGAAGAAACTAATAACAATGTTGGATTTGTATAAAAATTAGCATCCTCATTTGGCAGATCTTCTAGAGATAGGAATGGCTTGGGAGGCATTTCTGGATATTCAACTTCTTCAAGCATCTCCACTACTTGTTCATGGACGGACGATCACTTGGGTTCATCTGTATGCACCACAATGCCGCTATGATCATTTTCTTCACTATCTTCTTTTCCTCCTTTGTGAAATAAGAAATTTCTATATCTTTCCCATCAATGATTTGATCATAAACCCAGGATGGGAAATAACTTTGACTTAAATTTTCAAAATGGGTTCAAATTCTTCCTTCTCCCTGCCATTTCTATCAATAACATTCCCAAACTATAGACATCAGCTTTATAGGAGACACCAACAATGTTTTTATAGAACAGCTCCGGAGCCATTTACCCTATAGTTCCTCTTGCTGCTGTCAAAGTCACAATGCTATCATCTACTGAATAAAGCTTTGCAAGTCCAAAGTCTGACACCTTTGGAGTGAAATTTTCATCAAGAAGAATATTAGGAGGTTTGATATCGAAATGCAAAATCTGCTTGTTTCAACCCTGACGTAAATGTGCAATTCCATGAGCTATACCCATAGAAATCTGGTACATTTTCTCACAAACTCAAGGGTATTCTCTCCCCTCTTTGAGAAAAATATATCTATCAAGAGAACCCCAGGCATGAACTCACATATAAGAGCACGTTTTGATCCCTCAACACAATGCAGCACCCTAAAATTAGCACCAAATTAAAGTGCTGAATCCTTGCAATTGTTGCAACTTCAATGATAAAATCTTGACCATTAGCCTTAGACTTACCCAACATCTTTACTGCTACAACTTGTCCACTCCGAAGTTTTCCTTTAAAAACAGAACCAAGGCTACCTTCACCCAATTTGTCCTCAAAACCCTTGGTCATTTTCTAATATGTGACTAGAAGTACCTTATTGGCATCAGGCTGTTGTTACTCTGAAGAAAATCTTCAATAGATACATGGATAAATGCCTCCTTCGCCACTTGAATATCAGAAGAATTATTACACATGGAGTCCCAAGTTTAACTTTATGCAATGTGGATTCCAGAGTATGTATAGGAATCACAGAATTAGTATGTATGAGTTTGGCTATAAAGCACATTCAAACATCACATGTCATGGTAATTTGGTATGCTGATATATGTTCTCCACATATCTTTGTTCAATCTCAAAACTTAAATTTTAATTCACTCATTCAAACTAGATGACCAACTTGTTTCTTATTTCATTTCGAAAGAAACACAAATATAACAAATTCGAAATTTTAGTGGGTCTCGAGCAATTTTTAGGTTTTTTTTTCTAATGATGTATCTTTAAGACACTCGTTGAGGCAATATTTATAAATTTTTGGCATGTTCAAACATAACTCATAATCTCTTCCCTTACCGCCCCAACAACCCTAATTGTGAGGAGAAATGCAATCTTACCAGTGATATACATTACATATGGATAACTAGCTGCAAGATCTGCAAGATATGAATCAGAAAAACTAATAATTACAAAAAGGCAAATCGTTTAGCCAAATAAAAAAGCAGCGAACTAATGTGTGACTAAAATCAGAGACTTAGACTGTACAAAGAGTGACCATACCTAGGCATAACCACCCAACATGGTTGAACTGAAAAACCCTACATATATATATCCAAGAACAAATTTCTCATTAGCTGAAGAGCCAGAGTCAACATAATGAATTATATGTAGAATTGCAGATCCTCTGTAGTCCATTAGGTTAGATATTTTAAATTTTGTATTTACTGTAGGTAAAATAGTGTTTTTCAAAAATAAAATATACATTTATCTTCAATTTCTATTGAATTTCTAAATCCATTTTGCAAAGAAAATTTTCTTAAAGATTTTTCCAAGATAAGTTTACAATCTTTTTTTTTAACATCCAGTGATATCAAAACCCATAAAAAGTCAAGAAATGTATCTTACATCCTTAACCACTAAGTCAACTCTTTAAGACAACAATCTTCGGATGAGTGTGTGAGAGATTATCTATGGCCTCGGATCATACCGTACCGCAATTACTTCTTCTGGAGACATAATTATGGTAGCAATTGTCCACCTAATCTTGAAGCTCCCCACTGGAATCATTTAATCTGCATAAACTCTCCTTTCCACAATAAAAATGACAACGGAAATCCAACCAAGACACCTCAAATCCATAGACTAAGGCATAGTAAATGTCAGTGTACAAAACGATAATGTTGATCTTGATCTTGATCTTGATCTTGATGTTCTCATCCTCTCTCCAAAAACTGGAAGCAACGTTCATGTCAAGCTTAACGAACAACCAACAAAGAGACGTCAAAGCAACTGACTTCATATGCCAACCAACTTCAAGTCCTTCCCCTGTAAGGAGCCAATGACTGCGTAATTATATCCACCACCAACACAGTCAGCAATATCCACATACACATATCGAGAATTAATCACAGGATTGTCACAGTTTAAGTAAATTATAGGAATAGGTAATCCGTCAGTTTTCGACAAGAATGTATTGTCCATAGGCATATGGATCACCATAACTAAAGTTTATGAAGTTCAAGAAATAACATGAATGGCGAAGCAACAAGTCGGATTGTGAAGTTGATGTAATTGATTGCCTCCATGTAGTATTTTCCCGAATACAAATATAACACTGTAACATTATTTTCCCAAGCTAATTCAAACCAAATCGTGTTGGATCACCTTTCAGTCGAAATGGATAGCTTATGCTGTGAATTTTGCCGCACGAAGAAGGTGCAGAATAGCAGGTTGGTTGGAAGGTAATAACAATAACGACAACAACCATGAATTTTCTTCCTGCAAAACAGCAGGCCTTTCCAGAAAACATATTGTTGAAAGACAGATGCAATTGCAGATGACAGATATGTATTGTGGATATTGATAAACAAATACGTGATCACTATACTGTTAAGTATTAAATATGTGAATGTCAATTTTTTGGATTTAGAGGCAGAGAAATTGTGAGGCAGATTGCATATAATAATGTAACTAAAGCAATCAATCACTATCTCGAAACCTATATTGTCCACTAAACTTAACCAAAAAATACTAGTATTCTTAAAAATTATTAGTGTGAGAGGTCCTAAGATTGTAATAAATTATCCAAGCCTCCTAAATTCCAAGCCTTTTGCCTCTACAGGTCCAACCAGAAGAAATGCTAACAATCCCCTAAGACGTGCAAGAGCAAGAAATCATCACTGTATTAAAATATATATGTTACTGTGTCATCTATAAGACATGATACTCAATATTTGTGTGTTTTTGTTTGTAATCATTGAATTTTTTAGTTTTTCCATGTACAAGACATTGCCTGTATAGAAATTATTTTTTGTATACGATAAAAAATTATCTTGGCTGGTGCTCTTTGTCTTTTACTATGAAGCCAGTACAAGTCTTAGTACTCTCCAAGTTATTATTTTTTTCCTTCTGATCCATAGGTGGGCTAAACAAGGAGAGATAGTCCAGTCTCCATTCTCAAGTTTATCTGTTACATTAGAGTATGCTAAATGCTAGTGTATACAATATACTCACATGACTAGGATCTTATTATTTACTAGCGGTACTATATTTTCATTTCCTCATAGATGTTGTAAAATCACTAAGTACAAGCAATTCTGAGTGAGCTGCTATTGCTCAGCCAATATAAGGATACCTGACTAGAGATAGTAAGTTGTTTCCTTTTTCTCTTCTTCTTCTTCTTCTTCTTGGATCCCATTTTAAACAAATTAACATCATTATCACCAGCAAGTACAATGAATTAGGAGGTAGGGAGATAGGTCCCATTACATCAGTGGGAAAACATTAATAGAATAAAATGAATTCTAGTTTATTTTGTGAACCGTAACCACTGCACAAGGCTTTCTAACCGAAGAGAAAGAACCATGCGGTTCAGTGTTTCTCAGTATGAGATTCCCATTTAGAAATCTAGCATTTGCTTGTTTTGTGACTATCTTAGAGGTTCTATAATAGAGTACGTCATGCCCAAACATATATCTTTGTTCCCCTTCAAAGCAATTTCCACAAGACAATCATGTTTCAGCTAGCTCTTTCATTTAGCGAACTCTAGCACATCCAAGGTGGTTTGCAGCCTAACATTGTCATCCCTAAAATCTGCTAGCTAACTTATCTACAATGCCCTACCTCTGTTTTTTTCTCTTTAAGAATAATTGAGGCTAGAGACCTCAAACACCCAACAGAACAAAGATCTAATCAAAGGGTTCAAGAATAACCAGAAAAATAGTTGCAACAATTACCAATAAAACTTCATATTTTATTCTTCCATTCAAAACACTTAACAGCCATCGCTCATTAGTTCTAAATAAAAATGAGGGAAAAAAATAGATTACAAGAAAATGAAGAGCAACATGAATTTTGATTCCTGTAAATTATTACTAATAAGCTCAAAAATCATAACACCGACCACTTCGCTCCCAGTCGCCGTACCTGGTGGGTTCGGGCCCTTTGGGTCCACCAATCTCACCGGTTTCTTTGTTAACATGATCATCACCTTCGTCCTTTTCTTCTTCTTCTTCTAACCCTTCTCTGCTTTCACCGTGAAGATTTGCTTTTGGGGCCTCTCCTTGATCCTTATCAGGGTTTTCCAGTTGGGGCTGCTGAGTTAAAGAACAGATGAAACGGACGTCTGAGATGGAAATAGAGCGAGTCAGTGGTTCGGATCTGCTGCAATTCAGAGAAAGTTTGGGGGTCGAGAGGTTGGTTATTGATGAAAAAAGACGACCCAGATTGCTCGCCATTGTTGATCTTCCTTAGAGAAGAAAGCAGCAACAGAAGAACGAAGCTCCCTAGCTGGAAAGTGCAGGCGTTAATTCCCAAGTATTATAATTTTGGATTTAAAATATTTATTAGTTTTTTTTTTTTTTGCTAATAAAAAAATATTTATTAGTTGGGGTTTGTTAAATTTATCCAATTAATTAAAATAATTTATCATTCCCAAGTTTAGTAAAAAATATATATATTTTTTCAAAAAAAAATAAAAAAAAGGAAAAGGGGGAATAAAACCACTTCACGATTTTAGACCTACTGGATAGGGTATAAAGTTGGGTACTGCTAGACCACAAAGGTCCTGGCCTATTATAATATTAGTTTGTAAAATAACGATGATTTACATATAATAATGTTGCAAATAAAGTTAACAATTTGTAAAAATATGCGATTCTAACATTATCACAAAACTTATATCTTGATAATATATATTATAAATACAATGTTTTTGCATCATGAAAAAATAAGAAAAATTAGTTACTTTTATTCTCAAATAGAAATTCATCAAGCACTCAATTCATATATTTTTCATAATATCTCAATACATATTGTTCCCTCCCATAATTTTCTACCACCATCACAACCTTCAGACACTCATCTTTTACTTCATTACGAACAAATTAATCAAATTGCTTTCTCTATTGCATTCCACAAGTGTAAGGTTTTCCCATACACTTATTTCAACCATAAATACCATAATGAAGAAAAAACATAAATTGTCTATGAATGTACAAAAATAAATTGCTTAAATTATTTTTTTTTCTCATAAGGTTTATTCAAAAAATACTAAGATCTAAAATTTGGAGAAATCAACACTCCCTTCATGAGATAGATGAAAAATTAACGGTGTTACAGGATAACTTTTATAAACAAAATTAAAAGTCCCACTATTTTATCTCAAAACTACTAATAAATCTTTCTTTTTTTAAAATTGAGTCCTAAATATTTACTTTTTTAATGTTTTCTTCCACTTTCCTAGTTTTTTTTCTTAATATTAATACATTAAGCTAGTTTCATTTTAATTTCAAAATGTTTTTGTTTCACCTTTTTTTTTTTAATTTCAAAATGTTGTTTTTAATAAAATAAAATAAAAAAATATTTGACACATGTATAAGTAGAACTAATTTTGATTAATAAAATAAGTAATGATTTTTTCATTAATTTTTTATGATATGAGCTATTAAAAAAATATAAATCTATATGAATTTAAAAAATAAATTCAAGAACTTGGAAAAAAAATAGTCAATTATTATATAAATCTAGTCATTAGCTTGAATAATAAATAAAATAAAGTTAAAATTTCCCAATAAGGTTAGGGTTTTTTTTTTTTTTTTTTTCTTAATAGCAATACATTATGTTAGTCCTTATTTATTTTAATTTGATATATTTTCTAATAAAATGAGATAGACGCATATTTCACACATACATAAGTAAAATTGAACCTTTTTTTTTTAATAATTTTTCAAAAGAAAAATTAGAATTTTAAAGTATCACTAAAATTCAACAAATCTAAGCATTATTTATAAGAAACATAAGTCGTAGTTATAAAATTGTCATTCCAAATAAATCTCATAAATTGAAACATATTTTTCTAACTTTGGTTCATTATATTTAAATTTTATGTTAATCAAGTACAATTAAAAAGCAGATAATATTAATTTTGGAAACTAAGAAATTTTATGATATAGTCATTAATTAAAGAATATAAATTTTAAAAAATAATAAGATATTTCCATCTTATCCTTTCATATTTTTCTTCAAAATTAATTTCATGAATAGATTTATATAAATAAATTACATAATTTTTATTGCAAGTGTTTGAGCTTATCTATTAAGCTCATATAGATTTATATTTTTATCCTTCATATAACAAAAATTAAAGAAAAAATGAACTTTAGTTATAAAGTATTCAAGTTTAGTTCTATTTATACATGTGCCAAATATTTTATTCTCTATTTTATTGAAAAAATATATATTACAAATAAAAAAAAGATAAGATCAAAGGAATAAATTAGTATAAAGAAAAAAACTAAAAAATAGAGAAAAAGAAAAAAAGTGTGACTTGCTGCTGATAGAGACGAAGGATTGAAAGAAGTTAAATAATAATAATAATTTACCCCAATCAAATGCCCCTTAGAGTAGATTACATAATTTTATTTTTTCTTCAGTTCTAATTCCAATTACATACAATCTATAAACGGACTATAAGAGGAAGTAGATTTATCGTTTCTATTTAGAAAAAAAAAAGAAAAGACAATTATTATTGTATTATTATTTTGATTTGTAAAGAAAATTATACTAAGATAATTAAAATGATTCATATATCAAAGTGCAAAGATCTACTTACATCTTTATTTTATTTTATACAAATATTCAGTTCCCTTTAAAAAAAAAAAAAACACATGGATTTATTGTTCTTTATTCACAAGAAGTTATAAAACTGTTTACAATGAGAATAATGGTTGATTGGCTTCATATTTACATAATTTTTACATGATCAATTTTTTTTTTTCTTAATTTTTTAAATAAATCTTGTATTATAAGAGTACTTATTTTTTGGTCCAACCATAGGAGACAACCATGACTCCCAAATATGCCGACTTTCTTATATATAATTTTTGGTAAAACAATTTACTATTGATCCTTCTTATAATTATGCCGGTATGTGGAGAGAAAAAGTGTCTAAATTTATTTGATCTCTTTTGGTTTAGAGAAAATAAGACATGGAAGATTCTATTTTGTTAAGTAGCCTGATAAATCTTTTCCAAATAAAAAAAAAAATATAGTGGATTACACTATACCCAATCAGAAGAATGGGGTTTTTAATGTTCAACAAAGCTGGGATGTGACCTATCTATATTTTAACAGTTGATAAAATTTTAGTTCAATTGGTTAAGAGGAAAATGTGATATCCGAAATCTCCATCTACTATTTATGTTAAAAAAAAAAAAACTTATATTTTGACATGGATTGGTTCACTTGCTTGGTTATTGTTTACCTTTCAATAAACCTGCCAATGAGAATCTATACTTATAATTTATAGGACTATGTTCTGTGTGAAGTGGATTTCGAACTCTTGGTTTAAAAATTCGATTACTGACTTTTAATGTTGCTGCTTCTGCTACTATTGATTGTAGAATCAATCACTCAAACCGTGGTCCATGGATTCGAATCGGCTAAGATTCCGACTTCTGTCTTGGAACCAAGACCCAGTTGTTATTCAGCCACCAAAGAAAACTTCATCTGCAGCACACATTTTGTATTCTGGGCCATCCCATGAGTGGAAGTCGAAATCTTCTTGGATTTCATTGACCTGAGCATCTTCTTTTCTTGAGCAATCGCAAGTTATGGGTGATAGCAATTTGGTTTTTGATTGATTCGGATTTTGGTGCTATTGACGGAAATTGTGATGTGGGTTTTGATGGTTTGGGACCGAAAATTAGAGATGCTGGTTTTAAAGTCTATTCCGTGGAGGGCAAGATGAAAGGGTCTTTGAGAAAGAGTTTCCAGTGGATCAAGAACACATGTAACCAAGTGGTTTATGGATGGTGGTGATGAACGGCCCCTTTTGCTTTTTTGTACTTGGAGTGGGTGGTTTTGACCTTTTGCTTTTTTCTTGAAGTATTATGCTTCTGTTGAAGGTGACCGTGACATCGCTATGAGAAGTGCCAAGTAATTGAATGGTTATTTGTTTGGAGATGTGGATGGATCAGGGCTATAGAAAGGGAATGACTTTGTCTTAAGATCTTTATTTTTTATTTTTTTTTCATATAGATGAGTAACAGAGAAGGGATAAAGATGAAATTGAAAATATTAATAGAAATGGGACTAAAATCGTAATTATTATAAATTTGAAATTAACAAGTCAACATAAATCAAATGACACAGATTTTATCAACAACATTTAACGGTTTTTATGGAAAGCCACATCACTTGGCTATTTAAAATAGCACAAAACATATGGGATGCCATATAATTCTTCTAAAAAATAATATGGAAATAATAGCATCAATACTTCAGTAAGAAACTGTACATTATTTTCTCATGCAGACCAGGAGACCTAACCTTAAGAAATACTACCAAGAGTAGACAAAAACTATGAACAAGAGATTGAACACAATATGCAAATACCTTTATAGCCAACCCCACTAAAACTCATCTCTTGTGCTAAACTTTTTAAAGCCACAGAAACCCACAATGTTCTGCTCCATCGCTGCAAATCCTTGCAGCACTCTGCACTGACAGTTTAAGTATATCACTCCTGGGCATCTATATGAACAATTCTGGAACTATCTTTTCTGTACTCCTCTTTTTTGCAACTATGAGAATAAAAATCATCGAACCTATGTCATTACTGTGTGTTTGCTGCTGTCTTGGTGCCTCTTGGTAATATCTTGCTGCTTCTTGATAAAGTCCCCGTGGCTCTCAGGGTTTCTAGTGATATCTTCATTTGTGAGATATTCATCAACTTGTGAAGCAGTTTGCCGTCCCTCTGATATTGCCCAGACAACCAGGGACTGTCCACGACGACAGTCACCAGCTGCAAAAATGCCTTTGACATTGGTTGCAAAGCGGCCATAATCTGCCTTTAAGTTTGAACGATTGTCTTGCTCCAAACCCAGCTTATCTGCTACTGTCTGAAAAGGCAAAACAGCACAATTATTGATGAGCAAACTGAACATGAATCATAAAAACATTAATGAACAATGCTAAAGAATAAAAAAAACTTGCAAGAGCAGCTTTTGAGTAGTGGAAATTTTAGGTTGCTCATGTCCAAAAGCAATAAGAATTGGGGTCCATTTGCTTGAATCCTAGAAGACATAATTAGGATTTGGAGTTGAGAAGCTTACCGACTCAGGACCGAGGAACCCCAAGGCTAGTAAGACTAGGTCAGCCTCAATGACCTCCTCAGAGCCTTCAACTTCCTTAAACTGAAACTTCCCAGTATCATCCTTCTGCCAATGTACACGTACCACTTCAAGTCCTTTCAAACGTCCATTTGCATCTCCCACAAACCGCTTAGTTAATACTTCGTAAGATCTTGGGTCTTTGCCAAACTTAGCTGCAGCTTCCTGATGCCCATAATCCACTCGGAACACACGAGGCCACTGCAGCCCAGTATCATGAGGGTGTTACATACAAGTGGCTTCCAAATAAAACATGAAAAATTGTTTGATATTTGTAAAACCTATGCCTCTCAATTTATAAATGTAAAGCATTTACAAGAAAGTTGTTCCGGTAGCAGGTGATAATATCTAATCACATGCAAATATGGAATAATCCAACAGCTACAATATTTCAGTAGTTAGGATAAACAGAAAAAGAGAATTTTAAGAAAATCTTTTGAGCACCATTAATTACAGTTGACATGTCAAAGCAACAAAAATGAACAAATCATGGTTTACGTACCATGGTAAAGACATTTTTTTTTTATGTTGGGGGAAAACTCAGGATGCTACTGTACACCCTTAGATGGTCGGGTGAAAAAAGAGCAAAAAAAAACGTGAACATGCAGCTAAAAAAGGTCTTACCTGTGGCCAAGGGTTGCCAGGAGCTCTAGATCTTGGTGGCTCAGGTAAAAGTTCCAGGTTTACTATACTACTACAGCCATGACGGATAGATGTTCCAATGCAATCTGTGCCAGTGTCGCCACCACCAATGACCACTACTTTCTTCCCCTTGGCAGAAATGTAGTTACCATCCTGGAGATTGCTATCTAGTAAGCTTTTAGTGTTTGAATGAAGAAACTCCATGGCAAAATGAACTCCTGACAGCTCCCGCCCAGGCACAGGAAGGTCCCTGCAACGAGATCAAAATTTTATTTTAGTCATCCTTTGATTCCAACAGTTTTAGTGATGACTATTATAAACGAAGTTGAACACTTGAACTACATACTATCAAGTTTCTATAACTTCCTTATACTGTGACTCACCTTGGTTTTGTGGCTCCTACAGCCAAAACAATGGCATCATTATCCTCTCTAAGCCGATGAAGAGAGTATAAAGGATCAACCCCAACATTAGCATTAACCTCAAAATGGACACCTTCCTCAGCCATAAGGTTGACACGCCTTTGAACTATATCAATTTTGTCAGCTTTCATATTGGGAACCCCATACATCATAAGCCCTCCAATCCTATCAGCACGCTCGTACACTGTCACTGTATGGCCCATTCTGTTTAATTGATCAGCAGCAGCCAAACCCGCTGGACCACTTCCAACAATGGCTACTCTTTTCCTGTATTTGTGCAAGATATCAGTAGATATTTTCCTTTGAGAAAATACAAATACTTATCAGCAAGAAAAGAACGATAGCATATATCGGCGAGAAGAGGCATACCCAGTTCTTCTAAGTGGAGGTCGTGGTACCATCCAGCCCTCCTCAAAGGCCTTGTCAATTATAGCACATTCAATGCTTTTGATAGACACAGGATTCTCAATAATGCCAAGCACACAAGAACCTTCACAAGGTGCAGGGCACACCCGGCCAGTGAACTCTGGGAAGTTATTTGTCTCAAGAAGCCGATCTAATGCCTCGTGCCACCTATTTTGGTATACTAACTCATTGAATTCCGGTATTTTATTTCCAAGTGGACACCCAGAATTTTCCTGAAATTATTTGCCACCATTTTGTTAATTTTCAGGAAAAAGTTCAAACAAAGATATGTTGCAACTGACAAGTGATTATTCTTACCTGATGGCAGAAAGGAGTACCACAGTCCATGCAACGTGCTGACTGGGTCTTCAAAAGTGGACCAGGGTTTGATTTCTCCATGACTTCCCCCCAGTCATTCATGCGAAGATTAGGATCCCTGTACTGAACACCCTCACGCTCATAAGCTATGAACCCTCGATGTTTAACAGCATCAGTGACTTGACTGGGCCTACTCAATGCTTCCACCTGTTCAACATTCTGTAAAAATTTATAAAATCATATTAGACAACTGAAAGCGTGCAGTATCAGCAACATCTTAAAGCCAAAAAAAAAACCTAGAGAAATAGGAAAGCAACGTTCACAACCAAATAAGAAGAAAAGGGGAAAAGAGAGAGGGAGAGAGCATAAAAATTATCCACTAATTACTACCAAAACATCACTGGAAACTGGAGAGCATTAACAAAGTGACCTGAAATTTATGAACATATACAAAAGATCTGGAGTTTGAGAGAAACTAAAGTTAAACTGAAGCAGGAAAGTCGATATTTTCTTAAGTTTTTCCAGAGTATAACAATAACCAATAGCATTCGCAACCTTGGGAAAGGGAGGAGACAAAAAGAAATTAACAATGCCAGTTTCTTAAGAAACTTTTTTTCTTATGCAACAAAAGTTCAATGATTATATTCCAATTGCATGAGATTCTTTCTACAAACCCTTGGGTGCTTGTCAATAGCAAATGTCAAAAAATATTTACATAGTTAATCAAAAAATGAAGAGAAACTTGCCCAAAGAAACAGAAAATGAAAGAGTGGGAAGACACGACTCAAGATATTTACAAGAAGCAGGAGTAAAGGCTACCGTCCTAATGTTAAGAATGCATGAGCTACCAATCTCCCAACAAAATTCAGTAAGATATAGCCAAAAATAAACACTACAATACCTGGCTGGGTTTCTCGTTTGAAGATGCAGCTGCCAACTTCTTAAGCTTTTCAAAAGCATCTTCCTCCAATAACTCACCTTCATCTTGCTCCTCACTGTCTTTAGCAGCATATTGATCCACTGCTTTTCTAGAAGTTTCCTCTGCCTTCATGCTTGCAAGAGCACGCTTGTACTCCTTGGGGAATACCTTGACAAATTTAGATAGAAGATTCTGAAAGTTGGCAAGTACTTCTTTTGCTAGCTGGCTATTGGTATGACGATGATGTTGCTGTATCATCATTCTAAGAGTCATAATATCCTCTTCCTCTTCAACTTTATCAAGATCTACAAGCTCAGTGTTGCATCGAGACTGGAATTTTCCATCAATGTCAAGAACATAAGCAATACCACCACTCATTCCTGCAGCAAAATTCCTGCCAGTTTTCCCAAGCACAACAACAGTCCCACCTGTCATGTACTCACATCCATGATCACCAACACCTTCTACTACTGCCTTAGCCCCGGAATTACGGACACAGAATCTTTCTGCTGCCATCCCATTGAAATAAGCCTCCCCATTTGTGGCCCCATAAAGAGCCACATTACCAATTACAATGTTTTCTTTAGGATCAAATTGGCTTCCCTTTGGAGGATATACTACAATCTTGCCACCTGAAAGTCCTTTACCAACATAGTCATTGCTATCACCTTCAAGTTCCAAAGTGATTCCAGGGCAGAGGAATGCACCAAGGCTCTGGCCCCCACTTCCATTAAATTTAATGTGGATAGTATCTGCTGGAAGCCCAGCCATGTGGTACCTTTTGGTCACCTCATGGCTAAGCATTGTTCCAACAGCTCGGTTTACATTAAAGATCGGTAATTCAATGTATACGGGAAGACCCTTATCTAAGGCAGCTTTGGACAAAGTTATAAGCTCTTGGTCCAAAGCCAAGTCCAAGCCATGATCTTGTTTCTGGACACAGTACTGAGCAGCTTCAGGCCGAAGATCAGCAGCAGGTCTAAGCAATAGTGAGAGATCAATATTCTCCAGCTTCTCATTGCTCTTAGTTACTTCTTTATCAACTTCAAGCATATCTGAACGACCAACCATCTCATTAACAGTTCGCAACCCCAGCTGTGACATGATCTCCCTCATCTCTTCTGCCACCATAAAGAAGAAGTTGATAACATGTTCAGGTTCTCCAGCAAACTTATCCCTAAGAACTGGATCTTGGGTTGCGATGCCAACAGGACAGGTATTTTTGTGACATTTCCGCATCATAATACAGCCAAGAGTTATGAGTGGTGCTGTGCTGAAGCCAAACTCTTCTGCACCAAGAAGTGCAGCTATAGCCACATCTCTTCCGGTCTTAAGTTGCCCATCAGTCTGAAGAACCGTGCGGCCCCGGAGGTCATTGGCAACCAAAGTCTGGTGCGTCTCAGCCAAACCAAGTTCCCATGGGAGCCCAGCATTCTTAATGCCAGTCCATCTTGATGCTCCTGTACCCCCATCATGACCTGAGATCAATACATGGTCGGCATGCCCCTTCACAACTCCACTAGCAATTACACCTACTCCAGCTTCAGATACTAGCTTCACACTGATTCGAGCAGCAGGGTTGGAGTTCTACAATCAGTTTGAAAGGAATTAGGCGAACAATAACATTCAATGGAGCCTCATTTTACTTCAATCAACCCATACAAATTCTTCAAGAAAATGGGAAGAGAAATGACATGGAACTCATATATATGAAATAACACTACTAAGAAGTTTATAGGTCATAGCTAAAAAAAAGAAAAGAAAATAAAATAAAAAGCAGTTTACAGGTCACAAAAACAAACTGTGCACCCCATGAAAGCAGTGTGAGAACGTGACAAACCTTGAGATCATGAATTAACTGTGCAAGGTCTTCAATAGAATAAATATCATGATGTGGAGGTGGACTGATAAGTCCTACCCCAGCAGTGGAATTCCTGGTGACAGCAATGTCTCCAACAACCTTGTGGCCAGGAAGTTCACCTCCCTCACCAGGCTTTGCCCCCTGGGGAAGAAATGAAGAAAGTTAAAAATGCCCATTATATGTTAAATAAAAGACTTCAGTTATACTTAACCTCACCAACTGCCATGTAGGTATCAAATAAAGATGCAAAGGCACCCATAGGTGCTTTGCAGACACAGCATCATCTGCCATGAACATAGACACATGAACAAGAGGAACCTCCACTCCAACGTGGAGTATGTGGAAAATGACATATATATTATCAATGGACGGGGTACCTAAGAATTCAGATGTATAGTTTTTGACATATACCTGGGCCATCTTTATCTGTAGTTCGTCAGCATTTGTAAGGTAGTAACTTGAAACTCCAAATCTTCCACTAGCAACCTGTTTGATGGCACTCCTCCTTGGGTTCACGGAACCATCGAGAAGAGGCTCCATACGAGATGGTTGCTCACCTCCCTCACCTGTAGTAAAGGTGGTATGAAATAATTCAGAAATAAAGAACACTTAAAACAGCTGAGGTTTCACAACATGCATCTAGAGTATGACAAATGTAAGCCCAACTGATCTGGAGATCTGAGAAACATAACATGGCCCAATAATTGCCATACTTCTCAGGAAATTCTTTTGATGCTTCAAAAACCATGACCAGGCATTCTTACTTGTAAGTGGAAACAAAACAAACCTGTGTTTGATTTTCCTCCAATTTTATTCATAGCAATCGCGAGAGTTGTGTGTGCCTCCAATGATATTGATCCATAACTCATAGCCCCAGTGCAGAAACGTTTAACTATCTCACTAGCAGGTTCCACTTCATCCAAAGGAACCTTCACCTTGGCCTCTTTGAATTTCAGTAGCCCCCGCAAATTGCAAGCTTTGTTCAGTTCATGGATGATCTTGGAGTACTCCTTATATGCAACCACGCTATTAGTTCTAGCAGCATCTTGCAGCTTTGCTATAGCTAGAGGATCATTTAGGTGAAGCTCACCCCCTTTCCTCCAATGATAATCCCCCGGATTTGGCAATGCTACAGCTTCTGCACTTCCAGGAGAAAAAACACGTAGGGGAAAGGCCAACTCATGCAGATGAAGTGCATCACGAGCAAGCATCTCAAAAGTTGCACCCTCAACTCTACTTGGAGTTCCTGCAAAGCACCTTTCAATAACTTCTGATGAAAGACCCAGAGCTTCAAAAATCTGAGCACCCTTATAAGATGCCAAAGTCGATATTCCCATCTTGGCGAGAACCTTCATCATCCCATAATTGCTTGCTTTAAAGTACTTCTTGACAAGCTCTTCTTTTGAATAAATTTCACCACCTGCTTTTGCTGGGATCTTTCCGTCAACCTGTAATCTCCATATTGCCTCTATGGCTAAATATGGGCATATGGCATCAGCACCAAAACCAACAAGAGTGCAGAAGTGATGCACTTCACGAGGCTCAGCAGATTCAACTATCAAGGCAACTCGAGTGCGCTCCAACTTTTTAACCAGATATTGATGGACAGCACCAACAGCCAAAAGGGAGCTCACAGCAACACGTTTTTTTGAAAAAGCTACAGATTCAAAATAAAATGTCACATACTTGATGCAAACATGATGTTAAAAAGAGTATTTTTCAAGCTCAAGTCATGTTCTTAAGAAACAAGTGTGGTACCTCTATCAGACAACACAATTGCGGTATAACCCCCAGTAATTGCATCATGGGCTTCAGCACATATTTTATCCAAGGTCTCTTCCAATCCCCTCCTACCACGACCCTTAGAAAAAGTTATGTCTATAACTTTGCTTCGCCAGCCTCTGTAATTCATCTTTTTCATGGCTTCCATGTCTTCAATGGATAAAAGGGGACCTTTTAGTGAAAGGCGGTGACATTGTTCTTCAGTGGTTTCCGTTAGATCACCTTCTGGACCAATCATACATTCCATCGAAGTGACTATTTTCTCTCGAATAGGATCAATGGGAGGATTTGTTACCTGAGCAAACATTTGCTTGAAGTACTCAAAGGTGAGCTTTTCTCTATTAGACATAACAGCTAATGGAGTGTCATTTCCCATTGATCCAAGAGCCTCCACGCCATCTTTTGCCATGGGAAGTAACAACATTTCCAAGGCTTCAACGGTATAACTGCATGTGAAAAACAGAATATGAATTGAAATATAGTCCCTCCAAAGCACAATTATAAAGTCAACAGCTGATGCAGGGTAAGTGTTTACATACCCAAAAGCTTTTAATGGAGATAGTAAACCATTAATACCCATATTTTCCATGTTGTCATCATCACCAGATGCCTGTGAATTAGGGGTTATAAACCAAGATAAGAATACTTGACAAGAAAAATGATCAAATTGCAATGACGATATCTCAGACACTTACTGGCACCACTCCTGCCATAGCAGGAGGCACTCTTTCAGATTCATGAACAGAGCCAACTATGTCTCCAAGTTTAATCTTCTGCCTTTTAAGCCACTCTCCATAAGGCCTTGCCAGTGAGTACTGTTGCTTTAAGGCTTCATCATCCACAACAATATGCTTCTCAAAATCTACCAGAAGCATCATGCCAGGGTTTAGTCTTCCTTTTCTACAAACATCTTCAGGAGGAATATCTACAACGCCAACTTCACTGGCCATAATAACTCTTCCACTATGGGTGACGTAGAAACGGCCTGGTCGCAGCCCATTCCTGTCCAATGTAGCTCCGAGATAGCGGCCATCAGTAACTGCAAAGAGAAGTATGTTAGTACAAAATCTTTAAAAAAATACAAAAAAGGAGGGACGAGGTGGAAGAGAATGAGGAAAATAAAGTGGTTTATAACCCAAGAATTACTTACATGATATTAACGCTGGTCCATCCCATGGCTCCATGAGAGCTGAGAAGTATTCATAAAAAGCTTTTCGATGATGATCTATAGTCTTGTCATTTTGCCAAGCTTCGGGAATCATCATCATGACAGCTTCAGGAAGACTTCTACCAGCTCGAACCAAAAACTCAAGAACACCATCAAAAGCTCCTAAAGAAGCAAAAACCTATGCTAGTCAATATAAAAGAAAAACCATGTACACAGAGCCAATAGTGCCTACAAGCTTGTTCCAGAACTTGCCATGAAAGTAAGCATATATAAGTATATCAGTAAAAGAACATATTCTTGCATGCACAAAATCAACATTGGTTGAAAAGTCACCTGAATCAGATGAACTAGCATCCACAATGGGCAGAAGCTTTTTTAACTCGTTCTCTGAAAGACCGAGCTCCTTACACTTCAGTAGACCCTCTCGTGCCTTCATCCTATGTTAACAAAGAAAAGCATCAAATTAATAAATTTTGAAGTCTTAGGAAACGGAAACAAAATAAATTGTAAGTTTTCTCAGATGGAACAAAAACATGTCAGTATGGGTGAGGCACAAGTATTTTACACAATTAAGCCGAATTTCAAAATTGCAAACCCATGGTGTTTGTTACTATATTATTAGATTGATCACTCTACTGCACTCTTAAGTGAAATCTACACTTTAGAGGAGTCAAGTCCAAGGCACAAAAGCTATTAGTTCATTATTTCTTTTTTTCAAACTTCTTGCTTTCATACTTGATTTTTCTGAAATGCATCAGTAAGTGTTTAGCTCTTAGAAGAGGGTAAACTGCAATATGAGGTCATGGTTATTGTACTCATTCAGTATCTAAATGAACAAATGCCCGTCATGCATGAAGCTTCAATTGTTCATCTCCATTCACCGTGCAACAAAAATTATTTTTCCTAGGTTTCAACTAGAATACAAACAATTCCAATTTCAGAACATACCAGTTTACATTGCCTCTGAGTGTGTTGATTTCTCCATTGTGGCCTAAGATGCGCATAGGTTGGGCACGATCCCAGCTAGGGAAAGTATTTGTTGAGAATCGTGAGTGTATCTGAAACAAAATATACCAAAGCTCTCATTGCCTGGACTCAAATCTTTCCACAACATGTAAACAAATGCAATAATTAGGAATATGAAGTTTCATTCACAGCACTCCAATAGCTGCATACAGCAGTGCCACCGCAAAATTCTTGAAACCCTAAGCTAATTTGATTGAAACACGCTTCCACCACTCAATGATGCAGAAGCATCAGCAGAAGATTCTGCAAACACGATTATCTCGATAATGAACTTTATTACCAACTCACCCATTGCATCCAATCCAGCATCCGAATTGAAATAGTAATCAAGGAAGCAGAAGAACTTAAGAGATCATTCAAACCTCAATGCCTCAGAAATCATTCCCCAACCTTGCATCTCTCTCGAGTTACCGGTTGTTCCAATGCTGTTTGTTGGAGTATGAAGTTAGTGGAGAAAGAAGATAAGTTAATGGATAATATATTTACCAGGGCCATGTAGCTCGTAAACCTTTCATTGCCAAGGTCTGCATAATAGTAATCCTTCAACTGAGCAGGCGTTAACTGACCTTTATAAACAACAGTTCTGCAGAAAAAATATGAAATATATGAATTTAATGAAAAAGAGGCTACAAGCTAAATTACTTCTCAAAAATTATACTGCTCCTTAAAATACACCTTGATGATAGAGAACATATGTAGAAATCTTTAAGACCATCATCTTGGAGGTTTAATGCAGACTGAATATCAATCATTGAAAATTTCCTTAATACGTACATCTGTAGAGAAAGCAAATGAAATGTGCTTTAAGTAAAACAAATAATAAAATTGATATACAAAATGCAGAATCAGTTAAATAGTATATCTTGCTGCAAAAGCACCTGTTGTTCCAAATCAACTTTTGACCTAGAACTAGGGGTAAGGAACACTTGCTCAACCACTGGTTCTGTTAGCAGGGCAGATTTGCCCAATCCTGTGTTATCTGTGGGCACAGAACGCCAACCGAGAACAGAGTGCCCAAGTGATTCAGCAACCTTCAAACACAATCAAGGAAAACTATAGTGAGCTATGGATGTCTCCAGCATAGAGATGCACGGATTAGCATAGCAGCAGTAAAGATAGCAAATAGAAACAATGACCCGCAAACTATTATATTATCTTCCATACTAGAAGAAGAAATGAGGAAAGAGAGAAAAAAGTTTATAGCCCATATCACCAACCAAATATATCAAAATCTACCACCTACCAAATTATGGCAGGCAAAACTTAAAGGACTGCTATTTTGAACAGGCACAACTCCACTGGTAAAGTTAAAGAAAATAAAGTTTATTCTTAAAAGTAAAATTACCTTTTTGAA
Organism: Quillaja saponaria; assembly: GCA_029379385.1. NCBI lineage: Eukaryota > Viridiplantae > Streptophyta > Magnoliopsida > Fabales > Quillajaceae > Quillaja > Quillaja saponaria. Next base: position 9,202,631 of record CM055612.1, read on the forward strand.
TACATTTTTGCTTTGTTCCCTTCGGGTCTCTGATGTGGGCAGGAAAAACATGCCAACAGCGTACTCACCAGATGGTGGAAGATCAAATCCTATATCCTCGGTGACCTGCAAGAAGGCAATAACATAAGAACCAGCATTCCAATCGGCTCAATCTCCCTTTTATCTGTCTCCACTAATGACAAAAGCTCGTACAGGAATTACTTGGAAAAATTTTCTCAAAAAGGAAAAGAAAATTACATTTCCCAAAAGATTTAATTTCTACAAAAACAAAATTTATATCGGTGAAAATCATTTCAGACGCCAATATAATTTTGAAGAACGGGAAAAAATGAAAATATAATCCAATGAGACAAATAGGTGAAACAAATAAATAAAACACAACAAAATTAGTAAACCGACATTATAAAAATAAGAAAAAAAACTGTTTTTTTGATAACATGCCTCTTTGTAAAAGTCGTGAGGAAGAGCCACAAGAATCCCGGCTCCATCTCCAGTATTAGCTTCACACCCACAAGCCCCCCTGTGTGTCATACGCACCAACATCTCCAAAGCATCTGTAACCTGCAGAATTCCAAAGCATGACAACAGAAAACCATTAATACACGCGTACATACATCCAAAAAAAATACTACAAATACAGCCAAAGTAAATCATGCTTACCGTTTTGCGGCTGCTGTCGCCGGATAATTCCGCAACGAACCCTACCCCACAAGAGTCCTTATCAAAAGCCGAATCATAGAGACCAAGCGGTTTATCAGGCACCGCCGACAATGCAGAGCGCACAACCTTGAGCTTCGGCGAGCGTCCCGGACCGTCTGATTGCCAAAGGTGGAGACTTTCCGATCTGGGCAATCCGAATGGACGCAACCGGGTCCCAAAGAACTTCTTCTCTACCAAAATAGATTTCTTAGTAGCAGAACATCGTCTGGCCCTGCCGCCTAGGCAGGTTATCGGACGTGCATTGAGTTGCGGTTTATTATTGGTAGGTAGTGAACAGAAAGAGCCAGTTCGAATTTGGAGAAGAGAACCAGAGCTGGCCATAGTTTTCAAAAATCGAAACCAGAATAGTTTTTCTGTTTGTAATTATATATGTAAAGATTCAAGCTGTTAGAACTCTTATTTGGATCTAATATTTGAATCCTAAAGGTATGAAACACCGAGCTCGAACCCAGAAGCGAAAAATCTGGGGGAAGACCTTAAATATGAAATTTTGAGCAAAACCCAGATAAAATTTCAACCGACTCTCTGTTTTTTCAGGGAAGAGAAACAGATCTTAGTGTATTCTTCAGACCCAGCAAGTAGTCAGGTCTAGTCCCCTACCAAATCTAGAGGCTTTGGACTGAAGGAAATGAACGGAAATCCGTTTGATTTGGAGGTTAGTCTGAAGATTCACCAGGAGAATGCCCACAATCAGGCTTGAGCGCAAACTCCAGAGCTTTTTTAATATAAATTACCACTTTTTGAATTTCAAAGCCACAAGCTAGGATACCTTGTTCGACGCGGATTCTCAGAGATTGAACTCGAAGAGAGACCAGTATCGAGAGCAAGGAAGCACGAGAAAATAGGGAGAAAGAGAGAAACACCACTATGAAGCCCCTGCCCTTTGTGGTTCTCTCGTTGAAGAGGCAGAGCAATTGATTTATAGGGAGAAAGACAGAATTTTATATTTTTATCGATCGAAATTTTTAGAGATTTTTCTTTCCCTAATTTTTCTTATTTCTCAAATGGGTTTTTTTTTTTAATTAAATTTTTTTAACCAATTACTCCAAGATTTAGTTTTTTTTTTTTTTTTTTACAGACAAGTATAACTTTTCCCATCAAGTCAAAATCAGGTTTTTTTTCTCTATCTATCTTTTTATTTTCTTGATAAAAAAATTTCAGATATTTTTTTTAGTTATCACAGTTATCTTATCTCTATATTCTAATCTTTCTAATTCAAAATCAACTACAAGTTTAATATAAAATAATAAAATATGCTATGTACACGACATTGTCTGTTAAACAAATAAACAGAAAGTGGGCAAGAAAAACACAAACTGTTTTCAAACCTACTAAAAGGAGGATTATAATCTAATTGAAGTTTTAGGTTGTGTACCAATGCAATTAATTTATAGTTTTTTTGGGTAAAAACTTATTGTTAGTTTGAGAATATATAAACATATATTTTAGGATAAATTCATTTTTTTTGGTTTGTTCATTTCTATAGAGTGTCTATTTTATTATTATAAGGGTTGGTTTATGTTATAAAGAATATAATTCAATTTTTTTTTTATGTTTGGTAAAAAAAAATTAGAATATTTTGTTCTAAATTTGTAAAAGCACTTTAAATAGTGTTTTTAAAAATTGATTTATATTCTAAAAAATTGTAAAAATTAATATAACATTAATATTTACTTAAAAAAATCACATTATTACCAAACTAAACCTGATTTTATGGTTTCTACTTATTGAGAGTAATTTTTATATTATTTTATCAAATACTATTAATGTGACTTTTTTAAAAACAGTTCTAAAAGAGACAAAAGCTCACATCATCTCTCAAAAAATCATAACATTACAAAATCAAGCCTAAAACTAGCTTGAGTTAATTTTAAGAAAATAAATTAGATAAAATAGAGAAAAACGTATTAAGTTAATTATTGTAGCAACTTAGAGGTTAAATCAAAAAAAAAAATCACCAGTGGGCGTTGTGCTTTTAACTCATAACAAATATGGACAAAGTGATATTTGTCCTAAATTTTTAATCAAATTAAAACTATTAAATTTTTAGCATCAAATTCGTATTCAAGTTAAAATGGTTAAAATATATATATTTTTCTTAGAATACTTGTTCAAATATATATAAAGAAATTATCATTTATTACAGTAATTCAGTATAATTTTAATGTTATTTTAATTCATAAATTACTTTAGAAAATTTTAATTTTTAAATATTATATTTATTGTATCTTAATAAATGTTTTAAGTCCATTATTATAAAATTAAAAATTTAGTTAAAATGTAACAAATATAATTTTTAAAATTAAAGTTTTAGAAGTAAAAAATTATATATTAAATAACATTAAAATCATGATTAACTATTATAATAAATATTATAAATTTTTATTTATAAAATCTTCATAAATATACTTAGGAAACTCATTAAAAAATTCAAATGCTAAATTTATATGGAGGAAGGATTGAATTAAAAAAAATACATGTGGGAGAAATTAAAAGAAATATTGAAGGACGAAAATTAAATAAAAGTGTATACTTAAAATTAAAATAGTAATTAACTTTTTTTTGGAGAAAATGTGTTAATGTTTTTTAGAATAAATAAAATAAGGAAGAGGTAGGATCATGTGGGAACCACAAGGGGAAGGATTTCTTGTAATTACCTAAATCGGCCTCATTAATTTTCCTTGTTGACATGACAGCTGAGATTTCACAGAAATGTCACGTGCGAGATATCCTATGCGGCACTTAACAGCCGCTCATGGTGGGGCCCATCATTGAGATTCATCATAAGAGTTGTAAAAAGAAATACACTGTCATCAGTCTTCACTTTACAGGGTGCTTTTGTTTTCTTAAGCCGAATTCCGAACCTGATTGATCCGGTTCGCACCCAGCCAACAATATCTCCACTATAAATAATATTTGATTAAAAATTAAGAATTAACTTACAAGTATCTAAACACACTAATAAGATCTAATAAATATAATTTGTAAAAATTAAATTTCTTTAAAAGCAATAATTATAAATTAAAAATTATTAAATCTTAATTAACTACTATAAAAAATGCTATAAAATTTCTATTATACCATTTAACAAATATTCTTAAGATATTTGTTAAAAAATGTAAATAAGTTGGATTTTGTTAACAGGTGCCCTAAGTCACGGTTAAAAAATATTTAATACCTCCGATAATTTGTCTTAGAATGAGTTACCATTTATTAGTGTTAGAGTCTTCATTTTATACTAGAATATTAATATCGTAAACCAAATTCAGTATTTTATTTAAGTAATTAAGAAAAAATATGATTTTAATTATTTTTTTTAATAGATTATAGCTTTTTCTAATAAATATAAATGTATCTTTTTTTTTTCCATACATTCTATTTTTAAAATTTTATTTTCTCTAATAAAATAAAAATATTTAAAAAGTTATGTTTAGGTAAAATAATAATAATAATAATAAATCATTAACTTTTATTTTGCAGTAGGATAAGAAAATGAGATTTGTATTATTTCTTAATAATTTGATTTGGTCTTAGAAATTAAAAATATATTGAAAACAAATTATAAATTTATTTTATTTTAGGGATAATAGAGTTATAATAAAATATAAAGACTTCAAGGCTAATAAATAGGAACATATTCCCATAAAAATAGAAGGACAATAAGTGATAAAATTTACTCAAATTTACTTGTAATATATTTTTTAATTTTGGTTTTAATAATTAAAATTATATTAGAAATAATTACTTAAATAAAATTTTAAATTTAATTTAGAGGTATTAGTGTCTTAGTACAAAATAGAGACTCAAAGACTAACAAACAAGAACACATTTCTATGAAAATTGAGAAAAATAAAAATATTAAATGCTTCTTAACATGTGCCATTACCTGTTATTTTTTATCCTAATCTCAACACTCCCAACTTAGTCCCTAATCCTAACTCTAATACTAAATCAAAATTTAATTAGTTTTATGGATTATTTTATCTATCAAATAAAAATAAAAAATATAAATTAATTAATTAATGGTTTATCTTTTTATTAATTATAATGAGAAGTTAATTATATAATTTTTTATTGAGAATTATAATTTTAATATATTTTCAATACCATAATTAATTCTTAGCCAGTGCTCTAACAATCTCTATAAAAAAATTAATGTAATAGATGGAAGCAAAACAAAATTCAAAATTCATCACAAAAATATTTTATTTTCTTTTTATACATTCAAAAGAAAGTATAAAGACCATTATTTATTGATCAGTACGTAAGTAATTTGATAGCCCAACAATTTATTATTTATTGAAATTATGTTTTAAATATATATATGTCAAATAATGAGCTATATTAAAAAAAAAAAAAAAAAGTTTTCCAACATTAATTGTAAAGTTTTGAAATGAATTTAAATTGAATTCAGTAAATCCGAAATAACGTGGCCAGAACTAAATAGACGGAGGTTAGGTAGGATCTTATTTATGAGGGTAATTTTGTGAAGATAATAAATGTAGAGGTTAGGTAGGCACTTAACCACGTAAAGTGACGCGCTATGAGTGACGAATTGGAATGCGTGTAAATTGTAAAGAATAAAAAAATATTTAATAACAAAATATAAATCTGGTAGTTGAAATTTAAAACAGGCCAACTGATTTTTCATAGCAGCCAACAGTAACGAGGAGTCTTTATTGTTACAGAATAAAATTTGAAGAATTAATTTATATTTTTAATTAATTTTTTTTCCAACTTATATTACGTATAAATTTTTAGATCAAGAATAATTGATAATTAATAGATTTTTCAATAAATTAAAACTAATCTAAAGAATTAAAAGTGAAATAAAATTAAATGAAAGAAAAAAGATAGATATAATGTTTTATTATTTCTTGTTATATATTTTTTTTCTTTTTCTTTTTTATCAGGTGTTTTATTGTTCTAATAAAAAAGAAGTCCATATTTTTAATTTATTTAATTCTTAATTTAGTTAAATGCATTTTGAAATTTGGTAGAGCACACGAGCATGGCAGTACTAGCCACGTGCGTGGTCCCCTTTACACGTGTATTTCTAAAAGCAGTAAGTCGTTCTCTGCCACTCAACAAGTCCTAAGAAGGGAAGGAAGGGGTTTGAAAGAAATTGCATAATAAGTGAGGGCGCCTTTTGCAAAACAAAGATATAAGGACTCCTTGTTATCAACAAGATGAAAAGTACGGAGGGTCGATTAATTCCGTTGACCAAAATTAAGTAAGATCTCGTGAATTGCGGAAATTACGCAAAATTAAATTTATGTGAAATCCAACGTTGAATTTGCTAAAGCCAAAGGTATCCACCACAAAAGAAAGCTTTTTGCTTTAAGTGACCAACAGTAAGAATTTCACACGTACAAACAAAAATATTTAGAGTTCAAGTGCATTTTCTTTTTTCTGGTTTAATTTTTTAATGATAAATAATTTTTAAATAAATTTATATTCATCTCCACTAAATTTATTTTTAATTTAATTAAAAATATCATTTATGCAAGAGCTAAATTTTTTTGAGAATTATCGTCTCATAGCCTCCTTAATGTTTAAACTCCGAAACTTAAAAAATAGAGTAAGCATCTTAACCCAAGGTAACCCATTGAAGTATTCTGTAATTTGCAGTTGAAAAAGTAATAATAATTTTTATTTTTATATTTAGATTCTGAAAAAATTTCCTAAAAATTTTACATGACAAAGAAGTTCTAGTGTTATTTTTATTTTTTTTCAAAATAAATTATTTTACTTATAACAATATATACAGTATTATTATCCTTTACTTGTCATGCCATCAAATTTTATTTTCTCTCTTAAAAATCAAACTCATTTTTTTTAAAAGTAAAAGTTTTATTTTTTATAATAAAATTATTATTTTATTAAATATAATTATAATAAATAATGAATTACAAAAACTCATATCTCCAAAAATATTATAAAATAACTTCGCATCTTCCAAAAGTTTTAAATAAGTATAACTCTGATATTATCTTTTTTATTTTACTGTTTTACCTTGTATCTTCAAATTTAACTAGAAGCCTTCTAAATTATTATGAATTAGACTTTATCTTTAATTTTTTTAATTGTACATTATTATTATCTTTTTAATTTAAGAATTATTTTTATTCATTATTTATAACAATTAAATTTAAGAAAAAGTAAATTGTTTACTTTTCAAAAATGAGTTTGATTTTTTTGGAGAAAAACTATAATTTAGTGACTTGATAATTAATAGGTGAAATTGGTACTATATGAATTATTATGAGTAAAAAAAAAAAGTTTATTTTGAAAAAAAGTTTAAAATTAATAGTAATTGATCATGTAAAATTATGTTATGACTTTTTTGAAATCTAAAAATAAAAGTTGACTTATTGTTATTCTTATAAAAATAAAAAAAATAGAGTTTTCATTTATTAAATTTGTTATGACAAGCTCGTGAACAAAACAAAAAGCATTACCATAACTCTGCTTTTTGCTTAATCTATGATAATAATGAAAAACTTTCATTAGAACTAATAAAAGGGGATACCAAAAAATTAATTAATATCAAATACAATCAATGATTTAACTCTATCACAGAGAGATAATACTAAATTGGGTAATTCATTCTTTGTCAAATAATGAAAATATATCTAACAATAAGTTAGAGAGTTCGTGAAAAGTAAAAGTTCTTAGAAAATTTTCAATTTTGACATTATCTTTTATTGATCGAACAAGAGAAATAAATAGTCAAAATATATACGTAAATTCTTATCGCTAAAAAAGTATCCAACAACAAAAAAAAGATAAACTTTATAACTCATAATGTCTAGAAGAAATATATGTACCAAGCAAGACAATGACTTGAAGATATTGATGAAATCAATTTAATTTCAATGACTCGGATAGTGAAAATCAAATATTGGATTTAATATGACCCAGATAATGTTATTTGAAAAAAAAAAGAGTGGATAATGTACATATAGAAGAATAAGATACGAATGAGCAGTCCATTCTACCATTTCTTTTTCTAAGATTTGTTATTTGCAGTTATTATAAAAAAATATTTATTGGAGATGATAAGTAATCTTATAAATTAATTGTCAATGCTTTAAATGTACTTAAGATAAAGATAAAACAAACTCTATACTAGTTTTCGAAATTTTTTTTTCCCATAAATAATTTTATTAAGATTAAAAGAAATCTCATCTTATGCATTAGTAAACAATTTAAGAAATTACTCTTAATATAGAATTAGGAGAAGGGTGTTAGTGAGTCTAAATTGTTCACAAACTATTTCATAAACTTCTCATTAAGATCTAATTCGTAAATTTACAAAATTGAATTTCAATTATTAAATTAATTAAATGATGTTAAAAATAAAATTCAAGTTGGGATAGTAAGTAAGTTCAAAGAGAAAAGTAGGACTTTATGCTGTGGTCCCATTAGTCAAAGCAAGTTTCATCGTTTGTGATGTCCCCAGGATAGCAACACAATCCACTAAACGACGCCACATTGATTTTATGTGCTCCTTTTTCCAGTCCTCTCTTTGGAGTGCGTTAAGCTCAAAGCAACAATAAAGCTATGAGGTATTTCAAAAATTATATTTTGAACTTGTACCAAGATATTTATAATAATTCTATTTATCTTGTCAAATTATTTATATAAAAAGAGTGCTAACTAAGTAAGTGAGTAACCTCATAATTAAGATGTATAATATTAGTACATTTGTATTGTAAATGCATCAATAGAAATATTTATAGCATAAAAATACTACCAATCTACATAAAAGTACAAACAAGCCGAGCTTAAAATGAAGTTTTAGGAAACATCAGCTTGTATATATTTGATAAATTCTAACTTAGGCTTCTGTTTGATTAAAACTTGTGAGTCTAAATTTATAAGAGTTAGTTATTTAAACAAAACTTCAAACTCGGCCTATTAATTTAATTAATAATTTAAAAAATTATTCCTCATCAAGTTCAAACAGTTTCTTACATTGGCCAATTAAATAAGGTGAATGACTTCTAAACAAAAGTACGTGCTATTTGTCTTCAAATGTTAACATATTTATTATAAATTTATATAAAATATTAATAATAGATTTGTTCGGTTAAACTATGTGTAAAAATATTTTTTAAATATAACTATTTAAAAAATGTTATATAGTTTAAATAGTTATATTAAAAGCTAAAAATGTGTTTGGATGAGTTAACGTACTTTCAGATATAAAAAAAATTAATTTGATTTGATTTTTTCAAAAAAAGATATGTAATACTAAAATTACTAAAAATATCATTTTGACAAATATTATGATTATATTTGTCTAAATAAAATAATTATTAAAATTTATTTGAGCTTATCTTATTTTCTATTTGTAAAAGTTTCTTTTCTAATTTTAGCTTTTAGTAGCTTTTAGGACTGTTGAAACCCAAAAATGCTTTTTCGAAAAGTTTAAAAAATAAAATTTCTATTACCAAATAACTTTGTAGAAAAGCTTAAACCCAATACCTGTTTTACAAGCTAAACCAAACATGAGCAATATATTAAATAAGCTGGGTTTGAGAGAATACAACTCAAATTTTACAAAATTTAAGATCGATTCATTTACTAAATGAGCCCTAAAATAAAACTAAAATAATTTTAAATAGTTAATTATTGTTTGAGAACTTTAGCTTAGAGGTTATTTCTCAAGATAGACACTTTTTTTTTATATCGTTTGAGACACTCTACCAAAAACTGATGAGTATAGTCATTGAAAAATAGTGACATATTAATTTTTTGTCCATCGTAATATTTTTTTTCTTCTTATTCTTCTATATATTTGTCATTTTGTAGTATTTTTCTAGTTATTTCTCTAAATTCTTAAAATTCATTATTGATAAGGTTCAAACTGTATTTTTTAATTATTTTTTTTACTTTAACTTGATTTTTTTACAAAAAATTTAAAATACATATTGAATAACATCAATGACATGATTATTTTCTTTTATTTTTTTCTAAATTTTTTTGACATTATTATTATTATTATTGTTTTAATGTTATTCATCATATGAATATATAAAAAAATATTTAATTTTTGACAAGATTTGTAAGTTTTGCCTTATAATAAATAATGATAAAAATAAATATAAATGAAAAAACAAATATAAAAGTAAAATGTCATATTAGTTGATAGTTTTTAATATTTATTTATATATTTAATTAGTGAAATAATTAAATAAATATTAAAAAATAAAATAAAAAGCTTAGAATAAGAAAAAATAATAATAATGATGTATAAGAATATTTATTATGTAAATATTTTTTAATGATTATACTTATCAATTCTTTGATAAAATGTCTCCGATGACTATAGAAGGAAGAATGCCTTAAATCAAAAGATATATAAAAAAAAAAAAAGGTGAGTTTTTTGAAGGCCGACGCGTGGCTCCATCTATATTCTTTTACAAATTGGTTACAGAAACTTGGACTTTTCATCTCACTAAACTCATAGCTAGAGGAACAGTGCATACACCTACTCCCACTCCTATAATGCCATGAAATTGTTGGGATTTGAATGAAATGGAAAAAAACACTATTGTAGTACTTTGAAAGCTGAATTTGGCAATACCAGCAAGGACACATCACCATAAAAGCCAAAGACAATCTCAGAGTGGACATCAGGTTCTTGTCCCCTTGTGGTCATGATGGAGTGGTTGTGGTGTGACTTCTTGGCCACCTGTAACTAGATGGCTTTGCCAATTTGCAAAGAATCTAACTCCCCCACATGGCAACCAAACAGTGACACCGACCTTTGACAATTATTGATCTATTTATTCTACTTTTTATTTACTAAATTTTTCTTCTATTTCAAAATATCAAAAACAATTTAAATCATCTTTATTATCTTTTTAAGAAATTCCATTAAACGTGATTTTCTCTTTTACACGTGAGGCATAAATAAAATCTCTTTTTTTATTTTATTTTATGTAATTAGACATCTTTTTATTTTGTATCAAACAATGCTACATAAAGAGAATAAAGGTTGAAGAATATTAATGAAGCTTAGCTCCACTAAATTTAGAAATTTTTTTACTAGCGTGTTTAGTAAGTATTCACTATGTAATTGAATAAAATTCAATTTACATTCATCATATTTCCCTTCTCTTCTCTACACTTTCCTTCCTGCCAAACAAATTATAGTCTAAATGAATCATAGTCATCTAGCAATCAAGAAGTCAATTGAAGTTGAGGAGACATCATAATCAAAAGAAAAGAAATTCATATTCCCTTCTCTTTCATGTAGGAACAAGCTTTCCTTACCCAATCTTTACTAAAGCTTCTCACCAACACATTGATTTGGAGATTATAGAGGATCCTAAGAGCATAAGTTTGAAATTACTTTTCTTTATATTCCTAATCTACCATTCCTTTATGGAGGTGGAAAATTGAGAAAGAAACAAAAATCACGTTTTTTTTTTTCTTTCTTTTTCTTTTTTCCTGAAAGAGATCCCTATGGTAGTGCAATAATTGGAATCTCTACACAACTCTTTTCAAGTTATTTATATTTATGATCTCGTGGAAGTGCAATAATTAGGTAAAACCTACCTAGGATAAGCCACTCAAAATTCTCATCACACATGGTGAGGTAAACCTACCTAGAAAGTGAATAATATTTAATTTTTAATCATTATAATATATAGTATTTATTATTGATTGAAAGAATTGTCTTTTCTTTTTTCATAAATTTTATTTAACCATCTTAGGTTTGAATCTTATTAAAATTAAGAAAAGATGAGATTTAAACATACCTTCATTATGTAGTATAAATTAAATATTATAATAATAATATAAATATAAACACAATATCCACTATTTAATATTTACGATTTTAATCTAATTACATTGTATACACCATGGTCTTTATCATATATTAAAATTTTTAATTGTTGATATTCTCAAATGAAAAATTGCACGATCAACTAATTTTGTCTGGTTCCACATTGAGAAAATTCGCTACATATATTTTATCGATGCATTAGAACCAAAATAAAATAAAATTTGAATTGAAAATGAATAATAATTAAGAGATATTTGTTTCTCTCACCGCATATTTTGTAACCTCCGCCGCTGTTATACATGTATTATTTGTACTAAGAAAAGCACACTAAGAACAAGAAAGAACTTGAATTATCATCAATCATAAAAATGCCATGTGACCATAGCTTAAATTAATATACGAGTATTATATTGGATACACAAAGTTCAAACAACAATAGATTTAATAAATTTATAAACTCTAAGGGTTGGTCATTGATTTCTTAGGTATGAATATATATATATATATATATATTTAAGGAAAAACTCGTCTTTACGTGCATAATTTACTTTTGATCAGATCAAAGAGATTATTAAACCAAATATGTATAAATTGGTCTGAACATGCATATCCGTTAAAATAATTTTTCATTTATTACGTTTAAAAATCGTGAAGGGCTATAATTAAAAGTGAAATGGGCAATTATATATCAATAGTAATGTCTACTAGAACAATTAAAAATTATAACAAAAAATATTTGTAGTTAAAAAAGAAGTTGCATAGCTGGACTGCTTTGTTTGATGATGGTAGTAAGTATTATATTAGTGGGAAGCATGCAGTTGCTTTGCTTGTCTACAGACTACAAGCTGTACATATAGAAATCCAAAAAAAAAAATAAAAAAAAAAAAAACCCTTTGTTTAATCAATTTATTAGCATATTCATTGTTGCTTAGTTCCTCATGGGACACAAAAATCACAAGTATCTAGAATTGCAAGTTGGCCCTAATACGTTCGAGGCTAAAAAATCATTTTTAACTTTTTGATTTGGATTTATGTTCATATCTTTGCATTTCATACGAAATTAATTAATCCCAAATTTTTATCCTTAGTTAATTCCAATTATTGATGATGAGGTCTTAGTTTTAATGATTAAAATTGAAAAATTGAAATAATGAAATCACGAGATTCCAGATTCGATCTAATTTTATTGTCAAAGTAATGTGTTTATATTTAAAAAAATAATTATTAGTGTTTCACTATATATTTAAATTATAAAGTTATAATATTATTGATTGTTGAATTGCAATTAACTTATTGTATTGTGACATACAATTGATCCAAATAATATCTTATTATTTTACATTTCAATAAAATCTTATATTGTTTATATATATATAATGGTAAAATTGAAGAAAATAAAACGATAACGTCTTAGTTAGATAATTATACCACTTTTTTTTTTCTTCTAAATTTGTTAAAGTAAATTTTCTAACAATGTTTTAGTGGAGGCAAACTTTTCAAACAATATTTTAATGAGGGCAAGGATGAAAAATTAATACTTTTGTAAGACAAGAATGAAAAATCAATATATTTTTTGAGGATTTAATTAAGTTATTGTTTCAAAAGTCAGTAGGGTGTCACTATAAAGAGAGATATGCTCCTCGTGATATATGATTGATATGCAAATATTTTGTTTGGAAAAAAAAGTCACTTATCAAAATTTTAATTAAAAAATAAATATTAATGTGGTGTTTATAAATAGAAGAATAATTATAGGTCACGTGCAAGGTATAAATAGGTCATGTGCAAAGTAGATTGTAAATGCAAATAGCTCATGTGAAAAGTAATGAACGAAATAGTAGGAAAGAAGTTTGGGGAAAGGTTTGCTTTTGTAGGGAAAATTACATACATACTTTTATTTTTTTCCTTTATTTGTGCTTTTCCTTAAAAGAGTGATAAGTAAACATTCTTGTGACTTAAAAAAAAACAACGTGTTCCAATTGAAACGACTATGTCTACATAGTGAGCCCTCATAAAGTAGATTTTAAGAAATAATTTTAATTTCTTACATACAACTCCTATTTTAACTCAAAGTATTAATAAATAAATCCTTCAAATTTGTTAAGAGATTCATCCATGAATGAATCTTACCAATGTTTTTACTTTACATTGAATCTTATACATTTGATTGGTGTAACATGCATGATATTAGAATATATATATATATTAGTAATGCTTAGCCTGAACATAACTCAACTAGCATAAGTATTAGGGCAAAAAACTCTCTTCTCAACTTAGGTTGTAGGTTTAATCTCCGGCCTTCTTCAAAAGGAAAAAAAGAAAAACATTAGTGATGGGTTGGCCAATCAATATATATAGGACATAGGGGACACAAATCCCAATTCAAAAACCTTGGAGTACAGACTGAACTAAACTAACTGAATTAAACTAATTGAGCCTAATATTTGAATATATATGTGTGATGAACATGATCATCGATTGATGATAATGTTAATTAAAAATAGCCAAAATTGGGGTCAACATCCATGCGTACATCAAACTAAAGAATGTGGCATCTCGAAGCAGTTACATATATTTATCTATTTTTTATGTTAATGTTAGCATAAACTTTAGATATATATATATATAGACACTAAATGAAGTAATTAACAATTGGATTTTTCTCTTGGATATGTACATGTGATTGGTTGGAGCTCCTTGACTTGTATTATATTATAATAATATAAATGTCACAAAATAATTTACTTTAATTTTTTGGATTTGGTCAAAGTTTATTTATTTATATTTATTAATTAATAATAGAGTAGCTATATATATAAATATAATATGGCCATTTGATTGGTGAAGAGCTCTTGAACTGAAACATACTCCTTCATTGATACCAAGAGTCGGTTGCTAAGGAGTGATGCTCAAGAGACACTCACTGTACGTACGTTTGTATAATTGGTAAATTGGGTTTCATTTTGTCTTGTTTACAACTCTATGTGCACTCTGTCTCTATCTTTCTCTCTCTAGGTATTGAAAGCAGTTTATTGTTCCACGTGTCGAAAAACAAGTGGTTAAGAAATTAGTTTCAATGGAAATGAGTTTTTTTTTTAATAAAAAAACTCAATAACTAACTCACTCAAAGCTTAGCTTATTTGCTCGTTTGAGCTTATTCCAAACTTGGTTTTTCACAACTCTTCTTCTTGTCATTTTGAATTATAAATTTCAAACAATTACACTTAATTAGAGAATGCTATAGAAATTAAAACCTATTTATCGAATTTTATTTAAATAATCTTAACACTTGGATAAACACCCTAGAAGTAGACACATTAATTATACATAATCACCCAATTTAAGGAGAAAAAAAGGGTGTGCAAGTAGACATATGTATATGTATATCAAAGGTGACTAAACCGACCACGTTACAAAAGTTATAGTTGAGTCAAACCCAAAACCAAAAGCAGGAACGTAGCCGCAAAGTAGGTAATACTATTAGCATCAAATGTTCCTATCAATTTTTTTTTTCAAGCATGGCTTAGAAGTGCTACAAATAAGAAGATAATTATACATAAATGCAACAAAATGAAATAATTTAGATGGGTGGGGTAGGTTATAATGGATCCAACATGTGATGTTGGAGTATTCATCTGTCAATCCTACTTAAATAGTAATGGCCGAACCGAGTCACAAGACTTAATTCGTAATTTAGAAAATATAAATTTTTTAAGATTTGATATGATTTTTAATTTTTTTGAAAATATACTCTAGAGAATAATCCAGTTGAAGTATAATAATATAATATACAAATAGCCAAAATCTGATTTAGTCTAAACATAATCTGCATCAAGTTTATTTTATTTTTACATGATTTCAAGTTTTTCTAGGCTCGATCCAAACTTGTTTCAAACCTTATGAATCATAATTCGATTTGAATTCAATACAAAATATACAGATCATTTAGACTTGTAAAAAATCGATTATTCAGAATGTTAGATTTAAACAATAATTGTTATAATGGGTTTTTCACATCATGGTGCCAATTAGGGCCAACAACCACTTTCAACCTAGTATGTATTGGAAGAAATGGTAAGATGTGAGTCATGGATCATACATTACAAATGGTAGATATGGTGGTAGGTTGTTAATAGTAGTTGATGACCATTCATTGTCAGTGAGAAATGTGAGAGAAGAGGGGGTAGTTGGAAATTAATTAAAAAAGTTCCAAAGCTTATGTTTGCCTCATTCTCCGATTAAAAAACTACACCAGCAAATGAATAATGTCCCAACTTAATAATCATGAGGAGGGGAATTGAACTATTTCACCAACCCAAAAAGCCTCCTTTGCAATCTTGCAGCTAGCCTTCTTTATCAGCTCAGTCAACACCAAACTTTTACGAATTTCTTTAGAACCAATTGTTTGTTTCCTTAGAAATTAATAAGAAATGGTTGTAAAGAAAGGTTGGCGTTGGAAAGATTAAAGAAAGGTGGGCGTTGGAAAGATTATGTATCATCCGATGACTTTGACATGGAAAGAGTAAGATTTTTCTATCTAGGATCAAATGATTATGTCCTTCCCATTCCCACACATATATATATATATATCTTATGTAATGATATGATCAGTATTCATTCCAAATCACAAACCGTATTTTATGTAAGAATTTGATAAATTATACATTTAAATTTTTTTAACGTATTGTATAATAATAATATGATAATATAAAAATATTTAATTAGTTATTGTATAACGTTTTACAGTAATAAAATAACTATAAGATGAACACTAAGTTTAATGGCCATCTTTGATTATTGACATAGATCCTTATAACATGTGTTATACGAGACAAAGACTCTGTAAAGGGAAGGCACAAACACTATCATTTATCATAAAAGGAAGGTTTATGTACACACTTATAAATGCTGAGTAGACCCACTAGATCTCCAGGTGAATTCAACTATTTCCCTGAGTCTACTGAGTAATTATTGAAATTTACATAACAAATTAATACTCGAAGTTCACATAACAAATACGTATCATAAATTGGACAAATCTATTAATTTTGTAAATAAAAAGACACCAAATTAGTAAAAATCTTAAGGGTTTCCTGGAAGGCTGAAATTGATTCCACCAACATAGAATTCAAGGTCATTCCAAGATGATAAAAGAAGAAGAACGTGACTTGTGGTTGACCTTACATGAATTATTTTGAAACAATATTTTCATGGTATAAGCAAGCCTTATTTTGCTTGCCCTACTTCTTTCTCTTTGCTAGTCTGCTGCCAAAAGTTGTCTGCAATTGAGAGACTAGCAGAAACCATTTATTTACATTTTCTTCCTTCCAAGATATCAATCTTTATCATCTTGTTGGATAAAGGGAACAAAGAGATCGAAGTAGGATAGGACCTTCTACGTTCAGGATTTATTAATTGGTAATTCTAAGAGCTCGTTTAGTATATCTTATAAAAATTATAAGATAATATAAATTTATCAAGTTGATATTTATATTTTATTTGGCATTAAAAAATAGTATAGATTTTGACTAAGTTTGGTAATATTTTTCAAGAGGAAAAACTACAACACCTAAAAATTATTCGGTTAAATTTTTTTTTTGAGTGTTTCTTTTACTGTGTTTAAAAAGTCAATGATACTTTTAAAAGTTAGCTGTAACTTTTTAAAATTAAAAATACACAAATCATCTTCTTAATTTTAAAAAATTTCAAATATATCCTAATTAATTTATAAACTATCGAATTTCTCACCCAAATATATTCTTAATTAATTATGTTTATTTATTATTTATATCTTCATAATAGATTCTGATTTGTTTTACCAAATACATTATTCATTATTTTTCTATTCACATCAACTTTTCTAAAAGATTTACTAAACAAGATTACAGTGATTTTTTGACAGTTATTTTTTATCTTTTTTTAATAATATGAAAGTTACAACAATTTTTTTAAAATCACAATATTAACAAACTAAACTTAGCCTTACATTATTTATTTCTTCTTATATTATGTATGATAATATAAAATTATATCATAAAAGAGATATAAATATACAGTTTAGTATATTATATAATCCTATATTATACCACTTTATAGGATACGCCAAACTAAAGTTCGTAATTTGCAAGTTTTATTTGCGAAGTCAAGCACTAAATGACTCAGGAGTCGAGCATCAGTGGAATTTCGCTATGTTTAGTTTCGTTCTTGCATAATCACTGACTACAAATGTAGATTATGATCACGTAAATTAAAACTAGCTATATTATCTTGTAGTTTCTCGTTTATCTCTGCCTTGGTCAAGGTACAAAGTGTTGCGAAACTCAAACTGATATGACCATCCAAATTTTTTTCAACAGAGCCACAATTTGGGCTAGAATATAGAAGACAGCCTGATCTAATTTGGGCTAATATTTATAGTCCTATGATTGCACTACTGGCCCATTTAGTAAATGTTCAAAATAAAATAAAAATGTGAGCCTACTGCCAATGGGATCATTTACCAAATGGAGCTTATGGCTAATGGTATCCAACTTGTATATATTTTTGTATGTGCATGTATGCATGTCTAACAATTAAAACATAAAGCTTATCCAAAAAAATAACTAAAAAATAAGCTGAACATGGGAAAGACTTGGGACTGGAAAATGAGCGCCTCCAAGGCTATAAACAGCCATCTTCTTTATTAATCATGGTACCAACTAAACAAGGCCAAGAAAGAAATAGAAAAAAGGGTGCCAAATTTCACGTCTTACAGAGACTCAATGGACATTTTCAATGCATCTTCTAAAGCTCCGTGTCGCACAAACGAACCATTAGCTTTGAAACCATTGTTCGAGCAAAAGGAATATAACTCAGGCTGTACCTGCAGCAGCTCAGCAACACATAGAAATTAGGGCAAGCAAACTAGAATTTCAATTTAATAGGAAGAAAATTCGAATAATTAGTACCAAATTCATTGCAAGATGAATAATTTATAAAATAAGCAATGCGAAGACTTCAAACTGCCAGATGGTTGAGCAAAAGATGTTCAACTCATATCCTTTACAAAAAAAAAAAAACAATAAATAAATAAATTAGCAGAAGTTGATAGTGAAAAGCAATCTTACCAAATAAGAGCACAGATCTCACTTATGATAGCAAGAATTGTTAGAACCTTGTTATGAATCTGCATGATGTGAGGAAAAACATTAGTTTGGTGGACAATGCCAGGGAATGACCTAATTAGGGGATGCCAAGGGGATTGAACGTATGAGTTGGTGGTGTTGTTTATTTATACAGGAGAGACTTTGTTAAACAGTTCCCAAAATGTGATGTTGTTAGGGAGAGCAAAATACACAACCGGGAAAAGCTTGACATTGGAGATTGGTATGATCAAGACGCAAGTTTACAACTCAACTGCATATTCAGTAGAGATTGAAAGACTTACCCAAAGAGCACAAATGAGAGCTACAACAATGCATCCAAGGTATATGGCTGTTGCATAAACACGGACACGGTCGAACATCATTGCAACTTGTCGTCCAGGTCCAAGGAGGAAGCCTGTGCTGCCAGATATATAATACAAGTTTGTCATGAGAAAATCTTGAAGATCTACTGGACTTCTGGAATGACTAAATGAAGAATGTAAATAGTATTTGGTCACTAGCTCTTTACATGTAAGCTCATAAGTTCCTGAAAGCCCACTACCATATACAAGTATCACAGAACTTGTTGCTACATTCAAATGTTGACTGACAAAAAACAGTCGCAGAGAATCTAATTTGTTTAGTTTCCAAGACTGCCAAAATCGAATTCAAGAATGAGAGATTATTAAAATCAAATGATGAATTCCATGGCAAGGAAAGGAAAAAGAAAGAAAAAGGGGAAGACGTATTGGGCAGAAAATCCTACTTGTCTTTACAGTTTAGGTATCTTGAAAAAGAAAGACAAAATTTAAGTCAAACTTCTTCAACAGGAAAAGGAGGCAGAAACAGCTCTTCAGGCTACAAAGTTGACCAATTTGGAAGATTTACTTTTCCTTTCTATAGAGTGAGGAACAAAAGGTGCTTAATTGATTGAAGAATCAACAAGTAAATGGTCAAATAGAAATCACTACATACTCTGCACATAGTAGCCTCCAGAAGTCCACATGTTTTCTTGTCTAGGTATATGATACTGAAGCGTTATTTCTCAAATTGCCTAAGTGATCAAGAGGGCAAAAAGAGCCTACCTTCCAGCTGCCAACAAGTTGCCAAAAGTGAACAACACTGCAAATTTGATGGGTTTGACAAAAACAATAAGTGACTGCACAAAAAGGGTAGAGAAAAAGTCAAAAGATACACCAGCAGCAATAAGCTGAGGTAAGAAAATCAGCATTCTGTAATTTGCATTGTGCAATTCAGGATATTAATTTTTTTAGTTTTAACTTATAATTTAATTCAGCTTCAATTGAACGCTACATATTAGTTATCAGTGAAGACAAAGTTCCTTGCACTGGTTAGAGGAATTAGACTTGGAAGTGCTTCTAGAGAAAGTGGAAGTTTCTTAAAAAAATTAGAGTGGACCTATTACAGGGTGGTTTAAGCTTTAGTAGAAACAATTTCAAGAACACTCCAGAACTTCAGGAAACAAGCTGTTCTTGATAATTCTATTTCTACTGTAACTGAATTCGAAGCAATAAAAGAAATCAGTATTTTGATTCACTGAGATAATCATGGTTGTTTTACACCTTAAAAGAAGAAAAATGAAACTTCAGAAAATAGTTTCCAGAGATGTTTTAGAACTGTTCTCTGTTTTCCATGCTTGAGAGACGGAAAACTCATATACTGTTTCTAATATACCCATTTTAGGAGTAACTCAAAAATACCAATCTTTTCGAGTCAGAATACATGTTACCTCAAAGTAAACATGATCTTTGACAAAAATATTATATGTAAGTAAGGAAAAACTGAACAGTTATAATCATAAATGTATAATGTATTACCTCGAAGTAAACATAATCTATTGTGACAAATATATTATATGCAAGTAACGAGGGAATTGGATGATTTTGTCAATATAAAGAAACATTCAAGAATTAACATCAATGTTCTTTTTTTTATATTTATGGAAACCCACATCATTGTTTTATTTTTTTTCTACATAAAATGCAAGCCCTTCTTAAACTGGTCCAGGCAAACAGCAAAATCTTTTAAAGGCAGCTTGTAGGGAAAATGAGTACACTATCTGAATCTCCTCATTTTGTTTTATGAAAACTAAATTTTCAATTTTGATTAAGATAACCTAGTAATACTAAAAATAGCCATTATTTAGTAAAGTGGTAAAATCCTTTAAATTTCTCATAAAGAAATGCATTTTATTATTAATTGATAGTTAAAACTTGCTACATGGGTTAAAATACAAGTCCTTACCATGAAGGGAGGCAGCAAAAACAGAGGGACAACCTTGAAGTTAAACACAAGATAACCTCAGGAAGGAAGATAAAAAACAGATAATAGCATGTCCCAGATTTAAAAAATAAAGAATAGTATAGAGAAAAAGAGATGGTCAATGCACCTTTGTTTAGCCAAATCAATGTCAATCATCTCATTTGTCACCAGCATGAAAAGATATAATGAACAGGATTTGTACTGACCGTGTAATGCATTGCCTTTACAAAGATATAATTAGGAAGGCAACAAAAAGAAGGGACATGCTTGAAATAAACCACAAGATACCCTTGGAAAGGAAAAGAACAGGTAGATAATAGCATGTCCCGGATGCAGAAAAATGACGAATAGTACATTGATATTCAATTCAAGTCATCCAAGAAATAGGAATGAAGCTTCTCAAATTTTTCACAGCAAGCTGAAGGAATCCATCTGTCAAAGTTATCCTACATCTAGCCATCAACTCAAAGATCCTTAGAGACTTGGATCACACCATTAGCATCGAGGTGTTGTAAACTGGAGTTAAATCTGCTAGTGGTATTAAATTGACCACAAATATCCCAATTATGGTCCTGCCAGAGCAGGATCCTGTGAGGAGTAATCAGGACAAGGTCCAACTGCTCATCATTTGTTAGTGAAGTGGCAGCTATATACACTGAAGAATGCATAGTGCCGCTTTAGTGTTTGAAAGTTTTATGGTTACATGACATAATTCTCCCAATTCAGTTTAACCAAAGGTGGAAAAAGTAACTCGGTCAAATTTTGAGCTGCAGCCCTACAGGTTGCACAAGAGCGTGTCATTGTGGTTTTGCCTCATAGCACTGGACTGATGTTTCCCAGAGGCAATATGTCTTAGGAAACCTATCATTGTATATGCTATATGAACTTCAGGTTCCTCCATTCCATAATAAAAAAGAGTTCTAGTCGTTAAAAGTCCATTTCTACAATAAAATAACTAGCAAACAACATCTCAACACAAATTCATTGAATAATGTGTAAAAGAATGGAATACATTCACTTACCAGGAACATACATACTAGACCAGCAAACAGTAAAGCAGCAAATCCATAAATTCTCTGCTCCAAACCCAAAAGAAAAATAACTTAGAAAGACCAGTTTACATTACTTTCCAAATACGAGGAAATAACATGTGAAAAGTTTCAACAGATACCTGCATCGGAGAGAGAGAACAGATGCCATCAGATTCATCATACACCAAACTCTCTTCATCATCTTCATCACCACCTAATATAGACTGATGGAGCTTCCACATCATTCAAAAATAGGCTTTCTTGCTTGCAAATGGCTCTAAGCAAGATAAAAAAAGTGGTAGAGAAACCAAGGAAAATGGTAAGAAAGTCATTTTTATTATAAAAAAGTAGAAGATCTTTTTTTTGATGCTTCCAATGGTAATATATCTCTTCCAATTGTTTATGAGAAGTAAATTATCATTAATGTATCTTACCCCAATGATTTGGGATTAAGACCTGTTGTTGTCGGATAACAAAAGGCTTCAGCCTTTTACATAAGTATACAGAAATAACCAGGTTGGAAGTCACAGAGAAGCTTCATCCAAGGAAAAATGTCCATAATAAGATGCCACTTTTTAATGTGGCTGTATTTTGTATTATAGAAGAAAACTGAAAATATAAATACACTTGGTGCTGCAAAAGAGCATCATCTTGCAACTAGCAGAAAACCAATGACGTGCAAGTAGATAATCAAAGAAACAAATTTACCGTCTATTGACTATTGTTAACAGAAAAATTGAAAGTTCAGAACTTTACTTTAAACTAATTCTAGTTTTGGTGATACGTAATTTGTAAATAACATCAAATGCTTGATTTAAGAATTTTTAAAATTGTCCTCTTGGAAAGATTTGAACCTGGGATTTACAGTCCAAAATTCTCATCTAATTCTAATATAAAGGTTGGGTTAAAGGCCAAAGGAGACATGTCACAACTAAAGCAATCAACATCTAAACTCAGCATCAAACAATGTCATTGCAGCAAGTTATAACCAGCTGACATCAATAATTTGGGATTCAGGCTTGTTTTTGTTTTTGTTGTTGTCAATTATGGTTATAAAAACAGATTGACAAATTGGAGTTTGAGTAACGAGTGGAACTCAGGTCTTTCCATAACCAAAATAGAGTTTACCGGGACAGTGTCAAAGTGGTTCCATATGTTTAAATTATTTAGATGTCAAAGACATGTAATCAAGAGATCATGGACCTCAAACAAACTAGGCTAAATTAGCTTTCCTGGCTGAAGTAAAAGACATCTTTGTTTGAAAAAATAGCTCCTTTTGTTTTTCCCCTCGTGAAGAGACAATAAGAGGTGTTATGTAGATTCCAATCTTTGGATTTTCAGTTTTACTAAATTGCCTACTTGCTAATCTCACTTATCTTTCTTTTACTTCAATTTATTAACACTCAGGTAATTAATTAAATTAATTTCTTTATACCCAATATTTTCTCCTTTTAGTTTTCAATCCCATTTTACGAGCAACATTATGTTCTCAGCAGCTATAATAGAAATAAAGCCAAAGAATCAAAGTGAAAAGGTCATCTAATTTGTAAGCCTACCTCCAGATAGAGGAACTCTCCACCACAACTGCACCTTGGAGCAACCCTACACAACAATTGCACTCACGAATTTTGGGATTTTTTGTTGCTTGTTCAGCCTGCATTAGTTTATAGGGTCCAAAATTATTGAATAAATAGTACAGACTAAACAAAGAAAGAAAATTGAGAAGGGAAAAAATTCAACTGAAATCTGCCCCTCGGATCCAACTTATATTCAAAAGCATAAAAATTAATCAAAGAGCAAAACATAGTCCTATACTTAGACATAAAGCACCGAATTTAACTATAATGCATGTAGAAGACCCAGAATATATAGAAAAGAAGAATAGAAGGAGAAGTAACCTTAAATTGTACCCAGATGAAATCCAATCGTGGTTCCCATATTCACTTTTACAGCTTACAATGTCTAAGGAGGGGAAGAGAAAATTGTGAAGTGACATAAGCCATAAGGTGAGCGAGGGAGAGATCTGAGAGAGTTGTTTGCACCGTGACACTGTGCCAGGGAAAGAGAGACTTTGTCCAGAGCGAGTATTCCTAAACGTTGTCGTTTAATCATTTTCTTATAAGGTTATTTTAGGTAAATGACTGTTTTATTGGTAAAATTACACTTTCTGTTTTGTGGTATTACCCTTTCTTTCAACTGAGTTATTCCTACTAAAAAACAAAAAAACTGAGTTATTGTGTTTCAAATTTTCTTAAATGAATAATTTGTTTTTATTTTAATTTTACTTGAATCTCACACATCTATTTTTATCAATTCTTAAATAATTTTTTGCTTTTTGGAAATGAGTCAGTAATTATTCAATACAAAAAAGTGATGATATATAAATATTTTGACAGCATGAAAGAAAATTTTGATTAAAAAAAATTATTTATATACTATAAATATAATTATTTAGATTTTTTAAAAATATTAAAAATTATCAACTAATCTAACTTACAAATACGTATCTCAAATTATTTTTAAGAAAAAATTATTTGATTTTAATAATTACTTAGGTGGATAGGGCTATTGTGAAATGTGATTCAATTATCTTAGCAAAAAAATGTGATCCAATTAAAAAATTTAAATATAACGACTCAGTTGCAAAACTGTGAAACTACAGGGATCCAAGTGTAATTTAACTTTATAAATTATTTGTTGTCTAAAACTATAAAAAAAAAGAAAAGAAAAAACAGATCTGGCGGTTCGTTTATTCGTACCCTGCAAATACGAGCCGCGTGACCGACTCATAGAGAAAGAGAAACCCTAAACCTAAACGGTAACTGCAATTTGCAGGGAGTGCAAGAGAGGTATTTGGTTGTGCCGGTGATTGAGAGCAAAGCTCGAGGTTGAAGCAGAGGTAGCGAAGATGTCGTCGACGCTTCTGGAAGTAACTAGAGCTTCTCACGAGGAGGTGGAGCGACTTGAGCGGCTTATTGTGAAGGACCTTCAGAACGGCCCCACCTCGAACAGGGACCGCTTGTATCAGAACCACCGTGTTCGAAATATGATCGATACCATTACCTCAACGACTGAGAAACTCGTAAGTTTTCAATTGCTTTCTTGAATTTTCTAGAATTCTAGTGCCGAGGAAAGTAGAGGTCTTTCAGTGCTATTGATGGTTGGTGTATGAAACTGTATGCATCTGGGCTCAAGGCATTCTTTACCCGGTGTTTCTGAAGGAAAATAATTTTCATCTTTGAAATGCGCCCATGGTAGTTAGAAATTTTATATTTGAGATAGCCAGTGTGGGAATCAGCTATGAACAAAACTAACTATAAAAATGAGAAGATAACAAGGTAATTTGGATTAAATTATGTTATGTATGTGTGTAGACTGAAGTTATGCCCGGTAGAGGTAGGAATAATGTCAGTTTCCTTGGCTGCTTCTTGTTTTCACCTCCATCAAGCACCTTTTAATGTTGGCGGTATATCCACTTAGATGCTACTACTATTATTCTGTTATAATATGTGAACTTCAAAAATCTTGACTTAAGATGGATGGAGCCATGGAGGTAATTTAACATGTTTGTGTGTCTGTTTCAGATTGAGATTTATGAAGATAAAGATAATGCAAGGAAGGATGAGATTGCTGCTCTAGGAGGTCAAACTGCAACAGGGACTAATGTTTTTGGTGCTTTCTATGATAGACTGAAGGAGGTAATTTTGTTAAGATTTAGCACACATATATTGTTTATGTGGGGAAAAGGGAACGATTTGTACCTAGTGGACGTGTATTCGTGCTATTATCAACATATACTTTTGTATCGCAGTCCAAAAAATTTTATTCTTTTTTTATAGGTGCAAGACCAAGCATGGGCTTGGAGGTCCAAATGACTCTCTATTCTTTACTTAAAATCTATAGGCTGGCTTGTACATAAGTGCCTGTGTATGCCAAAACATTCTATAAGCATTTAACAACCCTGGGGGGAAGGAAATGATATCTATATGTGGGTGGATATGATCTCACAGATTTTTGCTATGAACTGTTTATATGTAATATAAACTAACATCATACTTTATTTTATTTTATTATATGAACAGATACGTGAGTATCATAGAAAGCATCCAGTTGCACGTGTTGTTGATGCTAGTGAGGAGTATGAAGCACTACTTAAAGAGGAACCACAAATTGAATTTAGTGGAGAGGTCTCTCTCTCAAACTGTCACTCACACAGACAGCTTGCAGCTACATACATACTTCTGTGCCATCCCTGCTTTGACTACTATCTAGTTAGATGTTGATGCACTTGTTCATGCTGTTATACCTTGCTTCCCTGCATTTATATGTTTAAGGGAAATTATGCTTGACCCCAGTGGCATTGCCCATTTTTACTAAAAGCAGTTTGGTGCTTGTCACTATGCCCCTCATACTGCTCTATTATCACTTTACCCTCTGAATAGAAATTTTTTCTATAAATATAGATGGAAAAGGGCATGTTGTTTAAGTGGAATTACTGTACTTCTGATAAGACTTAACAAAAATATCTATTCTGGGGATGTCAGAAGTGAAAGAAAGACACCTGAAAGGGCAAAGTGACAACCAAACCACATGGAGGTTAAGCAAATCTTTGTCATACTTCAGTGATTAATCACTGCTGATGTCCCCCGCCCCCAAATTCTCCAACGTAAGGACATTAATTCAATTATGGAAATTGTTATTGTGATAGAATGATAAAATTAAAATATCATGGCCTTAAGAAAGTTAAAGCATTTATCTTCGCATTTTGTTTGTCCATTGAGATTCAGCACTGCTGTACTTGTCCTTCTGGCATGGGATGGGAGAATAAAGGTTTCAGATGGAGATATTTATATGTAGTATTAATATTATATACAAATTTTGGCTGTGACTATAAGAAGAAGATGCCATATTTTATTATTGTCATTATTTGATTTTTCTTACTTATAGTCTATTATGTCTATTTGCTATTCTAAAACCCTATTTCTATGCTCATTGTGATGTATGTCTCATCCTGCAATCCCCTTTTTTAACCTGCTGAATCCATCGTGCAATTTTGATTTATTGAAATTTTGGTTTCAGGAAGCATTTGGAAAATACTTAGACATGCATGAGTTGTACAATCAGTATATTAATTCCAAATTTGGCGAGCCAATTGAATACTCTGCTTACCTTGATATTTTTTCACTTCCGCATAAGATTCCTCGGAAACTGAAAATGACAAGGTGACTACCCCTTGTTTTATGCTTACTGTTATAGGACCTTTATTTAATTTTAAATCCATAATATGTTGTTTGGTTATCTTCCTATTCTTTCTGATTCTGCAAGTTATTATGGCAAGTGATTTCTAAACTTCTGCCCGTTTCATTTTCTACAGGCAGTACTGGGAATATATGGAGAATCTTTTGGAGTATCTAATATATTTTTTTCAGCGGATAGAACCATTGCAAGATCTGGATAGAATTTTCTTGAAGGTAAAGATTATTTATTTGGCCCAATCTTTTGGTAATTGGTACTAAGGAAATATCTTTTGGCAATACTTAAACGTAGTTTAAAGCAATCAGTACTGTCCAGCTTTAAATGTGATCTTATATACAAAATGCAATAAGATGTATAAACATAGCATAAAATGATTTTCCATGGGTTTGTTACAGTTGGAAGTTGCTTTATTATAAACCAACATTATGTTGGAGTTTACTAATGCTGTAAATGCCAACTTCATGTTTTAAGTCTGGTCCTTTATTCATTGCCAGGCATTGATTTCATGATATAAATGGGGCGCATGCCTGAATCGCTAGGGTAATATACTTTGTCATCTCATAGATTAGAAGAATCCATGTATATCATTTCCTTTTAAATTGTTCAAATTTGATGGGATCATGGCAGGTAGAAAATGAGTTTGAAGAGAAATGGTCTAATGGAAAAGTACAAGGATGGGAGGATGATGGACAGGACGATGGACATGTACCTGCTCAGCATATACTAATTGATCTTGATTATTACAGCACAGTTGAAGAGCTGATGGAATTGGGTCCTGATAAGTTAAAGGAGGTAATTTGTCTTCTTTCCCACATATGCAACTAGTTCTCGTTTTTGGTGTTGACGTTAGTCTTTTTACATCAAGAGTTATGTAGTTGGTGTTGTGCTACAAAGCTAACCACTTAAAGTTATCCCATTCTTTGTGATATTACATATCTATGTTGGTCAGCATACTTTTGCTAAAGGTTATGCATTTAGAGCAGAAGTGGACTTGGACATTGGACCAAAAAAAAAGAGAGTTTGTATATATCACAACTTCAGATATACATCGAGGTTCCACTTTCCTCTTGATGCTGATTAACTTAATAAATACAAACATTTGATAAAAAGTGGGATGCTGGTGGAAAAGCATAAAATTGGCTTTTTTATATACTAGCTCCTGACACAAATACATGTCAAAAAAATAGGAAACTAATGGTACATCAGAGAGAAACGTGGGTTAGTGGAGAGTGGGAAACCAAAAAGATGGAAATTTAATAGGTAGAGTGAAAACTGCCTTTGATTTCTCTTAACCTATAGTAGATGTGCAGATATCTATTATTAACACTGGACTAGTTTTGAACAGTGAGATTGTTGGTAATTGGTATCTTGTTTAGGTCTCATTGATCTACAAGCATCTACACTGGTTGTATCTTTCAAGGCTTTAGAGAGAACAAGGGAGGATCTGAATAAATCGGTTCTTTAGTCTTTATTCTCTTGGGTGTCTATGCAGCCTTCTTTTCACCTTTGGGGCTTTTCTTGAAGTTGTTAGATGTTTTAAATTTTAATACTTGATGCTTGTTTTGTTTTTGTTTTATTTCTTTAGTCTTTTAGGAGGTGAACCTTGTATATCTCTTGTGTACTTGGGTTCGCCCTCTCTAACGACCTTTTGTGAACTGTTACATATAAAAAGAAACAAGTCCTCATGAAAGGATCAGAATTTGATATTTTCAAATTCAGTTGCATCTATAACAACTATATATAGTTAAATATATTTTCTCAACTGTTTGTTTAGTTACCGTTTTGTGTTTTTGATCAATATTGCTGCTTGGCAGGCACTGGGTGCATTGGGACTGAAGACAGGTGGTACTGTTGAGCAGCGTGCGGAGAGGCTTTTCCTTACAAAGGTTGTCCACCATTACCAAGCTTGAGTATATAATATGGTCCTTTTTTTTTTCCCTTGTTGCTTGGGTGGGGGGAAGATGGGATTGGGGTGTGTGCAATAACATCATGCATTAATGTTTCTCTTCATACTCCCTAGTTCCAACTAAAGCATTAATCCACTTCCCTTGTTTCTTCCAATTCGAATTCATACTTCTCTTCACTGCTAGCTTCTACTTGGTTGAATAAGAATCATTAATTGTAACTAACACTATACTAAAGATTGTTACTCTTCAGTGATTTTGTAAAATTTGTAAAGTTACTGTAAATCTCCAATGTGTCAAGTTACTATTGCGATAAATTATTCCCTTTTATCTATGTGACAAAAATTGGGATGGAGGGAAATGTTCTCAATGTGGGATAAGTCATATAATTAGGTATTATAATAATACAACCTTTGAGGAATAGCAAATCAAAAAAAAATTTAAGTACTTCCTGCAGATCAGTAGTTCGTTTGGAGAGTTATTACTTCCTGGAGATTTCATGAAGTTGTCATATATACCTGTTAGCTATATGTCAAGAATCTTTCTTGTCCCACAATTTTTTAACTGGGTTCATTTTTTTTATGCAGCACACACCTCTCGAAAAGCTGGATAAGAAACATTTTGCCAAGGGTTCACGCAGGTCAGAACAAAATGGGGTTGCAGCAGTTCCACAGCAATCTGATAATTCAAAAGAAATTGCCCTAATGGAGGCAAAAGTGCAAAAATTATGCGATGAGCTGGAAGAGGTTAGCATGCTTGTCTGGTGTATCATATCTGTATTTGCATTTGAATTCTTTTGTATTGGTTTGAATGGGAGCATTCAAAATGAATAGCATTACTATAAACTCGGGGTAAACTTAGTAACTACATATTTTCTCATGTCTGTGCCATGTGTTGCTTTTCTGTGACATACAGACGATTGCACAAACGAAAGACAATATCGTGAAGAAGCAAGCCTTGACCTATGAGGAAATTGAAGCAGAACGTGAGGAGGTGAGTTATTGGATTCTTTGATTCACCGTTTCTATCACATATTCCAGTCCATGGAAACAAATATACATGGGTAATAAAGAGACGAATAGGGTAATTTTCCATAAGATTTTGTCACAATTATTCCAAAGGTCTGACATTTCCTATTTGTTTAACAAACATTAAACTGACAAGGTGCATAATATTTAAAAGTTAAACAAGATACATTTTAATTTAAACTAATCCCATGGTCCCACCATAATTTTATACCTATATCTGCACTTCGTTATGTCTAGTGGATTACTAAATTCTTTGTATTGGTCTTTTTAAGATATTACTTCTCTGATTTGTAAAATCTGTTTTTCTATATGTTTGAACAATCTACTTTTCCTCCAATTGTGGCCTTTGACCGCCTTGACAGATGAGTACTGTATTGATGTAGTTTATAAAGATCAGTTGAGCCATACCTTTATAGATTCTGGAGAATTCCGCTTTAACTTGAGATAAACTATACTTGTAATGTTGCAAGCTCAATGCAACAGATGTAGCTCCTGTAGAGTGTTTCTGACTGTCTGTAACCCTAGTAGAGTGGCCAGTGTGCGCTATTAAGTTGGAGTGATTGGTCCAATTGCATGAAGTGTCACTCTCAAGCTTTGGTGTCCATCTCCTAGTTAGTCTTAGAATATTGTGAAACATAATAACTGCAATAATTTCAGACCTGGTTACCAGGTTTTGGAAAGGAAATGATGCATTATCTTCAAGAGTATGCAGGAGTTGAACTCCTGGGTTACTTTATTTAACCTATAAGTTCAGAGGCCAGTTGGCTAACACTTACTAAAACTGTAAAGGCAAAACTTCATATCCATCATATACATTAAACTACCTTTTCTCTTTCCAGGAGACCAATGGAGGTAAGTTATCAGCTAGGCTGGCAACTTCCACCCCTCCCCCAAGTTAGGTGGACACCTGAACAAACCACCTACTTTATTAGATTGTATGCTTGTTATAGGTTGTTTCTTGTTGGTTTATGAACAAAGTTAAAGAATGATATCCTAGTTTTATGTCATATTTGACTTAAAATGTTGTGCCTAATGTAGGGATTGTCCACTTGGAGAGTAGGGACTTATCTGCATACTTCATAAAAAAAAAAAAAAAAACCCGAAATTGGCCCATTTGTCATTATATTATAAATTGACTTCCCTAGCTTCTCAAAGTAAATATTTGCTATGTTATTTTGTTGGCAGGAAGATACACAAGCAGACACCGAAAGCGATGATGAGGAGCAGCAGATATATAACCCCCTCAAGCTGCCGATGGGCTGGGATGGAAAGCCTATACCGTACTGGTTGTATAAGCTACATGGTCTGGGTCAGGTACTTTTTTACAGCCAATTGGTTCTGACTTTGAAGAACAAACTTACAGTTTGGATTAGAGTTCCTCATTGGGTTTAATCAGGCACTTTTTATGGACTTCTACATGACTTGTGTGATTATGATCATTTATCTGCGTTTCAGGAATTTAAGTGCGAGATATGTGGGAACTCCAGTTACTGGGGCCGTAGAGCTTTTGAACGTCATTTTAAAGAATGGCGCCATCAGCATGGGATGCGTTGCCTTGGTATACCCAACACCAAGAACTTCAACGAGATCACATCAATTGAGGTATTCTTTTCTGCATATTTTATTTGCTTTGCAATTTTGCTTATTTTCAGTAGCAAAAGAAATGCTTTGATATGGATTATTATTTGGTATGATTCATGGATGTGATCATGTGATGAATTAATAAGATTAATACCACATCTCACATGGTCCGAGACTGTTCAGTCCCCCCCCCCACCCCACAAAAAAAATGATAATAATAATTAAAAAAAAGTAAATCATACTAATAGAAATGAAAAGGCAAGTGATGCAATTCTGCATATAAGCAGGGAACTCTCTGGACTTCACAAATAATCCCAATGGATATCGTTGCTTCTTGGCAACAGGCTGTCAACTACTACATGTATTATTTATCATGTTTATACAGTATTATGGTATTTGTGTTGTCTAGGTTTTGCTCCATGTGTACCTGGAATATTCATAATTAGCGACTGACATTATCATATGTCACATTAGTTGCCAGTGCTGGTAGTATTATCTGGTATATTAGTACTGATTAATGTTGTTAAAATTCTGTATCTATGATACAGGAAGCACAAGAATTGTGGAAGAAAATACAGGAGAGACAAGGAGTGAACAAGTGGCGCCCAGATCTAGAAGAGGAATATGAAGACAGAGAGGGCAATATCTACAATAAGAAGACATATACTGACTTGCAGCGCCAGGGATTGATATGAGCAGTTTGGAAAAGCCAGTCTTTAGTCAAATGTGCAAAACTGTACGAGGTTGTCGAGCATTAACTATGAGATTAATGGTACATGAACTTGTTTGTGGCAGAGGGGAAGGGGTGGACCAATTTTATGTTGTGGCTTGTAATGGAGTTTCTGAAGGCCGATGTAATGGAGAAATTCCTGTCAGACAGTCAAACTCACTGTTGAAAAGGAAAAAAAAGTATTCTTGCTCATCCGCTAAAGTTGTTAACGAATTTTATTGGTCTATAATCTGTATTTTTATTATATAAATTATTTATGTTTATGCTTGGCAGAAGAAAATTTCCTTTTTTTTCTCATTTAAAAATATAGGTTTAGTAGAATATACTGCAAATGGCTTTTCTTTCAAGAAGAAAACTAAAAATATAGGTTAGTAGAATATACTGTTTGGAGGTAAGTTGTAGCTTCCATGCAAGAACAATAAGGAAAGACATGGATGAGTTGGAGTTTTTTTTCCTATTTTTTAACTATTCTATACCTGAGTATGAAAATAGGATATCTTAAATACCCATCTTTATTGTCAGAAGTTTAGATGTTGACCACCTCATGATGGTTACAAGTTTCTAGTTGACGCGAAACCCGCCAAAGCATTTATTTATGATTTTGTTCCTAATTTAGTTGATCTATTAACTTTTACATCCCTAATAGTTCAATTGGGGTTCCAGCCATCAGATTTAGCTCAATTAACCTACTGGTTATGGATCGGATCGGTCGTGTCACAACCCAATTATGGGACATGGTGGATATATACAATCCGAGCTCGTTATCTTTTTTTTAAAAATAAAAGAATTTAATGATTTAAAAAATAAATTATTAAAATTAAGCATGCAAAAATTATGATATTTTATTCCTTATATAAATTTATTCCTTTTATTTCAAATAAAAAATTAGTTTAAGTGATTGATACCTATATCATTTAATACTGAATTCGAGTACTTCTAATTTATCAACAAAAAAAAAAAAAAATTAGCTAAATAAATTATGATATTAAACTCTTTAATTAGCTTAAATAATTCTAAATTTTACAGAATTAAATTCTTTAATTTATGTATCTTTGATCTATATTGATTTGTACAAACTATTTACGTAAATTATTATATAAAATATCCTATATTGTAACTAAGAAATCTTTTGATAATACTTTAAACTATTCTTCTTTTATGTGTAAAATATCCTATATTTACGTAAATAGAAGAATTCAGAAGCTGGACAAATTTCAACCAATAGGAAACTGCCGAAAAAAAAAAATTTCATGAAAATAGGGTATAATATCCAAATGTAATTTACAATTGATTCCAGAAGAACAAAGTGAAACCTCTTTCTTCGACCATTCCATTTGTCGGCCAAATGAAAGATAAAATAAATTCTCTCTATTCCTTGCCTTTAGTTCAATTCAAATCCGCTATTCACAAATAAGTTAAATAAGTGAAGCCCATGTGTAACATAAATAGTGAAATTAATTTCACTTTTTGAGTGTAAATAATTCCTCCAAGTCTCCAACCAAAAAGATACAACCAATTTCATGTTCAATTTTATCAAAAATAAATAAAAGAAAATGATTAAATCAAGAGTTTGGCTATGAGACTAAAAATACCTAGAGAAATTTTATATTCACAAAATTTGGAGCCTGTTACGAAGAACATCTTTGAAACATAATTTTTTCGAGTCCAAATCTCCTGGTGAAAAAGTAAAGGAGGAATGACGGTTCCAGTTTTTTTGACTCTTCAGGGAAGCCCTCACCGGAAAATCCGGACTCAATTTTCTATCAAAGCAAAAAAAACATAAAACCTGAAACTCCAAATTTTGTCAAAACATCAAATTACTTTAATTTTGATTTTAATTCCATCAACTGATCTCATCAAATCAGTCATCAAAATTAACAAAAATGACTTGATTAATGATCTAATTTAAGTAATAAAAAAAAAGGGAAGAAAAAATCGAATCCTAAACCCAATTAGCAAAGAGTGACCCTGGACGACAATCGTAATAAATGGTGTAATCCACATAATCCAAAACAATAAATTAAACCAAACCAAATCATATAAAATGAGTTTAGTAAAAAGTTGACACTGATAGAAATGACAAAGCAAGTAGAAGTTATAATTGTTCAATAAATTTGTATGAAAAATATACAAGCCAAAATATTTTTGTATGCTCTGGAAAAAATATGACAATAGATGCCACAGAAAATTATACCCGAAAGACCAAAAATAAAAAGGTGAAAAATGACAGAGAAAATAGAAAAGAGAATAAAGCAAAAAACAGAAAACACCAAAAGGGAAAAAATAGAACAAACAAACAATTGTTCCAATCTGGAAGTTACATAAAACACTAATGCTCCACGCCAAGACCAGAAATCACAAGATCCATGTCAAACAAGAACTTATGCAGAATAATCGAAGCACAAATTTGACTGAAAGACAATGTTCATGCAAAATGATATACACAAGAAGAGGTGAAAAAAAAAAGAACATGAGAGCCTAAAACCCTCATTTTGTAAACGAAAGGCATATTTCCTTTTTATTCCTTGCTGAAAAGAGAAGCCACATAAAAGGGATAAAAACTTGATGGAAAAATGCAATTAAAGAAAATGGATATAGAAATTGTCTCAATGTGTACTTTCAGGAGAATGATGTATCCGGCTTAAAATTAGCGACTCAGACTCACTCGACCCAGGCATCAAAACCTCACAAACCTTGGGAGAACCGTCCTTACAATCTAAGGAACCATCCACTGTGTCACCAAAAGCCAGACTTCCATCTCCACAATAGGCAATATCACTACCTTCCGCCTTGGTATTCATGTCATCACTTATAGGCAAAATGGTGCCCGTTTGAGATGCGTTATTGAGATCTGGCATAGTCTCATCTTCATTTCCAGAGATCTCCTCAGACACCACTTTTTCATGTTTCTCACCCAACATTAATAGCGACTCTCCCGGGTTCTCATGACTAGAAGCTTGAACAAGATCCTGCACCTCCTTGCCATGGGTTATATCTAACTCCTCCAAATCTTCCTTGGCAGAAGGTGTAATAGCTTCTAGTTTCTCCTGATCTGAAATACACATCAGTGTGTTCACTGTTTCTGCATTAGAAGTCATCATGACTCGTTCCTTTATATTTCGCAAACTGTAATCAGAGATTTGCTCCTCCGCTTTCACCTGACTGGACGCCGAGATAATATCTAATTGACCCCCAGTAACAAATGCAGTGCAATGACTTTCCAACCTCTGCATCTTGTAAAGATATATGGCCCTCTGAAAGATAGAGAACATGTCAATTTATTACAGTCCAGAACCAAGTAGTTAAAAATTGTTAGGACTCAAAATTCAATGGATAGGGCAAGTTCAGCGAGTTCAATTTCACGATGAAGGCACATTCATGTCCAGAACAATATTATCGACCAGCCTATAAATTGAAGACAGTTAAAAAAAATTACTGAATGCAAGCAATGTATAAATTTGACATAACAACGATAAACCTTGTGCAAAATCCATGGACCCCAACCAAAACTAGTACTTCATTTAAAACAACTGGCCCTCAAACATGCCACCCATTACTAAAGCATAACATTAGAAGATGAGAATACACTCATTTGCAGTAACAATCTAAACATCACAACTCATCCATCAGAAGTTACCTGAAAAAAAGAACAGTCAATCACTGGAAAAAGTGAATGCTTTGGCAGAGTAGCAGAATACTTCAGTCCTGCTCTTGAACCATCCTGTCAAATTAGGACAAATGTTGTTGACATTAAAAATAGGAGATGAATGACAGATTTTGGGGTAGGGAGAGAGTTCTGTCAAAATTTTCTACCTCTGGATATGTGCTCATAGTAGCATCATCATCAACACTTGCACTCTTTCCAATATTCAATAAACACGTACACTGATCATACAGCTCTGGAAGTGCAAGTTCATCTGAAATGTCAAGTTTGGAAAGATAGAAACGGCGCAAATCAGAAACATCATCAGCTGATGCTGTAGAAGTATCAGGCGTCTTCTCACTGGTTGATGTATGCCAAGAGTTCAAAGCTTCTCCTTCAGGAAAAGTCAAAGAGGATGACTTTGTTTCAACAGCTTTTTCATGAATTCCTTCGTGGTTACCTTCATCATTAGACATCTGAACTGCCTTTCCAGAGAAAGCATCATCCACCTGATCTTGCAAGGGAAAATCATCTTTCCGGGATGGGGAAGGCAAGTCCTTTTTCAAATCACCATTTTGAACTTTCCAATTCTCAGCATTTGACTCCCAAACCCGAGTACTAGCTGCATGCATTCCCCTGTCCCAGTCAGAACCACCATACATGTGAGAATCATCCCTTAAAACACCATTATTTCCAACCCATCCATGCAAATGAGAAGGAGCTGTACTATCCATCATATTTTGCCAACCAAGTGGCCGCAAGTGGCCTGAAAACCGCTCAGCATCAGGGATGTGATAAGGAATCCCAGAGTGATTAACTTCCATTGGAGGCCTAACACCATATAGAGGCTGAGATGGATACTGTGACATCATTGGTGGAAATCCTCCATGAGATGGACCATGCTGAAAAGGAACAAAGCCATTTGATACTGATGGGCTCCAGTTTGGCATACCCCTCCAAGAATTTCCATGTCCTCTCCCAAAACCAGGATCACTGCTTCTTCTGTTGTAACGAGAATGTGAATGGTCTCTTACGTCATCTTCGAGTGAACCCATAAAAGGTCTGTCAAGTGCAGCCCTGAAAGCAGGTGGGGGAGGAATCACATTACCCTGACTAGTTCTACCATAAAAAGATGAATCTGGTTGAGAGGATTCATCCAACAGTGGCTTCTCTAATGGTAATTCTCGATTCATTCTGTCCTCGGGAGTGGAAATATCTCTCACATCAATACTGCCCCTCCGTCCAGATTCTTCAATGTCGAGACTCCTCCTGATACCACCTCTATTCATGTACCTCCACTCAATACTAGCAGATGAAGGGGATCTTTCTACCAAGCCCATGGGTGAAGCCTTGGAACTAGAAGACCTTTCAGTTGACATATCACCTAAGATCATCTATTTTGATGGATCTATCCATGGGTTTGTACTTGCGACCTCTCTCTGATAGTCCAGAAAAGCCTGTCATCTCTCTTGAGCCTTTGCTTCTGTTTTCCATGATTGAATCTCTGTACTTCATATCTTCAGAATTAAAATTCCTGAAACAGGGAATAAAAAATTGTGACCGACTTATGAACAAATTCTCATTTACTGTCATAAAAAACCTGTTAACCACATAGTTTGGTACAAGACCACCCAAAAAAGCAATTTGTCGAACAAGACACACCACTCCAACCACATTGGTTAGATAAGTTAAATTGACTACCTGTAATCATCTTTGCCAAGATATGAATTGGAGATCGGGGAAGATCTCCTTTTGTTGCCAGTCAGGATACTGTCTACATGAGATTGCCGTGATTGGGATCTTCCCCTATCAATATCTGACTCAGCTCTACCACAGCTTACACTTTTCTTTTCCATGTCAGAATATTGAGCTTTCACAACTCTGGATTTAGTTTCACTGTAATCATCACGATCATCCAAAGATCTTTTCTTTCCTCCACTATCTTTGTATCTTGAACTTCGGTTATCAGTATGTGACCCATCATGATTGCGGTGACGATCACGGTCTCGATCTCGTTCCCGGTCTCTATCACGGTCATGATCTCGGTCCCAATCCCGATCTCTTTCATAGTCACGATCTCGATCATTATCATAATCACGATCCCGATCATGGCTGCTATCCTGCAGGCGATCACGATCCCGATCCCTATCCCTATAACGTTCATGGTAT
This sequence comes from Quillaja saponaria, assembly GCA_029379385.1. Lineage (NCBI taxonomy): Eukaryota > Viridiplantae > Streptophyta > Magnoliopsida > Fabales > Quillajaceae > Quillaja > Quillaja saponaria. Next base: position 9,240,904 of record CM055612.1, read on the forward strand.
CGCTCACGATCACGAACGGGTTCAACATCACGGTCCTTGTCCCCTTCTCGATCGCGGTGATGATCTTGGTCATGATCATGGTCACTACCTTGAGGCTTGGATCTCTTTTGTCGCAATTCTACAATATCCCTTTCTTCCCTTGCATGCTTTTCATCAGACTTGCTGCTGGTATGGCCTTTTGCAGGACGCTCATCTTTTTGCTTGTCATGCCGGTGCTTGCTGTCCCTATCCATCTCTTCCCCGTATTTTTCTCTATATTTATCATCCTTGCGCTTCTCATCCTTATGTCTTGCATCCTTGCCAATGTCATCTCTAGATGACAACCGTCTATCATTAATGTCCCTGGCATCATTTTGATTCTTATCCCCATCACTGGAATCATCTCTCTTCTTCTTCATTCGCTTCTCAAGCTGGATATCCAGTTCAGCAGTTTGCAACTGCTCCAGAGCATTTGAACCTGCAATACACATCATAAATAAAGCATAAACCACTGTCTCAATAAGAAAATATCTCAATAAGTTAAGCTTCTTTCATCACATGTTCACAAATAACATCTTAGTCTCATGCACTTCATGAGAAGTGTAAGTCACTAAAAGCACAAACAAGAAATAATTATACAAAGAGGGACCTTAACTCACAGGTCACAACTTCACTTAGACTTTAATGCACGAGCAATTAGATAAACACATCTCAAAGTAGATAATTAAAAAAAGGGATCTCACAAAAAAGCTGTGTCATGCATCTCTTGGAATGTGAAAATTGTTAAAAGCACATATGGGAAAGAATAAAAAGAAATCAAATTACAGGTCACAACTCCATTCAAATATTAATACACAAACAACTAAGTAAAGTTTATTTACAAGTCATAACCTATATAACCTCAATTGGTTACTAACAATTTTCCCATTCCCAATGTACCAATGACTCTTAGCACTCCAAAAAGTTAACTCTAAATACCAGGAAGAACCTGACCATAGGCAATGAAAGCAACTACCAGTGGCATCATGTTTTCAGTCACATTCCAACACCATATTCAACATTTGGTAATAAAACAATTGGCTAAAAGTGCACTATAAAAAGAATTGAAATAAATTGACTAAATTTTTAACAGCAGACCACGAAGCTACATCACAAAACATTCTACATAACCTTTATTCTTCCCCAAAAAAAGCATCTGAAGATGAAAAGCAGGCTCTTAAAAAATTTGTTACAAAGCACCACAATAGATTCCTAGATGATAATAAATAAAAAACCATAAATCATCTGCATAAATAAAAGCAACTTCAAAGGCTAAAAAATATAAGAACTGCAGAAACCCTCTGAATTTTCCAAATTAGATGGTAATCATATTAAATGAGGAAAGAGTCTTATGTTTGGGCTAACCAACTTTAGAAAGTGCAATCAGTACTCAGTTTCTTCCTGAAAATGGAATCCTAGAATAAATTTTCTGCAGTTGCTAGTGCTTACTGCTTAGTCCACCACCTAATGGAAACATTTCTTTGGTCAGTGGAAAATAGTCTTCCTGTTCACTATCCCAAACAAGTCACACCACCAATAGTTGCCAGGTCGAGATTAGAATCATGAATTGAGGTCCTGATTTTGGAAACCAAAAATCAATTTGAACTAAAAAATTTGGTACAAATTCTTCAAATCAAATTATAGATATAACACAAACAAAATTCATTGAAAAATTGAGATATCTTAAAATGTAATGAATGATCATTTGGCTAATCGAAAGGCGCTTAAGCATTAAAGCAAGTAATTTGTGTCTTAAGGAAAATACCTTCTTCCCTTCAAAAGCATTGGTTATTCTTCCCTTTGAGGAATAGTTACCCAACCGTTTTTTAGATTAAAAATTTATGGCTGCTATATTCTAAAATTAGGAGACTGTAGAGAAAGCACTTTAAAGGCTTTTAAATCGAAAATGCTTATTTCGAGTACTTAACAAATCAGATCTAATCAAGATCCTATAGATACATTAAGATTTGGATCTAGACCACACTGATTTGTAAGATTCAAATCTTGAATCATATAAATGTTGTAGTTTAGATTCACACATAAGATTTGCATCGATTGATACATGAATTCAACTGAAATGTAAGATTTCTGATAAATATGTAGATACATCACAAGGGCAAACCAAATAAAATTTAAATAAAAGATACCTTAACAGAGTCACTTCAAAATGAAGACCATGTTAATCCTCAATCAACGAAAGATGCACTCCTTAGATGTATACAATGGAGGCGGGGGGGGGGGGGGGGGGGGAGGATATTGGTAACTGTAAAGCCTTAGACTGTATCTCACATCGTATCTATCCACATATTCTCAGAATACTTTACTACTCAAACAACCATATCCAATCACATTATTGTGCCACGTTCAACAAACCAATGAAAATATGCCAAATCAGCAATGCAAGACAACCATATTTCATATGGAATAGTCAAAGGTTGAATCAAGTAACCAAATAAATCATTACCGAAACTTTATTGCATCCATATCAAGCACTGATTTACTTTGTCCAATCAAACCAATAAACTTCTACTTTGTCAGACAAGGCATTACTTAACAGAAATGGAAATTCAGTGTATACAGGAAATTCAATGTATACAGTCTCAGCCCATTACCCACAATACAACTAATGATGTCAACATACTACATTTTGGATAGTCAAGTGAACGATTCTGACACGTATTTAGTACTCTACTTGACGTGTATTTTAACCCAGAACACAAATTGATAGCATCTCTCCATATATATGGAAAGGGAAAACAATCAAATCCACTAAACTGAAGGAAAAAAGAGCAAAAAATGTTTCTGACAAACTCTCCCTGACTGAATATAGGCTTTTATCACAAACTTTGTTCTTGCAAACAGGGAAACTTGTGCACTTTGTATTTGACTAGTTCCTATTAATCATCATCTCCCTCTTCAAAAACTACAAATATGTCCTCAATGCTAAGTTTTCCTTTTTTCTTCTTTCTCCTTTATGCAAAATCCATACCGGAAGAATTCCCACCTATAATATACTAACTAAATTCAACTATTATAGTTTATATACATCCCAATATACTTCAGAATTCGGTAACAACAGTTAACCTTCCCCTTTACCATCTAAGATAATGTTTTCTCAGTGCAAAGTCATGACATGAAATAGCCAACCCAGTGATGGCATTAAATTCTCTCAATTTCTTTCCCTTTTTTCCTCTACCATCTAAGATAAAGTGTAATCAGCACAAAGTCATTAAATGGAATAACTAACCCAAATATGGCACTAAATTCTCCCAATTTCTTTTCTCTTCTTTCAGGAGGGCAACAAAATAGAGTTAATGGAGTTATGAATAATTAATTTGAGAGACGGGATTAAGAAGAAGAGCCATCAATAAGTTCTGAAAATACAATATTCACATAATGGAATATAAAATATTGGGGGGCAACCTATGAACCAGAATATGATAGATATTGTCCATTCCTTCTACAAGAATTGAGTACAGTTTTTAGTTCAACTACTAACAATTAATCAAATAGTAACTAAACAACACTCACATAGAAAAAGACCAACTAATAAGATGGAAAGCTAACCGGACTCTTTATATACAGAATATGCCCCTTGGAATTCCAGTAGATCATAAAATATCATAAAAAAAAATTTGAAATTTCTTTATGCTCCTTATGGAGCATCAGGTACAATGCAAGTTAACTAGAGAGTAATTTGGATCGGAAAGCATGAAGCATCTCTTGAACAACATGGCATGAACTGAATGGTCAGACAAAACATCAACCATTAATTGTTTTAACAGGACAGCTAAGGAATTTAGCCAATAAAAAAAATCCAATAACCGAACACCGTGTTAGAACATACTCATCACCTATTTGCAACAACTTTATGCAATTATTAATGTCATAGTTAGGGCTGGAATTTGTATCGAATAGCTTCGAATACCCTACTTTTCAAATTCGAATCTAAAATGGTATTCGAATTCAATGCATATTTGATTATTCAATTAAATAAATTATGTTTTCATAAATAAATATTTATATAATTATTCATTCTTAATACATACATATTATAAAATTGAATTACTTAACGAATTTTGAATACCTAGTCGAATTATTCATTCGAATATCGAATCAAATAGCATGCTATTAGAATTCAATTAGAATAAAATTCGAATAAATTGATTTAAATTCCAGCCCTAGTCCTAGCATTCAATAACCTTTGTTTGAAATCTTATGCTTCTCCTATATTTGCAGTCAATATCATAGTAAACTTTCTCATCAACCTCATATGGAAGTTGCAAGTTACAATTAAAATAATTATTCCCGCCAAAAATGCTAGGATATGCCACCATTGTGGAACCTATTTACTCTTAAAATTGGCATGATTCAACTATCAATAAGATCATACTGAGAAACAAAGTTATTTAAGTAAGCTTTCCAATTATATATTCCCCCCTCACTAGTATCTTTCCTTCTGCAATTTTGACTTCAGTAGAAAGTATAAGTTGGATTTAAAAAGAAATGGAAACGACAGTAGAATAGGAAAAACAAAAACCAGAATGATAACAAAACCAACAATCGAAGAAATGGGTAACTATTAACACATAGTACCTCAGCTTCAGATCTAAATCAAAAATTTATAGAGCACTGCATGGCTTGGATCTAAATTGAAGACCCAATGGAATGCTACACAATCCTTTTCCACTTAAGCTAAGAGTCAAACCCAAATCATATTGGTAAGCTTGCTCTCATTTTGAGTTTTGGTTGCAAAATATTAAAGTAAATAGTTGTTCAAATAGTCTTATAAATAATTATCAAACCTCCCAACATTCTTACATGCTCCATCTAATTAGCTATTGATTACACCAACACTTGAAAGATACTATGACATCAACTTAGTTTCAGAAAAGAACCAGAGTTTCTGCATAGCAGAAGCAATTTCCTCCTTGCATGAATACAAAAATAATCAAAGATTGTAAATAAAACATAGAAACAACTGGAAGCAAAGAGATAATGTCAAATTGCAGAATACAAGTATGAAGGAGGATACCAACTTCAGACAAACATGTTTCTCCAGTCTTAAAAACAAAACGTCTTTGGCTGATTTAACTGGGATACCCCAAAGAATGATAGGGAACAAGCACATGATTGTCATACACAAGATGGAATAGGCAGGAAGTGGGGCATCGAGTAATCATATCCAAAACTGCTGCAATTACTACTAACCATGTAAGAGTGGATGGTGTTCCATAAGCCAAAAGGTTCCAACACTGAAAAATAAACAAAATTCACATCTAGCACATTGCAAATAGAAACCACAAGCTCTGAGCTCTCTTTCGTTCCTATTACCAAGCTAACCTTTTACTGACATAAATTAGTAATGTGAACAAACTATTTATATAGTTGAATGTTCCTGATGGAAATGATTATAAATTACCAACATGTCAGTCAATCAGTTACCTTACCAGAATTTTCAATCATGTGCTTTGACCCCCGCTGTTCTTCAATATCAACCAATCTCTCACTCCTACCTTCTTTCAACTTCTTATCTTTCTCTGCCCCAATCTCTTTACTCTCCTTTCGACTTGAATCCCTATATTTCCCCTCACCCTTCACACTGCTCTTCTTCGCCTCCTCACCCTCACCAAACACCCCGACACTCTCATCCCTTCTCCTACTCTTCGAATCCCCTGATACCTTTACTTTCTTCGACCCCTCAACTCTATCATCCTCACCACCATTCCACCTATCTCCAACGCCATTATTACCACGCTCTTTCCGGCGCTTGGAAGAACCATACTCGTCCGCACACTCCCCGTTCCCTGAGCCATACGCGCCCTTCACATCCTTCGAATCCAACTTCCGCTTCTCACTTGAACAAGAATCCTTCGAAACCTTGGCAACACTCTCTTCCTTAACCTTTCGATCTTTCAAGCCCGAATCTTTTTCAGAATCTGAATACTCCCTTGTGTCTCTCGAACTATGTTTGCTCGATTTATGCTTGGAACTCCGGGGCATCGTGAACCTAAACTCAAAACCTTATTCGGGAAGTTCACAAAAGTACCAAACACTGGAAACAAAATCAAAACCCTAATTCCAAACCTTCAGAATAATCCCAAACTCAAATCCAATAATCAAAAACCTTAATTTTGAAAATCCAGTACTTGAATCAACTACTGAAACCCAAATACTGGATGCTGCAATTGCTAGTGGAATCCCCTGATTGAGCAAACTTGGAATAAAAATAGTAAATATGAGATTCGCCGCAGGTACAGTTGTGCCTAAAGAGAAAACCTCACAAACCCTAATCGGACGGCGATAAGCCCGGAAAATCGGGACGCAGAGGTGACCGGAGAATGGATCCCTAGGAATTTGTAAGTCCGTACGAGATAGGGATCGAAAATGATGAAATTTACGGCAAACCCCGAGAGGGACTAGGTAGAAATGGGGGTGGGTCGGGGATAAATGTGGAAAGAACATGTGATGTTTGAAGAGCGGATGAAAATGAAAGAGGTTTGTAAGGCTGTTTTGTTTTTGTTTTTGAGACTTGGGGGCGACTAGAAAATAATTTGAACTTTTGTGACAATTTTACCCTTGAGAGAGAGACACGTCAGACTTGTATTTGAGAGTTAAGAAGCAGACAATCTAGATGATCGGAGATCAATTTTATAGACAGGGAGATCAGATGATCAGAATCCTTCATTATGCATGATTGATTGGATTCTGATGGACAAATGGGCCCACCTTAATCTCTTACTGAAAATTTGCCAGTTGCATTACATACGTTTAGTTATATGCATGTGCTTAAACACGTCAAATAATTTTAATTTTTTTTAAAAGTAGAGTAATGCTTTTAGATTTTTAATACTATTTAAAAACAGAAGATGAGTTAAAAAAAATTTAATTTATATGAGTTGATAAAATAATGGTTATTTTAAAAACATAAAAATAAAATTTTAAATATTTAATTTATGTAAGTGTGTAAAATAATAGATAGTTATTTAGAGGGAAAAAATAAAATTATTTTTAATTAATTTATACTTGTTCTAAAGTTAGAAACCATAAAGTGTTATGGCTTTTAGCATAGATTAGTATCATTGCACGTGCTCGCTTGCATGTTCATATATATTTGTTTTATTTTCAGAGGCATGTGTAAGGTTTTTTTGGGGATGTACTCATCATGTATCAGCGTATCAAATTTCTCACAGGACATACTACGTTATCAGGGTATAAAAGTGATAAACTCTCTGCTATTTTAGACAACAATACATGTTATGCAAAGAGTTTGTCACTTCTATAACTTACATCCTAATAGATGAGTTTATCTCAAAAAGAATTTGATAAGTTGGTACAAGAATATGCCTCGAAAGAAAAAATAAAAATAAAAAACTTAACACATTTCTCCTAAAATAGAAAAATATATAATTAAGGCCATGCGATGATGCTAGTATGCCAATATACTATTAAAATTGTTTTAATATTTAATATTTACATTGTTTTTGATTGACTAAGGATTAGTTTGTCATGCAAGAATAATCATTCCATTCCATGCATGATTTCATAAAAAAAAAAAAAAAAATTCATTTGGTACACATTTAGTGTCAGAATATTCATTCCATTCCGGCTATTTTATTTCATATAAGTAAGAATCCTCAAACCCACCTAGGGGTGAGATTAGGGGTGTCAACGAGCCGAGCTTTGGCAAAGCTCGGCTCGGCTCGGCTCGAGCTCGTCTTAGGCTCGCGAGCCTAAGCTCGTTAAGGGCTCGCGAGCAAATATTCAAGCTCGGCTCGGCTCGTTAAGGGCTCGTGAAATTTTTTGAAAATTCTAAAAATGTTTTGTAGGCAAGGAGAGTCGAACCCAAGACCTCTTAGTGAAAATTTATGCAGTTTACCACTAAACCAAGTAACAATTTGTGTTAGTTTTGTTGTATATAAATATATTTATTATAAATGTATATATAAATAATAAAAAAAATTATTAAATAATATTAAACGAGCTAGCTCACGAGCTCACGAGCCGAGCTTTGGAAAGATTGAGCTCGGCTCGTTTTACTAAACGAGCTTAAAATAAAGCTCAAGATCGGCTCGTTTAGAAAACGAGCCGAGCTTGATCCGAGCTCTTAACGAGTAGCTCACGAGCTGTTCACGAGCTAGCTCGGCTCATTGCCACCCCTAGGTGAGATTACTCATTCCTTATTTTATGAAATTGATTTAGTTTAGTTAAATGACAAAAATATCATTCCACTACATAGAATAAAAAATTATAGATTAATAAAATAAAATAATTATAAATAAGCTAAATAATAAATATATTTAGTTTATTCAAATAACGAAATTACTCTTGATATCATATTAAATAATAAAAAAATAAAAAAATTATATAAAAATAATACTAACACAATTCATTTTAGTCAAATGACAAAAATATCTTTCATATCATAGTAAAATATATAATTATAAATAATTATTTAATGTAAAATAAATAAATTATTTAAGTAATTTTAATCTATAATATTAATATCAATAAATAAAAATAAGAAAAAGAATAAGAATAAGAAATAATAAGTAACAATAATAGTTATTATTTATTAATTAAATAATAATCTAAAATTTAAAATAAATTAATAGAAAATTGAGAAATATATAAATTTCATAAATTATGTTACATTTTTATTATTTTACTTATTTAGGGATATCTTTGTCATTTTAGTACAATTTGAATATAATTCATGTCCGAAAACTACATATCAAATAAATAAATATAATGAAATTACTATTTCTTATTGACGCTACCAAACAATATAATAGAATAATCATTCCATTCTCATTCCCTTTTTCATTCTAATTCTGCAAAAGTCATTTATGTATACTAAATTAGTTCTAAGGGAACATGGGTAGAGAATCAAGAATGCGATATACGTCTAGAATAATGTGTTCCAGAAAGGCCTAAGACATTTTATACAGTTTCTTAAGGTTCTAAAATATTTTGGAAGGGTCTAGAATATGGTGGAATGGTTAAGAAGATGGTGGAACATCTGAATGGTTATGAAAAAATCTAGAACTTTTTGAAGAATATGGAACCTAGTGGAATAATATAGAACTCTTTAAAACTTTGTGCATAATTCTAGAGGGTCTAGATATTTTTAAGGTTGGTGTAAATACCAAAATAATTTTTAGGAGAATTCTAGATGGTGAATATAGGGCATTGAACGTAATAAATCTCCACAATCAATTGACAAGACAAAGTAGTACAAATAAGGGGAATGGGCTCATATGTAAGAAAGACTCCAAAAAAAGAATTAAGGACTCACTTGGGTGATAACGAGTGGATGAATCCATAAGAGCTCGACAAATAAGGGCCCTATTATCTTATAACACATATATTGGAGGTTCCACACCACCAAAACATGCATGCCTATCCGTCATTGTAGGTGGAGTCATATCTCCAAAAAACTTGCATATGAACATTACTTCAACTTCATTGTCAGTATATGTCCAAGTTAAGAAAAAATCTAAAATAGTTATTAGCCTTGTAGTTGCAGAGCCTTTCAGTGGTGGCATGATAAGTACATTCGAAACCACAGCTGGATCCTAAATGATGGGCAAAATAATAATTGTATTTAATTTTTAAGACAATATAGTCCACTTATATGTGGTCGGGGAGCTTGGCCATCAAGAAATTGGACAACTACAATGACCTTAGTCAAATCTCCAATATAAGTGAAGTCGGGACAACATTGTATGATTTCTAACAGATAAAGGTCATTAGGTATTATGACGTATTGTAAGATGGCCTTAGTTAGATCTCTATATTGTACCAAAATGATATCCTCGAGCTGACTGCATACAAACAAGAAAATAAATAAATAAAAATGAAAAAAATAAACATAACTATAGTTTGAGCCATGCTTACTAATCAATTAGCCGACAAATCTTTTGCTTGAAGTTTGAATTATCTTCCCTTTTATACCAATATAATTTAGCATATATATATATATATATATATATTAATTTTTGTGGATATGCATTGCACATGAATCCTATTTATGATATATACATATATGTTCATTAACAATTGATATAAATATCAAGAAATTAAAGTAAATAAAAAAATACTTCATGTTAATGAAAATAAGCAAACAGATAAATTTAATAATCAAATTAATTAATAATATAAACATATATATTTTTTAAATGATTCTAAAGATAGAAGAAAAATTAATACGATAATATTATAATAATTTAAACTATACTCTTAATATTTCAGTCAAGAATTTAGGCTTCATAATCAATAGCCAATATGCTTCTCTCTCGTGCCTTTCTTTGCACTAGGTATTTGACCAAATAGGATCGTCCAACCCCTACAGAACTTATCATTAGAAAAAAAGAACACCTAACAACATATCTTCATAAACTAAAAACTACAAGATTGCCCATTTCATTCTGGGGTGATGGCGGGATCGTACCACCATAACAAATCTTCTCATTTACGATTAACATTGAATGAGTGTAGGCTTAAGATTGAGAATCTAGTCTCTAAGAATCAATTTAGATTTATGCCAAGAAAATCTATGAAAAAAGATCTTTATATGGCCTTCATTGATCTAGAAAAAGCTTATGATAGAGTGTTGAGACAAGTTTTGTAGTAGGTTCTTGAGAAGAAGAAAGTTCCAACTAAATATATAGAAGTTAATAAGGATATGTATGAGGGCAGTAATGTCTAGGGTGTGGACAGTAGATGGTATGACTGAAAAGTTTCCACTAACAATAAGTGTCCACCAAGGTTTATCCTTCAACCCTTTACCTATTTGCTTTAGTCATGAATAAACTTACTTATGCTATTTAGTATAGGGCTTCATGGTGCATGCTGTTTACTGACAATATCGTGTTAGTAGACGAGACTAGAGAATGTTTAAATTTTAAACTAGAATTATGGAGGAAAGTGTTAGAACCTAAAGGTCTTAGGTTAAGTCGAACAAAAATCTAGTATATGTAGTGTGATTTTAGTCGCACTAGAGGAGGCTTGATTGAAATAGTTAGGCAATCCTTACGAAGTATATGTTTAAGTATTAGGTTTATTTATATAAAAAGATGACACAATTGAGAATGATGTGAACTATAGAATTAAGGCAGGGTAGATGAAGTGGTGAAGTGTTTCGGGAGTTTTACTCGATCCTAAAATCTTAAATAGGTTGAACGGAAAATTCTATAAGACGGCAATAAGACCAGCTATGTTGTATGGTTCTGAATATTAGGCAGTTAAGAAATAACAATTAGATAAGATGAGAGTAGTCAAAATGCGAATGTTAAGATGAATATAAAAAAAAAAGGATAGAATACAAAATGAGGAGATTCTTAGGAAGGTTGAGATAACACCCATCAAAAAAAAATGAGGGAGACTCGCTTACGTTGGTTTAGACATATCTAACGTCCGCTAATGGACGCCGTAGTAAGGAAATTTGACTTAATGCATATGATAGGTGTTAGACATAGCAGAGGGAGACCGAAACTGATATGAAAGGTAATCATTGAGAAGTATATGATTGTTCTATGCATTACTAAAAATTATGCCTCAGATTAAAGTGAATTAAGGAAAATGATTCATATAGCCAACCCTAACTATTTTAGGATTTAAGACTTAGCTAAGCTAAGTTAACTTGAGTTAAGTAATTAAGATTGAATTTTTCAAGTTTTTTTCTTTAATAAGTTCTTAATTATCATAATTTTTTTAGTTTTTCTCATATTTATGAATTAGTATTTTTAAAAACAACTATGAATTAAAATAAATATTAAGAATATAGTTTTCATGGTTAAATAATGTTGTTTTAATTCATAAAAAAATATTTTCAATAATTATATGTCAATAGTAGTTAAGATTGAATTTCTAATTTTTTTTTTTGTTTAATATGTTCCTAATAATTATAATATTTTTTTGGTTCTTCTGAAATTTATTAATTATTTTTTTAAAATACTAAGAATTAAAAAATATTAAGAGAATAAATTTCATAATTATAATAATATTATTTTAAATTTTAATTCTTATTTCCATATGAAAAATTAAAAAGTTATAAATTTATGAATTTATTTATTTATTTGTTAAATTTATCTATTTGTTTATGAAATAAAAGTGTTTTAGTGGAAGAAATTTTATTTTCTTAAATACCCTTATGAGTTTTACTATTATAGAGATATTTTTTAATTAGTTGTTATATTGATTCAAATAGACTATTTATTTTATTTTTATTTTTTTACTTCATTCCTAATTATTCTCTATTTTAATATTAATAGAATTATAATTGTTTTATGACTATTGATTTTTTTGTCCTAATTCTTTTCAATATTTATAAATCTATAATTTATCAATAACTATATATAAATAGTAATTAAGATTGAATTTTTCAAAATTTTTATTTAAAAAGTTATGAAAAATTATAATATTATAAATTAAAATTTTTAAAAAAATGTTAAGAATTAAAATAAGTATTAAAAGTATAGTTTTTATAATGAAAATATTGTTATGTCATTTCTTTTTTTATTTTTAAAATTATATTTATGTTGTGATTAATTTTTTTTTTTGGTTTGTCAACAACATGGAGTATTATTATGTGTTAACTATAATTTATTGATGTGTACATTAATTTCTAATTTAATATGTATGTATATATATATCATTAATATGGTTCACGCACAATGTGTGTCACATAAGCTAGTACTATACTAAGGCTTGGTTTAGTAATGTTATGGCTTTTAAAAAGCTGTTGTGACTTTCTTGCTGTCAAAAAGTCGCTGCAACTTTGTTTTGGGTAATTTTTTATAAAAGTTGTTGTGCATAGTTAAATCAATGAACAAGATGTTTGGTAAAACAAATCATAAACTGCTGTGAATGTGTAAAATAACAACAATAGACATTATTAATTAAAAATATATTTAGGAAGAGAAATTTAATGGTTTATAAATTAATTGAAGATATATTTTGTAATTTTTTAAATTAGTAAGGTGATTTTTGTACTTTTAATTTTTTTAAAATCACAGCTAGTTTTTAAAAGCATAATTTATGTTGCTTCTAAAAGTACCTATGACTTTTTAAAAGTAGTAAAAGAAGCACCCCGAAAAAAATTAAAGAAACAATATTTAGGTGTTGTAGCTTTTTAAAAGCCAAAGCACCCTATTGAAAAGCAATATCAAACCCAACCTAAAAGCCTAAACATGTTTATGGTGTCTTTTTAAGTTTTAGCTAATTTTTTAACTAAAAAAAGGCCATATAATACATATGTATTAACCTATGCATTTATATTTAGATTTTTTGATGTTCTTTTACAATAAAATTCAATTTAAAAGAAAAAAAATAACAACCCATTACTCACACAATTCTATTCTTAAACAAACTCTATCCTAAATCAATTACCCAATCTTACTGTCCTCTTTCTCATTCATCTCTTACTTCTAATAAATAAAAAATATCTTAGCACGAGCGTGAGTGCGTGCGAGAAGGCTAGTATTACATATTTTTCTAATTATATACTTAAAATATTTTATTTCATTATTGATAAATAATTAATGAAAATGACAATGGTATACTTGTCAATGTTGTCATCAGATTTAAAAATTAAACTTAATTATTATTCCTCAAGATTACATCACTTTTATTTTAGCCTTTGAAGATCATAATTTTTTTAATTAAACTTTTTAAATATAAGTATTTAAAATCCATTCAATTGACATAAGTACACTCAAGTATCCGATCGTACACAGCTGAGCAAGATTTGCTAGAGATCTAATGTTGATTCTAAGGAAGAAAAATTCTTCTATTTGATATGCAAATCATAAAGTAATTATGCGCTTTGATGTATCTAGATATCTACGCACACCTTCACTAATTCACTTCTCAGGAGATTAGAGAATTTTATGACATTCTCAAGAGATTCAACATTCTTAACCATTAAATGAACTAGCTTCCTCTTTTTTGAAACATAGATATTCCTAATTTTTTTTGTCTGTGATAAATTTTTATGAATAAATTAATTCAATTAGATAAATATTATTTTACAATAATCCTGACAGCAATATATAAACACTAAACAGAAAATGATGATATATATAAGATAGTAATAAGGTGAATAAATTGAAAATTTCAAGAACAAAAATAATCTGATAAATCATCCTTTGAGTATATAACTTTTATATAACCTTTGTATAAGTTAGAAATTAATAATCCTACTTATATATAGAGCGGTGATTCATAACTTTTCGTTGATGGGCAACTCACATATATCATCTTTCTTAATCACAATCCTTCATTAAGCTCGATGAAATGATTCTGTCTCGAGTATAATTTTGAAGGGAAAAAGGTATATTATTTTTAATATTAATAATAAATAATTGAAAATTGTAAATAAAAATTGTCATGTTTTAAGAAATAATCCTAAAAAAAAAAACACAAATACTAAAAGTAAGAAAATTATTGGAGGTGTTTACTTAATAAAATAAATGAGTTAAATCAAATAATTTGGATGAAAAAGAATAATGAATGGTAAAATATATTCATAATTTATATCCACTCTTAACTTTCATTATTAGGGCTCAAATAAAATTTTTATCATTTTCATTAATAAAAAAACTCATGTCAAAACGGTTAATTCGACCTAGCCATCTAAGATATATATATCTAAATAAAAAATAATAACTTAGTAGACTTTAAAAGAAAAAAAAAGTATTTTGATAAAGTATGAGCTAACCATTTCTTTCTTTTTTTTATATAAATTTTAATGAAAAATATCTTTTAATTTCCCTGAATATCCTTATTAGTTTTTATTATTATATAGTTACATTTAGTTATTATTTTTTGCTTCAAATATACTATTATTATTTCTTTTTCTTTTTTTTCTTTTGAATTCTACTCTATTGTAATATAAATAGGATTGTAATTGTTTAAAGGCTATTGATTTCTTATTTACTAATTCTTTTCAATATAAATAAATCTATAATTTTTTTTAATAATTATGTGTCAATTGTAATTAATCTCAGTTTTTTTGTTTAATAAGTTTCTAATAATCATAATTTTTTAGTTATTCTCAAATTTATAAATTAATGAAAACATTAAGGGTATAGTTTTATGATTATAATATTGTTGTTTTATCTTTTAATTCATAATTTTTTATTTTTAAAAAAATATTTATCAATAATAGTTAAGATTGTAATTGTTTTATGATTATTTTTTTTTGTCCTAATTCTTTTCAATATTAATAAATATACAATTTGTCAATAACTATAAATTAATAACAATTCTTCATCCGTCTTTAAATTTTTTTTAAAATTATATCTTTATATTATGAATTAGTTTTTTTATTGAATTTATCTATTTGTTTGATGTTTTTAACATTCAATATTAAATTTTTACTAACTATAATTTTTGGATATGTATATCTATTATTGATGAACATATATATATATTTTATAAACACGATTCACGTGCAACGCTTGTGCTGCAAAGGCTAGTATATATATGTACTATAATAGTGCCTTAATGGCATGATATTTTGATTTTCTTAAATACCCTTATGAGCATTTATTATTACATAGCCACTTTTAGATGTTAATTTTTTATAAATAATCAATTTAAATTTTAAATTTTTTTTTTCTCCATTTTATTATCAATAGGATTGTAATTATTTTATAACTATTAATTTATTTTCTACTAATTTTTTTTCAATCTTAATAAATTTATAATTTTTTCAATAATTATATGTTAATAGTAATTTGTTATAACCCGACATCGTAAAATCGAGCTTTAGACAAAATGTGCAAATTTTAGTTATAAAATAAATAATAATATAATTGAACATGTTATAACCCGATATTAAAACATGAAATTTGAACAATTTAGTGTAATTCTTGATCATAAAAGTGAATGAAAGCTTATAAAATAAACAAAAATTTTACCTACATGTATACATAAAATATGTCAATACAATTAATTTAAACTTGGTTGACTTGGATCTCGACTTTATGCTGTGTAAATTTTTATTCATAAGTGTAATTAAGTGTAAATAAAGTAAATAGAAAACATTTACAACAAGTGTATATATATATATAAATAACCAAAATTTATTATACATCACATGTTTTAAACTTATGACTTTTAACTTTATTATTTATTTATATTCTTTTCCTTTCTTATTTTTATTTGTTTGGACCGATTTGCTCTCCAAATGTTTCAGCTTTCTTTTGGCCGAGCCCTGTTATAGAGAATTCTGCATTTCTCTTGCTTGGCCAAGAGCCTTCTTTCCTTATTTGTTGGTTCACCTCATCCCTTTTCCTTGGTTGTATATGAGTGTATAGGAGGCCTTGGAGAAAACAACCCCCTTTGTAACTACTTGGCAGCTACCCTGTTTTGGAGCTCTTTCCTTCCTTTTGTTTTGTTACTCGAGCCTTCCTCTTTCACCAAGAACCATAGCTTCCTTTGCAGCAAACACCTTCCTCCTTTATGGCTATTCACTTTGTTTGCCTTCTAGTTTGTGTTTGGCCGTGATAGCCACTGTGGCCAAGAGCTCCAACTTGTGTATTGTTAAAAACTTAGATATAGTGAAATTAGGAGAATTAATCAAGGCTAAGAATTTAAGAAATTGGTATGGATGTTTTATAATTCAAGTTTTAGTTACTTTGATTAGCCAAATTAAATCTCAAGATTAATGATTGAAATATAAGTCATATATAATTGTGTTGATGCTATGAGAATATGTAAATATATACAATACACATATATATGAACTAGAATAAATCATGCCCTTAATGTGTTTGATAAAATGTCTATAAGAAACTAGTTATAACATAATAAATAAAACTTGGAATTTTTAAATTTTTGTGGTTAGGGATTAATTGAATTTGAATAAAAAGTTTATGAACATAAGTAAAGAATTGTTGGTTAATGTTGTGATTTAAGGATTAATGAAATTGAGTGGTGAGTATGAACAAAGGGTGGTTAGGTGTGGATAAAGTGTTGAAAATAGGATTAAGTGGTTATTGAAGGGGAGTAGTGTTCAGATTTTATGGTTAAGAGAAATCCAGTATTTCAGGTGTTTTAAGGACTGAATTTGTTTAGGAGTTCTGAAGATAAAGTGTAGCTTATGGTCTTGAGATGTATAAAGGGTGGTTAGTTGTGGGTATATTTATCGCTAGAGATTGCAATTGGCTTCGTGTTGGATTGTAGGTGAGCTTCAGCCATTCTAGAAGACTTTTTCTAGGGTTGTACTTTGAATTAGCTTAAGACATCTAAATAAGAATTGTTCCTAACACATTAAGAGACAATTATAGAGCTTTTCAGAATTTAATGTCATGTTATGTGTATTTTGGAGGTGTTGGAAGTTATTGTTGGAATTTTCGGGTTGTGATTGTACTTGTGTTAGTGTAACTGGTTTTGGAGGGTCTTATAAGGAGGGTGCTGAAGATGAATTGTTCATAACATCTTGATAAACTATATTGAAAAGTTTCATAATTTTATTCTTAACTATGAGGATTTTATAAGCACTGGAATTTGGTTTTGGCAACCAAAATTAATGTGTGCCTTATTTATGTCCATGTGGAGATTTGAGTGGGATCAAGGCTAAATTTAGGAGAAGTTTTTGAATAAGAAAGATAGCTAACTTGTTATAAATTGATATTTTAATGGATAACTTAAAATGGTGTACGTAAATTATTGTGACGATTTAAGTAATAAGTTATATATATATAGATAATAAGAGTCATTTTTTCTATGAATTTTATTGTATAATTTTAATATTGTTGTATAGACATATACAATTAGTGAACTAGTGATTAAAAAGTATAATATATATATATATATATATATATATATATATATGTGTATAAATTAGTAGATTTAAACACAATTATATAACTTTTGGGCACATGTTGTATTTTCTATTATATTATATTATGTAACTTTCTTTGCAATACTTTATTGCTTTTTGATTTTTTTCTTTCCTTTAAGTGGCCGACCTTCCTTGTCCAAACTCCTCCACTGCCATGGCAGACTTCAGCCAAATTTCTGGATGTTCTTCATCTTCAGCTGAGGACGTTTTGGTCGTGAATGATCGTGGTGGAGGGCTAGGCGTGAAGTGTAGCAGCTCCTTTCTATTTCTTCTCTTGTTGTAGGTGTGATAACCATCTGGATTTCTGATCTTTCCGTGATGAATAGGTTGATTCACTTGAATCGTTGAGTGGGTTTTCTTTCCCTTTCATTTGTGATTGGCAATTACTTAATTTAGTTTGAATAAGGAAAATATAGGGTTGGTTGAGTGGATGGCATAAGGCAGCTTTGCTGCCATGTTCGTACCTCCGCTGTTTTGCGTTGCCATCCAAGGGCTGGTACAGCCAAGTGATTTATGGGGGAAGGCATGGAAATTCAGTTTGCAGGGATAGCAATTTATGTCCTGATGCCTTGTTTGATTGTGTCTTTCCTTGGTGTGGCATCGGCTACATGGAAGTTACTGCCAGTGCAAGCCGTGTAGGTATATAGGATGCAAACAGAGGATTGGAGGGGGGACGGACAATATGGATTGAAGGTATGGTTTGGTTGGCTTGATAAGTGATGGGGTTTTGGTGAAAAATCACAGCAGTGAAGGGGGGCAAGCCGTGAGCTTTGTCTAAAAAATAAAAATAAAAATTGAGAATGATTTGTTTTAACTAAATGAATTAGGAAATTCAATTAGACTAAGTGTATGTTTATTAGACTAGTAAAAATGAATGGTGCAAAGAATTAAACATTTGGAATCAAGAATTTATGAGAATGAGCCTATATATATATGTATATATATATCTACTATTTACACGTAAGTAATAAAATAGAAGTATAAAAAATTAAGTCTAAATAGAAGTTAAGGAATTAATTTAATCCAGATTATTGTGTGCAATTATATATATATTTGAATTGATGCGGTATAATGAGAAATAAGTAAATAAGTAATTTCAGTGATTTAATTGAATATATGTGGTTGATAAGAGCCAACAAAATGAAATTTTCTGAGAAAATGATTTCTATTTTCAAAATTAAAAATTCAAGTGCACCTAGAATATTTGAATTTGACATTTGATATGAGTTATTCTGATTCTGACAATTATTTTAAAAATAAATAGAGTGCTTAGCCCTGGTGGGATGGATTTGTATACGGAGAATTAATTTGTTGTCCAGGCGCGTAATGCCCGTTGGGGGAGATATTGTTGTGCGAGGCTGAGTTATTTGTTGGCCCTTTGTTTGTTATTTGTTAGGTTGTTTGAATGATTTGAATGATATGTTGAAATTCGGGAACTAAGTGAATTGTGATTATATGAGAATTGTAATTACGTATGTGTATAAGTAATTTAAATATGAATTTAAGCTATGATATATGTATTGTGTGATGCTGGTATCTTTAGGGTACATGATTTGCTCACTGAATTCTTGTGATTAACTCTTTTCTTTGTGGTTATTTTTTTTAGTTTCCAGGAAACTATTGTTAGTCGTGACAAAATTTGCTACCTACCGACTCTGTTGTGGCAAGATATATTTCAGAAGTCGCACACTTGGAGGGTAGGGATGACACTTGCAGTCACTTTAGGTGTTATGCCTTGTTGTTGATACGTATTGAATTCACCATGGTGATTTCATGTTTTATTAGGAGCGGAGCACCTCTGTATATTTTGATACTATGACTTATTGTTGACTTTGTAAACAGGCTGTTATATGTATGAGCATGTTCTATCTTACAGGGGAACCATTGTCGATATTTTAAGTAATCGTTTTATGTTTAATAGTCAAGTTAGAGTTTTATTTTAATTCAGTAGTGTTTTAGTAGTCTTAACTATAAGGTGTTTTATAAGTTAAATATGCATAGTATTTGAGTATTCAGGGTTACAGGGGTATGTTTACCCATTCTTACGGCCAGTCATACCTCTATTTGAGGATGTGACATAACTTCATGGAGATAATGTTTGAACTTGGTTTTGTTGAATTTAGTTAAGTATAGAAGTTGGAATCAAGCATATCTCTAACGTGGTTATGAAAATGCTGAGTAAATTTTAAATAAATACATAAAACTTAACATTTATAGATTTTTGTAATTAGAGAATTATAACTTATTGAGAAACTAAGCAATACTTGAAAAATTTAATAGTAGCTCTAGAACGTGTTATTGAGCCAACGACGCTCATGAACGCAAGAGGAAGAGACGAGCAAGATTGGTAAACTTGTGAGCGGATAACATATTCTTTGGTTGCTAGATTAATATGTGTAATTGTTTATACATGTTCGAATAAATATGTTTATATAGAGGTACATGTTTGAATAAATGATTTTGTTTATGTTTGATAAGGGCCAATAAACCTAATTTTATAAAAAATAATTTTTACATTCGAAATAAAATCTGGGTGCACCTAGGATACTTTGATTTGATATTTGATTTAAAATATTCGAGTACTTAGTCTTGGTGGTTGGTTATGTAAGGAGCACATATTTGGTGTGCGGGCGCAAAAACTGCCCAGTGGGAAGATATGTGGTGTGCGGTTGTTGAGTTACTTTATTACCCTTTGTGTGCTTTGAGTGTTTTGATTAATTTGTTTATATAGTGTATTGCATGAAATGTGTTTATTTATTTTTATGATTTTGACATTTACGTAAGTGCGGTATTTTAATTATTTAGATTTCATGTTATTCTAAAATTACTTGATCTATGTATTATATTTGTGTTTTGAGTAATGCTAGTACTCTTTGGGTAAGTTTTTCACTTATTAAGTCCTCGTGACTCACTCCTCGCTTGTTGATATTTTTCTTAGTAACAGGATTTCAGTATACCTCAATAACGAGTACGTAACTTGCGAACAATGCGCAACAATGTATTTATTCCGGATCACACACTTGAAGCTAAATAATGCAAGTTTGTAGTCATATTAGGGATTTGAGTTGTTATATTTTGTTTTGTATAATAGTCTAATTGTTATTATTTATGATCTGGTTAAAGTGGAGCTCCTTGTGATTTTAGTAAATGTTGTGGTTTGGTTGTTTTTAACCAGGTATACTTTGTTTGTATTTTTGGGCATGTTCCATATTACAAGGAACCTCTTCCAAATTTTTTAGTAAATTGTTATGTATTTCAGTAAATAAACATTTGTAGTTAACTTATGCTTTCTAAATTCTACTTTTATTCCTTGGTTTGGTCAAGAGTCATATATTTTTCTTTGTTTTAAAGTCAGGGTTACGGAGATTTGGTTACCTATTCTTTCGGCCAGTCATATTTCTGTTTAGGGCATGACATAATTAAGATTGAATTTCTCAATTTTTTAATTTAATAAGTTCCAAATAATCATAATTTTTTAGTTCTTCCTAATATAGGAATTAAAATTTAAAAAAATTACTATGAATTAAAATAGATATTAAGATTATAGTTTTCATGATTAAATAGTGTTGTTTTAACTTTTAATTCATAATTTTTCAATAATTATATGTTAAAAGTAGTTACAATTACATTTCTCAATTTTTTTGTTTAATAAGTTCCTAATAAGTATAGTGTTTTTAGTTTTTCTCAAATGTATGAATTAATTTTATTTTAAAAATATACAATGAATTAAAAAAAATAAATATCAAGAACATAGTTTCCATGAATATAATATTATTTTTTTTAATTTTTTAAATCTTCTTCCATCTTAAGAATTCAAATATATATATATATGAATAAATTTATGAATTTTTTTTTGTTAAAATTATCTATGTGCTCATGAATATAAAAGTGGTATCGTGGAAAAAAAAATTATTTTCTTAAATGCTCTTATGAGTTTTTCCATTACATAAATACTTTTTAGTTGTTATTTAACTTCAAATAGATTTTTTTTTTTTGCCTATTTCCTAATTCTTCTCCATTTTATTATTAATAGGATTTCAATTGTTTTATGACTATCGATATTTTTTTGTCCTAATTATTTTCAATATTAATAATCTATAATTTGTTAATAACTATATATTGATAATAATTTATATTGAATTTATAATTTTTATTTATTTAACACATTAAAATAATTATAATATTATAAATTAAAATTTTAAAATAATGCTATGAATTAAATGGAATATTAAGAGTATAATTTTTATGATTTTAATATTGTTGTGTAATTATTTTTTTATCTTTAAATTTAAAAAAAAAATTATGTTTATATTATGAATGAAGTTTTTTATTTATTGAATTTATTTATTTATGGAGTATTATTTTTTATTAACTATCATATCTTGATATGTATATCTATTATTGATAAATATATATTTATATATCATAAGCACGATTCATATGCAACGCGTATGTCACGAAAATTAGTATATATATGTGAATATAATAATGTTATAAGCCCTAATAGTTCAAACTATGTCTTATAGTAAAAAATTAATTAAATTAAATTAAAAATTAACAGTAAAGCAATACTTGTATATATAAGTATATATAGTATATAATAAGCATAGTGGATATAGTAATTAATTTTCACTTGACTTCGGACTTACATTTCACTTTATGTAGAATGTATTAGTGATTAAATTAGTATATATATTTTATAAGATGATGGATATATATATATATATATATATACACACGTGAGCGTGTCGGATATTAGGCAAAAGTTAATCTCGACCACATATTTAAAAGTAACCTTTTGACTTTGATTTTTGTTTTTTTATTATTTCTTTCTTTTCCTCCCTTGAACTTTCCACCGCCTTCTATTTTTTTCTTTTATTTTTGTTCTGCCGAGTTCGTTCTTCTTACCTGTTGGTGGCCTCCATTAAAAACCTTTGAAAGCTTGCACATCCAACACCTTGGTTCTTGAAAAAAAATCCTTTTCCTTGACCGTTCTAGCTTTGCTTATACATCATATTTCCTTTCCTACTTCTAAATCGTGAGACAGCATCAACTTCCTTCCCCTGCATCCTTCTCCAAAAGTGGTGTATCTGCTAGTCAAGTTGTAGACCTCCTTCCTCCTTCTTGCTCCACCGTTGGATGCCTCCTAGCTTGTCCTACCTAGTGTTGGATGGCACAACAACTTGCTACAGCAACCTTGGCAGCCTCCAGCACTTGAAGTTCAGCCGAGAGTGATGGTTTGAGAGCTATTGGACGACCTTGCGTTGGTTGTAGCTGTTCTTTTCCTCTGTTTTGGCGTAATAGTAGGGCTGTTTTCCTCCACCTCTTTACTCATCTTGCTGGAAAGGGTTTGGGTGGATTTTATGTTGTTTGGCAGCAAGCTAGAGGATGAGACTGCAAGCTATTTGTTGGCACCACAGCAGCATCACCACAGTAGCTATGAAGCACGGATACGGAAACGAGAATCCGATACGTATCCGATACAAGAATATATCAATTTTTTAAAAACAAAAATACAATACGTTAATGATATATTTAATTAAATAATTTTAGATTATATTTTATATATATAATTTATAACATAAAGTGATAATTCATAATATATAATTATCTAAAAAGTATAAATTGAGCAAATTCATCCTATAGTAGTTATCAAATAAGTACAATTCATAACATACTAGTTCAACAAATACAATTCATTACATTAAATTTTTTTCTAATAAAAATTAAAAGAAAGTCTCAAAAAAAGAAAGAAAAAGAATCAAATAAATTTATACATTAGTAATGGATTCAATGCAAAATTTTATCATATATTTTCACATATGTAAATTTTATAAAAGTTTATACAAAAGCAACAAAGGAAAACATAGACTAGAACACAAGGAGAATAACTTCATAAACTAATATGGAATAAAAAAAACAATAAATAATGTACATCAATCTTTATAAATCTTAAAAGAGCTAACAACAGCAAGCTTCAGAGCCAACAACAGACAGATTCTAGATCAGTGCCAATGAGAAGTCCATAATACCATTTTTTAGACAAAGAGTAGGGGAAGTGAGAGAGGGAGATAAAAGTGGAGGATTACTCGCTGGGAAGGAAGTTTTGGAGGCCTCAACAGTGATTGTTGTGAATTGGACTGTCACAAGCTATGGAGAAGATGCATAACCTAAGAACTTTGAAGCTTCGACAAGTAGTGAAGATGAAGAACAGTTTGAAAATCAGAAGAAGCTTCGAACCCAGGAACGGCGAATCAAAAGCTGCTTGAACGATACCAATTCGATGAATCGACAATGGAGAACAAAAGACACAGAGGAGATGAATTCACGAAGAAAAGAAGTAAAAATGAACAAAATGCAATGTTTTGGTGTCAGCCAAAAATATGGCACCGTATCTGAGCCGTGTCCCGCCTTATCGGAGCCGTGTCCAACCGTATCCGAGCCATGTCACGCTGTATCCGATCGGTGTCAAGCCATATCGAATTTAAAAAAATAAAAAAAAGTAATTATGGATACGAATCTGATACGTATCCCAGCGTATCGGGACCGTATCCGTGTCAGATACGTACTCGACACGGATACGACCCCCAATCTGAAGTATCGGTGCTTTAGAGCACAGTAATCAGTAAGTGCAGAGTTTTTCTTCCTCTTGGCCATGGCTTATTTAGTTATTGATGGGGATTTTGTTTAGTAGTTGTCAGTTTGTGTTGTGAATTTTCTTTAACCTTGATAGTTAAATGGTTAATATGATATACTTGATATTGATAGTGTGTGGGTGTTAAATAGTGTGTTAGAGAGGAGAAAAGTGATTAAACAGTAGTAGCACTTCAATGGAACATTAAAGTAATAATCAGTATCCAAAAAAGTAAGCTATGTCACAATTATATGTAATAAATCGATAACTTTGCTTATGGTTCTTATATACATAAATAACCAAGCAAGCAAATCTTAGATTATAAACATGCCATATAAGCTAAAACTTACTATAGATGATATTGCATAAAACTCGATCCTCATACATGAATGCATCAATGTTAAATGGGACTTTTTCCTAAGAAATATCCCCTGTATTCTACTGAACAACATTGTACTCTAGCATTACTCACCTATTAGCAAAAGAAAAATCATTGTACTCTCACCTTAACTAGAAAAACAAGAGAAACATTCCAGTTATAGAACTCAAAAGTAAATGTGTCAAAGGGAGGCCATGAGATAAAGAGGTATGTTTCAGGAAGCACTGAAGGAAGGGGTTGTTTAAAAGTTAAGTGTAGTTATGATGGAAATATATAGTTTAATCTTTGTATTAACTTTAGGTAATGAAGTCGAGTTTAATTTAGTAGTTTGAGTATTTTCAGGACCGAATTAAATTAAGAGTTCTAAAGAACACATGTAGTTTAGGATCTTCAAATGATATCTAGAAAATTTCGTAACCTGGTTCTAAGTATATATATAGTTAAAGCTATTGGATTGTAGCTAAGTCCGTGCAGGATTTTAGGCTAGCTTCAGTCAGTTCAGAAGACTTTGTCAAGGGCTGGGTTACTCGATTGAGCTTTTGTATGATTTGATTAAATTATACAGAGCAGTACTTGAATTGTGCTTATTAAGTTTTTATGTTTCTGTAATCGTGTACGTGTAATTCTTAGTAGTTTTGAAATTTATGTTATGTAGATATTAATAAACTATATGGGTACGATTTTTCACTCATTGAGTCCGTAAGACTTACCCCTCTTTTTTTGATATTTTTTTCAATAACAGGATCTCAAGGGACAACAATTATTGATACTAGGCTTGTCGAGTGTTTGGCCGACAAGGTATATTCGAAATCTAATACTTGAAGTCAAGGATGAAAGTCTGCTGTGGGAGGGTTGATTTTGTGTTATATAATAGTCTAGTTATTCATTATTTGTAATATGACTGGAGCGGAGCTCCCTTGTGTAATTCTTTGGTTATTGTTACCTGGTTGAATGTAACTAGGAATTTATCGATTTGTATTTTGGGCATGTTTTATATTACAGGTAATTTCTGCCGAAATTTTTAATAAATTGTTATATGTTTCAGTAAACAAATTTTTACAATTAACTTTATTTTTATAAAATTTACTTTTATGTTTTGGATTAGTCAAGAGTCATATTTGTTTGGAAGTCAGGGTTATGGAGATTTAGTTACACATTCTTCTGGCTAATCATACTTTAGTGAATTTTTAAATTTTTTTAAAATACCTCTTATAATCTTTAAATCTACATAATTGTCATTTTTCAATGTTTACAGTTAAATAAGTACCAAGGTGGTTAACATGTAGATCAACAATAAATTTGACGATTAAATATCAAATGTACATTAGAAAACAAATCCACATTTATTTTTCCGACTAACGTTGAAATATGGACAACAAAAGAAATTGGCAATGTAACTGAATTTATGGAAAATTGTATACTAATGCATATCTTTTGAAGCTGACAATTTAAAACGGAATATGTTAACAAGAAAACTATATACTTTACATGGATGATGTACTATTATTAAAAAATTAAATTAAAACATGTAAGTTTGTATGAATAACATACTCTAAACAAATCGGGAAAGCAATTGTTGATTTATGGTGAAAAATGTATTAATACATCAGTTGACAGATATTAAAACTGACAATATAAAATGAAATGTGTATTAATTTATAAATAAATTAAAAAAATAATTATATAAACAAGAATAACTTGTGTTGTTCTGACAGTAAAGCTAGTTATGTAAAATTTATATCAATTTTCCAGTCATTGTAGTTCAATGCGGTTCTGATGATTATTTATTCTTGCTTGGAGATAATATTACTTGATGGGATTATGATTCTTCGTGCTATTAAATACTTATCTGCCATACTTCATAAATAATAATTAAGTGTAATGTGATAAATCTCACGTTACTAACATACTATAATTTCACAATACATGCAGATAGACGAGACTCTCAAGGAGAAACTACTCACACAAAGCATGGTGTGGTGACCAATACAATCACTTTTGCCAAAACTGTCAGAGGTAAGACTAGCATTCAAATTGAATAATATCAAATAGTGCTATATTCGAATCCGAATACTGATACTCAAATTCGATTACTGATACAAATATAAACTTCTGATCCATTTGAATTCAAATGAAACATCAAATATTTGTATTTGAATTTAAATTAGAATAGTACTCGAATAGTTTGAATAGTATTTGAATAATTCGAGAAGTACGAATAAAAATAATAAAGAATATTAATACAAATAATTCATCAAATATTATTAAATCTGAATTCAAATTCAAATTCAAATATCAACCTTAGCACGAATTAGCCTCAAATATGAATAATTGATTCAAATACAAATTCGAATGGAATAATTCGTATTCCCTAAAGGTATTCACAACAGAACAAAGCAGGGCAACACAATTATGAAGTACTCAGAACAAAGCAGGGCTACACAATTATGAAAGCTATATCCAAAACCCATCTACTTGTGTCACATAAAAGAAAGGGGTCCTTCCAATTAAAATGAGAGTAACTTCTTTTTTCTAAACAGATTTACAGAAATGACCAAATGCCAAAGGGCTAGAAAATCTACAGCTCTTATTGGGCTTTGATACATATCAAAGGAAAATAAAGCCCAAAACTAAAGAAAAAAAGGGAAAAAAAAAGAAAAAAAGAAGATAAAGAGACAAATTCCTTCTTTTTTTTTCTTTTTTTTTTTTTTACTTAAAACAAAAATTACAAATTTTGTATAACTATGACATCCCGCTGGTGAAGGGGGTGGGTTAGTGTTCCTTGCGGAGAAACAATGGCAGTCATTTGTATCCTAATTCATGAATTTTCGACAGTTTGGAGCTTTACATAGACAGGGGACTTTGAATTCATCAGGCTCGTCGGGATCAAACAAGTAATCATAGCTGCAGATGCAATCAAAGTAAAGCATTAAGCAAATTGTGAATCAAAAGGAAATGCATGCAACAAAAATCCAGTGTACATGCAAACACACAGGAGAGGGAGAGGGAGAGGGAGAGTGAGATACGTGAGCTCGTCACCAGCAGATACATTGGTCTTAGCAATGAGTACAATCCTGCTCTCATCGTCACCCACACTCATGATCCTAGCATAGCAATTTGGCATACACTGTATAAAGATAGTTTCAGTGAGACATGACAATAATAATTGAACCAAAAGAAACAAAGTAATGATATTCTAATAAATCGATGCTAGATTTTGCTCTTCAGACTATGTTTCTTATTTTAGATCTGCAAATTTCCAATTCTAGAGACAACCACATAATGGTGTAGAAAATCATTTTGTTTTCTGATCTTATTTTGGGAAAATAACCGCAACACATTCACCCCTCAATATGAGAGGAAACTGCAGATGGGCAAAATCTTTGAATACTATCCAACCAAGTTCAGTAAGATTGACTTACAGAGTGGTTGATTAGGCGTGCTATATTTCCTTTATCTGTGGCGTCAACCACTACTTCTTCACTTATCTTAAACAGCTGCAAGATAAAATATGCAAAACAATTCAGAGAAATAGAATAAGATTTCTTTTGGTAGAGGTTCAGAGCAATAAGATGCTAATGGTGAAAAGTGTGAATCATTAACGAATCACTGTGTGTTGACATTAAGAACAAGTCAAACAAAGAAAATCCTGGGGGCAATATTTGGAATCATAGTTATCCAAAGCCAACATTTACTCCAGATTTTCCAGAATCTTCTATATATTGATTATGTAGAAGAGAAAACCAACTCACATAGCAATCTTTGCCTTCTAATCTGTAGCGTGATTCCCTCAGATCTGCAACACTGCGCCTTACTTGTTCACCACGATATTCAAGAACCTGACAGTTAATTCATGCTGGTCACTGTCAAAAAAGATTGTGACTTGCAAGGAAAGCCACACATTAAGATTTTCTAGACAATCACATTTCTCGTCCCTTCATGTTAAATATTGTAGTTCAACTCATCGGAATAGGCATCCTGAACCAATTCCACTCCAGAAGAATCCTCAGGAGTCAGGACTCCAAACAACAAAAGAATGGTAAAAGAAAAAGAAGAAAATGGACCCTTGGTCAGATTTTATGATCAGAATTTGCTTCATCAGCTGCATGCAAAACCATGCAAAATCGTGCAAACAGAAAGGCAAGAAAAGAACTTCATATGTAAGGTAAAACAATCTAGTAAAATTGAGTCTTTCTGCAATGCTTCAGTCTCATGTTAAACGAGTTGATATCACAGATTTCAAGATGACTGTTTCCTTAAATGAGTAGGATCATTTCAAAATTTACATGACAATATTTCTGATGCTAATGTTTGGCTATAACTGATGCATTGGTGGATGAATATCTTTTATAGTCATTCCAGTTGTATGGAGTTTCTGTTCAGAAAGTTTCCATATGTACCCACTAATCCATGGTTCTTCATTATAGCAAACTACATACAAAATTGTAAAGTGATTTAGAAAAGATCATCTGTCCATACTGGAGCATGATAGTACGCACCATTTCTCCTTCCTGAATGTTTCTACGAGCAAAGAGACCCCATCCATGTATACCAGATCTACCAAAGCAAACCCGCTCATTTTCGGTCCTCTGGGAAAATGTATGTGCACCCAGAAGAGTCAGATATTCAGTCTAAAAAGCCAACAACAACTGAAGAGTAAGAAGATTCACCTGCAAGTGGTAAAGACGTTCCCTAAAAGAAGAAAATGTTTTAGGCTCCTCTACCACCTGGTAAGAAAAAGAGGGACAAAGAGACACATAGGAATGTCAACATCAGATATTGATCTAAAGATGAGAAGGGCCATAGAACAAACGGTCCAATATTCCAATCTAATTTGGAAAAAAAGAGAAGATTTACTCTGTATGGTTTTAAGTTTTGTATTTCAGCTAAAGGATGCTGGCAGTGACCCTTCACTCGGTGGGCAATGGCTTCATCTTCTTCTCTCTAACAAATATGTTAAGTAAGATAAGAAAATAAAGAAGCATTATCACAATATAGATATACAACTTCTGAAAATACAAGACATACAAATAGCAGAGAAACAAGAAAATAGAAGTATTGATGTTGAAAGGATGCATGGAGGAATGTATTTAGTTTAGCCCGATACAGAGAAGTGAGAACAAACATCCTTGTCCACTGACACATGCTACACAAGGTTGGCATCCATTCAAGTGACAACAGGCACATTGATGCAGCAGCAATATATATATATATTTTTAAGCAATGATTTTATTACAAAAGCAATATCTTTGTGCACAGGATGGGTATAGACACATCCTGTCAGAAGCAACCAAACAAAAACTACAAATTCTTACAACATACATCATTTGCCAATTATATTTGACTAAATAATATTTAAATGTATAACCAGTCATGCAATCATTACTGTTAAGCCCAAAAATACTTACCACTACTATCGCAAGGGAACTCACCCCACCAAAAAAAAAAAGAAAGACTAAAAATGGTATCTAAAATTTTTTTTCTTGTCAACATCACTACAATAATATAGCACAAGTGGCATTCTAACAGCGAATTCTTGGCTAACAGATGGGAAATCAAAAATTTTGTACAAGATACCTTTTTATTGTTGTTCATTCTTTGGAAGACACGACACCTGGCAGCAGAGAATGGCTCAAGCTCTGTATCTACAGTAGGAACCTCTGCTAGCTTTGTTCTGTTAGAGGAAATTAACCTTGACCCAGACTTCTTATTTTGGACAAGGCTTTTGGCTGAAAAAACCCCACGAGGGGTTTGTATAATTAAAACAGTGTCTGGATTTGGAGCCCTGCAGATAGATAAACATCATGATGAAAGCCAAAATACCTGAGGTTAGTAATTTGTCTTAAGAAGGAGGAAATTTAGGTCAACCCAAATATGTCAATTCAATCTAACATCAGAAGTGTTGGAGTCTCATACCTGTGATAAGCACAATAAGAAACCATTTTTGTGATCTGTCTACCATTTTTCTCCATGCAGTGCAACTGCAATGAGAAGGGAAAAAATTACAATAACAAATTTCCAGAATCATGGATCTGATTGATAAGATTCATTATATTTATTTGACTGATCAACTTCAAATAAACTAATACATGAAATATCTGAATCATACAGAATTAATGAAATAGATCTACATGTTTTCTTTGATTATTATCGTTTTCATTTCTTGTAAAATCATGCGGTGCTTTACCATACCATAACAATAAAGGACACTGGTGGGTGGCAAGCCATGTTTGGTAGCCACAACTATTGGAGTGTTTTGAATCACTTATAATTGCGTAATTGACGACAGAATTATATTGCAAAGTACATGGGAAATAAATTGAAATGCCATGGGAATCTGTTCCTATAGAAATAAAGAACAATATCATAAAATTCCAAAGATAAAACGCAAGCACAGTCAACAGAGATGAGTCCTCACCTCCATGCGATATCCTGCCCTTGATGCACACATGGCATGGTAATAGGTGGAACACTTGCAACATTGTGTGCATGAACCATGTATTTGCTTACAAATGACACAAATCTGAAGTTCATAAACGAGGCAGACTTTAGCTTGCATCAGCAAGTTTTAAATTTAGCCCAAGGCAATAATTTGCAGTAATGATAAGAACTGGTGCATCTTGGATCATTAGCTGTACATATTTATTTCCAAATAACTTCATCATATAAAATAGAAATATCTTTTGTCCAGTAATACAGCTACTGTATGCATGAACCTTCATAATTCTCTAAGGCAAATAATATGCAACCAATGCAACTAGTTTGCGACCATTAAAGATCCACGTTAAATATCACGGTATAGATTTATTGGTATACTATATTAGCACTACATTATCATTTTCATAAAACTAAGGTATTCCACCTCTATATATGTTTAGACTTTTAAATTTGCTTCATTCTCAAAATTGAGATACATCATAATGTTATAGTTATTAAATAAAAGGGCGTCCCAATGCACAAGGCTCCCACCATTGTAGGGTATGGGGAGTCAGATGTATGCAGCCTTATCCTCGCATGTGGGGAGGTTGTTTCCGCGACATGAACCCGTGACCTCCAGGTCACAAGGCAGCAACCTTACCGTTGTGCCAAGGCTCACCCTCTAATGTTATAATGGTTGAATGAATTGATTAAATAGCCATGAAGTAATGGTGACTACAGAAGATATTCCACCTTTACAAAGGAATTTGAGGGAATACTCAGGATACCCAGAGCAGGCTCCATCTTTTCATCACTTGCAAAAGCAACTTCGGGTCGAAACCAAGCACATGTCACGTGAACCCACAAAGTGTCAACATCGGTTGGCTTTAGAGCACCACCTGGGGAGAAAAAGTATCAACAGACCAAGATAAGACATCAAATATCAATAGCAGGTCAAGAGCAAACTTACAAATAATTCAAAGTGCGTTTTAATTAAGCCTTATTACAGTAGACTGCATTTGACAGCTAAAGGCCAAAAGATGCTCAGGCTAGGAGAAGTTTAAGGAAAACCTTTAAGAGAAGGAAAAACAACTACATCTGTAACTCCATACCTTTTACAGGACAAAGGCAACACTCCCGCTTGATGTCAGGTGTTTCACATGCTTTGCAGACCCACGAAGTGAAATCACTAACATTTCTTGCTCCATAGCATTCTTGATGAACAGCTATTTGACATCTGAAACAAATATACAATATCAAATTATTTCATTATAAACTATTAAATATAGTTGATTACACAGAAAAGAAAAAGTTAATTGCTTCACAAGTCAGTCTTCAAGAAGAACGTAGAGTTCGGCTTACTATGTCAAGCAGGTAATTGTAAACAGTAAAGGGCTGACTAATTAGTATCAAATAGAAAAGGTCTGAATAGTGAATAATGATGAAAAGGCTGCTCAAATGAGCTAGGCAAATTACGCTGCAGAATAGTAACTTAAAGCAGATGAACTGGTGCATGAGCTTGCAGTTGTAGCCTTGTAGGTAGACCAAAACACTACAAGGTCTTGTAGTTTAGTATTTTAAAATAGCCATATATTAAAATAGGAATTATGTTCCTCCAATGTGTCTGATCTCACTATATTTATGCTAAACACAATCAAGGGGCATGTAATTGGTCATGATGCATTACGGTTTGCATGTGAAGCATGAACCATCAGACAGAAAAGTGAAACCATGATGTTACCTGTTGCAAATGATAATTTTGTTGTAGTCCCAATCTTCAACCCATCTACATACAGCACATCGTTCTGTTGTCCACTTAGCATAAACGGGTTCATACTTTTCTGTTGCAAAATAATGTTTTTGCAATTACCAGAGTCAAAGAATCAGCTGGGGCAACTCATCTTGCTAAAAATTATACACTTCAAGAGAGGGAGGGGGGAGGTCAAATGATGTACCTTGCAAAAAGGTAAGCAACTTCTGCTTTCTTTCTTTCATAGAAGGTTTTTTTGGAGGTTTTGCAGAAACAAGAGCATTTTCATGAAACTCTGCTAACTGCAGCATCTGATAAATCAAATAACATTGCATGAGGCGAATGATATGAAAGAGCTAATACAAAATAATAATAATAAATAAAGAGAAAAGAGTCAATATGGTGATGAAAGTAAGGGGAGTTCGGACTTGGGACAAACTTTCGATCACTAAAAAAATGCATTCAATACATAATTTGGAGTCAGGGTAGCTTAGGAACATATTAATGTGTTCAACATTAAAGCTCTATGGAAAGCAGTCAACATCAAATAATGGAAAGAAACCTAAAGAAAAGGATATCATGTACAATCACGACCTTTGATTAAAAACCAACAATAACAAGCCTTAATCCAAAATCAATGCCGTCGGCTACATGGATCCTCCCAAACTAGTTGGTGTCCTCCACATGGACTCTCTTCCTCCATTCCTTCCTGTCCAATGCTAAGTTCTATCTAAACCTTTCATACCCATATCTTTCCTCACCACTTCTACCCATACATTTTTTGGTCTTCCTCTAGTCTTCCTTCCACCAACCTCTGATTGATGATGTATATTTTTTAGACTTACATTTCAAAGAAAATATTCCTTTATTTCAAACTGAAGTTTGTCCAATAATTGTGCCAATGCGTCCCTGATATTTTGTTTGACAAGTGAAAACTATGACAGTTGGAGTGAACTCGGTACCATCAACAACTACTTACATGCTACACATCTTTTTCGTGATTTGTACTTGTAGTTATTTTCTTTAAAGAAAATGATTTGTTATTTTACTTCAGAGGCTTATTCTTCTTTTTACGTAGTAGTTCAACTTAGAAGTTTATCTTAAGTCATGAACATGCACACTTAATATTTTGCATCAAAACTCCAATTGTAAGAGTTTTCTACCCATCCACAACTACATTATGTGCTAGACACCCAGGTCCTGATTAAAATACTATCATGTTTACTCTAAAAGCTTAAGTGCTTAACCTAAAAGGAGAGGACCAAAAAGATATGTTTATTTATTTTTTTATGATTATTATAAATCTATAATATTCCACTGCAAGTACAAGCCTGTTGCCTTGACAGTGTATACTAAACCAAGGACATTCGTTGAGGTGAAATATAGATATGACAATTAGTGGCCAATATTTAGACTCCAGACCACTTGGTCTATCAGGACCCAAGAATAAGTTCATTTTATTCTCCAATATCAATATATTCTTGACTCTAGTCTGAGTAGAAACCAATTTCTGTATTCTCCAGCAATGATGGTCTTTTGATGGTTATATTACGGATTCAACCCTAGTTATTACACCAAATGAACCGTAGGATAGATATTTAGTTCTCTTTTCACATTCTCCATTTCTCTGCTCCAATTCCTGATCTTCAATTCTAGACCTCTTCAAGTCCTGCTTTAACCACCATCAACCCTTTAGATGTTCTTAGTTTCAGAAACCTATTTCTTCTGTTCTTCAACTTCCTTTGCCTGATCCAGAAATTATCTTTCTCTTGGACAGACCTATTTTGATCTCCGTTATCCATCTTTCATTTCCAAACAAAGCCCTCCTGTTTTAACCTTTTAGCATTAACCCTAATACTAAAGAGCTGCAAGTGGTATACTGATATTGATCCATACAGTTAGTATCAAATTTAATACCCCTACGGATACCACAAGACAAAGATCAGTTAAAGAAAATACAGAGGTCAGGTATAGTGACACTGCTAGTCTAAGCAACAGATTTAACATATGAATTTTCAGGTTTTAAAGAAGATTAAAAAGGTCATTTTTAATGTTTTATTAACATCCCTTACCAATCTAGAAAGCACTTTCACTTCCAAAGAAAAAGACATGGAGGAAGGTTACGCACACATATTGAATAAGAAAAAAAAAAAAATTTGAAAGAAAAGGAAAAGACATGTGCGAACCCATTGTTCCAGTGGCAGCATGGACCCCTTCACCTTGACACTACTTCTCCAATTTCTTGATTTGGAACCGCTATGCCGTTCCCATTCACTAAGTGCTTGCTTTTCTGTCCCACATATGCCACACTTGCAAACGACACTGGAACAGTAGAAAGTGTGAAATAATTACAATCAAATTTCAAATGTGAAATGGGAGGGGGAAAAAAAAAAAAACCATTGCCAAGAGTATAGATTTAGATAAGCAACCCTTCCATTAGAATTACCAAAAAAAAAAACTTCCAGTAGACTTGCACATCAATTTTACTTCCCATCTGGCTTTCATTAGCAGTAGGATATGACCAAAATTCTGGCTACTTACACTTCATGGACAACTATATCAACAAAATAATATGGGAGAATGACAGTGTGAAACTAGGGCTAATCAAGGCCAAAAAGAGAAAGTTGGGCTAATTGCTCCTTAACTGTAATATTCCATACAAATATGTAACATATCTATACTACTCTTATAAGGGCATTCCCCTTTCTGGTAAAAAAAATTGGTTTCTACTAAAAAAAATAATTTGTAAAATTCATAACTTCCCAGATTATAAAAGGAAAAAACCCACATTTTCAGATTTTGAGATGTTGATATTGGCAGTTAGGACTTAGGACATCCACTTCCCCCTAGAAACCACTACATACTCACATTCCCATTTTTTTCACTGTTTTGATTGGGATGAGAGCTACATAACTGTACCTCTTCATTACAAAATTCTCTTTTATGTCCATATTTTTCTCCTCCAAAACATCAAAGCTAACTTTTACAACTATTCTCGTTCTCTAAAAAAACAAAAAGGGTAAAAAAGGCTAGTTTTCACGGTCTAAGTTACATATATTGAAAATGAAATTGATAATTTCTTTAATTAATGTATACAATGCAACATGCTAGAGTAAGAAAAGCTGAACTGGCATCATAAGTAAAACTACAATAAATGGTAGCAAAATTGTCTTAAAAAACACATCTCTTGAGGAAATAACTAATCCATAACATACAACAAAGCACAACCACTAGCCAAAAATCCAGCACACATAAACACAAGCATTATAGGTTATTCGCCTCCGCTGGGGTTGCAAGTGTATTAATTACCGAGACACGTGGATCTCCACCCAGATTCTTTATTACTTATTAATAAACAAATTATTCACAAAAATACCCATGGTAATCAGAAACCTCTACTCATGCGACAGGTTTGCCTGTTTGACTTCCACCCTCCCCCCCAATTAAGCTAGCAACATGATAATAATTAATGCACTTGAAGACCTAACGCATTCAGGCACAAGGAAGACACTTAAAAAAAGGCTTATAAATGTACTTTGCTTACAGGTGAAGGCTGGGAAAATATATTCCTTCCACACCATTGCAGAGAACATCGACCTTGTTTGGGAGTACTAGTTGCCCATTATTTTTGCTCCATCTGCATCAAAGTCACTACAGTTGTTAGAAACGAAAGATGATCACAATGCTGTTTAAAATTCCATTAAGAATATTCTTGCAAATCAATAATGAGAAAATAACAATAATAGTACTCCATGTAAATCATCTAAAGCTTATTGTTTTCTTGGGATTAGCTTGATGACTCCTCTAAATGGAATGATAATGGTTGGCATAACAGAAAAGGAAGAGAGAGAAAGAGCAGCGTCATAACAGACTTACTTGACTTTAGGCTGTGATTTTTCTGAATCTGATAATTCAAAATCAAACTTTACTTTGCAAGTAGGGCAGTAGTAATCAGTGCCTCCCAGATTCTTCAAAGCACAATAATGTCAGTCAGAGAAATCCAAAAGGTCTGCGAGGATAGTATGCTGGCAGATCAAGAAAATATTTTCAGATATCCTGGCATGATAGACATACCTTGAAGAGGTTGCTGGAAATCTTGTCGCATTCTGCATGAACCCACACCTTACATCCATCACAACGTACCTAATTCAGGGAGGCCAAGCCAAAAATAAATGGTTAACACTATATAAACCATTATCATCAAGCAGAAAAAACTGTCGGTTAGGTAATATAAATGCCAAATGCCTTACCCAACTTCCACTGTCTGAATGATTCCAAATCTTCTTACATATGCCACAATAATGCTTTGATTTTGTTAACTGCAAAACACAAAAAAAAAAAGAATGAATTTAATGATGAGTGCATTGTTTCAGGAAAAACAAATACAGAGGAATTAATATGTAGCTCTGCAAAAGCCAGAAGTTCAAATAGAAGTTTACTTAAAAGCATGAAGGACACAACAGTACAAGTGATACATACCCTAGCACAAGTCTTACATAAAAATTGACCACCAGGAGCTGAAGGCTTCATTTTCTTTGACGTTTTAAAAGGAAGGCTCAAGCCACAGCCATGGCAGGATAGTGTGTCTTTCTTTTCAAAAATTTCCTGCATAAAGGAACTACAATCAATGAACTGAGGAGATTAAGAACTTCATTTTCTCTCAGTCATTTCATCAAGCTCTGTCGTTTGTGAATTTCCCATGATTAAAAATCACAGTAACATCAAACTTAAATTGAAAATTCCCATATGATGTTTGAGCAATTCAACAACCAGTAGGACAGGAAAACCATGCAGTTCCCAACCACAAGGAGGAAGAAAGGTACTCTACGCAAACTTGCCTGGTTAAAAAAGTGACAGTCTGCATCTTGGTTTGAACCAGTGGCCTCTTGAACGCCTCTAAGAATAGATTCATCATAAGATATGTTACCAGCCGCCATATTTATATCTGCTATCAATTTCTCCGTAAACCCCTGATCTGCCAAAAATGCCTCCTCCATTGCCATTTGGAAATCACTGGGCTTGCAGCAGTCATTCAGTTCAGACTGCCCCTGAAACCTAAATCAAGAAATAGCATGCCTAAGCACAAAGCCTTTCTATCTATGAAAATATAAATACCAGGTTACAAAATAAAAATTAACAAAAATAACCAACAAACACACACCTGTCTACATAATCTACAAATGGAAAAATCATCCCATGCTTGACCCATGCATAATCCTGCTTGATATCATCAAGTACCATAATTAATGGCCATATTATTCAATAACAGAGATTCATAAATAGCAATGAAGTTCTATATAATAAGTTACTCATACCCTTTGATTTTCATTCCCAGAGTACCCAAAGAACATCACACAAGCAGCATCAGCTATACAAGACCTCAAAACTAGCTCAGGTGCTTGAGACAATGGATCAATAACGATGGCTGGCCAAAAAGGCTCCTTCTTCCCTGGTTTTGCCCACACTATATCACCAGAGTAAAAATCTTCCGGTCCATATAGGCCATCTTTCTTCCTATCATTCTCCTTCCAAAATCTATCTGTCTCTGTTAAATCAACTTCCTCATCAATATCCACAAGCTGACATTTGTCATCTTCAATCAATTGGTCACGCATCGATGTGAGTGTACTTCGTGAGCTTAAATACTTCCTCATAACTAAATGCTTATACCCCAGCCGCCGTTCTTCTTCTTCTTCCTCGTCCTCTTCATACAATGTCGTACATTTGCGACTTTTGTAACCAGTTTTCTCATTGTGTCTCCCTTTCTTTGCATTCTGACTACATATTTTTGGTGTTTTGAAACTGACCTTGGCCTTTTTACATTCAACTTCATCGTCAATACTATCATCACGAATACTGGTTTTACTCTCTTTTCTCCAATTATCTATAACTGAATCATTAAACCGTGAAGGGAGTACCTGAACCCTACCTCTTGAAGTCCTCACCAGAGGTGGCCTAGGGACCTCCACACTCGGATTTGTTTTCGCTCTCGTGGATTCCTGAC
Organism: Quillaja saponaria; assembly: GCA_029379385.1. Lineage (NCBI taxonomy): Eukaryota > Viridiplantae > Streptophyta > Magnoliopsida > Fabales > Quillajaceae > Quillaja > Quillaja saponaria. The sequence continues at coordinate 9,279,960 of CM055612.1, forward strand.
TCTTCCCTTTGGACTCCACCTCATCAGGAGAGCACGAGACTTCGGTGCACCCAGAAAATCCCTTTTCAGACACACCGGAACTTAGTATCCCGTGAAGTCTCACTGGGATTATACCGGCGGCCACCTCACCTAGAAGATTCAGAGGATAATACCCAGTTGTCTTCCTCTTCTTCCGAGCCACAGAGCTTTCATCATCATCACCCACTGAGTCGCCGAGTTTGCAACGTTTCAGACTCGGCATTTGGGATTTCAGGTTCCGCTTGATTATCATTCTCTCGAGAAACAAATCACTGCCTCAATTAGAGACCCAACTTCGATCCAAATTCAAACTACTAAAATCCCGCAACTTTCGCATGCAACACCCAATTTCCAAAACAACCCATAAACCCTAAGTCCAAAATATCCCACAGAACCAGAGCAATTGACAAAAAAAAAAACAACCCAGAATACAAAGGAGAAAAAAATCCTAACAAACAGAGACAGGTAAAGAAGTTTGAAAGAATCAGAAAATTGAGTAAAGGAATGTTCAGAAATTCGATGAAAAGGTCGAATTGACAGAAGCAGAAAGAAGAGGATCCATTCTGCGAAGCTCTAGCCAACTCCCTCACAAAACAGACAAAAGAAATACTATATTCAAATTTCAATCCAAATTGCAATGCAAGTAAATATAAGTTTGGATTTTTCTTCAGAAATTTTTTCTTATAAGATATGAGGAGGAGGAGGAGGGAACAAGAAAATGGGTCGGGTGACAGAGTACGACTTGGAGAGAGAGAGAGAGAGAGAGGGGGGGTCGGCGTTATCCCGAGCGTTATATGTAAGTAAAATGATGGGGGCAGAGGCTAACTTGCGCCTGACGTGTTTGGAGTGCAAATTTTCTTCTTCTAAGTTTCAAGTCGTGACCATGGTGGTGGCGTCTATCTGGTGCAGCAACATGGGCCCGGTTTCATGTGAGCCATTGTGCTATGGCTATGGCTATCGCTGCGGTTAAAGTTCTGAGCAAAGAAGGATTACAAGGAGGAAAAAAGAAAAAGGAAAGTTTGCAAATTTTTTGTTCCAGGAATATTGGAGCTGCAAGCCCACTACAATGTACAATGTTCAACGTAATTTAGCTTGAGAAATTTTGTGAAATTTATATTTTTTTTGGTCCTTGTTTTTTTGTTTTGGACTATGTATAATTTTACGAATTTGATCAACCGAGTACTAAAAAATCGTTTCATTTTTAAAATAAGATTTGTGAATCAATTTATTAATGGGTACTGGAAAATTGTTTTGGACTATGTATGATTTCATTGAATCAAATTTTCATTTTCTTTTTGTGGGTACTGGAAAATTGTTAATGGGGTCAGCTTCATAAGCCTTGTGTTTTACGATTATTGTTACAGTACAAAATATTTCTGCAAGTCTCTGGTAAGAGGAAGAGGTGTACCATAGCAACGAAAACCAGTAAAGCAGGGACAAAGTTTACAAAGTTTACCAAGTTTCAAAGTTTTTTCTTTTTCTCTTTTTTAAGAATCTTTCACTAAGGGTATTTTGGGTGATTGGATCGCAATATGTAATGGGTTGGATTTCATCAAGTTCACCATATTTTTGAGCATGTACTTTTGGTGGCTCAATGGAGGGTAGGTGTCCCTATTAATGCAGTGGGTTTTTATAGCTGCAATCTGTTTGACTTTTTTGAGCACATATGTGAGTGCCAGGAAACTTTCATAGAATTAGCCATCTAAGTCATAAAACATAGATTAATGTGATATGTGGTAATTGATTTTCCAAGGTTGTTATGGCGCTGCGTGCGGTGGTTGCCGGTGAAGAATGAAAGATCAAAATTCAGACAATTATTTTAGGCTACACTTATTTTCTTTTACGGTGTCTCTGAACTTTGGTGAGACAGAGTAGTTAAGAAGTGGGATGGAGCTCCACCCCACCTAAAAAACATGAGAGAGAAAGGAGGGGGGAGAGTAGAGAATTGAGGGGCATGTTGTGATGTTTGTGGCGAAGCTGGTGCTAGCTACAGCGTGGAGGCCTGCAGAGGCTTCAATCATAAGGGCATGAGATGGATTTTTGGTTGGTTTATGGGAATGCCCCTGATTTGGACCAACATGCAGGATCACGTGGAACCATGAATATTTTTGTGTTTCTTTGTAAATCAAGTTTTAGAGAAGTCATTAGTGGACGGACATAAACTGTGTTTCTGTTTCCAATACCATCTAATCTAACTGGTAATAAAGGAAAATTTTAATTTGTTCATAAGTTGCAATGAGTAATGACTAAGATTATTTTTTAATAAATATATTTATTAATATATAATAAATATATGTGTTATTGTCATTTAAAAATAAAAATTCATCAATTGCATCACACAAAAAAATATCATTATTACCAGTTGCAATAAATACTAAAAAAATTTAATACATATCATCTTAACAACTCTTTAAAAAAATTCATTATCATTTTTGAAACTAATATTAAAAATAGACCAAATTTGTCATATCAACCGCCAAGTCAACCAGCCACATCAACCCAAAAAAGAAAAAAAAAAAGTGTACACTAACTTCATGAGCCCAATTCACGAAATTACTGTATTTTATTTTTTTAAGTGAGAAAAAAAATTATTTTTATCTTTTCTCAAAATTAAAAATTAAAATATATGAATAGTAACTTCGTGAGTCCAACTCACGAAGTTACTATTTAATTCTTTTTTCTATTTTTTATTTTTATCTTGATAAAATTTTGGGGGTATATTTTATTTTTATCTTGAAAAAATTTATCCCAATATTACAACCACAAAAAAATAAAAATAAACCGTCGTGATCTCAATCCACAAAATTACTATTGTTTGTTTTATAATTTTTTTTTTCAGTAGAAAGAAAATTTTTATCTTTTTTCCAAAAAAAAATACATATACGTTAGCATAACACATGAAGTTACTATTCATTTTTATTTTATTTTTTTTCCATAAATACAAGCTTTATTTATTTATTCCTTGTAATTTATTTATTTTTGTCTAACAGCAACTTAGTTCATTTTTTTTTAGTAAATACATATTTTTATTTTTTTTTAATTTCTCCCTTGTATTTTTTTTTTTCCGCTTGATTTTTTTTTGTTTTTTTCCTCTTGTAAATGTATGCTTTCCTTGTATCATGCGTGCTTTTCAAATCATGTATTGTTTTTTTCTTCCAATTGCTTAGAGAATGAGTCACATGTTTTATTTTTTTCTGTCTCATTTGAGTGCTTTGTTTTTTTTTTCTTTCCTTTACCTGCAAAACTCTGCATGCCATTCCTTTTTTTTTTTTTTTTTTACACGCTTTGTTTTGTTTCTTTTCCTTTACCTGCAAAACTCTGTATACCATTCTTCTTCTTTTTTGCATGCTTTGTTTTGTTTCCTTTCCTTTACCTTCAAAACTGTGCATGCCATTCCTTTTTCTGCCTCTGCATGCAATAAATTGTTTTTCCTACAACCGTGAAACATATTTCTTCACTCTCCATAAATCATTCTCACCTATTCTTACTCATTCTCACCTCCATCTTATGTATAAACCCTTTCTCACATTCAACAAATTAAAATTTCTCACCTTAAACTTATACAACTACCATTTCTCTGCACTTTCTATATTCCTCACCCTTTTCTCACATTCCTCAACACACAGGTTCTATTTTCTTTATTTTCTAACTTCACTTCACCTTCAAACTTTAATTTTATTTTCCTAGCAATATATTTCATTTTTTTCTCTCAATTGCTCACGTTCATTCCTCATCCATCACTCACACAAGAGGGGTATATTTTTGTTACATTAATCAAAATTAATATTGTTATTTTGGAGTATTATTATTAGATATTTTATTTACTCACAACAAATTTATTTCATTAACATGACATTTTCTCAATTTTTCCTAAGTGCTTATAGTCATTCCCTATCCACCACTCATATGAATGTACTTTCTTGTTACATTAATCTTAGTTTTTAGTTATAATTACTTTAAAGTTTATAACAGTGATATTGTTATTAATAGTTTTTTAGTTTAAGTAGAAAATGTATAAAATTAAATAATGAAAATTTTATTTTATTATTAGTAGATATTTTATTATAACAAAATGAATATGTTAAAATAATTAATTAGTGATAACGAGTAGATATTTTTTTAGGCAATATATTGCTATGACTTTTAAATAAATTGATGGTGGAAAAGTACTTTTTATGTAGTTTTGTTAGAAAAGTAATGAAAATAAATATTATTATTATTATTATTATTAGATAGTTTATCATAACAGGAAATTAATAATGTAATTTTTATGTAGTTTTGTTATTATTACATATTTTATGAAAATAAATATTATTTTATTTATTTATTATTATTACATATTTTATCATAACAGAAAATTAACAATGTAATTTTTATATTGTTTTTATAAATAATGTAATTTTTACGTATTTTTGTTAGAAAACAATGAAAATAAATATTTTTATTTATTTATTATTATTAGACATTTTATCATAATAGGAAATTAATAATGTAATTTTTATATTGTTTTTATAAAATATATTTTTTTTATGTAGTTTTGTTAGAAAAATAATAAAAATAAATATTGCTATTATTATTATATATTTTTTCATAATAGGAATATGTTTAAATAATTAATTAATGATAATGAGTAAATGATAAAATAATTTAGGAATATGCTATTATTATTACTAGAAATTTACTTAATTTAGCTATTAGAAAATTTATGATTAGTGTTACTAAGTTAATATTTCTACTTGTTTTAATTAATTAGTGTTACTAAGTCAATATTTCTACATGTTTCACTAAGTCAATATTTCTACATGACCTCCAAGTCAATATCTTTTCATGATTATTGTATTTAGTGTTTTTGTGGTAAATAAGGTAGTAATCTAATGTTAATTTGAGACTTTGAAGAAACAAAGCACATCATGGATCACATAACGATTATGTGTTACATGAATGGTGAGATCACAACTAAGTCAAAATGTGTTGAATATAGTTTGCCTCCCATTAAATGTATTCGGATGCCGATGGGTATCAATTATGTTCGATTTCATGGTCGTTTGTGTAAAGGCCTAAAGGTTGACCAAAGAACCGAGTATCTCAGCATTATTTGTCGATTTCTGAATGCATCTAATAATTCAACATGGTATAGTCCAATTAAAGTAAATGATGATGATGATTTGGAGGTCATGTTCGAACATGCTAGTATGCAAGGTCCTGGATTTTGTTTGGAGCTATACTTGGAGAAAAATATAGTTCAAGATATGCCGGGACCTATAGATTTTGGTCATGGCGAATCTTCATCATTTCCTAATATATATGCCTCGGAAGACAGAGTTATAGAATCAAGAAATGATGGTAGTATACAAGAGACGTCATTATCTCATCAGTCTCCAACCCTGATGTTAAACTCAGAACCACCCTATTTTGATGATTCTCATGTTGTTGATCCTGAACCGAGGTTTGACGATCCTCATGCCATTAATCCAGAACATGATAGCGATGAAGATGACCTAGATTATGATAATGATGTTGATGATAAGGATTTTTTCGAAAAGGAAGAAGATGATTTATTTAGCGAATATGTCCCAAACTCCTTTTTAATTGACGTTAACATTGAGGAGGCATTGGTAGCAAACACTTTCAATGTTGCATCTCAGCAGTGGGAGTTGCATGATAATTTTCATAATGGACAATTCTTCAATACGAAAGTAGATTTGAAAAATACCGTGAAGTATTGGCAAAGAAAAAACCATGTGGTGTTCAAAGTAAAGAAGTCAAAAAGGAGATTTGGGATATCGATTGTAAAATAAAAGATGAGGGCTGCAAGTAGAGGTTGCGATCTCATCTCAGTAAAAAACATGGTAAATTTGTGATAAGCAAGATGGATGCACCTCACACCTGTGTTTATACTGGCATGTCAATGGGTCATTATAATCTCGATAAGAGTATAATTGCTGAGTTCATCAAAAATACAATCATGGAAAAACCTAATATGCTAGGAAAGGTGTTGCTCAGGAATGTAAAAGATCACTTCCATTATGAACCTAATATGTAGAAAATTTGGATTCATATGAGGACTCTTATAATCAGCTACCGAGATTTTTAAATGCAATCCGATCGACCAATCCAAGAACTTGTTTTGAATGGAAGACATATGAAACTGATAGCCCATATGAGGTTGTATTCCATCAGATTTTTTGGGGTTTCGGTCCAAGCATCATTGCATTCCAATACTGCAGACCGATAATTCAAATTGATGGCACACACATGTATGGAAAGTACACTGAAAAACTATTAATTGCTTGCACGACTAATGGTACAAATCATGTGCTGCCACTTGCATTTGCTATTGTGGAGGTGGAGTCCAAATCTAGTTGGCTATGGTTTCTTTGATTGCTTCGTAGGGATGTAACACAACGGGTGGGTATTTGCTTAATATCTGATCGTCACCCTAGTATCATTTCTACTGGAATGAACCCTACGCACATCACCATTATTGTCTAAGGCATGTGATAAGTAATTTTCATATGCGCTATAAGAATATAGCAGTAAAAAGACTTTTGGCGAAAGTTGGTAAGCAATTCCAGGAGCGAAAGTTTAATGCTTTAATGAAAAAGTTATTTGCTATGGATACTGAATATGCCAAATTTTTTGAAAACCTTCCAGTTGAACAATGGGCTAAGGCACATGATGGAGGTCATTGATTTGGAATCATGACTACTAACTTATCGAAATGTTACAACAATGTTTTGAAAGGAGCACGCCAATTATTGATTACTGCCCTGGTACGCATGACATTCTACCGATCTATAAGCATTTTTGTCAAGATTTGAAATAAGACTGTAGGCCTAATGCATGCGGGAAATGCATGCACAAAGCATGTTCATAAAAAATTATTAGCTTGGGCAAATAAAGCAGGTGGATATCATCTTACAATGTATTCAAACATTAGGGGATTTATTGAAGTTCTCGCGCATTATCGTGGGTGGGAACGGAGGGGGGCTAATTGAGTAACGATGAATCTAATAGAGAAATCTTGTACATGCAATAAATTCCAGCATTACCAGATTTCGTGCTCACATGCTATAGCGTGTTGTGCACAACAACACATAGACTACAAGCAGTATGTCGGGGAATGGTATATACTGGAAAATCAGCAACTAGTGTACAGGGCACAATTCACACCTTTGATGCATGATGATTCATGGCCTGAATTTAGGTTTCCTAGAGTATTTCCTAACGTGAACCAATTAAGACAAAAAGGTAGGCTGCAATCTACACGCATCCGCAATGAGATGGATTAGATTGAAAATATTAGGAAACCAGGTTGCGGAATATATGGTATCAAGGGACATAGCCGAAAAAGATGTCTTAATAAGTCACAAGGTTCTAGTTCACATGTACAAAATTAAATTTCTTTTAGGTTTTAATTTAGTGTTGCTTTAATTAGTATTCCCTGTAAAGGGAAGAGTCTTCCTAATTTATGTTTTAATTTAGTTTATCTTTAATTTTGAATTAACCATAAATTGAAAGCATGTTTGCATGTAATTTTCTTTATTTGGGGTTTAGGTTTATGTTTTCTCATCTCTTGTACTTTATTTTTTTATATATATAATAATGAATGGGCAAGGGTTTGCCAAACCCCCCACCACTTCAAGGTGGGTTTTTTTATTTATTTATAATAAAACACTAAAAATTGATATACATATATACTAAAATTGTTTGTTTGATATTATACAGATTAATGGAGCAATGTCCTTTAGATCGTTCTCTTCTATATCTTCAAGACACTCATCGTTTAGCTAGATTATATGTCATACCAGAGGTATATAAATTACATCATGTTCATTAAATTGTTATATTGGTTACCTTAAATTTGTTTTATATTTCAATCTCATAACATAAACATCTCTTATGATGATCAGGATGATCCAGCACTACGAGTATGACGTAGAGAGGCTATCGTCGATAGCATATATGGAGAGCTTGATGAACGGATTGTAAAATTACTTCGTACAGCAGGCTTTTATATAGTAATGAGACTCAGGTTCATTCAGATAGATTGGCACTTGATCACAGTTTTAGTTAAGAGATAGAGGCAGGAGACACATACATTTCATCTCCCTCATGGAAAGGCCACAATCACTTTACAAGATGTTAGTTTACTTTTTGGCCTCCCAGTGGACGGTGAGGTTGTTTCCGATTGTGTTGGACCTCAGCTCCTTTCATATTATGAGCAACTATTGGGTGTAGTGCCTACTGAATTGAACATTGATGGGTTTCGTATTACTCTCTCTTGGTTGACTAAGACATTTCAAAATTTGCCTCAGGGTGGCTGATGAAATCATAGTTAAGAGATATGCACGAACGTATATATTGTAATTTATTGATAGATTTTTATTTGCCGATAAGTCTCAGTCTCGTATACATTTGATGTAGTTACCTCTGCTACAAAATTTTGATCATATTGCACATTATAGTTGGGGTAGCACATGTCTGGCTTGGTTGTATAGGGATATGTGTCACACCAGTAGAACAAATGTCACTAATCTTGCTGGTGCAGTGATTTAGTTATAATTATGGGCATGGGAGAGGCTACCGATGATGGCTCCAATGAGAGAGGTGGCAATGTTATTTGATTTGACTTCTCCAATATGTACGAGGTAAATTTGTTTATTTGTTTCATGTCTTACTTGATTATGTTCGAGGTAAAGGTCTTGGTATTATTATGATGATTATTAATTTATTTATTGTATTATTGTAAATGGTGGGCTAATTTTTGTGTCACTAAAATTACCTCACATTATGTGAGATGGTACAGACGAACGCTGGATGAGATGTCATAAGACCAGGTTACATGGGTTCATAATTAAGAAAATATTCATCTAATTCATTACCATGTTATAACATTAGAATCATATTATTTTTACATTCATGTTACATTTACTATCATTTTCACTTTTCTTATTTTACAATTTCTATGGACGCCATATAATGCATGGGTGATGGCATCCCTCCCACCTTATTATTTGAACAAGTGAGATATATGGTGCTCAATTGTTTCTTTAATTTGTTTCCATATTGTGGAGCACCACAGGACCGATAGGGTGATACATCAGTTTAGGTTATATTCAGACCATACCAGAAAATTCAGATAGTGATGTTGATTTGCATATGACTGACCTTAGGAGGCGTAGAAATATAGATTATTGTCGAAGATACGTTGCCTACATTAATGTTTGGGGTATGAGAAGAACTTTTGTTGTGAATGGACAACCATCTTATAGTTAACTTGTTTCACCAGATTACATGCAGTGGTATCAAAGCTTTGGTATGCAATTTTTGACACTATATGGTCGTCATCAAAGATTTCCTACTTATCCTCATAATTCAACAGTAGCCTCACCATCGCGTAGTCACTCTCAGACTCATACCCCCTCATGTGCATATGCTGGTCCATCATCTTCATTACATGCATATGCCAGTTCATCATTTTCCTCACATGCATATGATGGTCCGTCATCTTCTCATATTCCATTTGTGTCACATGCGTACGCTGGTCCATCATCTTCCCATGCACTGGATTACACTACAGATGATGTTTATCGACCATCTATAGCACATTTGGGTAGCCCATCTCAGTGACATAAATGCATCACCGATCCCAAATATGTTTCAGTATGATACTACTTCCATAGTCATATAGAGCATCTATCCCACATTCATATGACATGGGTATATGAAGTATGACACATGCAGACTATACTGGAAGGCATGAGGATGTTGAGGATCTTACTGGATATAATGATGAAGGTGGCAGTGGACCAGGTGGTGATGAGACAGATGGCCTAGGTCATGTCATATAACAAAACATGTCGAGTGATATAGCTCCAAGAAGAAACCCTGCTAGAAATAGGAGACCCTTGCCTTGTGATATTTATTCACGAAGGAGATGAAATTAATATAAAATATTGTACATCTCACAACACAGTTTGGATACTTTTATTTCCTAATTTTATTATAATTTGGATAGTTTAATTTCTTAATAATTCAATCTTCGATGAAATTAAATTTACAAAACAATACTAATTTTTTTTATAATAAGTTAAGGATTAAATGCATCTATTATTATAAAAAATAGTACACTAATTACTTTACCCAAACAATTGTTAATTTATATATAAAATTAATTTTTTTGATAAAAGGAAAGAAAAAAAATATACTCACTGATAAATGGAATATGATTTTACCAATAAATGGTTTTATCAAGAAAAAATTATTAATTCATCTATTATTGTATTACTAAATATATAGATTAAAAAAATACAAGGGAGAAAATAAAATAAAAATAAATGAATTGTAACTTCGTGTGTTGGGCTCACAAAGTAACTGTTTATGTGTTTTTTTTTAATTTTTTTTTGAAACATGGTAAAATTTTTAAATCGATTGAAAAAAAAATTACAAAACAAATAATAGTAATTTCGTATATTGGGATCACGAAATTAGTGTTTATTTTTATTTTTTTATGGCTGTAATTTTGGGGTAAATTTTTTCAAGATAAATAAAAAATACAAAAAAATTATTAATAAATAGTAACTTCGTGAGTTGGACTCATGAAGTTACTATTCATATATTTTTAATTTTTGAAAAATGATAAAAAAAAATTTCTCACTTAAAAAAAATTACAATGAAATATGAAATTAAAAATTAAAAAAAACGAACAATAACTTCATGCTGTTCTGTTTCACTTTTTTTTTTTTTGGCCTGACGTGATTGTTGATATGGTAAATTTGATCCATTTTTAATATTAGTTTCAAAAATGATCCTTTTTAAATTTAATATTTTAAAAATTAGACCATTTTATGATTCAAAATGAAGCCAAAAATTGTTTATAACTTTTAGGCCAGCTGTATTTTGTAGACGAAAGCAACTGGTTCAAACTTGAAAGAATGATGTAGACCGTTGATTTCTTGGAGATTCTTGAAGATGACATAATCTGGATTGAAAAGGACAAGATGATGCTAAAAGGTACTTGAAAATTTCCATATATAAATGCTCCTATCATATATGCAGGTTTGTAGAGAATAGATGGTTTCTGGGTATATAAGGTCGATGGATATAAGACCATGATGTATGTCCCTACTAAAGTCCCCGTGTTCTTCAAACTTTTGAGTGTCTTGAATACTGAGGAACTTCTAGTTATGGTAGATGAGCTTGCTGGCTTTGCTGCCTATCATATTTTCCAATTGCAGCGTCTGAAAATGGGCAATTAGTAATTTTCAGTTTGCATTTTTTGTACTCTGCCATCTGGGTTGGACTTTAAGTAATTTTGGCTAGCTAATGGCTTGATCAGTATATCAGTCCTCAGTGTATCATGGAAAACTGGGCATTTTAGCAAACTGATTAATGAAAGGAACAGTGAACCTTATTGTGCAATGTCAGTAAATGTATAGGCATGTTAAGGTAATGCGCAGGATAAAGAAACTGAGAAGAATAAAGGTGAATCGAATCATGTAGTGCTAGAAACATGGATATTAATAATTCAACTAAGGGCAGAATTTCGTCTACCAAGTTCTGTCCACCACGTTTCCAACAATCATAGAAAGAAGTGAAAGGAAGGATAGGACTAGAAGGGGCAATATGAAAAAGAGATTGAACCATCTGTTCCAAAAGGATAGTGGATACGAACGAAAACTGCCATTTCATAACATGAACATAGTAAAATAATTTATTTTCCTTCTCAGTTTATTCAACAAACACTATATACAACTCTACTCTATCTTTCCATCTACAGGAGTTATTACAGAAATAAGAGATCAACTACTTCGCATGAGTTTGGGGTCTGGTTTATTAAGAAATACCTCTTAAAGCTTTTCCACCAAGCCTATTTGGCAGTCTTCTATACTACTGCTGAGTTCTTCAATAGCTTTATTAGACCTAACTACTTGATTCCTATAATTTTTCTTGCCTAATCGGTTACATACTTATTGCCTCTTGGTATCAGATTCTTCAGTCTTTGCAAACCTTCCACGGATTCTTGGCTGACTGTCAGCAAGAGCCTTCCTGCAAGCATACTGAAGCCAATAAAGCATATTATGAGTTATTCATGAAGCAGCTAATTTGGTTGTATATAGAGTAAGTGACGCTATTGAACAGCAAAATCTGCACTTGCTTCAGTTGGTTTGATGGTTCCCGTAAAGCAATGAGAAAACAAACTTATAAATAGACTGGACAGCTGGAGAATTTATATAAAATTGACAAATGTGGAAGAAACGGGCAGTCAATGGCTTATATGCTACTTGAAATCATAAAGATTATGAATCATCCCCATCAATCAAGTTCTAGAGTACCTTGGAAGAGAAGACAAAGATCAACTCCAATTAAAATCATGTTTTATGCAGAAGGTATTGACAAAAATAGCAGTTTTTTTATCTCCCTTCCCACCCTGCTAGGTCACAATGGCATTTCTTGGGGAGATACATGATTTTAACCACGAAGAGTACACTGGGTAGGAAAAGGTGGAGATAGGGTTTTATTGACAAAATTGATACCAACTAGAATAGAAGCATAATTATAAATGACCATCAGTGACCCTATTTAACACCATGTCAGGAGGAACAGGCAGTTGTTAAACAATACAGTTCTAAGGAATTTTCGTGTTAGTTAGTAAATAATAGCGAACACTTTATACCAAAAAACAATGACAGTGAACACTACTAAAATGCTATTGACCATCTGTTTACCTTGATTTTCCGGCCAAAGTTCCTTTTTGCCTTCTTATTCCTATATCTGGAGAGCTTTTCCTGGCGATCCTCATTGTTGCAGTTGATGATAATTAAGGGCTGCTGAGATTGGATTACACTACCATTATCAAGATTCTGTCATAAAAACTCAGTATCAGTGACTCAGCTCCATCCTATGGAAATGGCAAGAAATCTATAGATTTCTCAGTCTGTAGACTTCATTATAAAGTTATAAAAGTTGTGTGTTGCCTTATTCAAGTAAAAATGAATCACTAGAATGTGGTGGTTTTAACTACCCCACATCAGAGAAAGGTATTTGTGGGTGTGAAGATATTTGATTTTTGTTATTCAAACATCATTTCTGAATTAAAAAGTCTCCATTGTCAGGACCCCTCCCTATTCAAGATTAAAAGGAATAAAGGGGAAAGGGGAGTGGGAGAGAGAGGATAGATAGACACTCCTGGACAATGGTGCATGAATTCATCAAAACTCTCAGCTAAAAGCACTATTATTTGCATTGATTAGTATGCAGAGTCACACACAAGGCATAGACATTGCCAGCCAACTTCAAGAGCATATATGGTACTCACTGGACTGGAGAAAGAAAATATAATGTTCGCTTGAGAATTTAATGGTCTAAGTAGCCACCTCTAATTTTTTTCTTTATATATTTATTTTTGGTATATTGTAAGTTATATTTATAGATTGAACTCAAAAGGGACTATTAAAAAAGACAGCTGAATTTTGAACTCAAAAAGTTGTAAGCAGCTTCAGGTCATGAAGCCATCCTTTTTCTTGTGTTTTATGCAATGATTCTCACATTGCATTTTAAGTGAGCTCACCAGGTACCGAAAGTCTCTACAATGAGCACAGAGAAGGGAATTCTGAGTAAGAAGAGTCCTAAGAGGTCTTGCAAAAATCATTTCTCTGTAGTGTAAGTTACCAGGTTTTCTTTTACTCGGTATACCATGTAAAAGTTGCCTAGAGAAGAAACAAAGCAGACCATTGTTTTGTTTCAAGGCACTGAAACCAAAACCAATTTAACTATATGGTAGTCATACTTCATTCTTATCATTTTGCAATTTTCTTTTTCTTTTTTCTCCTCAAAGTGTTAAGAGTATTATTTATGCTGCTTCAGGGGGTAATGGTGCTCAATTGCATAAGGATGTACTTCAACTACAAGTTATCTTCTGTCTTAAATACAAGAAACATGCAAAAAAAATAAAATTAGGTGAACTAGTTAATCTGACCTCAATGTCTCCTTCACTAAAAGCCCTGCGAATCCTATAAGCTGCACTGAAATCCATTCCTGGAAAATCCAAACATCCTGAACTGACACTTTTCTGGAATGGTGAATCAGGAAGTGGTTTGTCTTCTTGAATTTGGTTTACCTCTATCCCCAAAACAGGAACCTTGATATCTAGGATCTCTGACAGTGGCGATTGTAATGATGCTTTTTCTAAGAGATCTCTCTTACACTCGTAGAAGACCTCACTAAAAAGCTGCTCATTTTGAAGTGAATCCATTTCTGTGGCTTTTAGTCCTTGTGGAGAGATGGCATCCTCCCCAGAAGATAACATTGACATGGCTGCTGTCATTGGATCTAGAACCATGACTGGTTCTTCAATAATAGGCTCAGGTGCTTTGAACAGATCCCCTTCACCTCCCAAGTCATACGATATGGTAGAGGCCTGAGCCAGGTCATTCTGCATTAGACAAGGGCAAAAGGGGAAAAGTGATTAACAATTACTGAGATGTAATATAGATATAAGTAAAAAACTAAGACTAATTAGAAGACCTAAGCAGCGACATAGTATCATGATTGGTTGATTAAAATGATCACTAAAAGTAAACTGTTAATTTACAATGTAAACATTGACAAAGCTGATCAAATAGCAGTAACAACCAACTTCTACTTTATGTTCTAACAATTGACAACAAGCATAGATGATGTTGAAGATGGCGATGAATTGATAATGATGTGATACTAATACTAAACAAAAAAAGATTGGCATGCGATTTATAATTGTAAAATGAAAAAATATGCCAGGGTAAATTCAGATTGAAGTCTTTGTGTGGGTGTGTTCTAACGTGTGATTTTATTCTGAATTACTGTTTCCTACTTTCTCCTCTTCAAACAAAAGGGGGGAAAGAAAAAATAAAATGGAACAACTTGAAGTTAATTAAATGATAAAATAACAGAACCTTAAATATTTAGTTATCTACGTTTAGGGCTTGTTTCCTGAAAGAGATCTTGCACACAACTTTTACCAGAACAAGGTTTCATATTCTAAACCACCATAACTGGTGCATATTTGAAGCAAAATGTTCACTCATAATGAGTCATCTAGATGAGATTGATGAAGTTGAATTTACAATAATTAAGTTGTTTCACTACATCTGGTAAAAAGATTTTGAAAAACAACCATCCAATCCATAAGATAATTGAAGAGACAAAATAATACTTTTTTGTCATTCAATCGAAAAATGTTTTGTAGCTTGGACTAATTAGAGACTATTACTATCGATTTTAGACAGCCCAGCATAAAAAGTGTAGCAACACCAAATCTTTCCTCTAATATGCTATCTACCAACGGCATGCCTCAATAGGGTGCTTAAGTTTCAGAAGTGATCTCCGGAAAATGTTGTGGTTAGTGAAATGGACTTCAAGTACATAGTATCAAAGTAATTTTGTATAACACATTACATAGTAAAAGCAATTTGAAAGGACCAATTAGTATGGTGCAATAGAATTTCCAGCAACCTTTGGATCTCAGTACTTGTTGAGAATTGTGCAAACAAACACATACAAAAATCAGAAACCAGATTCATGCCATGTCATAGAAACCTTGTGTAATCCATACAATGGAAATGCTTTCAAATTCAGAACCCATGTTTCACAGGACAAGCGTGAGTTTGAAATTCTAGGTTCTGATAGCTGAAACTGGCATCAGATATTGGTCCACAATGATTAGATGCTGTAAACAAGCTAAGTAGCATGTTGAAGATGTTTGGCTCATTAACCTTGTGATCTTCATGAAAAATGATTTAGGTAGGTTGGTTTATTGAGAAGGAAAAAACTGAATCAACTTGCAGATAATTCAAGCTGTTCAAGTTTGGTTTGTTGAGATGTCAAATTGAACTCAATCTACTCATTGTAAACTCAATCTTGAGTAGCAAGGTTATCTTCACACGATCATCAAATACAACCAGTAAGAACAAGTGGACACAAGTTGCTCAGTAATCCACCCGAAAAGACAGATGTTCTTGGCTAGGTAAAAATCAAAGCTTGCTGTAACCAAAGGAATACACCCAAGAAATAAAATCCTAAAATAAAATAGGGCTGGACTATACACAATCAGGGAAATTTGGAGTTAGCTTTAGTAACACTAAGTATTGCAAAATTCCAACTTGCAGTGTTCTGCCAAAGAAAAATTAAATAGAAAAAACGTAGCCATGTTAAACTTGCATCGTTTTATATGCAATATGCAATTCCCTGATAACAAAAAAGCCCTACCCAAAAACTTGGGTTCAGTGACCAAGACCAGCTCATCAATATTGAAGACAACCTAATTATATCAAAGACAGGCCGCCAAAACTAAGAAGACTTAGAAGTTTTGAACTAATAAAGATGTTTGACATTAAACAATCCCTTTTGCCCCAAATTATTATTTACCCAAAAGAAAAGGAGAAAAGAGGACTTTTTCTTCTCATTAATCTCTCTAATAGCGGCGTAAAGAGACAAACCCAACTATGCAAACCAGGAGCATAAAGACAATGCAAGAAAGATTATAGAAGACGGAACTATTCCTCGGAAAGTTTTTCTTCCATTTATACCCTCTCTTTTTCTCTTTCAATAACCTTTTCCAAATCCAGCAGATAAAGCTAACCCCAGCTGTTTCCATTTCTTCTATGAGAAAACATTGAAAGGGTATCCAAAAAAAGATTTATGTACCAATTTTTCCAGAAATCCATTTGATATTATTTCCCTTTTTCTCCAGGCTTTCAGCATACAAATTAAAAAAAGACAAAACTTTGAAGACAAAAAAAACCTTTGTGCAAATTGATACATATGCACACAAGGCACAAATTGATACATATGCACACAAAATTGCAATTGGTTCCTGATTTAACGGAACAAAGTTGGTTCCTGATTTAGTGGAACAAAGTTGGTTCCTGATTTAGTGAAACAAAGTTTCATAATCAGATTAAGATCAATCAACTAAATGCAAATAACAGAACCCAGATTCTGGAAGAAAGTATAAAGAGCAGGAGAGAGAGAGGTACTACCATTGAAGCATTAGACTTTTGGGTTTTGCAGTACTCCTCAAGTTGTTGAAGCTCTTGTGAGAAATTCTGAAGATATGGAAACAAAATACCAGTCTCTGCATACATTTCTTCAACAGAAACAGTAGTTCTTTACAAAAGTCACTTCACCATTGATTAGAGTAAAAGCTGAGTAACACAAGCACACTGAAAGAGCAGCCAAAATGCAAAAGAAAAAAGCAATTGTTTAGGTTGGTCTGAGCTTTGATGGTACAGGACCAAAAGGAGAGAGAATTTATATTATAATAGACTCCAATAGCAATAGTAGGGGTAGCTATTAGAATACATGATATTAGGACTAAGGAGAGATGATGCAAGAAAATATATATAATAAGGACAAAGAGGGGGAAAAGGACACATCTTCTTATATTGCACTGTTCCTCTGTCCCATATATCTTGTCACGCTCTTTTAATAAATTGAAGGCTCTCCAAAAATTTATTGTTTTAAGCCTCCTCTATGCATATAAATAAATTTAAAATTGAAGATTCGAGTTTATGCTCATGAATTTTTTCATTATTTAACCTTTTTCTAATTCTTGATTTTTATAATTAAACTTAAGAAGAAGAATAGTTTTATAAATAAGGTTAAGATAAATAAACTAATAAACTTTAAAAAATTATATTTTTATTAAAATTTGACTGTTTAATTTCAATTCTTTAATTGAAATATATTTTAAGATTAGAATTTTAATTTTTATCTAAATTTTAAAATATTAAGAAACAACTAAGTATGTTTTTTAATCTTTATGGGTGAATTCATTTTTTATTTTATTTTTATACCAACTCAATTTGTGCAAATATTATCATAAAAAAATACAACTAGTTAACACTCATGACAACACATTATATTAGAATATCACCCGTCGGCTATCACCAATTATATTGACGTCTCCAGTTGACATGCAACACAGGGACTGTATAAAATGAAAATAACCATTGTCAAGATGACAATTACCATAGTCTAAGACTGTTAGAAACTACCATCATTACCGTTTGATATGAAAACCATGATTAGATCGAAACCACCAAATAAAATAAGCACCACCTATTTCTATATACTGCCAAAAATAATCACAATCACCACCACAGTCGGCCGGGGACCTACCGTCATTAGGACCGTCAAAGACAACAATCCATCATGGTCGAGGACCTGCAAAGGTGACACCATTGTTGAGGACCTCTAAAGATGACCACCTGGAGACCATTGGAGACAACCACAGTGACGTCATGTGGCCTTCGAAGACAAACCATCGAAGACAAATTTTATCGGCTACCATATTATAAATTGTTCAAAATAAAATTTTTATGTTATCTGAACTATAAATTTATAGTTCTAATAAATTGAAACAATTTTACAATTTTTCATATTCATTTCTAATCACGTGTTGCCAAACAGACCGTTAAGGTCATGTTGTGGAATTGTTGTTCACGTCTTTTCTTTTTACTCCATTCCAAGAATTGGCTCTGATATACTAAAAATCCTCCCTTGTCCCGACCAAATGATTTTATTACAAAAAGGTCATCTATAGAGTTGCAATTGGTAAATAAATTAGTTTATTGTTGTGGACCAAACAAATTAGTTTGAAAATGAAATACATCGTTAATTTATTCTCAATTTCTTGGCTTAATTTTGTGTTTAATGGTTAAATTGGAAGTGCTCGAACTATGTCATATTGGAGTTTTACTACTGATTGATGTGTAAATATATATATTTTTTTTTCCAACTTATGAGTTCATTTCTTACTTTCTTATGTGAGCATTATCAGTTGTTAAATTGGGTTAAACTTGTTATATATTGATATGTGATATGATACAGTTTAAATCAACGTCATATGTAAGTATTATTTCTATGACAGATATAGAGGCGGTGGTGTTAATTTTGTAGATATGTTATTTTTATGATAGATATTGAGGCTTTCTTCATTTCTATAATAAAATTTATCTCTTCTAATTTGAGCGTTTTGTTGTAGTTAATTCGATTTATCCATCTCTCATTGAAAGTTTATGATAAATTTATATTGTGACACTAAATTTAATATGAGTTCATATATCGATATTACATTTATGCCTTAAGTGCCATTAGACTTATTTCTCAATGTTAATTTTCATTTCCTCTATAAAAGCAATATTTAGAAAATAGAAATTCAAAAAAAAAAAAAAAATTCAAGTTGGTAGGGAAGCAACGCATTTATAGCAGGGATTTCTCTTTCAGTAAGTACAATTTAATCATCATGAAAGTCAAATGGCTTTCAAGATTGAAATACCCTCCATTGCTGGAATATGGAGTAGGGCTGTAAAGTAAACCCAGAAAATGAAAAAAAAAAAAAAAAAAAAAAAGCTGCAAAGAGTGGAGAGTATGTGCTGCTCTCATTTCTTTTTGGGTAATGAGATGAGAAGGTTAGAATGCACACTTCTCATTGGCTTACATGAGAGAAAACAAAACCTTAAATTCCCAAATTTGGAAAAAAGAAATTTGTAAAATGGGAAACGTACCTAAATAAAATCTTTTATTAGGTACAAATACAAAGTTAAATATTTATATGACTAGCTATTTCATGATCAAAACCAATTTTATCCGGTCATTTTTGTATATCTAGGCTTCTGGGTCAGACCACAATTGGCAGCCACTTTATGTATTGGACTTTAGCAGACAAAGAATGAACATAGTCTCTTTAATTTGGTTTTGGAAAATTCTAATTGAAATTTGTCACTTAAATGGCCACACCCACCAATTTGGGTTGGAAATGTGCTTAATTCTCTTTTAGCCACTAGTGTGAGGTTTGTGAGGGATGAAAAGAGAAGTTGTTAATGGAGGAGATAAAGTGAATTTAGTCATCTCCTTTTGGAAGCTTATAGCATCTAAAAATGACTTCTTATGTCACAATTACTCCATTAATTATACTTATAGAGCAAATTGTTTGTAAGAATTGATTAAAGCCATTACCTAATTTGTACTTAATTTCAATTTGGCTTTCTTTGAGGGGATTGAAATTAAAAATTAGGTTAAAAAAACTAAAGGGAAAGGGATGTGCTTTTATAAAAATAGCTGGAGGCTGGAGTGGATTGTCTCATAGTTCTTTTCTCTTTGTAGAGGAATTGTAATTGGAATTGTTTTGGTACGTGACCCAAACTTGAAGGCACTTTTTGGATTCTTATGGATGTAAAGGTGTTTAAACACTCAAATGATAACTTTGTTTGGAGAGAGAGAGCGGTTTCCCACACAAGTTGACGTTGACAAAAAGCAAGTGGCACTCTTTTAAGGCCATGTTTGGTAGGTTTTAATTATCTTTTATAATTATAAGTTTTTTTTGTTGTTGATAATTTTTGATGTTGAACCAAAAAAATGATGTACAAATACATCAAATTTTGAGGTTTAATCTACGCATGAAGGTCATAATCAAGCTGTCTCAATTATATCACTAATTTCAAAGAGATGCACAATTTAGTGGAACATTTTTGTTTTTATAAACTGCAAATTGGTTAGGCAAATATTCCCAATTAGTTTATATGAAATCTTAAAATTCAAGTTGTTGCTGTTTATAAATTAGAATTTGACCACTCATACAAATTGTAAGAAATCAAAACTTTAATAGTTTAAGTTTTTTAATGATACTATTTTTGTCATTGTTTGGATTTTTTGTTGTTGTCATAAGAGCATTAGGTCTCAGCATGTACCCACGTTTTTATAACAAGTTGAACTAAATAAGACTCATCCATCGTTATATTAGAATTTTAATGGAAAAAAAAAAAAATCAAGAATTTGATCCTTGCATGTTGCCACTAATTTTTATAATTTAAATATTTCGGGCTCGGTTGTGTTTGGTAGAAGATTAAGGAGAGTTAAAACTTAAAAGGAGTAATATTTCATCCCTTTTAAGTATGTTTAAATCTTATTATACGAATAAAATGAATTTTAATCTTTATATATATATCCTTAATATATTATTCATAATTTTATCTCCATGCAATTAGTCCTTAACCCTCATATTTTTAATCCCTATCAAATACACCCTTAATGTAAACTTATATATCTCTTGAAATGAATAAGATTTTTATATAATAATATCTATAATAAAAAAGACTATAAACCCCAGAAGACTAGGATTGACTAATAATTCAGACAAATTAGGCATGGCCCATCTAGGAGTTTTGATAATAAGATTCCACACTGCGACAAGTAATTAAATATCTCTTTCATCATTTCATGTTAATAATAATAATTTGCAATTACTATTTGTTAAAGTCACGACCTAATTATAACAATGAAAGACTGTGTGGAGCATCGAACAAAAATCGAATTGACATGCATGCATATGGACAAAGTTCATGTCGTTGCATAATCCAATTGACATGCATGCATGCATATGAACAATTAATGAAATGAGTAATGCTATTACACAAACAAAAATTAAAAAACTTACTAATAAGAACGGCCTCCTGTAACATTGCTTTAAATAAAGTTATTTAGATCCGGTAACTTTTCAAACAATTAAATTAAATCAGTTTATCAAATTTTAATTTTATATATTATTCATTAAAAGTTATGCTTTATTTATTTAGTAATTAATGATGAAGATCTATTTACGCATTTATATATTTATACATGTGTGTCAAATTTTATAGAAACAAAGATGCAAGCAGCACCCAACTTGAACTTTAGGACCAATAATAATACAAGCAACTTGCATAAATATATATATATATATATATATATATATATATATATATATATATGCAAGTGGATATATATGGTATAATATAACACAAACTTGCCTAGATCAACAAAAATAAAAATGCCATTCAATTTTTGTAATACAAATTTGCCATGCAAACTCAGCTATTTCAACAAAAAGGTGATTTAAAAAATAAATTTACTTTATATTTACAACAAAAAAAATAAATCGGTTTATCAAATTAAATGAAGTTATTTCGATCCGGTAACTTTTTAAACAATTAAATTAAATCGGTTTATCAAATTTTGATTTTATATATTATTCATTAAAAGTTATGCTTTCTATTTATTTAGTGGTTTATGATGAAGATCTATTTACGGATGCATGCACATATATATATATATATATTTATATATATGATGCAAGCAGCACCCAACTTCAACTTCAGGACAAATAATTATACAAGCCACTTGCATATATATATATATATGCAAGTGGATATATATGATATAATATAACACAAACTTGCTTAGATCAATAAAAATAAAAATGCCATTCAATTTTTTAGTACAAATTTGCCATGCAAACTCAGCTCTTTCAACAAAAAGGTGATTAAAAAATAAATTTACTTAATATTTATAAAAATATAAAATAAAAAAATATCATGCGCGTAACAAAATATTTTTTAGTCTTTTAGACTTAAATAAAATATTAGCATATGCAATTAGATAAATAAATATTGAGTTGTACCTCATACAATATCAACATATATGAACAACTGGCATGCCACATCGGATTGGGATGTCCACCTTGGCATATTGTTGTTGTTGTTCAATTTTCACATGGTAGGAGCTAGGAGTAACATCGATACAAATGTGAATAAGACTTTGTTTGGGTATGCCAATGATTGAATAGTCTTACAACGACAAGTTCAAATAATTGAACCAACTAGGCTATTATTGGAAAAGGGACAAATCACAAGGTGTTCAAATTGGGAATGATGAAAATGAAGGGAGGATCAATAAAAAGAGTTAATTAATGTGGAGGGAGAATATCATTTTATTTTTTATTTTTTGGTATTAGAAAATATCATTTTGTTGATACTTTTAAATAAGACACTTATTCTTCTTTATTATTGTTTGAAATACAATATACTAGTTGTAGAATGAAGGCTTAACAATAAGAATTTGCCATGTGGCACTCTATGACTGGTCTGTCTTCATATCAAGATATGGTATTCTAAGAATTACATTGATGCTCTCTGAAATTTTGTATAATAATCAAGTAGACTAAAGAAGAAAGTACTCCACAAAAAGTACACAGAGCTATTAGGAATATGCTTACAGATCTTTTATAGTGGAAATTTCAATTATTTTACAAGAAAGGGGATCATAAAGTTTTTAATAAAATAATCTTCCACATCAAAAAATCAAAAAAAGAAGTTGATAACTAATCAATGTCATTTCATAAGTTGTTCTCCCACTATTAAATTGTATTAATGTTTTCTCTCATAATTACCTTATAGTGATAATACACACACCTCTCATACAAACTCTTCACAAGAGTTGCATCATATTCTTTTCATATTAATCAACTAATTTAAATTCTTTTTCTTAAATTAATTAATTAATTATAGAATACATTATATTTTTTTATAAGAGTTGTGTAAAAGGGAGAAAAATTGTGAGAACATTGAAGAGTTGGTGGGACAATATATTTTTATTTTTAAGGAAAAGAAAGTAATCAAGTTCCATCGTTTAGTCATATTCTCAGATTCTCCCTTTTCTTTCCTTTTATTTTTTTGGCACTTTCTGTTGTTTTTATATTTTTAATCTAAAAAAGTATTACTTTTCCCTTTTATGCTTTTAGATTTTCACATTAATAAAAATAAAAGTTAATTATAAGTCAAAATAAACTAATTGATTGATTTTCAAAATTTTATTTTAGTAAATTATCTAAAGTCTAATAGGATAATGATGGATAATACATTTCATATTTTTTTTTATTCAATTAATGTATTAAATTAAATATATTGATTAGGAGAGTAATTATGCCAATAAATTTTATAACTTTTATTTTTAGTCAACTTAATTTTTACTTACATGGAAATGACAATAAATTATAGTTAGTTTATTTTCAAATTGAAGAGTTAACTATCTAAAGTTCAAAGAGGAAAAAGATATATTAAGTAAATTGGTGATGATGGGTGGCAAAATATTCATAATTTTCTCTATGAAAATTATTTGAAATATAAATAATATATTTTTATGTTAGACAATTAGGTCAATTCCATAATTTTTTTTGTAAGTCAACTTATTCTTCAATTTTTCTTATTTTGTGTATGAAAATAACATTTTTTTTTTAACCATCGAGTCTATCTTGAGTATGCCTAAGTTATTTCATGGACTTCTAGTCTTCCACCAACAAGAAGATAATAAATTTAGAGGGAAGATTCTTTACCCTCCATGCTAGTTTTCTATAAATTTAAACAAAATATATATTCTCTTTCAAGTAAAGTAACATAAAAAGACAATAAATATGCCAAGATTTTTTATTTTTTTTGAAGGATCAAGGGATTAACCCGATCCAATACTCTTAATTTTACATAACTAAATCTTAATTTTAATGAATTAAATTCCTAAATAAATTCAATAATTTTCTGATTTCAAAGATGAAATTTCTCAATTTAAGATAAAAAATATTATATCAAAATTACCTACATAAGTTTAAAGAATCAAATTTCTTAATTTTATCATACAGAAAAAGTTCCTTAATTAAGTAGAGAAAATTTAAATTCCTTAATTTAAATGTGTTTTTATTTCCTTAAAATTTCCTAAATTATAAGTATTTAAGTAAATACTTAATAATATTATCTAGATTCATAAAATTAAGTTTCAAAAGAAAAAAAAAATAACAACCAAGTTATATTTAAACTTCATTTTCTTTTATAGATTTATACAAACTAGTTAAATAAATTTATTAAGTGCATTTTTTTAGATTATTCTTGATATTATTCTAAATTATTTCTATTTTTTTATTTATTTAGTCAATTTTTAATATTATTATAAAAGATTTTATTATTTTATTATATAGAGTAGTATAATTTATAAAAATTCAAGTAAATAAATGTAAAAAAACTTAAATTAATAAAAAAAGAGTTTGTCCCGATTCAATTCATGGATCATAAACTGATTCATCTCAAATTGAGAATATAATCCAACAATTCGGATATTAATTCGATTCATCTCCAACCCGACTCGATCACTACAAATTAATCATCCTCACATACTTTTTCAACAGATTGGAAACACATTCTGCAAACTTCCAGGTGGCGACTGAAGCCAGGAAAAAAATGGTAATACCCCTCCCTCATTCTTAATTTCTAAATTGCCTTTTATTATTTTGCAATTACTCTTGTTATTATTCTTATTGTTTATACATCATGTGGCAGAGATTGAGGGTCAGAAAATAAAGTTAACCAGCAAGCTTTGAATAGAAGGTACTTAATTTTACCTGGTTTATTTAAATTATACACTTAAAATATAGCTCAAGCATCTGCTATTGGCAGTGGGAAACTTGAAATAAATCACCGAAACAATGGTCAGGTTGAAAAAAAAAAAAAAAAAAAAGGAAGAAGGAAAAAAGTCTAACTGGACATTTTCTTCCTTTAAGAACAAGGATAATATATAAGATCTCCGGTTCTATAGCTGATGGATGCATGTGTTTTAGTTACAAAATTAAGTTCTGTAATAGCTTAAGGAGCAATGAGTAGAAACTGTTGGCCTTCTCAGTTCTCAGTATGCTTGAGGGTATTGCTTCCACTGAACCGATACTATATGTTTATGCTGCTGAATATGACCATTGTACATGGCATCTTGTTGCAGATTGGGGGGAGTGTGTAGCAACTATTGTACATGGTCTCTTTAATATTCTCTGATAACACCTAATATATCACTCGGTTGCAGAGATATGAACCTGTTAGATCCCACCGTTCCCCAGCAGCTTTACAGATTCCAGTTCAACATGATCGCTATTGAATGTAGTTCTTCAGGATCTCAATAGCTGATAAAGCACCCTTGATTTTTCATATTCAATGAATTATCATTTTCTTGATACATTTCTAGAGAGCCAGTCTTGAAGTTGGAGCTTGGAAGAAAGCGGATTCATCCACCTATAACAATGTCTATGATTATGCTTTTTCCATCTCTTTTGGTCAGTAGGACTATTTATGAATGTCCTTCAATTGTTAGATCCTTGTACGAACCTGTAAGTAATCACTGCTGAGTGACCTCATCCTCGGTGGTACTTGCGAGTGGTAAGTATTTAGGGTAAATGTTAGGGAAATGATTTGGTTAGGTAATTCAGCTGGTCGTGATCCCACAAAGGCACCAATGTTGAAAAAGAATATGTCCATCTTACGTGTTTTGGTGTTGATTGATCCACGTGTCCCCTTCATCAATCAAACTTCAAGGGTACCTACACAATGTAGGAAAACAAACGTTTGGGGCTAAGTCTCCCAGGGTAAATCTGATGCTTAAGTTTGAGAACTATAAAGAGAAAATGCCGATATATCAAAATAACATAGGTCAAATGGTTATATACTTTTTTAAGTAAGTTTTGCTTCCTTATGTAAATGGTGAAATCCAATACAAGGTTGAGACATGTCACTAATCTACTGGTCCAAAAGTCAACAATATTAGTCAAATGTAACTCATTAATCGTCACAGTGTCACAATTTGATTATAGGAATTATGATATATCATTAGTATCTGGAAAAACAAGTCTGTAAAAGTGAAAAATAAAACGGACTAATGAATTCCTTAGGTAAAAACATTTTGACGAATATGCAAGGACCTGAAAATTCCGATGTTGGCGCGTGGCTTGGGGACTTCGAGGCATATGGCTCGAAAGCCTGTGGCACATGGCCCGAAAGCCTGTGGCACATGCATGGTGTTTGTCTGAGGCACATGAGCGAGGGTCGGTTTGATACATAAGAACATATTAATGTGTACCAAAAAATCAGTGAAAGTTTCAAAACTAGTTGGATTTGCTCTAACATAAGAGAAAACATATGATTTTGAAGGTCTGAATTTAGAAACAATAAAGTAGATGGCTTGGAGTGTATAAATTGCCATAGATCTCACTTGTAAAATCATTCCAAGCTTTGCTCATTATAAATATTAAAGAACTTCTCTCTTTAGAATTCAGTTTTGAATAGAGATAACCAAGATAGTGGGCGAAAATTGAACTAAACCCCTATCTTCCTCTTTTAAAATTCAGTGATTGTAGGTGTTGTGGTTGTGTTTCATTGCTATGTCTGAGAGCTAGGGAGGTGCCTCGTTTAGAGGCTTGTGACTTAAATTAAGTGTTCTAGTAAAATTAGGTTGTGGCAAAAGTGAACTTAAACTAGGACCAAAGAAGATATAGCTAGGGATCATGAGCATAGGGTTTAGTTGCAACATTTGGTAAATGAGATGGCTGCCAAAGTCCTAAGGGGGGTCAAATTCTGATGAAGCCCTAATAAGCCTACACGAAAGATCTATGGAGGTTATGAAGACAACGAACACTATGTCACCGTCACGGCTTAAGTCCCTAAAGGACTAATATTTTTCTAGTCTGGTGTATCTCTCGTACTATGCAAGGAGTCGACTACTCCCCCTTGCCACTCTAACCTACATGTGCGTATATGTAGAACATGTTAAGGTGGAGTCAGGATTTTCGTTTTCAAATTTTGTCATCAAGTATTGCAATCACATTGGTATTGCGTGGCCCAAATCGTCCCTAATGTTGTGAAATTTTTGTTGGAGTACAATGCAGTATGTGCTGATTGGAAGCGTAGGATTTAGTTGCAGTGTTTGGTAGAGGAAGATGGCTACCAATCTTTGGGAGGGGGGGTCAAATTTTGATGAAGCCCTAGTAAGCCTGCGAGAGGTTTATGAAGGTTACGAAAACAACAAACACTCTATAACCCTCACGGCTTAAGTTCTTGAAGAACTAATATTTTCTCGGGTCTTGTGTATCCCTCGTACTATGCAAGGGGTCATAACTCACCTCTGCCACTCCAACCATGAGTACCTCGGGCGTATATATAGGAACATGTTAAGGCGAGTTGTGATTTCTATTTTCAGATTTTATCAATTATTACAATCACATTAACACTGGCATTTTCCTGGCCTGAATCGTCCCTAACATTCTAAATTTTTTATTGGAGTACAATGCAATATGTGCTGATTTGGGCTACAAAAATGCCAATATGATTGCGATACTTGACAACAAAATCTAAAAATAGAAACTGCAACACCGCCTTAACATTTTATGCATAGACACACACGTACTTAGAATTGGAGTGGCAGGGGCGAGTTATTAATCCCTTGCATAGTACGAGATATACACTAAACTCGCAAAAATATTGATCCTTCAAGGACTTAAGTCGTGAGGGTGACAGAGTGTTCATTGTCTTTGTAACCTTTATAAACCTCTCGTGTAGGCTTGCTAAAGCTTCATCAGAATTTGACCCCCTCAGCACTTTGGTAGCCATCTTCCTCTCCCAAATGTTGCAAGCCTGCAACTAAACCCTATGCTTCCGAACCCTAACCATATCTTCTTTGGCCTAGGTGAAGTTCACTTTAACGACTTGATTTTACATGGACACTTAATTTCAGTCGCAAGCCTTTAAACGAGACACCTCCTTGGCTCTTAAACATAGCTATGAAATACAAACACAACACCTATAATCGCAGATGAGGTGGTAGAAACTTGAACATCATAGGGTATATGTACTATGAAAAACACATAACTTAGTACAAGCTAGAAACGTATATGTTGCTTGTTGTTTGAAAGAGGAAAAGAGTGGGCTAGTTCGTGATTTTTGCCTACCACCTTGGTTAACTCTCTTCAAAATTGAATTTTAGAGGGAGAAGCTCTGAAATGTTTAGATTATGCAAAACTTGTTATGATTTTACCAAGTGAGATTCATGGCATTTTATAAACTTCAAATCATTTACTTTTTTGTTTCAAAAACCAAACTTTCAAAATCATTTGTATTCTCTTGCATAGAGTGAATCCATCTTGTTTTGAAGCCTGCACTGATCTTTTAGTATATTAATATGTACTTGTGTCTCAAACCGCCCTTAACCATGTGAGTCAAGAGATGCCCATGCCATGTGCCTTGGAAAAACCTCGTGCACATATGCCATGTGTCCCCGAGCCTCGGTAAACTTGTGCATGTGCCATGAGGCCCAGGCCCCAGGCCAGTGCGCTAAGGGCCCTGAGGCATGAGCCACGGGATCAGAGCCATGTGCCTTGTCAAGCCCGGGCCATGTGAACACAGGGGCAATGTACCTCGCAACATTGGGATTTTCGACTCCTGCATCTTCAACGTAATGTTTTTGCCAAAGGAATTCACTAATCTACTTCTTTTTTAATTTCGCAAATGATATATCATAAGTCGTCCAACCAATTTGGTTACGACATGTAGCGATTAATGAGATATATTTGATTAAGAATGCTGATTTGTAAACCACTACCATTAGAGACATGTGTCGCCCTTCTATTGGATATCACCATATATATAAGGAAACAAAATTTATCCTAAAAAGATACAACCATTTGACCCTATTACTTTAATATATCAGCATTTTCTCTCCATAGTTCTTTGATTTTAGCATCAAAGGTACTCTAGGAGACTTAATCACAGGCCTTTGTTTTCCTACACCTTGCAGGTACCCTTGAAGCTTGACCGAGAGGACACGTGGATCAATAAACATTGAACACGTATGGCAGACAAATTCTTCTCTAACAATGACACCAGAGAATTGACAAATATGTAAAACAAAGGAAAAAAAGAAAAAGAAAAGAGAAGGTATATTTTCTTTCTAATTAGTACTTTAAGAACATTTGTTAAGATTACAAATATATAAATCTTTGTATTATTTATTACAATTATTAATTTTGATTTTAATGATATGTAATAAATTAAAGACATTTATATTATTTAGTGTAATTATTAGTCTTGATTTTAGTGGTGTAATAATTAATTCATTACTTTTAAAATATTTTCAATTTTAAATATTATATTTATTACATATTAACATATATTTTAAAATACTTGACAAGTGAGTCTATCTAACTTTCCCATGATGGTTAAGAAGTGACACTTGTCACATTGTGGCATATGCAGCCACGTGTCATCACATGGTTTCTATGCGTACCATTACAGAAGAAGAATGTAATTCACCCTTTTTCCTATTTTTTTTAGGTGCAAAAATGTAATTCATCTTCATTTCTATATTCTCATTATTGAATTGGTGACGATAGCAATTCCATGAAGGAAACACTCCCAGACAAGCAGAGCTCAGAAGCCCAAGATTCATAACGACCAAAAGAATAAGCCTTTTCATATTTTTCCTTTTAAAAATTTAAATTCTAGTCTTGGAAAAACTTGATAAGAACCAAGGCTACAAGAAAAAAAGAAGGAAAAGAAAGAAATTACAGTTTTAGTAAACAAATGAATGGTTACTGCAATAATGCACAAAAATATGATTAAGAGATACTTCTTGTAGGGTCTAATTCATACAATGACCTCTCGAGTGCTAAAATTTAACTCCAGGTTAAGTCAAAAACACAATAAATTGAAGTTTTCAGTATCTCCAAATGCATCAATCTTCAATTCATAAGCGCGAACTAAGTATTTCTAAAAGGATTTGCAAGCAAAAGCTACTAAAAGTTATACCAGTTTCTGAGAAATATCTGCGTCAACAAAAGTTATCAACAGCAATGAACAAAATTCATCATTCTCAGCTCTTCAGAATGAAACAAGAGTTACAGAAAACCACTAGGAAATTCCATAGAGATTAAAGAGCTGAATAAGCTTACATATAAAGGTCAGCAGAGAGGCTTGCTGAAGACACAACCAGTTATGCTATTTTTGCTCCTGAGAAATCCATCTCCGGATGCTGAGGTAAGTCAAAGATGAATATCATTACATTTAGCAACAGTAATGCCGAGAATGAAAAGTTAAATTTGAAAAAAACCCAGCTACTTACTTCCGACATAAATTTCTTTAAGATCTCTTGCTTCTGAAGCTCATCACTGGTCGGAAGGCCCATAGACTTCTGCCTCTGATCAAACTGCACAGAAGCACAGGAGGATCAAGAATCAAAAACCATGTTACCCAAGGTGCACAATTTCGCTCATGAATATATACCTTCTCTTTCCAAAAGAATCTGAAAGAAAAATATCTAATTTCTAGGCTATTTAACATCATAACCTAGTAACCTACCATAGCTCCTGGTTGGGTAATTTCTGTTTACCAGATAATTTTATCAAATTTATGCATCATCTCAAAAGTAGATTCATTATGACAAAGAAAAACATTCAAAAAATCTAATGGTAAATTAAGCACAGATCTAATCAGTGACAATAACAGATATGAAAATAAGGTGTCAACCATACAGGAGAAGTAAGGTTTGAAGTTTGAACCATCAAGACATTACCATCATCTTTTCAACAGTCTGCCGGGTCTCTGGATCCAGGTCACCTAGTTTGCTGTTCTCGGGTTCAACTTTCTGAGTATCAATTTCAGGATCACCTTTTACCAGAGATTTCCACCACTCCATTTGGTCATGCTTGGTCAAAAGAATAGAAACCGTGTTCTGATCCTCTGCGAGATTATTTTTATAAAATGAGAAACACAACTAGGCTAAGGATCCATAGAAAACCAAACCAAGAACTAAGACATGTCACTCACATACTCATGGATGATCCAAACACACACAAAAGAAAGAAGAAAAAATAGAAGACACGGGAATTTCGGGACAGCACACGTGCACACATTAATCAAATTCGGGTAAAACTATAACAACTGTAGTTCTGACTTCTGTGACAATTCAACATGAATTGAACCCTCCAATCGCTATCCATATCAAATCTAAATTCTCTGTTCTGCATTTGCACGAAAAGGGTATCATACCTATACTCCAGTAACAGTCATCTGGCCTGACAGTTCGGTAGAGCTCCCCCTGCAGTATTTAAACTTACATTAGGAAAATGAAAGATCAACCATTCTTCATAGACCAGCAGAAAGAGAAACAGTAAATAGTAATGTATATTTTCAATGATAAACATTTAATCATAATTACACACTTACATCAATGATTGGAGGTTGACCCTTGACTCCAACTTTTAGATGGTTCTTCTTTATCTCACACACAACAAATCTTGATTTGATTCCATTTGGCACAGGGATGTTTACAGTTACCTCTTGCAAGGACTGAGTCCAGGAATAGTTGTCCAGATCAAGCCCATTGCCTTTGTTAGGAACTGTGCAAATATTTAAATGGATAAATGCAAAAAAATAATAATAAATAAACAACATAAGTTAATACGCACAAATAACAATACTTACTTATAAAGTGGAAGACTGAGATAAAAGAAATTATCCTTCTTAACAACTCATCTATTCAGGAAGGAATGCAGTAGGATCTATTACAACTAACACTATGGTCTGTCCTACATCAGCAATCAACTCTTTAGATATGCAAGTTAAAAGATATTAAAAGAAAAACATGACCAAGATAAAAGATAGATACCAATCTGCAAAATATGTACGGATTTACCAGCTCTTATGATATATTCTTTGATGGGGAGAGTTGGTGGCTAAGGAGGAATGAACAAGTGGTGGATTTTCTCCTGTTTGGGAGACTTTTCAAAGGACAGCAGGTAAGAGGTACTACTTGACAGTTGTACACACTACACATCATTTTACGACCTACAAATTGAGGGTTCTCGAAGGCAAACTATCCCTTCCAAAATTTTGATTGTATGGACCATTACATCCGCACACCTGTTGGTTCTTCATTTTGTTACAGACAGTCACATTGTAATTAATCCTTTCCCTTAATTTCCACTGCTCAACCAAACAAGAAAAAGTGACATAATCCGCATCTCAAACCCCTTCCCCCTCTCTTGCTTCCTCTTTTAATCAAATCCAAAAAAATAAGGTTATGGACTTCCTTATTAGTAAAGCATTGAGATAATGCATGGGATATAGTGCTCCAACACGAGTAGACCATACATTTAACTGCTGTTTTTGGTTGGAGTACAACATTTTAGATCTTCTGAGTTGTTGAGCATGACTAGAGAGATTCTTTTAGATTTCTTGTTTTTCTTTTCTTTCTTACTTTAAAGAGGATTTCTTGTCATGTACTCTCTTCTTTTAATAATACAGCTCTTCTATTAAAAAAAAGTAAAAATAATCATCCCTCATTTGTCCCCAAAACGATTGAGATTAGATCTCTCTCTATAAAGACACAAACACATAGGCACAGGCAACTGAAATTTATCACTAGCAGCCACCTCTTCAAGGATATAGAAGTTATTTCCTTGTTGAAATAAATTTCTAACACATACAAACCAATAGAGATACAATCCATGTTCACAATTTTCCACTTCTGGTATTCTCATTTTCCTAAGCATCAACAAAAGATGCAGAATGGAAATCTCGAAAAACAAAAACCAAAAGGAAATAGCAACTAGAAAACCATCTGAATTGACTTGCAATATCTTCGGCTTTTATAAGCTTAAACCAGGAAAGAAATATTGTGAATGTCTTATGAAATATCATCACCTTCATATCAAATTAATGTAAAAGATCTATCTAAGGTAGCAAGACTACACCATCAATAACCAGAACCAATCTTAACAGCACACCAATACTTTCTTCCTAAGTTTACATCAGTGCTTCGTTAAATCATATTAATTACCATTCTAAAAAACTAGGTATCTCCCTTGCTCCCTGCACTTCCTTCTTCCCTAAGTTCTTAACATCAGTGCTTCATCAGTTCATATTACCATTCTACAAAACTGAGGTATCTCCCTTCCTCCCTCCACTTTCTTCTGTAGTTCCATGACCAGATTTGCCTTAGCTCATGTTAAGCAATCTTATGTGTCTCCAAATATAACCATGTAGCACTCATTACTGAACCAACAGAACCACCAACCCCCACTTAAAATCTGGAAATTGTCTGCAATCACATTAAACCTTCATCTCTAGCTTAATTTCCACATTTTCAGAAACGGTGGAAGCTCCCAAACCAGCGTTCAGTGAAAGATCAGAGACTCTACCTTTCTTTCATTATTATTAATCTCCCCCATCTTTCTCTTAACTTCTCAAGCAAATAAACTGCTAAACAATACGTGAGTTATACCAAACGAAGAGTACTTGTAGAAAAAATTAAGCATTTAACCTCAAAATATGGAGTATCCTGCTCCCCCACTATCAGATATTTTAAGAAAACGACAGAAACCAAGAAGATCATATTGAAACTACAAGTATAATAATAAACCTAAAATAAAGAAAGGAATAATAAAAATCATAAACTTAGGCCCTGCTTCCTTATGTAAACTTGACAATCGATAATGTATCCAATTTTGAAATACACACTATAGCCATAACATGCAAAGATGCATAACAGTGATCTTCAACCTAATCATTTGACGGCAAAAGAAATAAAAACTAATTATTTGCAAATAGCAAACAAAGAATTCTTTCCACTGTTAAACAGGGCTTTAGTTTTTTCCAAACTCTTATGTCCTTAGTTTTATCCTAAACTTTATTAAATGAATGACATTTCTCAAAATTTCATATCTTCCCTTTTCTGAACCATTCATAGCAATAAACCAAATCCCAAAATCCCCTTCTGATACCCATTTCATTTTCTTTCAATTTATTCCCCAAGTTTCCATCAAAATTCGAAAATCACAGTAAGCAAAATTTTATTTCATCAGCATTATAAAATTTCTCAGATTCCTCAAGTTAAAATTTACAACCACATTGCAATATAATTACACAGTCATTCCTCATTACCACCCTAGAGAAAGTCGCACACATAGTTTTAATAACCCTAATTTTTACCTTTCAAGCCACTTCCATCCTTCTCCTCCACTACCTTCCCTTCATTCTCTTCCTTTGGAGCCGACTTCTCTTCATTCATTGGAGCTTTCTCTTCCCTAATACGTTTCTCCGCGTTTTCCCTCTCCTCCATAGCCCTCTGCGCCTCTCTCTTCTTCTTCTCCTTTGCTGCGCGCATTACCGAAATGATATCATTCTCAGCTGTTTCCTTGTCAAGAAAGTCACTTTCTAGAGCAAGAAAGTCTAGGACTTTATCGAGAAAACCTAGTGGGTTCGATGGATCAAAGCTAGCGCTAAACGGCGCTGTTCGCGAAGAGGAAGATGAAGGAGATGGTTTGGTTTGACACTCATTTTGCTTCTCCTCTTCGAAATCGGAGATTATTGCCATGGCTGAGTTAACTCGGTGACTCACTAAGAAGAACTGTCCAGAGGCCAATTTAGTCTGTCTGGAGAAGGGTTGAAGCCGTAAGGTGTTCTGGAAATCCTTACTAGAAGACACCAGCATGGAGTAGACTACTTTTGCTGAATGGTCCCTATAGATATGTATAATATATTTTTAGCCCCTATATTTTACACTTTTACCAAATAATTTCTAAATATTAAAAATTCGAACCCATCAAGTGAATATAAATGGAGCTCATTCTCTTAACTATTAGGTTAACTCCTTTAATTACTTTGTTTAGTTATTTGATTTGTATAAAAGTAATAATATTATCTGATATTCCTTCAAAAAAATTATAAATTTAAAGTGTAAAAAGTATTTCTAATTATAAATAATTAAAATATGTATTTAATAAATAAATTACATAAGTCAATTTCAGATATATAATTATCGGGTGTGCATAATTTAGGGATGGTTTTACCAAAATTGCGGCAGTCATCATCACACCACCGAAAAAATAAAATCGTCTTGGTAGCAATATTCATCATCACAAATATTCAAAGCCCAGATGAGAGGAAGCACATAATCACCTGTAATGGAAGTTTTATTGGAATCAGTAAGGCCTCTTTATGGTTAGTGATCTTCTCAATCAAAGAAAAGGAAGTGAATTCCAATTACGTTCCGATTCCGTACAAGAATTTTGCTGAGAAAATCATTTTCGTGAAATGCCAATGACATCAATGAAGAATTTTTATGTGCCGTGATAGATCTCAAAAGAATCACCAACTGTCCAAAAGCAGCGATGACGATGATAATAAGCCGGCTCCAGTCCATTGTTTACACATACTTATTATGAATAGACTTACTACTTATTAGGTTTATTTAGATCCAGACTCAAACACCCTGCCATAAATTAAAAAAAAATAAAATTAAGTTTTACTAATTTTAATTTTTGAAAATTTATATTTTTCTTTTTAAAAAAAAATTAGTTTACTTAAGTCACATATTTTTAAAAAGAAAAAAAAAAAAAAAAAAAAAAGAAAGGAAAAGAATACTTGCATTTAAGAAGCTAATATTTTGGGTCCAAAATTTCAGTTTCATTCTTTGCTGAAATATTCTTAGCCAACAAACAACTTAAATATTTTCTTGCTAATATATATAAATATTGAACCAATTTATTACTAATTTTTCGGACGTTATTCAGTGACATGTAATTAAAATCTTGATTATCCATAAAAAAAAAATAACGTAAAAGTAATCAATTAGAAAGAATGATGAAAATGATTGAGAAATACGAAATTGATTTCAGAATAATATTCAAGCTAAATAAAATCAATTGAATGACAATGTTGGTTGAAAATTTCAATGAACGAAATATAAAAATTGAGTAGCCTAGATCCAATGATAAAATTTTGAAACTCAAAATTAAAATATAGTGTTACAATTATTATATATCCCTTTGATCATAACAATTATAAGAAAAATATATTTTTTGATATTATTAAAAGTTTATCTGAGACCCAACTAGGTTTTGGATTTTGCCAAAACCCAACAAGAGAAAATATGAAAAAAACCTAGACCTAGACCCATACCCATACCCATAAAGAACCCATTTAAGACCTAATAACAAACCCGTTAGGGTTGGTTTGGGACATACCCGACATAGACCCCGCTCAATTGTCATCTTTATTTAAAAAGTCTATTTTATTTTTATTTTGAATAGAATATACTGAAAGAACAATGTTATATACACATTATTTTTATTATTTAATTTATTTATAGTTAAAAGAGTGCATTAAAACTTAAACAGCTAGAACTAATCTAGGAGAAGAAACTCCTTAATGTCATACAACACAACTACTAAAATAAATTAAAGACATGCATAGAAGTAAAAATAGTGAACAAGTTATTTATGTGATGGGTCTTCTTAATTAACAAGTTTGCAAGCTTGTTCTCCTCTCAGAAACAATGGAAAACGATCACCTGTTGAAATTCCTGAAGCCAATAATCTGCAATCATCAATGAGACATCCTAAACGATGAGTAGCAGCTTAGACAATGTTAATAACTCATAGTACTTTCTCACTCAGATAATGACAATTTATTTTTATAAACTCAATAATAAATTCATGTGGTTACTAATCACTTAAAAAATGAATTTATTATGGCTGTGTGAGAGTTGAGAGTGTGTACAGCATTACATTATCAAGACATGTCTCTGCTACACAACATCAGCTGGGAGACCTTTCTTAGTAACAGCATTTCTGATGAGTTGAAGTGATTCTTCTAAATCATCACAGAGACAGTGAGGATCAAGAATGACATTTGGGTCAATCGCCATAATTATGGTCATCTTGTTAACATAGCTTTGGTAATGGATTACCAACGCCTGCAAAAGAAATGCAAAATTCAATGCTAATTAGTAAGAAATTGCATTCAATATTCATGTGAGAGAACCTGTAGCTGTATCCAGTATTTAACTTATATTTACCTGTGAGAGACCATAAAGACTTGGTGCAACGTATGCTATTGGATGACCAAAAAAGCTAATTTCTTCTTTTGGGCCAACAACGTTAGAAAAGGTCAATGTAGTGTTGAAGAGAACTCTACGTGTTAGACCAGCAGCAATCTGTACTCACAATGTAAGAATTTAAGACGATGAAAATTAGTGCACCAAACTCACTTGTGTGTTCCTCACTAATTCATATAGTTTTCCATCAAATAACAAAAGGGGGTAAACTCGATTTCAACTCTGTGATACAACACCGAAACAAAAATGCTAGAATTGTTTTAATAAATGCTCTTAATAACATAAGACAACTAAAATTTTAGCAAACTAGAATATGATAAATAACAAACTCTAAAATTTTATAATTTGAAAAATGAATTTACAATCAATGAAGAAACCTAAAAATGTACTATTTTTTATATATTAAATGCATCTAATATGTAACAAAATCTAATGTAAAAGCATATGAATTTGAAAATTTTATACCAAA
Source organism: Quillaja saponaria (assembly GCA_029379385.1). Lineage (NCBI taxonomy): Eukaryota > Viridiplantae > Streptophyta > Magnoliopsida > Fabales > Quillajaceae > Quillaja > Quillaja saponaria. Next base: position 9,317,998 of record CM055612.1, read on the forward strand.
GAATTAAATACTAAAAGTATATTATTTATATATTATATTTAAAAATAAATAAGTTTATATTGAGTAAGCCCATCTCACCATCTTTCAGAATTAAGCCTTGTAAAATTTGTGATTAATTATTTAATAAAAGAGTTCTCATTACAAGAAATTATCATAATTGCGTATATATTTTTGCAGACTCAGATACGCAAATGCATAAAAAATACTATATGTGTCTACAATTTATTTAGTGGCATCTACAATTTTGTAGATGCTAATAATTACATAAAAAATTTGATCGCCGACGCAGTTACTAGTTTTGGCAAAGCAAGCTGTAAGAGCTTGAGCTTTGTACACTCGAACTCATTTGGAATCTCTTCACTCTTCCATGAAAATCAAGATTGCATTGCTACAATGCCATGTATCTTCATTTTGCCACTCTTTCCTTTCTTTTTCACAACATATTGTGTATTTGTGTTTATCTCTTCCAATGGAAAATACAACATCACGCATAACAGCATGCATTTTGATGGACTCTTTGCAATCATTGTCCATCAATATGAAATGTCTCTTTAATATGTCCACCAAAGAGTGCACTCGATGTCTTGCTGAAAGTAATTTATGGACATCTTTAAACAATCCAAGTCCCACCCTATATCTGAGGAGATACTCGATTGGAATATCATACTAAAAATAAGCAACAAAGCAAAAGGTAAGACTTGGCTTCCTCATCATTTCCCAAAAATTATAGATTAGTTGAATACGCGAATATAGACATTCTTGAATTTCTCTAAATGAAGATACAAAAAGAATTTTTTAGGTGTCCAACTGCATCCTTCCATATATAGCTGCCTTTACCAATCGGTGTTCTTCTAATAGTTGCAACTGCCAGCGGCTGACCCCCACATTGATTTACAATCTCATGTCCTATGGATTCGATTTCAGGATTGTCAATCCAATTGCCTACTATCTCCTTAAAGAGATCCCAAGCTTCATTCTCGGACAACACACAGACTTCAAAAACATCTTTCTTTTCACACCTCGTCTTATGGCACACATCTTTATTTCTTGAAATTATTAAAATCTTACATCCCGGATTCTGGGCACCTGAAGGAATTCCAATAGATTTAAGATCAAGCTGATCTGACCAAACATCATCCAATATTGTAAGAATCCTCTTGTAATGTTTGACTTGGGTAAGTAATTGACGTTCTTTGGTTCTTTTTCAAATCAGGGGATTGCGACACAACTGACATAACAATTTTATCAAACAAATGATATTCTTTAGCAATTTTGATCAATTCCTTCACCAATGCGGTTCTCCCAACACCCACCATTCCATATATTGCAATCTTTTTGCATTCATTATTGTTCTTCAGTGTCTCCACGATCTTATCTCTAATTGACAGTCTTGATTCGAAGCTGTTAAAGCCTTCTGTACAGTAGGATATGTTGTTAAGGTCTTCTCGGAAGAGCTTTTCAACAGTCATGTCTTCTTAGCTGCTCTTCTACTTAAAAAGCTTATTAGTGTCTGCCATGTTATTATCTGTGTCTGTAAAATATTATTTTATTTTAAATATTGGGCATCTGCTTCTGTCGCATAATGTATCTAGGTCTTGAATGGCAGACACAGAAACTTTTCCCCAAATTGAAACTTAACCCGCAAATTTTCTTTCTCCTTCTCCATCTTTTCTCTGCAACAAACCTTTCTCTCAATCCCTCGAAAAACTATCTCCTTCCAAACCAGTCTCCCAACTTTCTACTGTTTCTCCATTGCTTCTGTTGAGCTTCTTCGTAATTTGCTAGTCTAGTTCAAAATTTACAAAAAAGCTAGCTAGGGTTCGTCCATTCCTAAGTAAGTGGTTTTGTTTATGTTGGGTTAGTATTATTAATAAGTTATTATGCTTTGTTTATGTTGGGTTTTGTTCAATTATTTCAATCAGTATTTTGATTTTAGTGATTTTTTCTATTCCATTGATGTTATAATTTGTATTCTCTACCTTATTGTTGTTTGTGTGTTTTCTCTATTCTTTACTATTGTATATGCTAATAAAGTTGGGCGTAACTATTAGTATCTTACTCAGAATCCATCGTCTACCCAATTTTTTTTATTGAACTAGGGTACTTTTGAACTTTTAGGGGATGAGTAGTTCAGTTAAGTGAAGGTATGAGCTTTATAGCAACAAGGCATTAGGAAGTTGTTTGCTTAATTTGAATATGAAGGCTAACAAGGATCATTGAAGTGAAATTCATTTCCCATACGATATTAGCAATACGATTATTATAGGATTGCCATTATTTAGCATAGGAGGAGTGGATAAACTTTCATAGGGGAGTAAGGGCCACCCTCTATCTGTAGTTGCAAGCTACACCTCCCAGTGTTCTATTACTTGCTTCATCCTCGGAGCATGTTCAAAACCTATCTGATGTAGGTTCAGATCGAGTCCTATCAAGTTCAGGATATGTACCGACATATAAGTTACAATTTCAAATATAAGAATGAATTTTCTTATTTATTGATATACATATATATATATATATATATATATTATGAATTTCATTATTCTTACACGTACTTAGTTTGTATTACAGCTTAAGGTCATTTGGATATCGAGCATGGAGTATATCATGAGTCTCGTGTGGAGGACGACATCCACCATGAGGAGGGAGACGTCCTTTAAGTGTGCCATAGGTGCACAGAGGGGGAAATGGGCAAGAATAAGATTGCCCTTCTATTTGATAATAAGAAGGATTCCCCACTCACCCATATAGCTGGAGACAAATAAATAATCTTCATATTATTTTATTCAATTGTATTTATAGGTTGTATTTCAGATATGTGTGTATTTTTTTGTTTATATTGCAGAGCATTCATTGGAGATGACCCCAAAGGCATGACGGTAGGCGTTACCATATCTAGTATTATCAAGAAAAACCTTTCAGGTCTGATCTTCCACTACTGGAAGTTCTCCAAGGAGCCAAAGGCCTATTGCTATAATGATTTTATGGTACGTACAATTATATTATTTTTAAGTTTTAATATGATGTAGTGACAATTTGATTTTGTTTTGTAATTTATGGTGCAACGACATTTTAGGCTCCTTTCCGAAGGGATAACTACATCTTTGGCTATGTTCGATGTAGTGGTCAGCAAGAGATGCAATAATATGTTCTAGAAGTTACGTTCCGATTTGAGTTTGAAGCACACATCGGGCACACTAGTTTGGAAGGAGGATGTGGGCCCAGATTGGATCCCACATGATTGGTGGGAGTTATTGTGTCCCAAGTGGGAGAGGCCTAACTTCTAGAGGCACTCTCAAACGATAACAGCTAATAGGCGAGCCGGTGGTGAGCTTATTCATCATGTATCTGGCTTCGTTAACATAGTCGTTCACCAAAAGCAACCTATTAGTAATATTTTATTTAATAATTATTAGTTATAAATTTTATTATAGCCTTTTTAACTAATATTGTTTTATATTTTTATATAGGGAAAGAGTAAGATAGAGAACTTACAATTATCGAGGCTTTTGACCACACTCATAAGAGAAAGTCTAGTGACTTTGTTAACATGAAGTTGAAGACCACCAATGTTAGTATTATTTATTATACATAGTTGTTTTTCGTTGTACATGACTCTTTTCCGTTGACATAGTTAATTACATATTTGATTAATTCTAAACCCAATAATTTTTCATTAATAGGAGAACTTTAAAGCTTGAAAGACAAAGATAGGGAAATCTAACACCGGCTAGCAAGACAATACTAATACACCAGTTGAGCCTTTCATGAGTGACCTAGTTCTCTTCTTGAAGCTATAGTGCGGCAAAAAAAAGGCCTCATTTTTCTGCTTCGAGGGTTGTATAAACTCCCAACAAGTACTGGGAGAAGTTGGGTCTGTAGCTTCTGCCACCGTTGCTCATAGCTTAGGAACAGATTTTGCTATATCTTTCATCTCCTTTGGGATTCACTCTAGAACAGATGATGTTTATACATGAGTTAGTATGTGAAAGCTCGGGTACATCCACCGCCTATGACACCATAACCTTAACAATCTTAGGTACATATTCTTTTAATTTTAATTTTATAATGCAAAAGTTTTAGTTTATTTTAGTATAAATGTAAAAACTTTGTAAATTAAGTGTGGAGGGTAAAACTATCTAATACAAGTCTATTTCAAATTTCGAAAGTACTGACAAGACCGTTGGGACAAATAAGACCCGGAAGTAAAAATGAAAACAATTTGGATCAATGGTTAGGATATTGGGTCAAACTATTAGTTTCAAGGAAAAAACTTTGAAAGTTTTGATTCGAGAGGCAAAATAGTTAAATGCAATTCCATTTCGGTTTCCGTGAGTACCTAGCATAACTGTGGAGACAAATAAGACCCTAGAATTGAAACAAAAATCTATTTGGATCAATGGTTAGAATATTAGGCCAAAATTTTAATTTCAAGGCAATAACTTTGAAAGTTTGGGTTGGAAGGGCAAAACAGTCAAATACAAGTCTATTTTGGATTTTGAGAGTACCGACATGACCATGAGGATGAATAAGACCTATAGAAAGAAACAAAAATCCATTTGGATTAATGGTTAGGATATTAGACTAAATTTTTAGTTTTTTGGGAGGTAAAACAATCAAATACAAGTTAGTTTCAGATTCCGGAAGTACCATCATAACTGTAGAGTATGACTTGTAGGAAGAAATAAAAATCCACAGATCAATTGTTAGGATATTAGGACAAACCTTTGGTTTGAAAGCAAAAACTTTGAAAGTTTGGTTTGGGGCCAAAACAATCAAATAGAAGTCTGTTTCGGATTCTATGAGTATAAGGACGACTGTGTGGATGAACACGACCTGTAGGAAGAAACAAAAATTCATTTAGATCAACGATTAGGGTATTAGGCTAAACTTTTAGTTTCAAGGCAAAAACTTTGAAAATTTGGGTTTAAGGGGAAAAACGATCAAATACAAGTCTATTTCGGATTCCGAGAGTATCGGCACAACCGTGGGGACGAATAAGACCTATAGTCCATTTGGATCAATTGTTAGGATATTAGGCCAAAGTTTTTATTTCAAGGAAAAAACCTTGAAAGTTTGGGTTCAAGGGTCAAAATGATCAAATACAAGTCCATTTTAGATTACTGGCGTATCGACACAACTGGGAGACTGAATAAAACCTATAACAAGAAATAGAAATTCATTTAGATAAAGGTTAGGATATTAGGCCAAACTATTAGTTTTAAGACAAAAACTTTGAAAGTTTGGGTTCGGAGGGCAAACCGGTAAATTATAAGTTTGTTTTGGATTCTGAGAATACCGACACAATCGTTGGGACGAATATGATCTATAAAAAAAACAAAAATTCATTTAGAACAACGGTTAGGATATTAGGCCAAACTTTTAGTTTCAAGTCAAAAATTTTGCTTAATTTGTTCAAGTTAGAGTTGTAACTTATATGCATATTAAGTTATTTATAACTTATAACTTAATTAATTTGATTATTTTAGGTTGCACTTTCTACATCGGGACCTTCACACCTTAGTGAAGATGATGAGTAAGCTTGAGATGTCAATAACTTATATGCATGTTCCGTCTACGTAGATGCAGAAAATGAAATATGAGTTTAGCTTACTGCATATGTTTTTTCTATGTCTGGACGTAGATACAAATAATTAACTGCGAATACATTGTGACTTTTTACGTTTGGATTTGACTAATGTAGATACCATTGTTTCTTATAGTGTCTAAAGTGAAGCATGAACTCCGATTATTTTTATAAACAAATTAAGTTTGAGCCAAGTTTTTAACAAGTAGATATATCACAAACTATTCACAGTACAAACCCTTTTAGCAAGTTCAATGGCAAAGATATGACCACAAATAGAGAACTCTTACACTTATTTCTATTGTCTTCAATTAGGTATCAATATTTTGTCAATTTTATCTAGAAAAGTATTTTTCAATCAAGTTCATTTCATATTTTTGAAAATTTCTCCAATGTCTTTCATCGTCCTAGCACAATTAGTATTTTGAATAGAAGACATCATAAAAAACAGAATTATTTTATCATGTTTTTTCAGTTGGTAAAAAAAAAAAACAATAAAATAACATTTATTATCTCTAAATATCATTTTTTTCAATTACATCCTAAAAGAATCTCACTCATATTTCTCTCACTCCTCTATGCCAAAGGAATCTGAAAATATTAAAAATTATTAACAATGCAATCAAATTTCTTAATAAATTAATGAAAAAAATATATAAATTTAGTTAATTTTTAAAAATAAAAAATAAAAATAAAAATACTCAAATCACTTTCAAGATTTTTTTTAGAGAAGAGAAATGAGAAAGATAAGAGAAAAGATTTGGGGAGGATATATATATAAATGTGCACCTTAGGTCCAAATAACTGGAGTATAAGTGTGGCACAGGCGAAGGTGAAATGAGATTCTAGTGACTGTTTCTTCCTGTCGATAATGGCTTTTGCTTGGCGAAGATACTACAATGGATCATCTTGTAAACCAATTTTGAAAGGGAGTACCATGTATCCAATCCGATTACCCCATCTTGTTGTCTTTGATTTCTTAGCCATCATATCAGCCAAATCCTAATTAATTAAAAGCTAATATTAATTTCATTAATTAATTAATTATATTGCATCTTCTCATAAATTTTTTTTTTTGGAGGTAAAAATTAATTAAAGAAAAGAAAAGAATGATATATAAGAAAGAAAACTAAATCACCTGAATTCCAGCAGTTGTTCTGACATTGGCAGTAATTGAGGCCCTAAGACGAATACTTTTGGGAAGATTACTTGCTTTCTCCTTTGACTTCCCACCATTTTCATCCTCACCTGCTTAGTAAAAGGCGCATAATAGATCGATCGAATGGCATGCAAGAAGGGTTGTTGAACATGTTTATAGAAAATGGAATAAGGCAATCTTATTGTGTAGTTTACGGCCCAATGACTCTTATACAAATACTTTAATAAATTGAAAAAAATTTATTATGAAAAACTTATCATATTTCCGATTAAGGTATCGAGAGAGAGCGGCTTGTGTTATTCCCAATAAAACATCATTAATTGTCTGAAAAATAATATAACTAAACTTAATTAAAATGTAAAATTAAAATATGGGAAAAAAAACATGTATATTGAACTTGAGGGTGGTCTCATGATTTGTTAGACAAATCAAATTCTTAAATACTAGTTGTTAAGTGCTTTTCATGTATTATTAAGGTAATCCTCCAAGTCTATTAAATGGACGTCTCACAGTAACATACCATGTTCATTGCATCCTTCACGAGCTTAATATCATCCAAACTAACAGTCCGGTGGATAAATCGCTTTGTGTTATTCTCAACACCAAGTTCACCTTTCAAAGGACTCTTTGTATCTTTCAAAAACAAAATAGTCCCAACAAACAGAATGGTATCCACCAAAGTATTAAAAACAAACATTAGCCCTGACCAAATACACAGAAAGACCCAGCAGAACATGTTTGAATAATTACTTGAAGAACCTGAAGCTGATCTTTTTTTCCTAAATTTTGGTACAGTTGGTAGTGCTTCTGGATCTGAAGCCTTTCTAGTACAAGCAAGGAGTAGTGAGATAAGAGAAGCACCATCCCCAATTGAGTGGTGGATTCTGAAAATACCAACTGACTCTGCTTCTGAGGTTTTGATGTTGAGGAGGTGAAGTTCCCACAATGGTTTGGAGAGGTCTAGAGGGGTTGTGGTCATATTGGAGATGTAGTCTTCAACATATTTGTCTGGGAAGTTTATTGTTTTGGAGTCTATTTCTGGAACTGTGACATGGTGGTCTAAGTTTACTGTAGTTGGTGTCCAAAACACTGTCCTATTCTTCTTACCCTTCATCAGAAAACACAAAAAGAGACAAGACATTAAACATGAAGATGAAGAAATCTAATCAAAATAAGAAGAAGAGTGATTAATTATGAATGAATATACACCAACTTGCAGGAGAACCTTGGATGCTTAAGCAGAGTCTGCTGTAAACCATCTTTGAAAACTTGAGAAGAGATTTTTGTTTTGAAACCAATAGGATATAACAGTTCAAATTTGGATCATTAAACAATCGAGCAGCCGGACTTAGTGGACAGTCGACTACCTCTCTCTCTAGCTCAGCTGCAATACTAGTACTCATGATCTCTTTCTGTCTCTCTCCCTCCAACTTCATTGCCATTATTTTTATGCATGTACTAATTAGGAGATTCTGATGGTTGCTTGTTTTCATTACCACTATTTTTATGCTGCACTAATGATTTGGGCCGCCCAGTTGCTCATCATCATTAATGGCAATATTAACACGCCATCACCCATTTGGCTTCATCTAGTGACCGTATTTTTTATGCCTCTCCAGTCGTCATCACTTCTGTGCATGTAACGTACACGACAATCACGTTTTACATGTAAAGTACATGACAACCACGTTTTAACATACTATTTCTCGCTAGTGGTTGCCCTAGCTCTAAGTTCCATTTCCTTGCAATATCAAGTTTAGCAGATTCACTAAGTTCACTATAAATACTCCCATGCTAGTATGGAGAGAGCAGGGATGCCAACATTCAATAATTAATTAGGTTGTTCAAGCTGCTGACCTAACCATATCATACTCATTTATGTCTTGAAAAAATTGTCCAGCCTTTGGACCATATAGGCTTGGCTCCGAGTGACATGAGTTTGAATGGCTGTGGAAGGTAAAAATATGGTTTTGGTCGGAAAAATGTGGTAATGTTAGGGGTAGGAACAAGTTGAGCTTGAGTTGAGTTTCTGTAAAATCATGCTTGGCTTGTCAAGTTTTAGGCAGGCTTGATCGACCTTTGACTCTTGAAAGATTTTTTCATTTGTAATGGGTTGGATATAGTCGTGCATGTAACGTACATGACAACCACATTTTAACGTTCTTTTTCTAGCTAGTGGTTGCTCTAGCTCTACGTTTCATTCCTTGCAATATCAAGGATAGCAGATTCACTAAGTTCCATAATAAATACTCCCGTGTTATAATAACGGAAATAAATGTTTGAAATGTACGTAGGATGAGGAGAGCAGGGATGCCAACATTCAATAATTAATTAGGTTGTTCAAGCTGACCTAACCATATTATACTCATTTATGTCTTGAAAAAATTGTCGAGCCTTTGGACCATATAGGCCACTTAACTTTTTTGGGTCCAAGTGACATGAGTTTGAATAGCTATGGAATGTAAAATTTTGGTTTTGGTCGGAAAAGTGTGGTGATGTTAGGGGTGGGCATAAGTTGAGCTTAGTAGAGTTTTGATAAAATCATGCTTGGCTTGTCAAGTTTTGGACGGGCTCAATCTATCTCGGCTCTTAAAAGATTTTTTATTTTTAAAAATCATAATAAATAGGAATTGCGTTCTTAACCAAAAAGAGAGTCATTTGTAATGGATTAGATGCAGGCGTGCATTATTATTGACCACAAATCTCATTCACTAAACAAATGAAAAATAATATTAAGTCATATGACATTGAGTTTATTACCAAAAATAAAAAAGAGATCATTAAAAATAACAAAGATGAATTATATATACTGTATTTCTATTTATTTTGAACACAATGATTTATTTTTTTTATCTTTATAAAATTAAGTCTTAACTATTTGTCAAGAAATTTATGAAAACTAGACTCATTGCACGTGGGGTCAAAAAGTTTTTCTATTTTTTATAGATGACGTGTACGTTTTTTTAGTGATATACTATTCAACCATAATGTAAAATTTTACAGATCACAATAATTGTCACATGAGTAACAATGGGAAAAAATTGTTCAAACTAGAAAAAAAATAAAAAAAATGACACCCTTAGCTACAAACATAATTGATTCAATTCCAAAAAAAATAAGTTTTATTTGTAACACCTCATAATTTAGTTGCTAATATTATATGTTATATTGGTGTAGGATAAACTCTAATGAGTAAATGAATATGTTTTTTTGGTTTTTTTATATTTTTGGTGTCTATAGTTTAATTTTGAGTTCACTTTTATCCCTTGATTTTTAATTGTGACAATTAAGTCCCTATCAGGTTTAATTTGTTATAATTGAGTCCCTACTGTTAATTGCCTGTCAAATTAACACTAAATAATCTGATGTGGACAGATGACGTCCACCGTGGCTAACCAAAGATGAGTTGTCCAATCCACATGATAAATTTATCAAATAATAAACAGTCACGTGGTTTGCATAAAATTAATATTAAAATTAAATTATAAAAGTTAATTTTTAAGAATAAATAAATAAAAAATTTAAAGAAAATGGAAAAAACAAAATTCTTTCTTTCTCTTTCTATAATAAATACTCCCATGTTATAGTGTGGGGAGAGCAAGGACGCCAACATTCAATAATTAATTAGGTTGTTCAAGCTGACCTAACCATATCGTACTCATTTATGTCTTGAAAAAATTGTCCAGCCTTTGGACCGTATAGGCTTGGCTCCGAGTGACATGAGTTTGAATAGCTGTGGAAGGTAAAAATATGGTTTTGGTCCGAAAAGTGTGGTAATGTTAGGGTCGGAAACAAATTGAGTTTGAGTTTATTTTTGGTAAAATTATGCTTGGCTTGTCAAGTTTTGGGCAGGTTTGATTGACCTCGGCTCTTTAAAGATTTTTTAATTTAAAAAAAAAAAATTGTATTCAAGAGAAATTGGACTCTTAATAAAAAAGAGAGCCATTTGTAATAGGTTGGACATAGTGATGCATCATCATTGACCAAAAATCTCATTTACTAAACAAATGAAAAATAACATTAAGTCATACTACATCAAATATATTACCAAAAATAAAAAAGAGATCATTAAAAATAATTAAGATGAACTATATATATACTGTATTTCTATTTATTTTGATCACAATGATTTTTTTTTTTTAATAATTTATCTTTACAAAGTTAAATCTTAACTATTTTTCAAGAAATTCATGAAAACAAGGACCACGTGGGGTCAAAAAGTTTTTCTATTTTTCATAGATAAAGTGTATGTTTTCTTTAGTGATATATTATTCAATCATTATGTAAAATTTTACAGATCACAATAATTGTCACATGAATAACAATAGAAAAAAATTGATCAAATTAGAAAAAAATAAAATAAAAAAGACACCGTTGGCTACAAACATAATTGATTCAATTTGAAAAAAAAGAAAAAAGTTTTATTTAGCATAAAAATTAAGTGTATAATTCTTAGTTTATTTGGTCTCTAAAATATTATACATATACTAGCATCCTCGATATACATATACTCTTTCAATCATTAGATGTTCTAACTATAACTCAGATTAGTTTTTTTTTTTTTTTCAATAACTTGTATTGTAGAAATTCTAATATAGCTGCTCGAAAAAAGAAGAAAAGAAATTCTAATATATTCAAAGCCCAGATGGTTCGAAGCAATAATCACATGTGATGGAAGCTTTATTGGAATCAGTAAGGTTTTTTTATGGTTGGTGATCTTCTCAATCAACGAAAGAAGCCAATTCCAATAACATTCTGAATCCGTACAAGAATTTGCCGAGGAAATGATTTCCTGATATTCCAAAGACAACTAATGAAGAATTTTCACGTGCCCATGACAAATCTGAAAAGGACCACCAACTATCCGAAAGTTTATTTTCTTTGTTTTGATCAGAATATTTAAAAATAATAATGTTACATACACATTATTTCTATTATTTAAATTATTCGTAGTTAAAAAAGTGCATCAAAACTTAAATAGCTGGAGCTAGTCTCGGAGAAGAAACTCCCTTATAGTGTTTATGTGATGGATCTCATTAACTAACAAGTTTGCAACTTTGTCCTCCTCTCAGTAATAATGGAAAACGATCACCTGTTGAATTCCTGAAGCAATAATCTGCAATCATCAATGAGACATCCTAAACCATGAATAACAGCTTTGACACTAATAACTCATGGTACTTTCTCATGCACATAATAATAATTTATTTTATAAACTCAATAATAAATTAATTTGGTTACTAATCACTTAAAAAAGGAATTTATCACGGCTGTGTGAGAGTTGAGAGTATGTGTATAGCATTACATTTTAAACACAAATCTCTGCTACACAACATCATCGAGGAGACCTTTCTTAGTAACAGCATCTCTGATGAGTTGAAGTGATTCTTCTAAATCATCACAGAGGCAGTGAGGATTGAGAATGTCATTTGGGTCAATGGCCATACTTATGGTCATCTTGTTAACATAGGTTTGGTAATGGATTACCAGTGCCTGCATAAGAAATACAAAATTCAGAGCTAGTTAGTAAGAAATTGCAATTCCATATTCATATAAGAGAGAACCTGCAGTTGCATGCAGTACCTGTGGGAGACCATAAACACTTGGTGCAATGTATGCTACTGGATGACCATACAAGCTAATTTCTTCTTTGGGGCGAACAACGTTAGAAAAGCTCATTGTAGTGTTGAAGAGAACTCTACATGTTAGACTGGCAGCAATTTATACTCACATCATGTAAGAATTTAAGATGATGAAAATTAATGCACCAAACTTGTGAGACCCTCACTAATTCATATAGTTATTCCATCAAATAACAAAAGGGTGTAAACTCGATTTCAACTCTCTGATGCAACACGAAAACAAATTAATGCTAGAATTGTTTTAATAAATGCTCTTAATAATATAATTAATAGAACTAAAATTTTAGCCAACTAAAATATAATAAATAACAAAGTCTAAAATTTTATAATTTGAAAAATGAATTTACAATCAAAGAAGAAACCTATAAAAATGTCCTATTTTTTTATATTAAATGCAACCAATATGTAATAAAATCTTGTGTAAAAACATATGAATTTGAAAAATTACTACCAAAAAATTAAATACTAAAAATATATTATTTATATCTTATATATATACTAAAGATATAAATAATAAAGAAGTTTATATTGAATGAGTCATCTCACCACCTTTTGGAATTAAGTTTGTAAAATTTGTGATTAATTATTTATTAGAGCTCTTACTACAAGAAATTACTGAAACTGTTTCTGTTTTTTGGTAGACTCAATATGCAGACGCATATAAATATTATATGGGTCTGCAATTTATTGTAGACGTTGATAATTACATAAAAAAATTGAACACAAACTCAGTTACTGTTTTAATTATAGTGCTATTTTTTGTGGGCTTATCCATGTTGGCCATGTTATTATTTGTGTTTGCGTTTTGCATAGGAAAATATAAAATATTATTTTATTTTAAATTGTGAGCATCTGCATCTGTCACTTAATGTATCTCTGTTTGGAATGACAGATGCAATATTTTCCCCAAAATTAAAACCTAACCCGTGAGTTTTCTTTCTTATTCTCCATCTTTTCTCTACAATAGACCTTTCTCTCAATCCCTTAGAAAAAAATCTTATTCAAAACCAGTCTCCCAACTTTCATTGCTTCTGTTGAGCTTCTTCGTAATTCGTTGGTCTAGTTCGGAATTTACTTACAAGCTAGCTAAAGTTCGTCCTAGTCCCAAATAAGTAGTTTTGTTTATGTTGGGTTACTCTTATTAATAGGTTTTTATGTTTTGTTTATGTTGGGTTTGGTTCAGTTATTTCAATCGACTTTTTGATTTTGTTAATTATTATTTTCTAATGATGTTTTATTTGTATTCTCTGCCTAATTGTTGTATGTGTGTTTTTTCTGTTCTTATTGCTGTGTTTTATGTTCTTTACTATTAAATATGCTAACAAAGTTCGGTGTGACTATTGGATTCTTACTGAGAATCTATCTGCTAACCAGTTTTTTTTTTACTGAATTGGAGTACTTTTGAACGTTGTCAGGGATGGATAATTCTGTTAAGTGAAGGTACGAGCTTTACAACAACAAGGCATAAGGAAGTCGTTTGCTTTATTTGAATGTGAAGTTCATCAACGATCATTGAAGTGAAATTCATTTCCCATATGTTATCAGGAACGCTATTATTTTAAGATTGCTATGATTTAGTATAAGAGGAGTGGATAAACTTTTAGAACCCTTTCCCTCTTTGTTTTTACATGTAAATTATATAGAAAATAATTATTTCATATATGTATATAATCAGATTACAAGGGACTGTTTATATAATATGTACTGGAGAGCTATCCTAGGAAGAAATTAACAGCAATACACTACTCAAGACTGTAATCTTGGGTGATCCATAATCAGTGGAAACAAGTGAACAATTCCTAAAATCACTCCACACAATCCTCTGTTAACAACTCAAGCTAGCTCTCCCCCTCATGTGGATACATAGATATCTCCAATGCCCTCCTTGTCCAGTGAGTTATAAAACACTTTACTAGACACAGCCTTTGTAAGTATATAAGCTAATTGGTCTTTAACTACACTACGTGGCACAACTAGAATCAAAATCCTATGTTTTAATATATATTTATATGATTATTGTCAGGCCCGATAATTTTTTTACGTACATTTTAAAATTATTCGTACATAACTTAATGTAATTAGATAGATAAAATTTTATGCAAAGTAAAATTAAAATAAATGAACATTTATATATTTATGCATATGCAATTAAGAAATTAATTTTCATCATATTATTGGCTAAATTTAGTGAGGAGATGAATGACCATAAATGTTGGCTTTTAAGCCAGTTTGGATGGGTTTGGTTAACCAAGTCCAGCTAATCATTTTCTGAAGGATGTCATAAGTGCTTGCTTTGCTCTATCTATACTTATTGGGATTTGTGTCATGATAGCTCTACTAATTGGACCACATTATTATAACTCTTTAGAATATTAAGTATTAGGAATTATGATTAAGGACAGAATGTCAAAGCATAGATTATGTGGTGATCAGTTGGTGTCATGTGATTTGCCTGGACAAAAAATAAGAGGTCTTTTAGAGTATAGACACTTTTGAGAACAAGGTGAAAGGACAAAACAGGTTAAAAATCTTTCATATGTATGCCGTGAGACTAACAATGAATAATAGGAATCATGTCTACAAGTTGTTTGATAGAATGATTAGGAGAAATTAAATGTTAGTACATGTATAGGAATATAGTTATACAAGTTTTGTTCGTTAAATAATTAATTGGGGGATCAATTGAATTTGAATAAAAAGTCTATGAATAAATAATAAGAAAATATTGATTAGGAAAAAGAGAAACTTGATAAATTGAGATCTTGAGAGCTAAATATTATGTGAACTTAAATAAAGAGAGTATGACCAAAGAATAAAGAAATGTTAGTTAAGTGGTTATTAAAGGGAAGCAAGGGTAGATTTTTTAGGTTACAGAAATCTAGTATTTCGGGTGTTTTCGATATTGAATTAGTCCAGAAGTTCCAAAAGGAAAAGTGTAGCTTATGGTATTGAGATATTATCTGGAAAGTTTCTGTAATATAACTCGGAGTATATTTATCATTGGAGCTGTTGGATTACAGCTAGGTTTGTGTAGGATTTTAGGTGAGCTTCATTCAATCCGGAGGATTTTGTCGGGGGTTTGTGGTTTGAATTAGCTTAGGACTTCTGAATGAGAATTGTTTCTAACATACTAAGGGATAAATATGGAGCTTTTCAGATCTTAATTCCATGATATGTGTATTTTGGGGGTGTTATAAATCATTTTGGGATTTTTAGGTCCTGATTGTACTTATTTTGGTGTGATTGGTTTTAGAAGGTTTTAAAAGATGAATTAGGAGTGTAGTACTAAAGATGAATTGTTAGTAACATATTGATAAACTAGATTGGAAAGTTTCATAATTTAATTCCTAAATATGAGAATTTTATAAGCACTAGAATTTGATTTTAGCAACAAAAAATTTGTATGTGCCCTGTTTGTATATATGAGGGAATTTGAGTGGGTTCAAGATTAATTTAGGAGAAGTTTCTAAATAAGTAAGATAGCTAACGTCCTAAAAATAATATTTGAACTTGGTTTTGTTGAGTTTGGTTAAGTATGTAAGTTAAAAACAAACATATTTCCAAAATGGTTGTGAAAATGCTAAAAAGAGTTAACTTTAAATATATATGCATGAAACTTAGTACTTATGGATTTTTGTAATTAAAAAGGTTCTAACCTATAAAATTGACAAACAAATTAATACTAGGAAAATTTAATTGTAGTTCTAGAACTTGTGGTTAAGCCAATGACGCGTGTGAACGCAAAGGGAATGACTAGTAAAATTGGTAAATTGTGAGTAGATTACGTGCTCTTTAGTTGCTAGATTACTATGTGTTTAATTATTTATGTATTTGAATAAATGTGTTTATATAAAAGTAAATAAGAATGTGTAGTATTTTAATTGAGTTATTTGAACTGTGTTTGACTTGTGATTTATTTGTGTTTGATAAGGACCAATAAAAGTGTTTTTTTTTGTCTGAAATGATTTTTACTTCCGAAATATAGTCTGGGTGCACCTAGGATACTTTGATTTGATTATTTGTTATTGATTAAAAATATTTGAGTAACTCAGCCTCGGTGGGTGGATTTGGGAGGAGGTATGAAGATTTCAGTGATTCCATATCTTAATGAATCCGTATGTAATTCTTTTTGGTGTGTGGGCACAAAACTACTGGTGGGAGATATTGGTATGCAGGGTTGAGTTACTCTATTGGCCCTTTGTGTTGTTTGATTGTACAAAGTACTACTTGAACTGTACTTATTTAATTTTATGTTTTTCATAATTGCATATGTGTAACACTCAGTTATTTTGAAATTCATCTTATGTTAATATTAGCTTATCTGTATGTTATATACTTGTGTAGAGTGATGCTAGTACCTTTTGGGTATGTTTTTCTACTCATTGAGTTCGTGGGACTTACCACTTCTTATTGATTTTTTTTTTTTTGAAACAAGATTTTGGTATACATCATTGACGAGTTCATGACTTGCCAATAACGGGTGACAAGGTATTTCTTCGGAATCTTATACTTGAAGTCAAGAATGAAAGTTTCTTGTCACATTAAAACTTTAAGGTGTTTGGTTTGTATTGTGTAATAGTTTAGTTATTTATTGTTGTGGTGAGAATCGGAGCGAAGCTCCTTGGTTATATTGTTATTGTTGTTACCTGGTTGAATGTAACCAAGAATTACATGTTTGTATTTTGGGCATGTTCCAGTTTACAGGGAACCTCTGCTAAATAATAAAATGTACGTTATGTATTTCCATAAATAAACAATTATAGTTAACTTGTGTTTTCTAAAATTTATTTTCATGCTTTGATTTAGTTAAAAGCAGCATATATTTATTTAATTTGAAGTCAGAGTTATTGATTTTGCTTATTCATTCTTTCGGTCAATCATGCCTTCATGTGAAAAGTGACAATTACTCAATAAATGTCATAAAAATATTGTGTGAAAGTTTTCTTTCATCTTCTAACAATTACACGCGGAAATTGAAAAGTTTATTTGAATTGTTTGTATCTTTAATTAATTATATTAAATATTATAATAATCATTAATTATTATAGTGGTCATATTAATTAATTTTTTAATTATATCTTTTATTAATTATATTAGTTATAAGTAATTGTAACTTCTAATCTTATGTGTCAATTATAATTTTGTGTGACATCTAAAAAAAATAAAAATGATTGGTTTATGTAGTAAAAGAAAACTTCAACTATATTACATGGCAGTGGCACATGTCAAATCCTACAAGAATTACTTTATGTTTATATATATATATATATATATATTATGTGTTTGATAATGACATTGCATATGAAATATATAATTATCATTGAGGTTATTCATAATTTTACTTCGCTTTTACTAGTTGGCATGATGAAATTTATCTTTAATCACATTATTAAGCACTCTTCAAAATTGCCCATCAGTAAGGCCTCTTTTGTGGTTGGTGATCTTCTCAATCAAAGAAAGGGAGCAAATTCCAATAACACTCCGAATCTGTACAAGAAATTTGCCGAGAAAATGATTTTCGTGAAATTCCAATGACACCAAGAACAATTTTCATGTGCCCATGACAGATCTCAAAAGGACCATCAGCTATCCGAAAGTCTATTTTCTTTGTTTTGAGTAGAATATACTGAAAGAATATTGTTACATACAAATTATTTTTATTATTTAATTTGTTTTTAATTAAAAGAGTGCATTAAACTAGTCTGGGAGAAGAAACTCCCTTAATGTAATACAACACAACTACAGAAACAAAGACATGCATAGAAGTAAAAATAGTGAACAATTTGGTTATACAATTGGTCTTCTTAGCAAACAAAGTCTGCAACTTTGTTCTCCTCTCAATAACAATAGAAAAGGATCACTTGTTGAAATTCCTGAAGCAATAATCTGCAATCATCAATGAAACATATTAAAGGATGAGTAGCAGCCTCAACAATGTTAATAACTCGTAGTAGTTTCTCACGCACATAATGATAATTTATTTGTATAAACTCAATAATAAAGTCATGTGTTTATCAATCACTTCAAAGGAATTTATCACTGGTGTGTGAGAGATAAGAGTGTGTATAACATTACATTATTAAGACAAATTATCTCTGCTACACAGCATCACTGGGGAGACCTTTCTTAGTAACAGCATCTCTAATGAGTTGAAGTGATTCTTCTAAATCATCACAGAGACTGTGAGGATCAAGAATGACATTTGGGTCAATAGCCATACTTATGGTCATCTTGTTAACATAGCTTTGTAATGGATTACCAGTGCCTACAAAAGAAATGCAAAATTCAATAATATTCATGTAAGAGAGAATTAACCTACGGCTGCATGAAGTATTTAACTTAAATTTACCTGTGGGAAACCATAAAGACTTGGTGCATGTATGCTATTGGATGACCACACAAGCTAATTTCTTCTTTTGGGCCAACAACGTTAGAAAAGGTCAATGTTGTGTCGAAGAAAACTCTACGTGTTAGACCAGCAGCAATCTGTACTCGCACCATGTAAGAATTTAAGATGATGAAAATTAATGTACCAAACTCACTTGTGTCCTCACTAATTCATATAGTTTTCCATCAAATAACAAAAGGGTGTAAACTCGATTTCAACTCGTGATGCAACACAGAAATGAAAATGCTAGAATTATTTTAATAAAATAAGAGAACTTAAATTTTAGCCAACTAAAATATAATAAATAATAAATAACAAATTCTAAAATTTTATAATTTCAAAATTGAGTTTACAATCAAAGAAGAAGCCTATAAAAATGTACTATTTTATTATATTAAATGCAACTAATATGTAATAAAATCTTGTGAAAAAACATATGAATTTGAAAAATTATTTATTATTTTTAGGATCTTATATGTATAAATAAAAAATGTTATATTGAATGAGCTGGGCTCACCATCTTTCAGAATTAAGCTTTGTAGAATTTGTGATTAATTATGTATTAAAAGAGTTCTAAAATAAAACATGAGCTCAAATTATTTTTATTAACAAATTGAGCTTCAGTCAAGTTTTTAACAAGTAGATATACCACGAATTATTCACAGTACAAATCCTTTTAGCAAGCTCAATGACAAAGAAATGAGAACAAATATAGAACCCTCACCCCTATTTCTATTTTCCTCAATGAAGTATCAATATTTTGTCAATTTTAACTAAAAGAATTGCTTTTTTAGTCAATTTCATTTCATATCTTTGAAAATTTCTGCATTGTCTTTCATCGTCTTAGCACAATAAGTATTGTGAATAGAAGACATACGTAAAAACAGAATTATTTTGTTACATTTTTTCAGTTGGTAAAAAGAAAGGATAAAATAATATTTATTATCTCTAAAATATCAATTATTTCAATTATTTCCTAAAAGAATCTCACTCATATTTCTCTCACTCCTCTATGTCAAAGGAATCCAAAAATATTAAAAATTATTAACAATGCAGTCAAATTTCTTACTACTCATTTATAAATTAATAAAAACTGTATATATATAAATTTAGTTAATTTTTTTTATAAAAAAAAAAACAAATACTCAAATCACTTTCATGATTTTTTTTTAGAGAAGAGAAATGAGAAAGATAAGAGAAAAGATTTGGGGAGGATATATATATAAATGTGCACCTTAGGTCCAAGTAACTGGAGTATAAGTGTGGCACAGGCAAAGGTGAAATGAGATTCTAGTGAGTGCTTCTTCCTGTCGATAATGGCTTTTGATTGGCGAAGATATTCCAATGGATCATCTTGTAAACCAATTTTGAAAGGGAGTACAATATATCCAATCCGATTACCCCATCTTGTTGTCTTTGATTTCTTAGCCATCATATCAGCCAAATCCTAATTAATTAAAAACTCATATTAATTTCATTAATTATATTGCATCTTCTCATAAGTGTTTTTTTTTTTTTTTAGGTAAAAATTAATTAAAGAAAAGAAAAAAATTAAAAAGATGATAGTTCATTCTTCAACCTACCATTGTTAACTTTCTTTGTTCTCTATAGCTTCATGCACTATTATTTCATCTGATTCTTCTTTGCCATACAACAACGCTTTCTTCCATAACATGTCATCCAAAATTTGTATAGAAATAAGCTAAATTTTTAAATATATGCCATACCTTTAAAATATGAAGAAAGATTGCAAAGAGATAACCTTCTTTTAGTCCTCTTATCACTTTTCAACATAGTGTGAAATCCAATATCATCATTCTCATTTTCTTCCAATCGTCGCTTCATTTTTCCTTTTTTGTTGAATTGGAGGATGTAGCACCAACATCCATTCATTTGCTATTTGTTCCAGAAATATTGTCATCATCAATTGACAATTAGACATTGTCATTATTGCATGGCCTGCAATTTAATCAAATAACCAATACAATATTTGATTATTTGAGTGTGTTTTAGTTTAGAATAAAATAACATATATAAAACTTACTGTTGGAGATTTAGGTATTTCTCACATGGAGTACACCCTATCTATTGTAAAATTTTGGTTTGTAGCTTTAAAATTGAAAACTGTCACCTTTATTCTAAAAATATTGTTTGTCAAGTATTTGGTCAAATGCAATAGGCATAGAATCTCTAATTTTTTTTTTTTAGATATTACAAATAATGCACCATGAATGACGTAATAATAGATTCTAGCAGGAGAGAACTATTACTTTTAAGAATGAAACACTTCATATCTCAGGAAATTTTAGAGACATATTAGAGGCCGTTAATTCATGATTAGTTAGAATTTATGCAAATCAATAATTAAAGTAAATAAACCACTTATTAGGGGTTTAAAGTGACTAAAGAATGATCAGGAGCCCCCAGACTCTACGGCCACCCTTGGCATTGCAACACAATTCGCCCTATTGTCAACAAATTAGACCTGTCATCGCCATTCATACTATATGTCGCAAATCCCGTTGAACATATGTAATGATATCTTTCTAGGACCATTCTTTTTAGCTAAGACATTCTTTTATGCATGTATTCTTCTTAGCTTTATCCCGGAATTTATAGAGTCTATCCGAAAAACGCTATACTATTGTGTTCTCCCAAACATCCTAATTGTGCCTTAAGGAGTACCATCATAGACCTATATTTTCTCTACAAAAAAAGGACCATTTTTAATATCGTTAAGAATTATATTTAAGCAATAAAAATTTAACAAAATGAATTAAAGAACATTCCATGAACGCATCAAATAATGAATCCCTAACATCACAATGATAGTCATGTTACTGAATGATGGCTTGAGGAAAATGATTTATCACCATAGTCATGATACTGACTGATGGCCTAGAGTAAATGATTAATCACAATGTCAGCAATCTCTCTCGTGACACTAGGTGACATGAATCTCTTGTTATAATAACATGTAACGAATTTACTATGTAAGTAATATAAAATGAATAAAAAATGCGAAACATTAAAAAATTAAATCAATGTGATACTTGCACTTATGTTGATCCATCCTCAACAATAACAACGATGATGCTAAGACGTTGATCACCAACATTTGTAGTTGTAGGGTGCATATCCTCCGACTTCGCTAACTGATCAATAGATAATGATGGTGATGAAAGACAGAGGAACCGACAAAGAAGACGGAGATGGTGATAGAAGATCCGACTGAGATGAAGTCATATCTTCATGAAATCTCTTAATTGAGGTGCTCTCAAGATGAAGTCTCTGAGGTGGAGAGCGTTTATGGGATCTTGATGGGCATCTGGAAAACAAATATATATATTTACATAAAAAATTACATATTAAAACATTGTTTACATAAATGACATTACATTAATTACAACTTTCCATTCCATCATCTGAGGTTTCTTGCATTTGATCCACATTTAGCTATTTTAGATCACCATTTCCATTGAAACTTTGCCTACAAGTAGTAATTTTTCTTCAATAAGGCTGTATGTGTTCCTATTGTTTGATTTGCAATGAGTTTCATCATTTTGATGAAATAATTTACCTAGTTCCTCGTTTGTGTAAAACTTAGATATGTGATTATCTTTTCTCTTGACTTTGCATATAACACACCAATCAAGATGGTTTTTATTTTTAAAATTCAGATATTTCGTGTAATAGACTTGTTAGGACTTGTTCGACTAGTATGAAAGGTTCAAAGAATGTAACTTTGACTTGTGACTGACATCCATAATTTCATATTTGTCAACTCAAACTCCATTATTGAGTCAAACTACCTACATTTCATGAAGAAAAAAAAACATGGTTGTTGTAACCAATGTATGCTAACTCTAACATGTCGATAAGTACATAGTAATCTTGTGCCTTATCCCCATAGTTACTCCCTAGAATATATATGCCACTATTCATAAGTTAACTTATTTTCTTCAAAATCAACTGTGTGAAATTAATTTATATCCCCTGACTATAAAACTATTTTAATGTTTTACATTAGTGATTGGCTCGAGCCATGTGAAGGAACAAAGTATTGTCAATTCAATTCTCTTCATCATATGCCATTAGAATTGACCATAAGTATTAATTAATAACTTTGTATTAACCTCATCATTAAAATGTAATTATGAAAATTACAAAATAAATACTCATGCAAATATAAAAAGAGTTTTCTCTATCATGCTCAATTTATTAATTTATGAGGGTCGAATTCTTTTCTCTTATCATTGCATTAAAGTTGCTATTAAGATGCAACAAAGAAAAGCGTAACTAAATACACTATACCTACTTGAGATATGGTTCACCCTCAGTGCAATTCAGGAGCACATACGTCCTCATTGCTTTCATATCTTTCTCATTCAGTTATTTTGTCCAATTTCATCCGAATGATCTTCATGGATTTAAAAATCGAAAGGCATGGATCAATACATTCTTCCTATACACCATAATTTTGTTAGGATTTTGTTTAGAAAGAATATGGAGTTTAAATTATAATATATAAAAGCTTAAAACCTTCTCTAAATTATATTGCACACATATAGAGCCTTATGTTTGTACTTTATTGCTATTTTTTTTCTTTTCCAAATAATGTATACACCTATTAATTTCAAAAGACAGAATTATAATTTGATGAGATATTCAGTAATAATAATTGAACTTACAGCGTAATAAATATGGAAGTTCACCTTTCGAATGGTAATATTCAATGATATTGTACAAGATCACCAACTCGTACTTGATAAGACAAATCCTGAAATGTATATCATATATGATATTCCCTGGATTTCAACTATTGTGCATTCCAAATGGTTGATATAATTGACATCTACCTCAATCGAACAAATGTCCAGAAAAAATTGGCTTAATTGTGTCATCCGCTTCCTATATTGGTTTAGGCTAAACGTCTCGTGTATCCAATGACAAAAACCTGTGTTTGAACACATGACTCTTCAACCCACATAGTTTCTGGCATTAACATTAACACAACAAGATATAATAGAGACATAACCATCAAAAAACCGCAATTGCTTCATCCATTCATAAACTTCTTTAATTTTCTCATCCGTTAAATCATATGTAGCTTTTGGTTTGATGTACTTGCTTTCCACCAACTGCAACTCTAGTTTTGGATACTTACATAACACTCACAACTCCTTTCATGCCTTTGCATTATCTTTTGTTTCTCCTTTCACATTAATTAGAATGTTGAAGGCAATGTCAAAACAATTTTTCTTAATATGCATAACAGTCTAGATTGTGTCAAATCTAATTTGTCTCCCAATATGATAATTACCAAAAGGTTTTACGTTTAGTCGAATTATGATCCTTACCATTCCCACATATTTATTGCTTGCCAATTTTCTACCAAAGATTATTTGTTTATCTTTAAACACTCGTGACTTCACTTGTACACCACTTAAATGTGGAGGTGGTCTTTATTTGTCAATATATCCTATTCTGAATCATTGTTCATCCGAAATGAATGATTCATTAGCAAGAACTATTGATGATAATCAAACCAATATTGCTTACTGTGAATGATTTAGTATTTTCGATTCAAATTGTACAAGAGAGTCTTCCATGCCTACTCTAACTTGATAACATCTTATATGCAGGAAAATCACTAATTGTCCACAAAAGTTAAGCTTTCATTATAAAATGTTGTTTCTTGTGTGCATCAAAGGTGTAAATACTTGTTGTTCAATAAGTTTCAACTTGTCCACTAAATATCTCCATTAAACATCTAAGTTATTTTTTTTGGGATTTAGGGCCAAGAATAACTGATATTAGGAAAATTGAACTTCGTTTCATTCACATGTTTAGTGGAAGATTGTATGAAGTAACAAATACAAGTTAACATGTAGTCGGGGTATTTAAATTACCAATTGGATTAAATCCCTCATTAGATAACACTAATTGGACATTTCGATTGTCACTTGCAAACACACGTAGGATAGGTGAGGTCAAAATGCTTTCATGCATTCACATCCGCCGAGTGAGTTATAACATTCAGGCCCTAGATGAATGTTTTCCTTATGTCATGTCACGTGTCTTGCAGTTTTAGTTAACACGTAAAATATTTGAAGCCTTAGGATGATCGAATATATCTCAATGAATTGAATAGAACATCTTTTTGTTTGCAATTATATGCTTTCTTAGGCTTGAACCAAGGGTCGACAAACATGACACTTTATCTTCTCATAACCCTCCTCCTCATCATAGTAAAAATGACAATAGTTAGGACACAAATATATCTGCTTATAATCCAATCATTAGGTAACATGCTCTTAAAGATGGATATCACAATAGTAATACATTTCTGTCATAATATTGGACTCTGATTTTAAGTTAAGCAATTAAGTAACTTCATAAAATATCATATGTTGTTCACATCCTTCCAACAAAGGCTCATCAGTAGACTTGAGTAAATCATAAAATTTGGCAGCCGATTCATTCAGCTATTCTTCGTTAACATCATTATCATCCAAATGACATCCAAACGGAACCCCATCCATCACCATATTTACATATGCGTACACATTTTCAATAGGGGATCATCATTTATCGCACTAGAACTCCTAGCTGCCTAAAAGCCTACACCATGCAAACTACTATTTAAATAACCATCCACAAACCCTTCTTGCCCATGCAAAACTGTATTTTTCTTATATTGTTCCTTAAATGCAATATTCGCAGTTATGACTGCAATCTCATTTGATTTGTCTGGGGCAATTCCATCTTTAAACAAACAACAATTTGCCTTCCTTCATTTTCAAATTTAAGATTGCAAAAACTTCTAAGTTTCATTTAATTGCAAAATCTGTTACACCTAGACTATATAGAGGTAGGATTGATATCTATTAGTCTCCCCACAGCTAAACTTGTGTAAATTAAATACAAATGGGTTGACAACTTGAGTATAAGTAGTCAAGTGAACTCATTGAGATGAAAAATGAAATTCATTTCATGATTCATTTGAAAAGTGAGATTGTGGTTATTAGGAATATAATATTATTATATTGTGTAGTCCCACATTGTTTAGATGTGAAAGTCTATGTTTTATTATTTACTATAAATAAAGCTTATGGGTGTAGGCTTTGATATATCAATCAAGGCCACAATCCTTTCATTCTTCTATTTTATTTAACATGGTATCAGAGCAGGTTTGAAACCCAAGCCCGATCTTGGTCCTATTTCCAAAAAAAACCCTAATCTTCTCTTTCTTTTATCTAGCCGCCACATGAAGAAAAAGAAGGAAAAAAAAAAAAGGGCTTTGCCGCCAGCTATCATTAAACCTAGTTGTTTCTTCTATTCACGCCTCATTCCAGCATGTCTCTCTACTGCTGCGTTTCATTCCAGCGTGTCTCTCTATTACTGCGTTTCATTCCAGCAATACGATTATTATTCATTGGGATACTGTTCATCGGTATGTCTACCTCTGAAAAAAATTGAAATCGCCAATTCACTTAAAGTTTCACCATCTAAAGATGGTTCATCCCCTTTTCTTTTCAAGCCTATTTAGGGTTTGACGGCTCAAAGAGTTTGACAGCTCAACAGTATCTTCATGAACTTCTCGTTGTGTCTCTTTTCAACGGTGCTCCTTTTATTTTTCTGGAAAATCCCGTTGTTCGTTTTTTCAATGGTGCTCTTTTTATTTTTCTGGAAAATCCGGCTGTGTCTCTTTCCAGCCAACACGAGTACTATTCATGGGTACCAGTATGTTCATCAAACGGATTGAAGCTTCACCTAGATTGTTGTAAGTAAAGGAGAGTGTTGAGATTGGTAATTAGGTTTTATTTGTACAAGATTGAGCATTATAAGCTCCATCTTGAGGGGGAGTATTAGGAATATAATATTATTATATTGTGTAGTCCCACATTGTTTAGATGTGGAAGTCTATGTTTTATTATTTACTATAAATAAAGCTTATGGGTGTAGCCTTTGAGATATCAATTAGACCACAATCCTTTCCTTCTTCTATTTTATTTAACAGTGGTCAATAATTCTGACAGAAATATGGAGTACTCTCAAAGAGGGTCTATTACGAGCTATATCCAAAAATATCTAGAAGTTGGATATTGAAATGGAAGATTTATTTATTTTATATTTAATCGATGGTAAATCAAATTTGTATTACCACTCCCATGAATATATAATTTCCGCTAGTAAAATATATGCCTCTAGTTTATTTGTGGTTATTTTCAATATTGTTCTCATTTTCTTCCTCATATTTGAATTCTTATTTCCTGAAAATGAGATTTTTGCTTATAGTTTTTATGAATTTTATTTAGTCTTAATGCCTTTTTATATGGGAGGACCTTTAATACTTTTCCAAAATCATTTCGCAACCTGATTAGTTTTCCATCTATTTATCCATTCAAAGAAAAAAAAATGTCAAAATCTCAAATTGTAGACCTGCTCAGTACCGTTTAAGTGAAACTCGTGAGATGTAAGTATTGTTTATTCTAAAATAAAATCTCTATTTTAATACTAATCTAATTAATTATAAATTATGCATTCATGTCTATTTTTTAATGTTCTTTTCATTTTCTCTCTCTTTTTTTGAATGATTTTTTCATGTATTTTTTTTATAAAAAAAACTATTTAAAAAAAAATTTATATTTTATATTTTTCACATGTGATTTAAATGTAGCACTAATCTCAAAATTAATTGTCAACTAATCTAATTAATTATAAATTATGCATCCTATACTTAAGATAATTAGTAACATGGTATAAGATTAGTGTCTATGATGTAAAATCAAATGAGATTTTTATTTAATTAATAATTAATAATAAAATTTAAAATTAATTATTTTCTAATTTAATTAGTTATGATTTATGCATTCTATTTTCAATATTATTATAGTGATATCATATAAGATCACTGCTTGCTATTTAGTATTAAATACAACCAGTATTTAATTTATTGTTAAAAATTAGTTTTAAATTTATTTCTTTAGAAATCCAATAAGAAGAAGATCAAATAAGATAAGTTGTGGATAAAAACATGTGACAATCCCTATTTTTATAATTGTTGTCCCTTAACAACTGAGTCAATACATTAACACTGATTCAATCCCGGCTCCCTTAATAGCTGATTCAATCACAGCTCTAAAATTCCTATAAATTATAATCCTACCTCCATCCATGGCTTCATCAACTCCAGTTCTTTCCATCCAATCAGTAGAAGCTTCCAAAGATCATGCATCTGATATTACAAGCATCAAATCATTTGTTGAATCGAATGGACTGTCTACCATCCCTCCCAATTATCACTCTCTTATTGACCCTCTTGATAGAGAAGTTGCAGATGAACTTGGAGCTTTTATTCCTGTCATTGACTTTTCTTTTATCACTTCAGATGATCCTCAATTTCATGGAAAAGGGGTGCAAGAACTTGGCAGAGCCTGTGAAGAATGGGGCCTCTTCATGGTATGTGTCTTAATTTGTTTATATAAGGATTATCCAAAGAAAAAAAGAAATAGAAAAAGAGAAATTGATGTTTTTTTATGAAATACTGTTTGTTAATGGGCTTCTTCATTAGTAAAGTTATCAATTGTCTCTAACTCTAGGCTGATCAAGCTCCTGCTCTTTGTAGAACTTGTTTGGGGAAATTATTTGGTTTGCTTGTATGTAGTACTTAAACTAGTCTCAATTATGTGATACTGTTAAAACTCTCACTAAACATGTTTGGTTAAGCAACCTCTGTTTGAGGTAGCAAGTAAAACTATTTTATAAGACCAGCTTATTTTCCTAATCTAATCTGTTTAGTTAAGGATTTTCAGCTCTATTGTTTGTGAGAGCTAGTGTTAAGGAATAGCACAATACTTGGTATCAAATTGTCTGAGGCTTTAACAACCAATACAAGTAATGATACCACTTGAAGTAGACCCAAATATTACAAAACTCAATATAATATGTTTATACTAGTAGCACTAACTCACTAACTTGTAACTCTTTACTAACTAATAACTCACCATTAAGAAGGATTAAACATCCAGTACTACCAATAAAACTCTCACTAACACAATTTATTACAATTTCATAACTCATCACTAACACACAATTAACCATTAATTCTCCTAGGAGATAGAAATACAAATTATTTTATTTATTCTCCTAGAAGTTAGAAATACTAAAAGACCAATTTCAAATTACAATTCCAACATACCAATCTTCTTATAGTGTCTAACTTGAAATTAAGTTTAGGATCCCACCATTGTTCAATTCCACGAGCTTTGAAAAAATTTGATGACCATCATCTTCTTAAGTGAAAAATAATCTATGTAACCTGAGCAAATAGGGTCAGCTGGGTTCACAAACAATTGAGGCACCCAATAAGCTAATACCACAAATGGGTCATCCTCTTCTTGGTTTTTAGGTTTCTTCAAATAATTATAGGCTCTAATAGCTCCAACTTTGATGACACTGCTTGAAATATGGATTCCAAGATTGATTTTCTTATACTGAATCCTCTCAAATGGTGCTGATACAAATGGACAATTTAGTATGTTTCAAGTGGGCAACCCCTTTTTGTCATTTTCCTTCCAGTGCGCAGTGCTATGGCTGACCCTAATGAGTGTCCTGCCAACCAAACATTTGCAGTTCCGGCTAAATCAACCATGGTTTTAATAGAATATAATGCACGCCTGAATCGAGAATTCTTATGTAATCTATTGCTTATGCACTTGAGGTCTAAATGAATGTCCCTTGACCTTGTGTTTGGTTCAGTAAGTGTGCCTCTGCAAACAACCACATATTTTGGGGCCTTAATTAGAGCTGGAGATTTGAGTTCAAAAACATCACCAAAGAAGGAGTCGTCAACAAAATCCACAAGCTTATCGTTTAGGTGAAAACCGCATATATCTAACAAACTGAATTTACAATTTTTCTAGCACCAAGTAAAGGCGCATCAAACCTAGCTAACTACAAAAATATTACAGGGGAAAACTCATTGAAATTACCACTAACCAAATTTTTGTTCCATTAGTACTTAACTATATTGGTACTTAATTATACGAAAGTTTAGTTCAGGATCCCACCATTGTGCAATTCCATGAGCTTTGGAAAAACTTGATGACTGTCCATGATTAATAATCAGCTCTGCTGAAGGAAGAAGATGATATGGTTCTGACTTTCTGCCCAATATTGCAGCTGACATTAAACTTACACCTGTATGCTTTGTAGCCAGCCTCTCAATTTCTGAAGCTCCAATAATCTCCATCATCTCCCTATGTGAAAAATAATCTATGTAACCTGAGCAAATAGGATCAGCTGGGTTCACAAACAAGTGAGGCACCCAATTAGCTAGTACCTCAAATTGGTCATCTTCTTCTTGCTTTTTGTGTTTCTGCAAATAATTGTAGGTTCCAATAGCTCCAACTTTGATGACACTGCTTGAAATATGGATTCCAAGCTTGATTTTCTTATACCAAATCCTCTCAAATGGTGCTGATACAAATGGACAATTGAACAGGTATGTTTCAAGTGGGTAACCCCTTTTTGTCATTTTCTTTCCAGCACGCAGTGCTATGGCTGACCCTAACTGAGTGTCCTGCCAACCAAACATTTGCAGTACCGGCTTTCTCAACCAGGGTTTCAATAGAATCTAATGCACGCTTGAATCGAGAATTCTTATGTAATCTGTTGCTTATGCATTTGAGGTCCAAAAGAATGTCCCTTGACCTTGTGTTTGGTTCAGTAAGTGTGCCTCTGAAAACAACCACATATTTTGGGGCCTTAATTAGAGCTGGAGATTTGAGCTCGAAAACAGCACCAAAGAAGGAGTAGTCAGCAGCATCCACAAGCACATTGTTTAGCTGAAAATTGAAGAACTCCCACCAGGGTGGAGCAAGTGCTGTCGGGGTTAGTACCCGGTTCTGCTGGTGGTCTCGTTCTAGAACGTATACTCCTTTAACCAAGCTTGCAATAACAGAACTTCTATAATGTGTGCTCTCCCTGAAAAATTCAGAACAAGTTTAGTACTGTTACTTATTTACAATGAAAAGTTATTCAGAAATCCTACATACCAGTCAATCACAGTGAGATGGGAAGGTCCAGAAACACCGAAATTACTTTCTCCTTCAGAAGACATTGATCCTTCAGAAGTTTTGTCTTCCTTGTTCCTTATTGATATTTATTTCTTGGAACCAATATCTGCCGACCAAATTAACCACAACAAAGAATTGATATGCAAACTAAATTTGTCACAATTAGCACCAATTAAAGACTAGTGCTACAGAGTTAGTTTCTTCTACCAATTGAGGAGCTTCTATCTCAAAATAGAGATACAGATTAATTAAAGAGAGCTTTAAGATTTTTGATATATAGGTGGTATGAGAGCTATGACTATCATTCTCAACCAAGTCCAACCGCGTGAATTCTTTTTTAATCACAACTTGGTACTCATTTCTGCCTAATTTCTCTAAAATTTATTGTAGACTTAGCAGTGCGGGGCCAAGTGACCAGCACATGTTTCTTAGGCTCCTTTTGTTTCAACGGAAAATACAATAATTTTGGAAATTTTCTTTCAGATTCTTTTCTCTGAGGTAATTTTTTTTTTTTTTTCGCATCTAGTTTAAATCCAAATCAAATAGTGCAAATCCACCTTTACATCTATAAAATAATATTAATCTTTCTATTTTAATTTATTGAGACTAGTTCGACTTACAAATTACACAACAAAATAACAATATCTCTTCATTAATGATAAGAGAAAATTTTGATTATGAATTAACGTTGGACCAGTTTTGTCAACTATAAACCTATGAAGTATTCCAATTCCATGGTCATTGATAGAATATTCCATAAACTTATGACGTAGTCCAATTCCAAAAGTCAATATTGACCATTTAAAAATCAAAGACAAAGTAATAAGGGCACAATTTTCTTCTTTTTTAGTCTCTTGTGCACTTGAGTGTGTAAATTCACCCGCTCCAGTTTTAACTTTTTTAATAAATAAAACTTTGTAAATTTATTAAGATATAAAAAGATAATAAAAAATGACCCATTAAATTTATGAAACAAACGTATTAATTCTATAAATTTTAAGAAAATAAATTAGTCCAATTAAATAATTACTAAATTTATTATACCGGTATAATATTAAATCAATAACATTATTTGAAATTGTATAAAAAAAAAATTTAGACAAATTGAAAAATGATTGAATTTATTATTATTATTTTATTTTTATTTTTTGTTTTGTGTGCACTTTACTAAAAGAAAACTCCTCAACATGACCAACGTTACTTTTCAATCAAGAGCAGAGAAAAATTAAGAGCACAATATGATCAAGAATTGTTCATTTGAGAGATATGTGTTGTGATTTTAGAAAATGGCATCATCAAAGGTATTGATTAAGGGAGACTGTGCAAACAGAAAATGTGAGAGCTGTTAGATTAGTTTAGCACAGTGATTCTGATTTTTCGTATGAGATCAACTCTTTTCTTTTATATCTGCTTTAATTATATGTTAGGTCACTTTAGTTCACTGAGTCTGATTTTTGTTGTATTTGTGGAGGGGAACTTTTTATGTCAATTTTATTTTAGATCAAATATGAAGAAAAATTTGGGTTTAACTCTAACAGAGTAAATAGATAGATATAAACAGTTAATCGGAGATTGAAATGGAAGATTTATTTATTTTACATTTAATCGATGGTAAATCAAATTTGTATTACCACTCCCATGAATATATAATTTCCGCTAGTAAAATATATGCCTCTAGTTTATTTGTGGTTATTTCCAATATTGTTCTCATTTTCTTCCTCATATTTGAATTCTTATTTCCTGAAAATGAGATTTTTGCTTATAGTTTTTATAAATTTTATTTAGTCTTAATGCCTTTTTATATGGGAGGACCTTTAATACTTTTCCAAAATCATTTTGCAACCTGATTAGTTTTCCATCTATTTATCCATTCAAAGAAAAAAAAATGTCGAAATCTCAAATTGTAAACCTGCTCAGTACCGTTTAAGTGAAACTCGTGAGATGTAAGTATTGTTTATTCTAAAATAAAATCTCTATTTTAATACTAATCTAATTAATTATAAATTATGCATTCATGTCTATTTTTTAATGTTCTTTTCATTTTCTCTCTCTTTTTTTGAATGATTTTTTCATGTATTTTAAAAATATATATATATAAATTTTCAAAAAAAATTTATATTTTATATTTTTCACATGTGATTTAAATGTAGCACTAATCGCAAAATTAATTGTCAACTAATCTAATTAATTATAAATTATGCATCCTATACTTAAGATAATTAGTAACATGGTATAAGATTAGTGTCTATGATGTAAAATCAAATGAGATTTTTATTTAATTAATAATTAATAATAAAATTTAAAATCAATTATTTTCTAATTTAATTAGTTATGATTTATGCCTTCTATTTCCAATATTATTGTGATACCATATAAGATCACTACTTGCGATTTAGTATTAAATACAGCCAGTATTTAATTTATTTTTAAAAATTAGTTTTAAATTTATTTCTTTAGAAATTCAATAAGAAGAAGATCAAATAAGATAAGTTGTGGATAAAAACATGTGACAGTCCCTATTTTTATAATTGGTGTCCCTTAACAACTGAGTCAATACATTAACACTGATTCAATCCCGGCTCCCTTAATAGCTGATTTAATCACAGCTCTAAAATTACTAGAAATTATAATCAGACTTTCTGGGTACTAAAATATTACACGAGAATTCAAAAACAATTATGTTGCATGTAGCAGCAAGACACGCTTGAAATACGATGATATCTAGCTCGAAATCCTTTATCAGATATTTCTGACATACAAGAACAATTACAGAGCTAGAGAACAACGACTTGTACAGTCACACCCACGATTATAAATACAGTCCAAAATAGAAGAAAACCCAACCCCAAAATCCAAGACAAGTAAGAAATTATTCTAACCGCTTAAGGGTCTGATCAAGTGCTGTCTCTTTGTTCTTCTTCTTCTCGAGGGTGTGATTCTGATTTTAATTTGAATCTAGAAGATGGTTTTGAGTGGGAAATTCTTCTGTCTGTAAACAAGGATTAGCCATCAAGAATTGACCCAGTTGCTAATTTGGGATCTTACAAGTGTATGAAAAAGCAAAAGCTCTTGCTTTTTTAGGTCTAAGTTTCTAGGGTGAGTAAATTTTACCCACTAATTTATATCCAATCAATATAGATCCAAACCAACAACAGCCCACACATAAGTGAGGAACACTTTTTTTTTTTCGTGACTCCATTGATTTTGGTGTAATAGAGAAAACAAGAACTGTAGCATGGAGGAGAAATCAATTGAATAAAGAGAAAAAAAAAAAAACAATAAACAAACAAGCAAAAAGAGAGGAGAGAAAGAGAATTTGTTGTTAATTTAAAAGAGGACTTATGTGTAATTATGTCAAATTAAAGTAAAACAAGAACTTCAGGTGGGAGGTTTTAATTTTTTTTTTGTGCCACTTTAACTTTTTATGTGTTACTTATAGAGGATGTCCACGCATCCAGCACCAAACTTGTCTGGTGCACTGAAAGAAAAAGCCTCAAAATAAAATAAAGATAGAGACAACCGGTTGAGTAACGAGTCTTCACTCTCACAGACAGATTCACAAACATCTGTCCTACCTCCATCCATGGCTTCATCAACTCCAGTTCTTTGCATCCAATCAGTAGAAGCTTCCAAAGATCATGCATATGATATTTCAAGCATCAAATCATTTGTTGAATCGAATGGACTGTCCACCATCCCTTCCAATTATCACTCTCTTATTGACCCTCTTGATAGAGAAGTTGCAGACGAACTTGGAGCTTTTATTCCTGTCATTGACTTTTCTTTTCTCACTTCAGATGATCCTCAATTTCATGGAAAAGGGGTGCAAGAACTTGGCAGAGCCTGTGAAGAATGGGGCCTCTTCATGGTATGTGTCTTAATTTGTTTATACAAGGATTATCCAAAGAAAAAAAGAAATAGAAAAAGAGAAATGGATGTCTTTTTATGAAATACTGTTTGTTAATGGGCTTCTTCATTAGTAAAGTTATCAATTGTCTCTAACTCTAGGCTGATCAAGCTCCTGCTCTTTGTAGAACTTGTTTGGGGAAATTATTTGGTTTGCTTGTATGTAGTACTTAAACTAGTCTCAATTATGTGATACTGTTAAAACTCTCACTAAACATGTTTGGTTAAGCAACCTCTGTTTGAGGTAGCAAGTTAAACTATTTTATAAGACCAGCTTATTTTCCTAATCTAATCTGTTTAGTTAAGGATTTTCAGCTCTATTGTTTGGGAGAGCTAGTGTTAAGGAATAGCACAATACTTGGTATCAAATTGTCCGAGGCTTTATACTAATATTTTGCTTCTTCACTTAAAACCAATGGGTTCCATTTTGAATTCGGATCTGAGATTTCATCCTGACAAATTAATAAGGTTCTTGCAGGTGAAAAATCATGGCATTCAGGAAAGCCTAATTGAGGATGTAATGAAGATGTCTTACAAATTTCATGACATGCCGGTAGAGGAAAAGTCGGAGTTTGCAGACAAGGGTGTGTCAACTCCGATTAGGTGTGGCACTAGCTTCAGTCCGAAAGTGGAAAGCGTACACTACTGGAGAGATTATCTCAAGGTCATGACACATCCTGAGTTTAACTTTCCCCATAAGCCTGCAGGATACAAGTATGTGCATTGTGCAATACCTCTATATATGCTTCTCTTAGACAAAGTGGTCCTAGATTGGCCTTTGATCATTTTGCTTATTCTTGTTTGTGAATTCAAGGGAGCTTGCCTTTGAGTACAGCAGGAAAACCAGAGCTGTAGTGAGGAAATT
This sequence comes from Quillaja saponaria, assembly GCA_029379385.1. Classification (NCBI taxonomy): domain Eukaryota; kingdom Viridiplantae; phylum Streptophyta; class Magnoliopsida; order Fabales; family Quillajaceae; genus Quillaja; species Quillaja saponaria. The sequence continues at coordinate 9,353,628 of CM055612.1, forward strand.
GCTTGAAGGAATTGCAGAGAGCTTAGGATTACAACCTAATGCCATTATTGAGTCCACAGGTTTTGATTCAGGTTTACAAATATTTGCTGTAAACCTATACCCTCCATGTCCACAACCCGACCTTGCTTTGGGGATGCCTCCTCATTCTGATCATGGCCTATTGACCCTCCTCACACAAAATGGAATTGGTGGCCTTCAGGTTAATCACAAAGGAAAGTGGGTCAACGTGAATCCCCTTCCTCATACCCTAATTGTCAACACAGGGGATCAACTTGAGGTCAGTCCCTTTCTTACCCCTTTTGTGTTTTACAGTTTGTGTACACATTAAACCATGTCTTATCTACTTCCTCTGTTTTCTATTAGGTTGTGAGCAATGGGAGGTATAGGAGTGTCTTACATAGAGCAATGCTGAACAACAAAGACACAAGGATTAGCCTCGTCACGGTAAATGGACCGGCATTTGAGAAGGTTATTGGCCCTGCACCAGAGCTATTAGAAAAGGAAGAACCATTTTTCCGAAGCATGAATTACAAGGAATACTTTGAAATTCAGCAGAAAACTAGTTTTGCTGATAAAAGTGGTATGAATCAAATTAGGATCAATGCTCAAAATTAAGTGATAGAGCTACTTAGTTATACAGTTGCTTGTCATAAACTGGTATGGTTGTCCTGTTGGTGTATAGCTACTAGGAAAACAATGTATGTAATTTATGCCAAAGTTGCAAAAACTTGTTAAGAAAGTATGCAGAATCTTCTTTATTCATCACCAAAGATGTTTTAAATTTTAATAGGGAAACCTAATACCTCTGTCTCCTATATAATGGTAATTCGTCATAGCCTCGATCACAGGCAACTCAATTTTTTTTACAGTTTATTTTGTACTCATTGTACTTCTAAATGTGTGATTCATGTTTTCAATTAAATCACTTCATTGGATTAAAAGCATGAAACAATCCACGGACAACAATAAATAAACAACGTCGGAATCAGTCAATAGTGTTCTTGCACAACACTAGTGGCGAAGTATAAAAAAGAATTTATCAGTGGGATGAAAAAAAAAATATATTATAACATATAAAAAGCTAACTTCTTCACGAAAGTTATATCCAAATCTTCGGTTTTATATGATATCATAATATTAAATATTTGTTTTTTTATATATATATTTTATTATTTTATCTTAAACAGTTTAGTGTATTTTTTTTTACTATTTTTTGGGTTCAAATCTCTAAGATTAAATGTGGAATAAATCTATAATAGAATTGAGTGGCTAACTGCCCCCACTCAAGTCAAATGTGGCTGGCCACTGCATAAGAGAAAAAAAAAAACATCAAATTGAACCTTGCTACTTGACCTTGATTTTTAAATGGTGAATGACTTTTGGAATTGGAATACTTGATAAGTTAATGGAATAAATATTCACAAAACCGGTGCAATGTTAATTCATAATCAAGTTGTTAATAAAAATGAATTCATGTTACACGCGGTTTGACTAGCTAGAGCCTAGATGATTTTTATATCATCTTAAAGCTCTGATTATTTGATTTGTATCGATCTCTTGAGAAAGAAGTTTCTCAATTGGGAAAAGAAACAACTTTGTAGCACTGTCTCAATAGATCAAAAAAGAAAGATTGATAACATTTTATAGATGTAAAGGTAGTTTTGCACTATTTGATTTGGAATTAAACTAGGTGCCAAACAGAAAAATGCATTAAAGAAAAAAATGTTTAGAAAATTTATAAAAATATTTGTATTTTCCGTTAAAACAAACGGAGCCTAAGAAACAGTTGGACATGCATTGATTATGCTAAGTCTTCAATAAATTTTAGAGAAATTAGGCAGAAATGAGTACCAAGTTGTGAATCAAAATAAATTCACTTAACACGCGGTTTGACTAGCTAGTTGGCTGAGAATGATAACTCTGATCAAACCGTATAATTAATATATATATCACCTTAGAGCTCTCTTCAATTAATCTGTATCTCTTGAGAAAGAAGCTCCTCGTGTGGAAGAAGAAACAAACTTAATTTGTAGCATTGTCTTCCTGCTAATTGTGACGAATTAGTTTGCATTAATATCCAAAAAGGAATTACAAGGAAGACAAAACTCAAGGATCAATGTCTTCTGAAGGAGAAAGTTTCAGTGCTTCTGGCCCTAACCATCTTACTGTCATTGACTGGTATGTATGATTTCTGAAAAACTTTTCATTGTAAATAAGTAACACTACTAGCTAAACTTATTCTGCATTTTTCAGGGAGAGCACACATTATAGAAGTTCTGTTATTGCAAGCTTGGTTCAAGGAGTATATGTTCTAGAACGTGACCGCCAGCAGAATCGGGTAAAAACCCTCAAAGCACTTGCTCCACCCTGGTGGGAATTTTTCAATTTTCAGCTTAACGATGTGCTTGTGGATCCTGTTGACCACTCCTTCTTTGGTGCTGTTTTCGAACTCAAATCTCCAGCTCTAATTAAGGCCCCAAAATATGTGGTTGCTTTCAGAGGCACACTTACTGAACCAAACACAAGGTCAAGGGACATTCTTTTAGACCTCAAGTGCATAAGCAACAGATTACATAAGAATTCTCGATTCAAGTGTGCATTCGATTCTATTAAAACCATGGTTGATTCAGCCGGAACTGCAAATGTTTGGTTGGGAGGACACTCGTTAGGGTCAGCCATAGCACTGCATGCTGGAAAGAAAATGACAAAAAGGGGTTACCCACTTGAAACATACCTGTTCAATTGTCCATTTGTATCTGCTACATTAGAGAGGATTTGGTATAAGAAAATCAAGCATGGAATCCATTTTTCAAGCAGTGTCATCAAAGTTGCAGCTATTGGAACCTACAATTATTTGCAGAAACATAAAAAGCAAGAAGAAGATGACCAATTTGAGGTACTAGCTAATTGGGTGCCTCACTTGTTTGTGAACCCAGCTGATCCTATTTGCTCAGGTTACATAGATTATTTTTCACATAGGGAGATGATGGAGATTATTGGAGCTTCAGAAATTGAGAGGCTGGCTACAAAGCATACAGGTGTAAGTTTAATGTCAGCTGCAATATTGGGCAGAAAGTCAGAACCATATCATCTTCTTCCTTCAGCAGAGCTGATTATTAATCATGGACAGTCATCAAGTTTTTCCAAAGCTCATGGAATTGCACAATGGTGGGATCCTGAACTAAACTTTCGTATAATTAAGTACCAATATAGTTAAGTACTAATGGAACAAAAATTTGGTTAGTGGTAATTTCAATGAGTTTTCCCCTGTAATATTTTTGTAGTTAGCTAGGTTTGATGCGCCTTTACTTGGTGCTAGAAAAATTGTAAATTCAGTTTGTTAGATATATGCGGTTTTCACCTAAACGATAAGCTTGTGGATTTTGGTGACGACTCCTTCTTTGGTGATGTTTTTGAACTCAAATCTCCAGCTCTAATTAAGGCCCCAAAATATGTGGTTGTTTTCAGAGGCACACTTACTGAACCAAACACAAGGTCAAGGGACATTCATTTAGACCTCAAGTGCATAAGCAATAGATTACATAAGAATTCTCGATTCAGGCGTGCATTATATTCTATTAAAACCATGGTTGATTTAGCCGGAACTGCAAATGTTTGGTTGGCAGGACACTCATTAGGGTCAGCCATAGCACCGCGCACTGGAAGGAAATGACAAAAAGAGGGTTACCCACTTGAAACATACTTGTTTTATTAGCACCGAAAAGATATTTCAGTTTTCTAAACTTACATAAATTTTGCATCTCCTTTTCATATTGTTAGACTAGAAAATTATCAGGACTGTTATAACTTACAAGAGGGAGAGATGTTAGGAAAATTCAACTTAGACCAAATCAATGTGCCATTCCCCAGGGTGTGGAAGTAGTAATGGGAAGAACACTACATGTGAGTCCTAATTAAGTTTTATATTTCCATGGAAAGGAAAGCACAATACAGCATTGGTATCTATAATATGAAGCTTTATTTTTGACTGCCTAATGGATATATGGATATCACATACAAATGGAATTTTCTCCTAGAACTATTTATTCTTGGACTTTCCTATTTGATATTCAATAGAAAGAAGCAAGATCCAGAACTTACTCTACACATATGATTGACACATTTTCCATTTGTTGAGTGCATAAACGTTTGTTGAAAATAAAGGCACAAAAAAGAAAAGATTTTGCGAAACAGGAAACAGCACCTACATGATCCTCAAACTCAGGGTTTGGTAAATTGATGCACATGTTTCTCATCAATAATAGTACCTGCAAAAGGGCCAGCTTTATTAGCTTGAGCCAATCACAAATAATGGAACTCCTTTTCAATACACTGTAGTAGTCTAGTGATAATCTTTTACCATTTAGAATCTACATTGGGACTCCTTTTCAATACTCCAGTAGTCTAGTGATAATCTTTTGCAATTAAGAATCTATAGAACTTCCCACGAGGCCGGACATGCCGGCAAATACACATACAAGAAAAGGGAGAGGGGATATAAGCTTCTCATCAACAGAAGTTTGAGATGAATGTGAGGCAGATGATCATTCACATTTTACCTCTACCTCACTACCTATCTATTTACTGTTAGAGTTAAATCCAAATTTTTCTTCATATTTGATCTACAATAAAATTGACATAAAAAGTTGCCCTCCACAAACAGAACAAAAATCAGTCTCAGTGAACTAAAGTAATCTAACATATAATTAAAGCAGATATAAAAGAAAAGAGTTGATCTCATACGAAAAATCAGAATCACTGTGCTAAACTAATCTAACAGCTCTCACATTTTCTGTTTGCACAGTTTCCCTTAATCAATACCTTAGATGATGCCATTTTCTAAAATCACAACACATATCTCTCAAATGAACAATCAATACCTTTCTCTGCTCTCTTCACAATTAATAATTTTCTTCAATCTAACAATCAATGAACTCTCCAGTGTATAAGCAATCCAAAAGATGGCTAGAGGAGATACGAACATGGTGACCTTGGTCGGAAGAGAGGGAGGTAAAATTTGAATGTTGGAAAGTCTGGACTTGGGTGTTAGGGGCTTAGAAATGTTTTCCTTGTTTTAATGACCAGGTGGTACCGACTAACATTTGCTAGTCGGTAAACTAAAATAATTATGATAAATTAGAAAACTATTACCAACCAACCAAATTGGTTAATTTACTAAAATTATTACCGACTAAATTATAATTTCGGTCGGACATTAATTATTTGGCTGGTCGGTATTGATGATCATTACCAGCTAACTTGAGGTTAGTCAGTAACGTTGGTCATGTTGAGGAGTTTTCTTTTAGTAAAGTGTACACAAAACAAATAATAAAAATAAAATAATAATAATAAATTCAATCATTTTTCAATTTGTCTAAATTTTTTTTTATACAATTTCAAATAATGTTATTGATTTAATATTATACCGGTATAATAAATTTAGTAGTTATTTAATTGGACTAATTTATTTTCTTAAAATTTATAGAATTAATACGTTTGTGTCATAAATTTAATGGGTCATTTTTTATTATCTTTTTAGATCTTAATAAATTTACAAAATTTTATTTATTAAAAAAAAATTAAAACTGGAGCGGGTGAATTTACATACTCAAGTGCACAAGAGACTAAAAAAGAAGAAAATTGTGCCCTTATTACTTTGTCTTTGATTTTTAAATGGTCAATATTGACTTTTGGAATTGGACTACGTCATAAGTTTATGGAATATTCTATCAATGACCATGGAAATGGAATACTTCATAGGTTTATAGTTGACAAAACTGGTCCAACGTTAATTCATAATCAAAATTTTCGCTTACCATGAATGAAGAGATATTTTTATTTTGTTGTGTAATTTGTAAGTCGAACTAGTCTCAATAAATTAAAATAGAAAGATTAATATTATTTTATAGATGTAAAGGTGGATTTGCACTATTTGATTTGGATTTAAACTAGATGCGAAAAAAAAATTACATCAAAGAAAAGAATCTGAAAGAAAATTTCCAAAATTATTGTATTTTCCGTTGAAACAAAAGGAGCCTAAGAAACATGTGCTGGTCACTTGGCCCCGCACTGCTAAGTCTACAATAAATTTTAGAGAAATTAGGCAGAAATGAGTACCAAGTTGTGATTAAAAAAGAATTCACGCGGTTGGACTTGGTTGAGAATGATAGTCACAGCTCTCATACCACCTATATATCAAAATCTTAAAGCTCTCTTTAATTAATCTGTATCTCTATTTTGAGATAGAAGCTCCTCAATTGGTAGAAGAAACTAACTCTGTAGCACTAGTCTTTAATTGGTGCTAATTGTGACAAATTTAGTTTGCATATCAATTCTTTGTTGTGGTTAATTTGGTCGGCAGATATTGGTTCCAAGAAATAAATATCAATAAGGAACAAGGAAGACAAAACTTCTGAAGGATCAATGTCTTCTGAAGGAGAAAGTAATTTCGGTGTTTCTGGACCTTCCCATCTCACTGTGATTGACTGGTATGTAGGATTTCTGAATAACTTTTCATTGTAAATAAGCAACAGTACTAAACTTGTTCTGAATTTTTCAGGGAGAGCACACATTATAGAAGTTCTGTTATTGCAAGCTTGGTTAAAGGAGTATACGTTCTAGAACGAGACCGCCAGCAGAACCGGGTACTAACCCCGACAGCACTTGCTCCACCCTGGTGGGAGTTCTTCAATTTTCAGCTAAACAATGTGCTTGTGGATGCTGCTGACTACTCCTTCTTTGGTGCTGTTTTCGAGCTCAAATCTCCAGCTCTAATTAAGGTCCCAAAATATGTGGTTGTTTTCAGAGGCACACTTACTGAACCAAACACAAGGTCAAGGGACATTCTTTTGGACCTCAAATGCATAAGCAACAGATTACATAAGAATTCTCGATTCAAGCGTGCATTAGATTCTATTGAAACCCTGGTTGATAAAGCCGGTAACTGCAAATGTTTGGTTGGCAGGACACTCATTAGGGTCAGCCATAGCACTGCGTGCTGGAAAGAAAATGACAAAAAGGGGTTACCCACTTGAAACATACCTGTTCAATTGTCCATTTGTTTCAGCACCATTTGAGAGGATTTGGTATAAGAAAATCAAGCTTGGAATCCATATTTCAAGCAGTGTCATCAAAGTTGCAGCTATTGGAACCTACAATTATTTGCAGAAACATAAAAAGCAAGAAGAAGATGATCAATTTGAGGTACTAGCTAATTGGGTGCCTCACTTGTTTGTGAACCCAGCTGATCCTATTTGCTCAGGTTACATAGATTATTTTTCACATAGGGAGATGATGGAGATTATTGGAGCTTCAGAAATTGAGAGGCTGGCTACAAAGCATACAGGTGTAAGTTTAATGTCAGCTGCAATATTGGGCAGAAAGTCAGAACCATATCATCTTCTTCCTTCAGCAGAGCTGATTATTAATCATGGACAGTCATCAAGTTTTTCCAAAGCTCATGGAATTGCACAATGGTGGGATCCTGAACTAAACTTTCGTATAATTATGTACAAAGGGAACAAAACTTTTGTTGGTAACTCCAATGATTTTTCCCATGCAATATTGTTGTAGGCTTGATGTAGTTTTTTTTGGTTCTAGAGAAATTGTAAATTTAGCTTGTTAGATATATATATGCCTTTAATTAATTATCAAGACAATTGATACTATTTGTCAAATAAACAATTTAACTCCAATATCATGCAGTCTTTGTTATGAAGAACTAAGTCTCACAAAATTTTCTGTGAGCAATCTTTGTACCTACCAAAATATCAAATAGTCATCCATGCATGTATGTGTTCGGAAAACTTGGTGTTCGGTGAATAGTGATTGTCATTTCTATGTTAATAAGACAGATCAAAGTCAATTAATGGCGGCTATTGAAATTCTTCCACAACAATTTGCAATATGAATCCATGAATGACATATATAGGTATGTATATACATATTTGTTTTTCATGTGCTTTATGCAGAATATGACTATTCATTTGGCATATCAAATTAAAATTGAAATTAATAATTATAAAATTAAAAATGATAGTCGATAAAACTTGATAGTATGATTACATAATTATAAGTTTTAGTCTTCTCAAGAATTGAATATGTCATTTTATAATTGTTTTCGTTCTAAAATGTACACCAGCCAAACTATGAAAAATAAAAAATAAATGGAATTGGATATAAAATTTCAAAATTTTAACCCAATAAACACGGACTTAATTTTAGTAGAATTGAAAATAGATATCAAGGTGGTTTTGGTTATAAAATTAATCTTAGAGATTGATTATAATTATGTTTTATTTATAAATTTTAGTATTTAAATTACTAATTAGATGGAAATTCACTAGAATTAATTAATATGTATACCAGTAAATATTTGATCCAATGTTAATTTATGGTGTTTGTATTTGATTATCATATGATCCAACTTGATTATAATCAGATAACTTTAATGTTGAGGGTTTGGTTAAAAATATATTTATATATTAGAATCTTATTATTTTTCTAAATTTTTTTTATTATAATCAGAAAAGAAAAGACAAAAAAGCAAGAATTTGATACTTAATTTTTTTCGGCATATAATCAAGTTTAACCAAGTAAAATACTATGATATTCCCATCATTTCCATAAATAACACCCAATACATTAAACACATCATCATCGACACACATGCCACATATTAACTCCAAAGATCTCTTTTTGATAATTTTAATTAAAAATTACTAACTACATAATTATTTTATCAAGTACAAATATAATTTTAATTAGTAACTTCATAAATTTTAAGTAATTCTTACCAAACGTAGTGTTGTATACAATTATTACATAATTTAAAACTCAATTATAATTCTTAAATAATTAATAAACCAATTAACAATTATAATCAAATAATTGTAATGTAAAAATAAATTATTTCTAAAAATAAAAAATAAAAAATTCCATACGTCTTAACTTATTAAAAAAAGCCCTAAAGAGATTGAAAGATAAACAACTAGTATATTATACAATTTATAAGATCCACCCCTAATTCTATATAGAAACATCTCCATTTTATACGATTCTAAAATTGACTTTCTAGAAACAAACAATACCAACACGTTTTCTCCTTCATTTTTTTTTTTTTTCATTATATTATTAAACAACATCTTCACGGAAATTTACCGTGTGTTTGAAAGAAACCAATTAAAAATTAAAATTAATCCATTTGAAATAAATTCACTTGTTTGTGTTTGATTATCCATATGGTCAAACCTAATTATAATTAGTTAACTTCGATGTTGAGGGTTTGGATAAAAAAAATTTAGATTTAGAATCTTATTATTTTTCTAAAATTTTCTGATTATAATCAGAAAAGGCAAAAAAATAAAAAAAAGCAAGAATTTGATATTTAATTTTTTGGGTCTATAATCAAGTTTAACCAAGTAAAATACTATGATATCCCCATCATATCCATAAATAACACCCAATACATTAAACACATCATCCACACACATGCCACATATTAACTCCAAGGATCTCTTTTTGATAATTTTAATTAAAAATAATTAACTACATAATTATTTTATCAAATACAAATACAATTTTAATTAAGTAATTTCATAAATTATAAGTAATTCTTACCAAACGTAGTGTTGTATACAATTATTACATAATTTAAAACTCAATTATAATTCTTAAATAATTAATAATTTGATTAACAATTATAATCAAATAATTTTAAGTAAAAATAAATTACTTCTTAAAAAAAAAAAAAAAATCCATACGTCTTAACTTATTAAAAAAAGCCCTAAAGAGATTGAAAGATAAACAACTAGTATATTACACAATTTATAAGATCCACCCCTAATTCTATTCAGAAACATCTCCAAAATCCAAATTTCTGATTTTATACAATTCTAAAATTGACTTTCTAGAAACAAACAATACCAACACGTTTTCTCCTTCAATTTTTTTCATTATATTATTAAACAACATCTTCACGAAAATTTACCGTGTGTTTGAAATCAAATTAAAATTAAAATTAATCCATTTGAAATAAATTCTCTTATTAAAATAAAAAGAATATTAATTTATATTCTCACAAAATAATTAATCATCTAAATGATTTACAAAAAAATTTACAAGCATTGTTAAAATATATTAGTCTTTTATGTATGAACTCAATGATATTCTATTTTATAAGAATATAGAAGTTTTGAATTGAAGGCAACAACAAAAAATATATTGCCGAAATTCAAGCTTCACTTAGCTTCAAGACCATTGATGTACTTTTCCAAATAATCAGCTGACGGCAATGTAACAATGTTGAAGTCTGTTGAATCCTCAACTGGCATCACAACCGAATCCACTCAACATGACAATGATGTGTACTAAACACACCATTAAGGCTTCAAAGAGGTGAACTGATCTTAGTTGAAGACAAAATGTTGTTCCACACAACAAGTTTGGCAACTGGATTTAAAGCCTCTCGAATCCAAGTAATTCCTACTGTTCAGTTGATTGAGTATTTATCTTCTCAGCTGATAGAAAATGTTATGACAGCTCGTGGTCAAGAATGGTCAAAGTTTTTATTCACCAGATTGTAAATACTTTCTTGTAAATCAGAGGAATGACATCGATTATTGCTCCAAGCCAAAGATGTATAAATTACAGAGATCCCTAATCAGTGATACTCACTTGAACCTAAACAGATTGCTCAATTCCAAGTAATAAGAATCATTTCAGTGATAACTTACATGCTTATATATCCTCTAAACTATTTTTATTCCATAGTGAAGTTTAACTTGTTAATGTTCTGCTTTTTGAATAGCTAAATGAGGAGGATCCATTCACCCTCCCCCTAACTTGTCATTTCGGGCCAACAAAGAATAATTGTATTCAATTTATTTATCTTGTTTTCCAACATATATATGAAGAATTTATTGTAATTTTAGTTTTTTTCCCCTCAAATTACCTTCATTATTTTTTAATCTATCATTAAACTAATAAAATAATAAATAAATAAATAAATATGTTAAATAATATTATATTTTATACTTGCGAGAGTTTTTTAATAATCACACTAGCTAATACACAACATTTGACCTAAACATATACAAATGCAGAATGTTCAACAATAATAAGCTTTTCTTTTCATTCCAAATTAGTATTTAGCTCCTTGCTATTTTCCGAACCACTTACCACTTTGATGCAATTTGCACTCATATTCGACCTCAGTAGTCCATTATATAAATTGCATGGAAAAGCATCAAAATGGATTGTAATAAGATATTCCATTCTATGATCTCTTTCTATCTACACATACAATTCGCTTTCATTTCTATGAAGGTTCTGTGTTTTTTCTATTTCCCACAGTTTCAAACATACATGAACAAGTAAAAGAAGAAATTTTGGTCATTCCTTATCATCATCAAAATTAATTGTAACATAATGTGACGAGCCATAAATTTAAATTTTATTTAGTCAATCGGGTTATTTTGAAGTTTGAATAGAATGTGATAAGCCATGATTTTGAAATTATGAGTTACACGGTGGGAGATAGCTCTCCCTTCTCATAAATTCTTATGCATTGAGATTCAATTCTAGTTTATTAGTGACACCTAAAAAAATTTCTCAATTAAACTAATTCGTACCTTATTTATCTACAAAAATTAAAACAATAGGCAACATCTGAAGAAATAGGTATTTAAATTTATTTATAATCAATATATAATTCTTCTAAAAATATAATAGGATTTTGTTTCATTTAACCAAGAAAAAACCTCAACATGATGACCACTTTGTTGTATTATCTAACTTGGGTACTTGGATTACTTTGCACATAGGGAGAAGATTGGAGAAAAACTCATAGCCACTACTTTGTCTAACATGAATAGTAACTTACCTTCACTAGATAGGCCTTCAATAGATGGGCCTAGGACCTTATAATGTATGATTTTGAGTTGGGCCAGAATGCAGTTCTAATAGGTTGATTTGTCTCTCTTCACTCTGCATTTAGTATGTGTCTTGATAAGGAGGAAAAACACAAAATAGAAATGTGACAGTTCTAATTCGAGCAATTATTTTGAGATGAGTTGTGTGTATGTAAGAAAAGATTTTGCATAATTACAATAAACAAGCCACTTAAATTTTTAAATTAGTAGATGTGTAGGTTATAAAAACAATTATTGTAGACAAAAATAATTGAATGTGTGCTTAATAATTAGGATATATGACTTTATAAAACTATGTTTCCTGAACTTACTACAATGATTTGCACTTATTGTCCTTTTTAATCAACTATTCCTTTTAGGCTTAGCTTAAGTTCAAACTTTCATATGTGTGGATGATTACAATGCATTTTGGACCTACGCACGACTTCTCTTTGAAGAAACCCCAATTAAATTCAAATGGCTTTTTCTAGATCAACATGTTAGCTGCCACAAACTTCAACCAAGTCACTAACCAATTTTCAATGGGCTTCTTTCTATCTCTTTCATAAGACTATATCATATTTTTAATAAATGAATGACCAATTAGTACCATCATACTTAATATATAATGTCTAAGAATTTAAATTATTCAGTGAAACGTGTAAAAATAAGTTTTAATTTCTTAAACGATTTGTACTTATAATTGAATTGAATTGGCAAATATAACTAACAAAAAGATAAATAATTATTTCTCTTTGTGTAACTTGAACACATAGTCAAATATATTTTTTATATGAATGTTTTAGTTGGTTTAACTATTAAAATTTTAGATTAGGAATTCAAATTTGATTTCACTTAGGATTGAGGAATTTATAAGAGAAATAGTTACTTCCCATTGTTTATATATCTATACTATTACAAAAGTCAAAAAAAGTGATCTCCTACTTTAGAATAAATTAACTCAACAATATTTATAACTTATTTTCTCTTTCTTAATAACCTCCAATTATCCTATCCACTTACATAAATTAAATATTTTTTAAATAATTTAAATTAATTTATAAATTTTTTAAAAAGTTAACTTATTAATAACTACACACTTGAGTGTCATTCACACACTAACTAATCTTTTATTTTAAAATAGAACTCAAAAGCTTAAAATTATCATTTTATACATTAAAAAACTATTTAGCATATGTGTAAGCACGTGCATGTGCCTGGTAACTTATATGTGTCCTACGAATAAAAAAATTATAACATACAAAAATATATTTTAATTAAAAGGTACTCTAGTTAGAGGTTGTACTTGTTGCCCAAGTCCTTCTTTGATAAAATTAATATGATCCGTTTGAGATATAAATAAATTGATTCGGACATTCTCACGGCTAAATAAATAAAAAAAAAAAAAATTTAATATGATCCATATATTTGTGCATATGCTCCACTAACTTAATTATTAGGTCCTACCTCCACCACTTTTGTGTTTTCCTTCAATGTAGTCCACGGTTTTGAAGATAGGGAAATACCAGTCAATTAAACGACAAGCTTTGTCATTAATGCATTCATCCGTCATTTTGCATACCATTTTTTAATGTGGAAGAGTCGTATTCATCAAATTAATTATTGACTAATGCTTCTTCCTTCATGTCATGCTCATTGACAAATTTGAAATATTGGAGTGCAAGTCTCTCACATAATTCATTGATTATCTATCATATATAGTGAATATATGTATATATATATATAATTTAACGATCTATATATCCGGGTTAATTTATGCACATATCATTTAATTATATTCCTAGTTTAATAAAAAATAAATTATTTACGTCAGTCAGAACAAATGAATTTATGAGAGCACACATTTTTAATCATCATGTCATTCTTATTAACGTCTACAACAATATCGGATATGAATCTTATATCTAAAATTTAATTTGATTTCATTATTTGTATAAAATACTAATGACGTATTCAATTAACTTATTTTTTTATTAATTTGTTGTCTATCAAAATTCAAATATTATAATTTTTTTAAAAACTAATTATACAGCTAGTATAATTAAATATTATTAAATTAACAAATAAACTCGTTTGTGCAGTAAATGGAGAATTATTTTCGTTTCTTATTTTCTGTATCATATTTTTTAATTTCGAACTGAGTCATAAGCTTGTTAAGAAATTTCTTAAGAAGAGAAAAAAAATGAAGTTTAATTACAATAGGGTATTTAACAATTTAACCAAGTCTTGTCTTAGGAACGATCAATTAATTCTTTTTTAGTCTTCTTTTTCAGTTCAAGCACAGCCAAAAAGGACATAAGGCTAAATCGCAAATATGCAATTGCTAAGCTTATAAAAATAGGGTTTTTTTAATGGATAATTTTAGGATTAGTTATTAAGTTTCAATAAATATAATTTTTAAAAATTAAAATTTTATACTATCATTATGGCCAACATACACGGCATAAATACAATAAATAAAAAATATTATATTAATAAGTGTTTTAAAAATATCGGTTAAGAAAACTATAAGATGTATATAAAAAAATCACTTCTAAGAAATAATTAACTTTCGATGTTAAAAGTTGTTTGCTTTTTAACCCTTTCTTCTTGGATTTCTATGGGAAATCATTAGATTGAAAGAACTCCTAGTACCAATTTGTTTGAAAAATGCTCCATGTCACTATCTATTGCCTTTTTCCTTTCATAAAGTAGAGTCCAGAAAATCATTGTTTAGTAAGGGAAGGAAGGCAAAGGGTAATAAAAAAAAATTCGGACTTTTATCAAGAAGGCCATTCCATATCTCCAGTACATTATTAATTAGGATCAAATCAGTAATAAACACATAAAGATAAAATAGTATTTTTTTATTTTTTTTTAATTCTGGGATGGCCTAACTAACGGTCAAGAATGTATACTTCCATGCATTGAATTTCTAGATTTGAATTTCATTAAGAGAGAGTATGGAGTATAAAACCTAGATAAATTTTCTAGTCTCAACATAAATGATAGCCTGGAATTATATTGTATATGTGTTAAGTTGTGATAGCGTAGACTGACTCGAATACACTGACAATTAATTAATAAAAAAATCACTAAGTTAAACTCAAAGCGGTGGACAGTACAATTATTGACTCATCATACTGTTTAATTTCTCTTTTTTGGATGAAAAATGGAAAGTACGTACCCTAATGTTGCCATTATAATTAAGATGTTCTTCCATATACAAAGCAGTGGATGATCTTCCATTTGAGTGAAAAAACATATAAATCACGCTTTAGTCTTTTAGCTAGCTAGGCCACTAGCCAGCCCAATGAACAGTTGGAATTTTATTTTATTTTTTGGTAAAAGAAATAAAAAATGGTAAAATCACCTCACATTTCTCCAACAAAAAATATAACATCCACATCACCATCACTCTATATTTGAAAGAACTTACAGTGCACGTTTGACAGAGTCAAAGTGAGTATCATCATTCGTAAGAATATAAATTTACCACCAAATACAAACTGCAGACAAGAAAATTTGAAACTTCAAATTTTTTAAATAGCTCTTCTTGAATTTATTTATTTTTTTCTTTTTACCGTTAGACGAATTCACTATTGATAAAAATAGTTGTATGACATCAATCAAATTAATCTCTATGACCAGATTTCATAAATTATTGATTTAATTTGATCACTCCTAATTAAGAAACGAACATAAATGGGGAACTGTTATGATCGACTTAGAAACAAAGCATGTAATTTGGGGTAAAAGGTTTGCTCTGTCTCCTAACAACGAGGAAACAGGCACATGCTTGTACATTATATTCTCCCTGTCAATCTTTTAATTTTCTCTACAGTTAAACTATTTGTTTGTATTTATTTGGGAATTATAGTTATATAAAATAATGTAGAAAAATATTTAGAGAAAATTATCCATGCTAGATTTCTCATATATTTGTATCAAAATTACATTAATCTTCCATCTTTTAGATTGAAAGACATCTTCAATTTATTTATACATCAAATGATCAATTCTGTGTAATTTTATTTTATTGTAAAATTTTATAAAATTTGATTACTTTATGTTAAATGCACATTCTTAAAATCAATTAATCTCTCAAGTAAAATGTGAAGTTTGGGAGAGCCTAGAACCCAGCTCTAATAAGGTGGCCTAGCTCTGGTACTATGTTAAAGCTACACTCTTAAAACCAATCAATTGACATTAATATGTGTGAGCTCATATGCTTATTTATAATATTAAGCTCGATCCACATCTAAGCAACGTGAGAGTTACTACATTAACAATTTCTAAACACATGGAAGTTCTTTGTAAAATCTAAAGCGAAGTCAAGCTATTTACTCTAATATTATATATGTTATGTATATTATTAATTAATTCAATTAAATTTTAAATTTCAAACTGATAATACCGAATTGTACCAATCCAATAATATTATTACATACACATGGCATAATCAAGATATAATAAACCAATTCGAGCTATAAGTGCCACTATTAATGTATTATTATTATTATACCAAACGTCATCTCCCATTATAACTGTCACAGACATCATAACTGACTCGTAAATACAGTGACACGTAGCACAATTTGATTGGCCACTATATTCTATATAAGAAGATCAAACTCCAAAGGTAAAGCAAGTTATTCCTACCAACTCATACGCCTTATAATTTTTTCATATTATATTTGTGTTTTCAGAGGGCATCTTAACAAATTGAATTCGAATACTTTTTCTTCAAGAAAATTAAAGAATGATACACTAATTTAAAACTACATGGAACTTTATTTAAACCTTTATGGCCTAATGTTCTGATTTATTCCCCTCTACTTTAAAAAAAATAATAAATAAAAAAATGGTTGTCATTTATTTAATTGTGCTATTATCAATTGGTAACTCGCTTTTATTAGGAGTTCTGATATTTAAATAATTGATAATTTTATACATATAAATAATGTATATATCAATTAAACTAATAATTAATTAGTTGAGGTAAAAATAATTAATTAACTTCATTTATGTGATTAGCAAAACCTACAAATTATTTTTAATGCGGTAGAAAAATAAATAGCAATTGCACATGATGTTCCAATTTGTATACCAACATTTTAATTGGCTTGTAGTCATTAGTGTTGTCCAGCTAAATGGACCCTAGATTTTTTTTTTTTAATTTCTTTTTTGAGGCAGTGTCACCCTGTCCCACAATAATGAGGCTTGACCAATTAATATATATTCCATCACTCATCTTCTATTCTTCTTTATCCTAGTGGGTGATGTTGAAACAATTTACACATATATCTTAATTAATTAATTTTAATCAAAAAAAATCATTTATATTGAAATAAAATTTATAAAAAAAAAAATAAAAAATTACTCACATACACACGTTCATTTTTAGGATTCAAACTCTACCAAAAATAGAGTACACCTCTTTAACAACCAAACTAATTTCCTTAACTACCCATTAATTAATATTTAAATCCCCTTTTTTGCACTACACCATCAGAGCCGATTAATAGTATAATATGGTCATTAAGAATTAATTTTTACTTTGCTTTACAATTTTGCAAAAGAATATAGAGAGAGATAGGTATACTTATCTATTCTATTTATTACTTGAAAATTAATTAAGAGAATGATATGCTGATATATCAATAAATTATTTGCATATTTCAAAGTTGCATCAGCAATTGAAATGTGAGCTAACACATAATACTTTGATGCCACATAATTTGATATGTTATATTTTGTTATAAGATAATTAATAGGATTTGAACATTCAACCTGTAATGATATAAAAGATACTGTACAATCATTTTGACAAACTAATTATTTGTTAAATTAACTAAATAAAACATAAGAATGTAATAAATTTTAATTAAAATAGTAAAAAATTAACTAGTTTTAGTTTTTTTTTTTTTTAAATAACTAACTAATTATACTTTTTTACATAAACCTATTTGAAAATCGATAATCACTAATAAAGAAAAAGAAAAAGAATCCTAAAATTTTATACTGTAATTTGATTGTTCAGTCTCACTATTAAAGGTTAAATAAATAATGTGAATTATCATTTTCTTTTTACAGCAATTCAGTCAATATAAAATATATATCCTACAATAAAAATAACAATTTTTTTTTATTGAAAAAATAACACTATTAATAATAATATTATATTCTTACAAACTAAAAATTCTATCATTGTATTTTTCAAAAAGGGGTAGGTCTAAGCTCAATAAAATGAAGTGAGTCCTACTTTTTTGAATTTGAGTATATAATAGTCATGGAACACTTTAACTCCATACTCTTATTAATATTCATTGTTGTATGCAGTCTAAATTAACCAAATGGATGGTGATATCTATTATGGATAAAGCAATACACATATGACCATGGGCTTCTAAAGGTGATGTGTGTATTAAGTAATTATTTCAAGGTCTATTTTCATTTTTGTTAGGCCATAATTAATTAAAGATAAGGAGGCAAGCTACATATGATTCCATTATAGCTGTCATCACCCATTTAATTATTTAGACAATGATTGATATAATTGAGACAATGTTACATTTTTCTGAATCTCAAGCTCTAGATACTCGATGATAATGTATAATACTATATATATACTCAATTTAACTATATATAGATGGTAAAATTGATTATTATTATTAATTTCATTGCCAAAATTGGTGTTACTAATTAGTTAGAATTGTTTTGGGATGTTTAAATATTTGTGCTCAATTTGTTTTTATTTTAAGCGAGTCTATAGGCTGGGTCCAAGTATTCGAGCCTGGGTCTAGAAATGTACATAAAATATGATTACTCACTTCTATTGTGGTAGATTGTTTTTTTCTTCTCAAAATGTTGTGCTAATATATAAAATAAAATAAAAAGAGTAAATGGTCGGATTTGGGTCAAACAGGTCTAGGTAAGGTATGTTCATAAAAATATGGGCACAGACAGGGCCTATATTTGGGCACCAAAATGGGTTCGGATAAATACCGGGTCCTACTCGGCCAATTCTCATCTCTAAATGTGTGAAACAAAATCATATCACTATTACAAAGCTATTTATATAAAATTGAAGAGTTAGAAATTGAACTAAAGAAGAATAAGAATAAAAATTAAATTTTTATAAGAGATATTTAGAAAATCAAAAGATTCTCTTAATAATTAAGAAAATGAGATGCTGACATATTAAGAATTGATTACACAATAGAGATTGTATATTTGTGCCCAGAATATGATAATATACCTACAAAAATACAAAAGGCCCAAATACTATTAATTTTGAGAAAATAAACAATACATCTTTGTAGGCATTTTATCATGTGCCTAGTTAATATAGTATAGATAAATCCTATGATATATTTTTACATCAACACATTAATCTTCCCTTCTTTCTCTCAAACTATTTAATTATATACCATTAAATTTTAGTTCTTTCTTCTAGATGTATATAGCTCTTTGCCATTTGTTTGTTGTTGAACTAATTATAAGACAAACTAGGGAGAATAATTTAACTCCATAAAAAAAAAAAAAAAAAGTAAATAAAAACTGCCCAAAAAATGGGCAAACATATATTTAATTAGAAACTTAAACACCATAGCCATTTTGGGAAGAAAAAAAAATGTATAAGCTTCTTGGCAATTACTTCTAGGGAGAGAGAGAGAGAATCAATATTAGGATTTACTGTAGTCAAATATATTTGTGGAAAAAAAAAATTGACAAAAAAACAAATGTGTCATAAAGATGAAAGAGTTAATTGACTTAGAGTAATGCTGTATACACAAACATATCTCACATAAATGTTACATCATATTTTTACCATTCTAACTAAACTCTAAATCACTTCTTACTATATTAGTTAACTAATTTCCCTCACTTCTCTTAAATTAATTAATTATAAAGTACACTTAATTACAATTACAAATTGAATTTTGTTTATAATTATCTTTATTTTTTTTATCTTTTTATTTTTAATATTTAGTCTACCATCGTAACTGTTTCTCATCATCTTCCTTTTACACTCCTACATATCCACATTCATAAAAATTATCATTAAAAATAATAATAAGTAAGTAAACAAAAAGAACAATTAATCTTTTGATATTAAACTTGAGGGGGGAAAAAAGTCATAGGATGAAGTAACTTACTCTCTTTTTTTAATTGAAGAAACATATTGGAATATCAATAAGATGAAGATATTAAAAAACACAAGAAATAACATTTTTTTTCTTTTCTATTTCTATTTTTTTTTTCTTCAACTAAATAAACAATACAAAAGCTGCTAAAAAAAAGGATAAAAGGATAAAATTTACCAAAATTATAATCATTTTGTTAGTTTCCATTGATTTGAAAAAAATAAAAGAAGCATTAGAGGAGAAGGAATGTAGAAGATAGGAGATGTAAGTGAGAAAGAGGAGAAAATGAAAAAAATAGTAATAATGAATTTTAATGAGATGAGAGAAACTAATAGACTAATATAATAAGAGGTGATTTAGAGTATTTGATTATAATTATAAGAATATAATGTGATACTTATGTGAGAAAGTAGTGTGAGATATGCATTTATATATAACATTACTCATTGACTTATTAATAATAAAATATATAATTGTTAATTAGAAAAAAGAAGAGGTGAGTTAAGAAAGTTTTAGCATCCATTAACCTAGTGTAGACAACATATTTTAATTAAACTAGAAATATAATTAATTACACGTACTACCGCATAATCGAAGAGAAAAACAGAGAAAAACAGAGAAAGACAGAGAAACAAAAGAGTACATTTCCTTCCCCCCATCATGCATGATTAACGACAATAGCATAATGCACATTCCTTGCATGCAATTACAAATTATGGCACGTAACAATATAATACGACACATGTTTCTCATGGATAACGAAAATGCATGCGTAACAAACTTCATACCATATCATCCCGAGTGAATGATGATCAATGATAGTGGATAGGATGGAGTTGTTTTGAGAAAGAAATTGAACAGGTGTTAAAAGATAACAGAGTCTCCAACCTCCTTGATTGATTGATAAGTTTATTTATCATTATTTGGTAAATTTAGTACAGAATTCTTCGTATGCAAAAAGACAGAAGTACGTTGAATGACTCATGATGATAATATTTTCGAACGTGGGTAATTTTTTTTTTTATATATTTAAAATTTAATATTTGACCGATTAATTAAATTAATTAAATATGAAAGCTTTTATTCGTCAAATAATCCAATGTCAATGAGGTTGGAATAGTATATACAGAAAAGGCAGGTGCAGTTATAAATAAGTTATACCCTCAACTTGAAAATAAAAGTTCGATTCTTAAAATAAGTAATTATTGAGAAGGCTTTTTAATCGTAACAAAGTTTAAAAAGATTAATCTCATAACTAAAGATGGTAATAAGTTGAGTTAGCTCATGAGTTACTTTATTCTACTTATTAAGAACTCCGATCAAGCTTGGCTTGTTTTCTAAACAAAACGATCTTGAACTTTATTTTGAGCTCAGCTTGTTATTGATTTGTAAACTCGTGAATCAATTTGTTTAATATTATTTAATTTTATTATTGTTTACATATAAGTTCATAATCAATATATTTATTTTTAAAAACTAACATAAATTATAACATAGGTTGGTGATAAGATACTCAACTAATTCTGAAATAAATATTGAATTCAATTTTTCTTGACTATAAAATATTTTTTCAAATTTTAAAAAATTTTCAAGATCTTTTAATAAGAGCTTGAGTTTAAAGTTAAGCTCCTGAACTTTTACTGATTCGAGCTTGAGTTTGTCCAAACTTAAAAATTTATCCTGTTGCCGAGTACACACAATAATTAACGTATATGGAGATGAAAAGAAAATTAATAACAGTAATAATAACTACAAGAAGAAGAAATCTGATACGACGTTGGATGAAGAAATTGAATGGAAGAGCGTTACATCATTGATAATGCGTTTGCCCTGTCGGTGGATTCTCCGTTGCTTAGTAGGCCCCCCTATCCTTATCCATATAATATCCTATTACACTTTATAATTAAATAATAGAATTAAGTGAAAATCATAAAATAATCGGTTATAAGAAGATGAGGCTCAGTAGGTCCCCCTATTCTTATCCATATATCTTATTACACTTGATAATTAAATAATTGAATTAAGTGAAAACCATAAAACAATGGGTTATAAGAAGATGAGGCTCAAATAAAAAATTTGTTATTTCCAATCACAATTCTATGCTAACTTAAATTAAGATAATAAATATTTGAAAAAGAATGTAATAAATTATTAATTGGTAATCATTAATTATGATTTTTGAAATAGAAAAGTTAATTAATTTTAAAAAAAAATTAAATTACTCGGTAATAACTAACTTCAACTTCTCATTCGACTATTTATATATTCACTCATTTCTATAGCATTTGTAGTTTTTTTTTTTTTTTCAATATTCTATTAGTACTTAATGTTAGATTAATTATGAGTATATTTATAACAAATTATTTATTGGGCATTGTTAGAGAGTTATAAAACTTATAGCAAGTTATTCTTCAAGCTTCAGAAAAATATCTATAAGATAAATTATAATATATCTTATAAATATTTGGAAATAAAACGAAGTTTTATATATATGTCATAAAAATAGACGAGATATATAATTAAATTTTATTAAAATACTAAGGAACTTAATTTTAAAATTTTCTTTGTGTGTGCATTTTTGGGAGAAAGAGGATAGGAAGGGGACTAAGTATAAATAATTGGAAGGAGAAAAAAGTTTTGCCTCAACAAGCCAAGGTTTTGTCAAGAGTAGACGGATGGTCATTAGTTCAATTGACACTCTATTTTGAGGACTAAAGCAATGTCACTCTTCTGTGTATATATTTTTATTATTTTTTATAAATAAGATAAAATAATCTTCTTGTCATATATATAATAAAAATAATTGTCGGAAAACTCACAAATTAACATTTAACACATTTGAAAGTGGGGCCAACAATAATATATATGTAGAATGGCATATTGAGTTATAATCTTGTTCTTGTCTAACAAAGTTGAGTAAATCTATTCTTCTATATCTTAAAGATCACAATCTTATTATTTTGATTACTTTCTATTTTAGATGCGGCCCACTACGACCATATAATGTGCAATGTGAATGTATTCTATACCATGCTTGATTAAATATATATATTGTGCTTAAGTGGGATTTTCATGTTAAACTAATTTTTTTTTTTTTTTTTTTTGACATAGATAATGGGATTCGAACCTAGAACTAAGAGATCCCAACACCTTCTCGTTAAATTAAAACTTCATTGATAATTAATTTTTATTTTACTAATAATCAATTTGGTAGTTGTTAGAGCTTACCAAATGTTGTGCTTTATTAAGCAGCCACTAAAAAGTTGGTTCACCTTGAGAGATTGGCTTTGGTTAAAAAGTATGTTCTAATTTTTCAATTCTTAACTCAATTTGAAATTTTGAGAAAAATTGTAATAATTATAATTTATAGAATTTTTTTTAATTCTAATATGAGATAGTTCGAAGAGAAACATGAGAGAATTTAAATTATAACAAAACTACAATATTTTCAATAATCAATTCATTCATATGATCATTAAAAATGTCTCACAAAGACCTATAGATAGACTACTCTAGAAACCTAATTATAACAAGTCTAATATATATAATTAATTAAAAGAAAAGTTCAAATAATAATTAATTATTTACATATTAGAATCTTATCTATATATATATATATATACACTACTTTTATTTATCCCGTATTACTTTAGTCCCAATCAATAAAAGTAGAAGTAAACTCTTACAAACAATAACCAACCTAGCACTAAGTAATATATATGTTCTTTAACAAGTCTTTTGAAAAATTAATAATATATAAGTTCCCCAATGATAGTTCTTGGCTTAGGTGGCAAACAATTTGTTAGAATCCTCTTAATTATTCCATCCATTAACTAATGATCCTTTAATTTCACTTTATCCTTCTCCCTTTTGGAAATGGATCCCCCTTTTGTACTCAACCTTTTTATTTTACTGAAAATTCATTAAAAATTTTATAAATGAGAAAAAAGAAAAAGAAAAAAGGTAATGGAATTGGAATCCTTTCTAAGGTTGCACTGCACTAATCGAAAGGAAAAAACACTTTGTAAACCCCCAAAAGAGTAATCATTTAACTAAAACAAAAAAAAAAAAATAATAAGTAAATCAAAAGTGAAAGCAAACAAATTGTTGGAAAATTGAGGTGTAAAGAACATGGTGATAAAATGTCAAACAGAGTGCCGAAGCTTACTAGTTAGATCCAGGACATGACATGTAAGTGGGGCTGAGGGAGTTAGCTTAATAGTGAAGAGAGTCACCCACATTCTCCTCCTTTTTACTACTAAAGAATTTTTGCGTACGTAAAATCTCTCTCTCTTTTTTTATCTTTTTGTTTTTACAAATTCTTCATTCTTTTGGATCTTCAACTAAACAAAGATAATGTACAAGTCTCTCTCACAGTCACAAGCACAGTGCTCACAACCAGTAAGTAGGCACTACAGGAAGTAGCAGCCAGCTCATTCCTCCCTCGACATGGACTTCACAACAACCTCTTTTACTCTCACCCGCACTCTCAACCATTAACCAGATATATATATATATATATATATATATATAAGCCCATTACCAATTAATACATATCTCCAAACCCAGGTACATTTCTTCAATCGAGACTCAGCTAATCAACCAGAACCAGAAAAAGAATTATGGGTTATGGCAGACTCGGTTCATCCGACCCGGGTGGCTCATCCAGGCGTACTTTAACCGGAAACGACCATATAACCTCACCCCCATCAACAACTAATAAGAGGAAGCTCATCCTCCTCTCACTCCTCTCCATCGCTTTAATTGCAGCCTCCGCAGTCTCGGCCGTCATACTTGTCGGTATTCGGACTCGGGCTTCGGGTCGATCCGACACAAGAGTCCCTCACCAACCGTCACAATCTATTTCCAAGACCTGCAGCAAAACCCGGTACCCATCTCTCTGTATGAGCACACTCTTGGATTTTCCCAGTTCAAACCATGCATCGGAGCAAGATTTGGTTCACATTTCCTTCAACGTCACCCTCCAGCACTTTAGCAAAGCCCTCTATTTCTCAAGCGGAATCTCCAACGTTCAGATGGATCCACATGTACGGTCGGCTTACGATGATTGCCTCGAGCTCTTGGATGACTCGGTGGATGCGCTTTCACGCTCACTCATCTCCGTCGCCCCTTCAGGATCGGGAGCTAACAACAAACAGGGGGGATCCACGCAAGACGTGTTGACGTGGCTTAGTGCGGCCCTTACAAACCAAGACACGTGTACGAGTGGATTCGCGGATGTGAGTGGGTCCGTAAAGGATCAGATGGCTGATAGATTGAAGGACTTGTCGGAATTGGTGAGCAACTGCCTCGCGATTTTCGCGGCGACTGGGAGTGACGATTTTTCGGGGATTCCGATACAGAATAGACGGCGTAGACTAATGGGAGTCCATGCCGATATCTCAGATGAGAAATCCGGTGGTCAATTCCCGAAATGGTTGAGTAGGAAAGAGAGGAAATTATTGGATTTACCGGTTTCGACGATACATGCCGATGTAGTTGTCTCAAAGGACGGTAACGGAACGTGTAAAACAATCTCGGAGGCGATTAAGAAGGCGCCTGAATACAGTAATCGGCGGTTTGTTATCTACGTGAGGGCAGGAAGGTAAATTTAAATTATTTACTGCTTCGTTCTATATTAAAAGATTTTATTAGTTAATATAATTGATATAATTAGATTAATTATATTTAAATCTCTTTTATTTATATATAATTAGACAATAAAAAAAAGTGACCCGTTTTAGTCACTTTCTTACTTTTTGGGTCATGAAAATGAAAATGTTTCCGTTTTTGAATATAACTAAATACTTTACGATGAGGGATCACTGTCATTATAAAATTGGATTGACGGTGATGACTTGTTATTATGTGTGAAGGGATGAACTTAATTTTCAAAGTGTTGTGTTGAATTCTTTTTGGTGAATTGGTTCATTGACTTATTCATGCATGCAACTGTAACCATGTGAATGTGCTAGCTACCTAAAAAAATTATAACAAAATAGCATAATCACTTGAATGTATTAATGTTACCAAAATTTCATTCTAATTTTAGAAAAATCATTTTCTATTTTTCTATTTTAAAATTTTAAAATTTTTAAAATTATATTTATTTTCAGCTGAATTTAGTTTTTGATAGTTCCAATTTTATGCACATTAATTTTTCTGATAAATTATTTTCAGGTATGAAGAAAATAATTTGAAAGTGGGAAGAAAGAAAACTAATTTGATGTTCATTGGGGATGGGAAGGGCAAGACCGTCATTACAGGTGGAAGAAATGTTTTCCAAAACATGACGACATTCCACACTGCATCCTTCGGTAAATTTTCTTTTACCTTCTACAGTAATTTGTCCTTTTCTGTGTCGCTATTGTAAATTCCAATTAAATTTGTCGGTGAACAAATTTATTTATTTTTATTGCAAGCTGGACCGTCATTTTTGACTTGCATGCTATAAGATCCTTGTTTTTTTGGACGAAACTACCCCTTCCTTTTATAGAAATAAAAATAGCATGCATATCATTTTCTTTACCTAATAATTGTTCAATCTTCTACTCCCCAGCTTCTAATGGTGCTGGATTCATTGCACGAGACATAACATTCGAGAACTATGCCGGACCGGGCAAGCACCAAGCGGTAGCACTCCGTGTCGGGGCTGATCATGCCGTGATCTACCGGTGCAATGTCATCGGCTACCAAGACACATGTTATGTGCATTCCAATCGTCAATTTTTCAGAGAATGTGACATTTATGGAACAGTGGATTTCATATTCGGCAATGCTGCTGTGGTCTTCCAAAATTGTAGCTTATATGCTAGAAAGCCCCTGCCCCTACAAAAGAACACTGTCACAGCCCAAAATCGAAAGGACCCAAATCAAAACACGGGTATATCGATCCACAACTCTCGGATCTTTGCTACTTCGGATCTCGAGGCAGTAAAGGGAAGCATACCGACATATCTAGGCCGTCCATGGAAATTATACTCTAGAACCGTGTACATGATGTCGTATATGGGCGATCATATAAATCCACGTGGATGGCTTGAGTGGAACACAACATTTGCCCTAGATACATTGTACTATGGTGAATACATGAATTATGGACCGGGTGCAGCGATAGGTCAACGGGTAAAATGGCCCGGGTATCGGGTCATTACTGCCGCCGTGGAGGCTAGCAGATTCACCGTGGCCCAATTTATTTCCGGTTCAGCATGGTTGCCAACCACCGGAGTGGCATTTTCAGCTGGGCTTGACAGCTAAATTCCACTGTGTTTTAGGAGAAAATCTTGGTCCCCAAGCTCTGATTGGTGGTGGCTGGCGGCTATGCTTTTATAATTTAAATTGCAATTGCAAGATAATATAGTTTTCCTGTTTAATTTATTTTATTGATGTAATAATGATATAGTTCTTATTTATTTAAAAGTATTATTTTAGAGGAAAAAGAAATAAAAAAGGGCAATTTGGCATATGGGTTTGTTTTGTTTGACTCCACACTTGAATCATGTGGGCTGTTTCTACACTTATTTTTACTTCAATGGTGTCGGTGGGAGGTAGAGGAACAATGCCACAACAACAAAGGAAGTGACACAGCGGACCTACTTTTACTTGGAAAACCACATGTTTGGTTCAGTGACTAAAGCATGTCCTACCATGGGCAGCTGCATAATGTTTAGCAGGCAAAGACATGAGATGGGTTACAATAATTCTAGAAAAAAATAGGATGGCATGGACATTAGGACCTGGAAAACTATAAAATAGAAAACAATTTGTGTGTCCCCATGATTAGTAAGTTTATGAGCAGGAAATGGATATAGAGGCAGAAGGCACAATGAATTCTCACCCAAATTTTTTTTTAATTGAATAGATTATTTTTCCCATTTAATTATGTCTGTTTCTCACCTACTTAATTCTCTCTTTTTTTTTAAACAGAAGAAAGTTCTTATATTCTTAAAGAACAAGATAAGATTCTAATCGTTGTGAGAAAACTTTTAGGTCCAGCATTATTTGAAAATAGACATTTGTGGTGGGGTGGAGGGTGCTCTTGGACCTCTCTAATTTTCAATTTAAAAAAAAAATAGAACTGTCCGAAAAGTTGTATGAAAAAGTGGATTTAAATTTGATGTTTTTGTCAGTTAAGTTAACAATTGGCTGGTTGTGCTCTATTCTTAAAAATAATAAGAAGAAGGGTGTATGCATCAGAAAAATGTGGGCCATTGTGAATCAATCACGTGGTCATTTTTAAAGCTACAGGCACAATATTTATAGAAATCCACTTAAAAGGTTTTTTTTTTTAAGTGACGATAATATTTTGTTTATTTACAAATCAATCTACTAAATTAAGTAACCCCACTTATTTTTATTTACAAATTAATTCCTTTTATTTTTCTTACCTTTTCTTAATTACACATTTCACAAATATTTTTATTCTAAGATAAAATCATGTAATTTATCTTTTATTTTATTTTATTGATTAACAAGTAAATTGGATGTTTAAAAAGTCAAAAAGTAATAATCATAATATTCAATACCAATTTTTAGGGAGAAATATTAATGGGATGATTCTTGATATGAAGTTAAAAATCCAAGATGCACCAAGTTACTAAAGTCTAAATATGAATGGCATCAAGGTGGGGACAAAAAACACGTGTCAAATTCTAGTTCTCAAGTACAACAATTAGTTAAGCCCCACATGAATTGAAAGACTTGTATTGTAAGGTAAAAATTTGTGTCACGCCATTAGTTACAGCAGAAGACAAAGTTATTAGTAAGAATTATACTACTAATTGGGCACATTAATTATTTACAAATTATAAATAGTACATATTCATATCACTAATGATTTATTGATTAATTAAATATTCAGTTCAATTATATATTTTTTTTATTAAAATTATTACTTCATAATTATTCTAATTGAAATATAAAATTAATTCATATATCGTTAATGATACACATATGACATATTATTAATAATCTAGTCATGAATTAATATGTGCTTAATTTATTTTTATTTTTTTAAAAATTATTAATTTTACTTGTTCTAACTGAATAATAATTAACACATCATTAGTAGTGCAAAATATAAAATACTATTAATAATGTAGTGATTAATTAAATATTTAGTTTAATTTAATTTTATTAAGAGAATTAATTTTGTTTTTAGGTAGGCCATGGGCTCAGTTTTCGTTCACTGTATACATATCATCTCCCTTTTGTTTTACCTTTTATAAATTCTTGTCACCATGTAAAATGCTTTAACTAATTTTGTGACATATGTACATGTAAAAAGAAAAGTGACAAACAACTGTACATATCAGCTGAAGGCAAAAGTCACTAGTTGCTATTGATGAACACAACTAGTTGTAACTTGGCTACCTATGTAAAGTAGAAAAAATCTGGATGTATGAAAATCAATTTTACGAGCAGAATTTGTGGTAAAAAAAAAAAAAAATATATATATATATATATAGTGAATTTTAAATTAACATTTTGAGTTTAAAATGAAGATTTCATATTTGAATTTTCAATTTCAATTTCAAAAAAGAAAAATCAACTCTCTGTTTTCAAGATTGGAGGGAAATCTTGGATTGAGAGTGAGTTAGAGGGAAATTGTGGATTGGAAAAAAAATTATAATTATTTTTATATTATATATAATAATAAAAAAAAAATTATAATATTGTTGAGATGCAAACGTAAATTGAATCCAAGTTGCTTGATATTCCTACTCTTTGAAGAAAGTTGTATTCTCTCTGTCCTCTTCCGCCATCTTGATTTGATTGTATCCTGGCAGAAGATCCAAAAGAAAGCAAGCAGCATTTCTATCCTTCTCGAAGGGCGCACTGACCATTCTCTCTAGTTAGAATAGTAATTTAGATTATTTAATTATGTGCAAATTAAAATTATAATATTTAATTTAAATTATTGTTAAATTAAAAATAATCCTAACAATTTAAATTCTATTACAAATTATTTACTCAGATTAAAATATTATATTCATATTATTAATTAATTTTCTTAATTATTAGATATGTGATTTATTTTTCTTAAACAACAAACTAATCACACTATTAAATTTTTATAAAAAAAATAAAAATATTGTATATTCATAGCATTAATGATTTATTAATTAATTAGATGTTCAATTCAATTTTTTTTTTCTTATTAAAGTTATTAATCATAGTTATTTTAATTGAACATGAAAATTGTCCATATAATAGTGCACATATGACATGTCACTAATGGTCTAGTTACAAATTATTATATGTTTAATTCAAAATTATTTTTTATTTTAATAAAATTATTAGTTCTAATTCTTATTATTAATTGAGTACAATAATTATTCAAACATCACTAACGCAACATATGACATATGATTAATCATCTAGTGATTAATCAGATGCATAGTTCAATTTTTTCTTAATTAAATTCATTAATCCTAATTCTTTTAATTGAACATTATGATTGTTTAAACATCACTCACTACTCACTAGTAGTGCACATATAACCTATCACTACTCATTTATGATTAATTAGATGTATAATTCAAATTTCTTTTTTGTTAATTAAAAATATTAATCACAATTTTTCTAATTGAGCATTACGATTGTTCAAATATCACTTACTGCACATACAACCTTTTACTAATGAAATATTAATAAGATGTTTAGTTTATTTTTTAATTAATGATTAATTAAATGCTTAATTTATTTTTTAATTAAAATCATTAATATCAATTCTTCCAATTGAGCATTGTGGTTTTTCAAACATTACTAATAGTTTACATATGACTTATCACTAATGATCTAGTGATTAATTAAATATTTAATTAATTTTTTTTAAAATTAAAATCATTAATCATGATTATTCTAATTGAGTATTAATATTGTTTACATATCATTAGTACTACACATATGACATCTTTCTTATGATGTAGTGATTAATTTGATGAATAATTCAATTTTTTAATTAAAATTATTAATCCTAATTTTTCTAATTGAGAACATGACTACATCACTAGTAGTGTATATATGATTAATAAGATGTTTAGTTCAAATTTTGTTTTTCTTATTTTAAAATAAATTATTCATCATGATTCTTCTAATTGATCTATTATATGATTGTTCACATATTATAGTAGTGCACAAATGACATACCATTAATGATTTGGTGATTAATTAAATGTTTAATTCAAATTTTTTTTTTTAAATTAAAATTACTAAGTCTTAATTTTTCTAATTAAGCATAGTGGTGGTTCATAGATCATTAGTAGTGGACATATGATTTGTCACTAATGACCTTGTGATTAATTTTCTTCTTAATTCTTATTTTCTTTTAATTAAAATTATTAATGATAATTTATTGCAATTGGACATTATTATTATTCACATATCACTAGTAGTAATGCACATATGACATATCATTAATGATAATTCTAGTGATTAATTAGATATATAATTTAAGAACTTTTAATCCTAATTCTTCTCATTAAACACGTGTAGTTTGATAAGATCATTATGTATGATTTAAGATAAATTAATATTTTTGTTTAATTCACGTTTATGAATTAATCTTTAAATTATAATCAAATTAAAATAAGAGTTAATATTAGAGACAAATATTTGTCTATGACAATATTTGTTAGTATATGATTAGTCCTCATTAGAGAAAAAGAATTTTGTCTCCAATAATACTTATCAGATATAAAAGTATACTTATAAGAGACCGGGTGTTCTGGGTAAGTTTTCGATAAAATTAGTAATTCAATTTTTCATTGAATTATTACTTAAATGTATAACGTATAATCAAAAAATATATACATAAACAACTTCAAATCAATTACCAATCCACAATCTCCCGCAAAATATTAAAAATGTTAGAAATATGACAAGAAGAAGAAAAGCGGCCATTGCATTTGAAAGAAAATATATTTATTTTTTGCTTTTATATAACATGATGTGTGAATTTCTCATCTAACAACATAATTACACATATCGCTGAGAATAAAAAATATATAATTATTAAATTGAGTTTTTATTTTATTTTATTTTTCAAACTCCATTCATTTAAGTGTGATGAAGAAGAGAAGACCTGTAGCTTGAAGGGGAAGAAAATTGAAAGTGAAAAAGAAGATCAAAATATGAGAGAGGAAAGAGAGAGAATTTGTTCTCTTTTGGATGAAGGACTTATCAACAATTATGCAAAAGTAAAGTGAAACCGGAGGCTAAAGTAGGAGATTTAAAAAAAAAAATTGTGCTACTTTTTCTTTACTCTATAGTCAAGGTGTCCATATCATTTGGTCAATCATATCCCAAACTTTGCATTGAATGACTCCCTAAAAATAAGCTTTCTCAGCACTTACAATTCATGACTACTGGGAATGGTAGCATTCAACTTCACAACAATATTTTGAAACTGCAACCAAATGGTTTTCTAAATCAGGGCTGATTATTGAATCGAGCACCTGTATGGTAGAGTAGCTGTAATAATGGACAGGAAGATAGAAGAGCAGCTGTAATAATGAACTAGGATAACATGCTATCAACAACCTTCTTTATTTTTGTCAATGTCGGTAGATATTTCCATGTATTACCACAGATATCAAGAAAGAGGTTAAACAAGTTCATGAAACAATCTACATTACATAGATCATGAGTCCTTTGAAAAGATGAACCAGGCACCATCATCTCGCGGTATATATGCACATGTAGGAGACAAACAAAGACACAGCATAGCCTTAGGGGGATAGCTCATCTAGTCGACGATCCATGACCCATGAAACAGAATCAAGAAATGCACCTTCACTTGATCCTGGAAGCACAGCCTCCTCTGCTTCTTGAATGATCTGCTCAATAACAGATTTCTTCTTTAGTGTGTCCTTGCACATGATGCTTCCAATGGAAAAAGGAGTAAGTCCTTTCTCTGCACCTTTCTTCAGAAGCATGGTGGATATTCGAAATGTGCGAGCACACTCAAGAGGAAGGTCCCAGCCATGAAACTTTAAAAGTTCAATATCTGCTTCAGCATCCAGAGATTTTATATAGTCAATGGTGTCAGTGGAGTAAGGCTCACGAGCTTGTGGCCAGTACAACCAGTCAAACGTGCAGTCTTCAAACTGCAAAAGAATGGAAAATTACATGAACAAATGAAAAATATAAAAACTCAAGGAAGCCAAAACTTTAGTCTGTCATGGTTCAAATCCTATGAAAAAAGTTAGTTGACATAAGATATGTTGAAGCAACATGATTCACAAATTAATTACATTCAGCTCAGTAGTCTAGTACATCATGTAAAATCAATAGTTCCTCACATGAAGATAAGTATTGAAGGATGACATGTATCGCCAGAAATGATTTACAAAGTTACATATAAGAAACCATCAAAGAAATTCAGCAAATGGGTCTGAGACAATGCGACAGTAATGGTAAAAGTTTCAGATTCATGAAAAGCTTTTTGAAGATTCAATGATTCTTTTTTCATATCTTATTTGTTGCGGGTTTTTCCCCTTTTCTTTGGATTGTTGGAGATTGCAATGCTTTTGGTTCGCAAAACATCAGAGAATTCCAAAGAGACCGAGCCACTGTGACAACATACTAAGTCGAAAGTAACTAATTTATGGTTAAATGGGTATGAATGATCCATGCCCTATGAAAAGAAAAGAATAAAAAAAAAGAGCTTAGGGTTTTGCTTGTTAGGACTAAAAACCAGAAATTAGGTGGAAAAAAGCATAGCGGATTGAAAATAGAGTCAATAGTATACTTTATAAATCTGTACTGTAAAATTTCCTTTACTCCCTATTGCCCCATTTCCCTCCCAGGAAGGGACAACCCAAGATAATGCAAGAAAGGGGTGAAAACAAATTTCAAATGAAATGTAGTGACCTTGAAGCAGAAAACATGTGAGGAATCAAATCAACAATTTGAAAGTGGATAACAGTTTGGTGATTGATTCAAAGCAGACAAATCCATGTATTCTTTTAGCATACTATAGCACCTCTAAGAGTTATTCTAGAACAAACAACTGAACAAAAAAGAGCAAGAGGAAAGACACACAGTAAATTATAGGACTGACATAATTGGTAACATTAACATCATCAGCTTCAAGAAAACTTCCTATATGAAATCAACTAACAAAGGAAAACCCTCAAAAAGAAGGACAAGCACCTAATGGTTCTACTTGTTATATCAAAAAAAAACATTAACTATATTAGGGAACAGAAGACTTACACTTTCAGGCAAGCAATAACCGTGATCAATTGGAATAAGCACAATTTGACCATCTTCACCATCCTTACAAACCAAAATGTTCCCAGCATGCCTATCTGCATTTGCCAACCTGATATCCAGCACAGATATCTTGTGCACCTCATACACTGGAAATGCACGAGGGCCCATGTCCTCACAACTTCCGATGTTCTTCCTAAACTTTTGGAGTGATCCTATTTTGAAACTTTTTGATGCATAATCATAACCTTCAGGATAATTAAATCCTCCATGTAAGCACTTCACCATGACTGTGGGGGGAACTCCAGCAAAGCCATTCTCTTTATCATATGAGCGAGGTCCTTCCTTAGGATGATCCAAAATGTAAGCTGCAACTTCTCTTAATGCCCCTTGTCCTACTCGTGTGCCCTTCTTCAAGCCTTCACCATCCACGGACACAGGTAGACCTTGAGGATTATTCACAGCCATTGGCTCCTCATCAATTGGCTTGAAAACGGAAACATACTTGAGACCAGAAGAATCTTGCATAAAATAAGCTCCTCCTGATCCCTCTGAAGACTGAATAGGTTTATTGCCTATCTGTAACCCATCAGAAGTAGTCTTAATTAGCTCTTCAATCACTAACGGTAGTTTGATACTCAAGTTAACAATAATTGGTTCCACAAGGAAATTTCTTCTCAATTGTTTTCTCTCCGGAATCTTGTGAGTTAAAGATAGTTCCGAAAGCTGGTATTCACCTCCTATATTGGCCTTCTTCTCAAATGAAGAAGATGCCTCTATCGTTAGTTCAAAATCTTTCTCAACAGTTTTAGCTCTTACTTTGGCAGATCTCTTAACCAGCAAGTGAAGCACGGCATCATTGTACTTGCAGATATCATCTAAGAGTCTCTGATCTTCAAGTGCCTCACCACCACATGTCAGTTCTTGATCCTTGAGATCAAACTCTTTCCCTTTCTTGGCAATCTGCTGCTTCACATATCCTACATTCCTGTTCCTCTCAACGTGGAACTCAAACTCCTTACCACACACAGTCCTGACAGTGATAGCTAGAAGATTCGATAGCCTTAGCACCAAATGCAACACATTACCATCAGTTACACCATAATCCCTGACACAGATAATTGTTCCGTGTCAGTTCCCTCCCATCAAAAACCAACTTCTGTTTCTTTACAAAGAAGCCTTTAAAGGTCTGGATTCTCAGTTTTACAGAAGCAATTGAATCAGTCTCCATAATACGCATGGGAATCACAGATCCAGAGACACTCAAGTAAATCAAAATCGAATCATCCAAATGAGGACCGAAATGGCTGCTGTATTTAAAAGAGTTTAAAGACTCCTCATAAACTGGACTAAGGGCTACATTGGCCATTGTCTATCCTGTTTCTTCAAAACCTTGTTGACTTCAATAATTGAACAAGTTCTTACAGCCGATAGTAGAACGCAAAGGTTAGAACTGGAAAACCCAATTTAAAGGGAATTCCAGAAAAATAAAAGGGCCTATCTCCTTCTTCGCTGTCTTTTCTTTGTTGTATCTCAAAGCATTCAATGGCTAGGGCTAAAAGCCTCAAACATGTACTAGTTGTTCTCCAGAACTCTGAGCTCAATCAAAAGTTAAACCTAAAGAAATGCTATTCAGAAATTTTTTTTTTTAAAATATGTGAATCCTTAAATTGCTTTGGCTGGAAAGATTATGGATTTTTCCAGCTTGAATAATGAAATTTCTGTAGCTCTTGGAAAAACTAAGAAAGGGAAAAACATTTTAGCAGCAATTTAGGTTCCAATCCTACAGAAAAGCAATAAATTCTCCAGTCAGGAATCCACAGCGATACAGAAATAGAAGGGAAAATCTGCATAAAAGAAAGAACAAAATGAAGTCTTCTAGTTCTTATAAGAATCTTCCATCAGAAATTAAATGCATAATTACTTCTTTTTTTTTTTTTTTTTAGTTTTCAAGAAAATTTTAAAAGGAAATTAGAAGAATAGAAATTTTGAGTGTCCAAATTTACAGATGTCCTTGCATTGAAAAAACTTCAAGAGAAAGACAATCGAAATTAACCAAGCAACGGAATGTGCCTTAGCTAAATGGAGTTCACTGAGCTAAAATCGAAAATTTCCTCCATTTCCTTTCAGATTTTTAGTCTCCAGAAGAAGATACTTCGAATCTCACTTCTCACAACAAAAATTTCCACTCATTTCCTTCATATTTTGACACTAGCCAAACAGGTTAATACAAAAGTAAGAATCTTTAAAACAAATTTTGCAAAAAGAAAATAAACAAACTATACATTCTAGAAAAAATGAAGAAGAAATTAAAAGTAAGCCCGTGTTCTTACGGATAGAAGCTAAATCGAAGAAGAGAATTAGGTAGGATGACGATTAATAAGAGAGACTTGAAACATTGAGCTCCATTTGTCTCTGAGTTTCTCCGTACCTTTCTTCCCAAGTTTCCGAGAATCCGCAATTTTCTCTCTCCTTTTTTTTTCGGGAAAAAATTTACAGTCAAGGCGGAGAACGGAAGGAAGGGTGAGAAACTGATGATTCCTACGTTGAATCCAAAGGGTTTATTTATAGTCACACAAGACAAAACAAAAAGTAAGGACATTTCAAATTACTTGAGTGGGATAAGTGTTAATTAATAATTAGTATTTTTTTTTTTTTTGTTCAATTAAATTATTGATCAAGCCATGTAGTTAGATTGAGATTTTTTTTCAAAGATAATGGAGAAATGAAATATAAATGAATATGAGAAATAATTGGGTGAATATCAATTCAATCAATAGAGAATTGTTTTTTATAAATAAATTCAAAATTTTAATTATCATTTTCAAAACTAATATTTTTTTCTCTCTCATCTTGTGGATCCTTTATGTACCTTTAACTAGATCAACTAATTTTGTTGAATCAATTCTTTATGAAATAATTGATTTCATAAAAACATGATTAGGAAAAAAATTATAATTTTAAAATATCTTATTAGGAGAAATATATGTTTACAAGTTAAATTGGTTGATTCCCTATTTTTACATGTCTCTTCAATTTCAACAACAGGGAAGGGAAAAAAAAAAAAAAAAAAAAAAACCTATTTTACAAGTCTCTAGAATACTAGAATTACTTCTTTTGAATATCTCAATATACTGAGAGGGTTATAATGGTAACTTTGAGTACAACAATCTGGATATTAATTCAGGTCAAGATTTTAGTATGCTGTTTGTTTACTTATCCCTTTTGATGGTGATAACTGATAAGGCCTGCACTAAATTAATGACCTTTTTTTCTGATTAGTTCTTGCCTTTTCAATTGTGCTACAGCCACTAAATCAAATTGTATGTCTGATAAACAGGGTATTAAGCCAAACCTTATTATATGTACTAAAACATTGGGATCCATATATCAAACTTGGTTTATTAAGAAATTTAATTTGTGTTCCATTGGATATTAAATTTTTGACCTTCTTTGCTAGGCAAGTGATATGCCTCTTTCATTGAGAAAGGTTTTAATTTAATCCAAAAATAAATAAATAATAAAATAATAAACATAAAAAGAAAGAATATTCTCATAGTTTTGCCTACACACATATCTTTAAAGGAAGATTATAAAAGAAGAAATTTAATTAGTGGCCAAAAAGAGGATTGAAATTATACAAATTTCTTCGTTATTTTTAAATTTACACCGACATTCTCTTTATTTACAAAATAATCAAAATTTAATAAGTAAATATCATAAATACTATTAAACATTTCAATTTTTTTTCATTGACAGAAAGTTCATAAGATTTTTTATGAGTTACACAATAAGAGATCATTTTTTTTCTTTCTCATAAATTTCTCGTTCTAGTGAAATGAGATTCGATCTCAAGTCTTTTAGTACAACATAAAAAATAAAAAATAAAAAATTATTGGTTGCCTTTCAAATTCTTTTATTTAATTTTTTTGTTCTTTCTAAAAAACCATGTTACGATTAGTTTGGCACATACTAATTTTTATATTTTAAAATCTAATATTAGCCTACATGAATTACTAAGTATTCTGTCTTGGTTAGTAATTGCAGAGAAATGTCTTTTTTAATTCAATATGTACTCCTTGTTGCAGCTGAAGCTGGTTAATTAAACTATATAGCCCATGTTGCTGCTGAAGCAAGCAAGCAAGTTAATTCTGACTTTACTCTTAAAGCATTTGTCTGTGGTTGTGCAAAGAAAGTTAAGTTTTTTAAATTATAGTTGTTGCTAATGAAGTTATATAATGAAAAAGTTACTTCACTAAAAGATCATTGAATATTTTATCTGATATTTTTATTACAAACTAGTTGAAGTAAACGCTTCCATTTAAATGAGTTGGCCACTTTTCAAAGAAGCCATTAGGTGCAGCACTTGAGTGCCAAATGCAGGGTGCTCATCCCTAATGAAAATCACTTTTTTCATAT
Source organism: Quillaja saponaria (assembly GCA_029379385.1). Lineage (NCBI taxonomy): Eukaryota > Viridiplantae > Streptophyta > Magnoliopsida > Fabales > Quillajaceae > Quillaja > Quillaja saponaria. Next base: position 9,392,323 of record CM055612.1, read on the forward strand.
CCTTGGGAGATCCAAAATGGACCAACTTTATGTTTAAGAGGCAATTCTTGGATCACTAATCTTTCTTGGGCCTTGGATCCCCAATTCTTTCAATACATGAATTATCGCCCTATTGATCAACACGCATGTAAACTTGATTTAAACTTGATACTGTTTCCTATCAGTTATTGCTTTAGCACCTGCAAATCTTGCATACATTGAATTGAAAGTGGTTCCATGTGGTAGCTGTATATGATGGAAATAAAGGCCCAATTCTTATTTAAAAGAACTGTAAAGATGAAAGGTAGATATTAGACCATGAATATGAGAAAGTGATTCCATTACTACTACGTCTCATCAACAAAACCCAACAGTAAAAGATATACAAAAACTTGTTATTTCACAGATTCCTGTTTATAAAATCCCATATCCTCTCTTCCATATAAATTCGATCTCTATGCCGCCTTGGCATGTGACGTTCGTCTGGAAAAATTAATAGTTCATATGGTTTTCCAGCAGCTACAAGTGCATTCACAAGCCTTGCAGTGTGTCTAAAATGTACATTCTCATCAATCATGCCATGCACGAGTAATAATCTGCCTTTCATCTTCGGTACATGGTGCATCACAGAGCTGTCCTCATAATCTACCGGATTTTCAGATGGTAATCCCATGTACTTCTCTGTGTAAAATGTGTCATATCCATCCCATGATGTGACAGGGGCACCAGCCACAGCACACCGGAAGAAATCAGGAAATCTAGCCAAGGTCAGAGCAGAAAGATACCCACCGTAGCTCCATCCATACAATCCAATGCGGCCAACTATAGCAAGCCCTTGTCTGATGAGCCATTCCGCTCCAGTCAGCTGATCATCAGCATCAACTCTACCAAGATTCTGCTTTAAAGAGCCTTCAAACTTCAGTCCACGTCGAGCACTTCCTCTGTTGTCCAACTGTGAACAATATGGCGGTTACCCATTTCAGAAAATTGTCATTTGACTTAGTAAATAATTGCCGAGGGAAGGATGAAAATATAGCATATTCAGATGTTAACTGAACAATTATGAACACAAAGTTATCTTCCTGATTAGAACTAGAAATAATAAATATACTAGATTTTGTTAAAAGAAACGCTTTTAAATTTGGAATATGTAAACGTTGCATCAGCTGCTAAAAATATAAAAAGAATGCATGCCAAGGGATTAAATATAGGTCCCTAGGGCCTAAAATAATAGAATTTCTATGATTTTGATTCTCCAATTATATATCTACACAGAGATGTACTGCCCATGTCTAACATTTTACCATCAATTTCTTGAATAAATAGATGCAAAGAACAATCATGTCCCACTATCACAGATTTTGGATCAGACAAGTTCAACATAGGTGTACGGCTGTACTTGTACCTATGTCCATCAAGTGCAGGGGGGTGATGTGGTTGAGTAGTAAGAAGCTAGATATATAAACATTTAATAGCCAGGAAAATGAGTCACAGCTGTCATTATATCAATTCTAATATGATCAGGATGAACACCTTCACAGGAAGTGCTAGACCGGAGGTTTACAACTGAAAATGCAAAGGTGAGAACAGTTGAAAATATTATACCAACCTTCCACACTAAGATGCCTTGGTTCTGCAAATACTGTGCTCTCATGTCAACTGTATTAAACCAAGAATCACAAACAAGCTGAACACCAGGACCGCCATACACATTAATCATAGTTTTGTAAGGAGGAGGTCCAAATCTTGATGAGTCAGGCTTATATAGTTCCCCATACAATGTGGTCCCATCATTAGCCTGTATTTCAACAATTTCTGGAGGCTCAAGTTGCGGCTTTTTGAATCTTGGAACTGTAAACGGCTGCTCATACAATGGCGTGATCGTGCTTCCATCTGCTAATGAGCAAAGTAAAACCCTAGGAGGACTAGCAAGGGAATCATGGATATCAACAAAACTCTGCATATGATGATCAAGCACAACAATATGCTTTCCCTTACTATGAGTAAGTCTCACTGGGGCCTGCAACTGTTGATTACCATCATTGAATAATTTGGTACAGTAAAGGTTAGACTCCAAAGGACCATCTAAAGTCCCAGTGAAATATACAAGCCCTGAAGCCTCATTCACACCAGCAATTTGCTCAACCATCCACTCACCTTCAGTTATAGGTCCTAGACAACTCCCATTCGCATCATGAAGATAAAGATGTCTAAATCCTGTTTTCTCACTGGCCCAGATAAACCCCCCAGAAGACTTAGTCATTCCTTTATCAAGAGGTGTGAAGCAATCATGTAAATTGACCCATGTACTACTTTCTTCTTCAAATATAACTTTGCCTCGACCCGTTTTGATGTCAAACTTAAAGATCTTGAGTATGGAGTGAGACCTGTTCAGGACCTGAGCTAAGAGTATATTGCCATACATCCAATTGACTCTGGCTAAATATTCTTCCTCATAGCTTTGCATATTTGTTCCTCCACAGAGAAGATCCATCCAAGTAATGGAACCTCCAGCTACTGAAACTACCGCAAGGCGAACTTTGACATTTGAAGCTCCAGGAAAAGGATAAGGATGGTCTTCCTGTGCATCAGAACCAACCAAGTTTTTCCCTTGGTGCATAATTCTGAAAAGGGGTACTCCTGAAGAATCAACTTCAGTAAACGCAATGAATTTACTGTCTAGTGACCACCAGTACCCATTTTTTCTATCCATCTCCTCCTGCAATTGCAGAACTACAAACCTAAGGAAAACAATTTTGATTGTGGTGACAACTAAAAATGATGCATGAAAGCAAGTTTTCCTCCACTTGGTTGGTCAAAGGGCCAAATTATATGTGTATCTTAATAAGATATGTCATTTAAGTGAAATTCTCACCTGAGCTATATATTCAGCAAGTCCATGAGTCTGCAATACATGAAAATCTAGTGTCACATTTAGAGAATGAGAATGCCAAAAGTTGTCAGAGTAATAACTGAGCCATATAAATTATCAAGCAACTATCAAATGCAGACCAAATTCTTAAACATCATTTTGGATTGCTGATGCTTAGCACTTCAAAGTTACTATCCTATCATTAATATTATAAACATTAAACAAAAGGTAAACCATAGCGTTATTGCTTCTCTATAAATCTTCTTCCAAAATATATATATATATATATATATATATTGTACCATAAAATCGATGAGAAGAAAACCAACACTGAAATACTCTGAACTAGGTTAAAGATAACAAGGTCCAAGCTGGAAAAAAAATAAAAATGAAGAATGTAATGCTTTAATAATAAAATTAACCATAGATAGTATGTGTAGAAACATATATATCATATGGAGCTGATCCGAAGTAGTTACAGTTTTCATTAACTACAGCCTTACATATCAAATGTTTTAATAGCTAAGAAGTCAAATAACTTTTCTGTTTAATAAGACTAAGAATTAAGTTTCAGGATCTTAGTTAGTGACTATACGAAAGTTTGATCAGATGAACATCCAACAAAAAATACTTTATATGGAACTTCATTTTTATTACTGTAAAGAAAGCTTATGCAATCAGTTTATGTCCAATAAAGACCAACTGAGGATGAAACGTACCAAAGCATCTCCCTTGGCACCATATGTCAATTGCTTTGATTCATTAGACGAGAGATTCAGAACATGCAACTCTGAATCTCTTATGTAAGAGAGCATTTTCCCATCTGGAGATAGATGTGGATCAATAATTGGTGAATTTGATCTGCTTGCAAGCTTGAGCTCTGGTTTTGGATAAGAAATATCATGGAAATAAATCTGTTCATAGGGAAAATATAAATCAAATAAATTATAAAAGAGTAAGTGTCCATAATAGCACTCTAAATCTCTACTACATATATACAAACATCCATATAAATGTTATAAGATTGACAAGAAACAATTGCATTGACAAGCCACAAATTATTAAAGTTGGAATACTTCAAACTATCAGATATTTAGATAACAAAAGAGAAGCTTATCTCTTTACGAAGAGATCATGTTTACATAGATTATCTGGTGAATTTGCAGTGGCAAATTCACCAGATGCAAAAAATCTAAAATTAAACAGAACAGCTCCGGAAATTTGATGTTTTTAATCCACCCTTCAGGTGAGTTGGTGATCATATGTGTTTGAACTACACAAAGCAACCAAAGTGACATACAAACATGCCAAATGTTCCATTTTCTTGGTATAATATGCATCACATGCTCATAGTATATGCATATAATCCATTTTCAAATGCAAGCAATGGATCAATAAAAACAAAAAGACCATATAACAAATTAATTAGTTGAGGTATAAGGGAACAAACCCCGGCAGGCAACGGCACCATGATTACTTTCGTTTTTGAACTTGTGTTCACCCATTCATACCGTGTGACTCCTAGCCCGCGCTCTCTCAACCTCTCCCTCCTCAACTTCTCTTCTGGTGATATATTGCTCTCATCAAGCCCACCATCAGGGGGGCTAAATAACAATTCTTGCTTGCAAGTCTTGAGATCAAAAGCAAAAACCCTTCTATTCAAAGAGTGATCAGGACTAAATAAATAAGTAATTAATTTATCATCTGGACTGAAACTTATAGAAGTTGGAGCCACGTATCCAGGTAACGGGTATTGTACAATATCTTCAACAGGGAAAAGAATACTGTTGTCAAAATTTTGCACAAGATTGGAGTCTGTCACAGGCATATCGTAAGGAGATGATCTTGAGCGCTTCAAATTCCTTTTATTTGTTTGGTCCTCGTCAACTGATTGCATTACAAATAAAATAACCGGTTTTGATTGAACCTTGATATAGCATGAATCTGAAAAGCTCGCCCAAAAATTACAAAGCGATTATGACGGGATATACCATAAAGATCATAGAAAGATAACCAGTACAGTTCCTTTTAGTTGATTATGATGAAAATTGAAGTAAACTAAAATACAAACAAAAAACAATATAGTTGAGTTTTAACTTTTCAGTGACCAAAGCCCATAAACAATAGGCATCAGAACTAAGTCTGACCAAATTTTTCTGTGCAGTATCATTGCAGTGCATAAATTTATTACAGATTGTGTCTATCTTCTGAAAATGAAAGAGTTGACAACTTAAAAAGAAGGAAAAGTTCCATCTGAGAAGCTAGTGCATTACATTTGAGTTACTTTAATTATGGGTTTCTAAAACTTCGTAGCTCTAAGAAAGAAAAATTGGCGAAAGAAGAATCAAACAGTGCCCAAGTAGATTTCTAGCGGTTTTTTTGGGAACCCTTCATCCCCTTATTCTTTCTCACAGCAACAAATAGAGAATCCAGAATCACAAATATCAGAAGTTAAGTACCCATCTAAATTTTATCTACTTTCTTCCCTTTTCAACCAGTTCCATAGGAAGGAGAAATGAAAAAAAAAAAAAAAAAAACTGGAACCGAATTCTAATACCGAATGCATTATTTAGATTCCCTACCAGCTAAGAAACTCCAAGAATCAGCTCACTTACACAGCTCTCAACATCTTGGGAATTAATCTTCTGGATCCGATAAAAAATTATGAAACCGCACAGAAACTACACATAAAAATACGAAATTTTCAATTAATTAAAACAAATAAAGACTAATCCTGTTTCATTGAGGAAAATTGTGATTAGAATCGAACCTGGGCAGAAAATGAAAATGATCGGCCATGAAAGCGAACAGAAATAAATCAGATTTTGTATTCCTAGAATCGAAGAATCGGAATTTCAATAGGAATTGGATTCCGTCGAATTGAACAATCGGCCGGACAGAGAGAGAGAGAGAGAGAGAGAGAGAGAGAAATCGCAGTAAAGTCCTTCACTTGGTGGGTGTTGGACTTGGAAATCTATGTATGATATAGTGGTTAGGAAAACCTGAAACGCGTTGACATATACGCGGGAAAGAGATCGCGTTGGAAAAGCAAAATACAGAGGCTTTTTTTTTTTTTTGTTAAATTTTTTTTATTCAAATATATGAGTCTATTTTTGATAATATAAATGAGTCTTTTTAATAATTGCCTAATTTCAATTTAATACCTACTATTAATGGTTAACACTATAAGTGATTTATTTTTCACGAAAATCATCTCTTTTTTTTTCCCTTAAAATAAAATCATAAAATTCATTTGATATTTAAGTCATAAAATTTTAGATTTGGATAGATTAGGATTAATGGAACATACTTTAAATAAAAATATAATTATCTTAAAAAATTGACATATAAAACTTAATAAGAATTTATTACTATATCTTAATTTGGTTTTTTGAAATAAAATCATTAAATAATTAAAATATATATATTTAACCAACCGGGATATTGGTTTGACAAAGAAATCAATGGAATAGACTAAAACATTTGAATTTACAAGTACAAATTAAAAAGTTCACCAAAATATAGTATAATATTTTATAGGAATATAAATATCTAAATTGATAAAAAAAAAAAAAAAAAGTGTAAATAATTAGAAAAATGACATATAAACATAATAAGAATTTATTACTATATCTTAATTAATCATAGTTGACAATTTTTTGTGAAATCATAAAATATATATTTATAATGAGTAAATTGATGATATTTGTACTAAATATAAAACTTGTAAATATTTTTAAATGCTATATTATTTGTTTTTTTTGAAATAAATAATAAAAATATATCTAATCACATAATTAGTAACCAAAATAGTGATTTGACAAAGAAATAAATGAAATAGACTAACATTTGAATTTACAAGTACAAATAAAAAAGTTCACCTAAAAATAGTATAAAAATGTTTTAGGAAATTTTTTGTATTAATTATTTTAAGATGGAAAGTACAAAATTGGTGATAATCTGTCTTCCTCAGATGCTCAAACCGCGCGTGACTTAAACTCCATTTTGGTAATTAAATAACTCAATAATACACTAAATCTTTAGCCAAAAAAAAAAACAAGAAAAAACAAAAATCATAAGAAAAGGACAAGCAAAACACAGTCCCTATGCTGATTCATTTTTCCAAAGCCACGTCTTAGTCACGGTGTAAACTAGGACCTCTCCATTTACTTAATAAGCCAATGATGTTAGGCCACGCTTCACCACTTAAGCTCATTTGAATAGTGTAGTATAGTCCATAATTAACTTAACCAATTAAATTATTAGTTGAATTGATTAAGAGAAGAAATTTGATGAATTCATGTACATAATTTCAGTGAGAAATTTTGAAAATGAAATTTTAATTATCTAACTTATATTTTATAAATTCAAAAAACAAATTAAAAAAATTAAATTTAATTTAAAAACCTGATATAATATGTGAGATTGGTACCCATCTCACTTGAATAATCAATCGGCGCAATATCATTTAGCTGATAAAAATATTTTGGTATGCAACGGAATGTGGGGTACGCAATGTCATCTTAGGACTCTCAGTTCTTTTTTTTTATCTGTCACCATCTTAGAGCATTTATTTTTCATTTTCTTTTGTTTTCTTTATTGGCAGCACTATTTCAGATAATAAATTCCTTTTGAGTAATTCTTTTTTATGTGAAAATTATATTTGAGTTCTGACTAAAAAGAATGTTATATGAAAGTTATATTTGGGTTTTCGACTTATGATTAAAAAAAATATTATGTAAAAGAATTTCTCTTCTCACTTAAAAATAATTGGTTATAATAGGTAAGTAAACTGTAATTTCAGGAATATGTCAAAAAGTTTAAATTGTGCTTTCTTATGATAATAAGAATTTTTTTTTCTCATTTTGGATTATACATATTTGGATTCTAATTGAAGAGAATGTTGAGTGATGAAAGTCTCTTTCCTTACATGTAGTAATAGGATTTCCTTTTTCTTATTTTGAATTTTTTCATACTTCAACGGAAAAATGTTACTTTCTCGCAATTCTCTTTCTTGTGTTGAGATTCATATTTTGTTTCTCAGCTAAAGAGAATACTGCATGCATGAAAATAATCTATCTCTCCCATTACTAATGATTTTCCTTTCTCATTTTTCATTTTGTCCTACTTCAACAGAAGAAAAGTTGCTTTCACACGTAACCTACTTTCTTGTGTTGAGATTCTTGAGTTCTCCCTAAATTATATTAAATTTTTTTATAAAAAAAAGAGTAAAAACAATCTCTCTCCCTTTAGAAATAGGATTTTCCTTTCTCATTTTTTATTTTGTCCTCTTTTTTGTATGTGAAATTCATATATGGATTTCCAGTTAGAAAAAATAGGCTAAGTGAAAACAGTTTCTTTCCCTATAATATTAGAGATTTCCCTTTCTCATTTTGAGTCACAACCCAAATTATACATCTACTAATGAAATGCTTTCCCCACTAACCACCCTGCATCAAATACTTGGGTCTGAAACTCTGGATTGATTTAGATAATTAGATTCCACCTAAAAAAGAAACCACAAAGCACTCTATTTTCAAGTCTAGCTGGAAGAAAAGATGGCTCAAAAAGTGTTCATAAGTGAGTTATAATGATCCATGTCTATCTATGGATTAAACGATAAACATGCTTCCTTAATATACATTTCTCACAAAATTAGTGATGCTGCAAATCCATAATAAAACGTATCTGATACATCATACACATGATCTACATACATCTAAGTCCTATATATATAAAATTTAGCAAGAACAATGAGTCGACCATCTAAAGATAGCAATGGAACTCCAGCTTGCAGAGAAAACTTTTTCTTGGAGAGCCTTCATGGTGTTGAAACCCAGTTCTACAAGTTATTCAAATGCAATTGCAGGGATAAAACTGTCTGAATATCTTTCTCTCCATAGGTAAGGTAATTTTCAACTGTTGCCATCTTTGGAAATGAGATTCTGGAGACCATCCTGATGTAGATACTACATACACCCTATACATCTGAGTCTTCGACATCTGTACTTACCACGAAGCTGGGAAACGCTAAGGTTATATCCCTGGAAAAATGGAAAAAGCTAGCATGTAAGAAAACAGGAAACCTAGTAAAAGGGAACACGCATATGCACAGACCGACTTGAAAACTCTTCTCACTCAGTTGAGTGAACTGAGTGGTGAAGCCATTCCAATCATCGCATGAACTTGGCAGGAATGCGGCCAGAAAAAGAGGTCAAGTGATAAAAGTGTAGGATACAGAGTAAAATGTATGAAGAAAATCATCATTTTAAGCATAAAGTTAAACTAAAAGCTAACCATCTTGGAGAGATTTAACTGGGCCTACAAAAAATATATATATCTACTTCTAAAAGAGATAATTTTGTTTGGAACTTATACGCACTTCAAATATGGAAGGGTCATATTTTTTATCAGAGATGGATTCTTCAACACAAATTCTTTCCACTCATCTTGATCAATCTTTCCATCACCTTTTGTGTCAGCTTCACTGAATGTCTGTGGGAAAAGATAGGAAACTTTCAGAAAATTTAATTTTAATGAGCTTAGTCATGGTATGAAAAGCTGAAGAGATTTGGACCTTATCCACAATAGTTTCAATGGCATCATCAGAAAGTACCAGATCTGATTCAGTCAGAAGTGCCAGCACCATCTCTTTTAACTGTAAGATGCAGAACCAGAAAATTCAGTAGTCACAGACACACATAAAGTGAGCAAAGAAATGGAGAATCAATTTTTAACTCACCTCATCTCTCTCAATATATCCAGTATGCCTCAGATCATACAATTTAAAAGCAACTGCAAAATCATTATCCGTATCTTAATATATGATAATGTAGCCGTTCAATGAAGAAACCTTTTGTAGAAAAGCATAGAAACATGATTCTTGCAGTTTGACTGACAATTTGATACTGGAAACAAAAGAATTAAAAGGTTTAATTGGAAATATAAATTTTGAACTAACAATCTTACATGAGATTTTGTCATCTATAGGTGCAACTGGGTGAAAAACACCCAACGATCGAACAAATTCTCCGAACTCAATAACCCCATTGTGCTTGGCATCAAATAAATCAAAAATCTACAAGGATTCCAAAGATAAATATATCTTAGACAGAGAAAGCATAATGGCTGATAACAAGTTATTGCTGTTTGGAAATAAAAAGCGGAGCTCAATTCAACAAAAACTAGGAAAAGAGACAGAATTTTAGAGCATTGTCAAACCACTTAACATGCAGAAATACATATATTACTTTGGGCGACTGATGCGATAATGTCAAGATCTAATTAAGCACAGACATTGATTATAAGTAAACATCCAGCAAAACATAAAGATATGATAAGCCAAACTGGGAGATTCCAAGCACATGAATAAAATCAAAGAATCTTAAAAGTAAAGAAGTGGAGGCAGCTTGGCTAACCCTGTCGGCAAAGAGATTCCTCTTATTTCTATTTCTAAACAGTGCTAGCTGGAATTCTTCCTGAAAAGGTGAGTAGAGAAATAAGGTATTAAAACTAGTGATTAAATAAAAAATTGATAAGGTTAATATTGCTATATTCCTTAACACAGATTGTGATAAAATATGCAGCTTACTATAAACTAAAATTAGACTGGAAATAGAAACTGCAAAACAAACCTTGTGAATGAGGCCATCATCAATAATTGAACTGCTCAACTTCTTAAAGAGCTCGTATAAGGCCTCTACTTCACTCACAGTGACTGCAATGAAGGGAAAATAACTTCAGATTTTGAATTGTCAATTTATTGAATATTTAACTTTGAAAGTTTAGACCCTTACAAGAAGGAAATCAGGATGAGTTATTATCATTGTGCTGAGCCTATAAAGTTGAGGCATCAAAAGAGGCCAGGACCTCTTTCATTTCACAATTTCATTGTGTTGGATACATCATAAATGCCTTTTCAAATGATGATGTCTTTTAAATTGTTATACTTTCAATTTTTCACATTCATATTCAATATGGTTTTGGATATTTCAATTAAGTGGTAAACTAAACTGTACAGTAGAGCTATAACATAGACTCTGTAATTATATCTCTTGCCAAATTCAAGCATCACTGCATACAGTCTCTTAACCAATGGATGTGCCAAATAATAACAAGTTGTACCCTTTCACTATCCAGCTAATTCTATGCAATATTTTCCCTTAAAATTTCCAAACTGAAGTATGATCATCGATTTGATAAAATAAAAGTAATGATGTGCCATATAGGTTGGAGGGACTGGATGTGAATTCACAGACTACAAATGCCCCCAGGGTCCCCTCCCCAAAATAAAGAAACAGCACAGCTGCAAGACTTTACCATATGATTATGGATACTCACAAGGTGTTTCAGCAGAAAGAATAGTGGGCTCTTCATACCCAGGTGTTTTAGATTGTTTTGAGCAAAAGCAACCCATTAATTAGAGTGGCAAAACTCCCTGAACTTCTTGATGGTCAGCTGACTCATTCCAAATTTCCAATGAAGCAACTCAAATAAGCACAACCTGTCAATATCTGAAAGAAAAATAATGTTTCAACCATGAAGAACCTATTGATGTATATAAAATGTAGACAAAGAAATCACAAAAATCATTCTATTGACATCCATGCCACAAAATGTGAAGTACATTATATCCATATGACAATTTTAGCATTATATGCATGATCTAAATGACCAAATCCTAGGTGACACATGGGGCAGATTTCCAATGACCACTACCATCATGATTCATGACAACCAATAGAACAGTCAATTCAAGAAGAAGGTAGGAGAAAATGGATTAGTTCAATCTGAGAATGACTTTCCAAATGGGAAAACTGACCAGTCTGTGTTACCAGAAACCTCTATGGTTGACATCTCTAAAGCCCTTCACATATTTTTCGATGTAAATAGCAAAGCCAAAAGATTAGAACTGATCCCTTCATTCTGGAAAATGATAAAATATCTCAACTGAGTTACAAACTTATGTTAGATAATTCAGGATTGCTGATACTGGGCATCATAAATATTTAACCACCAAGTTCTTTGGATTGTGAGAAGATTAAAGACAAATGTCTTATTCAACTACAGTCCAAGAACTGGGCACACAATTCAAGGAAGATAAGGTAGGAATCAACCAAGTTTTATGTCATCATCCCATCACATAATATGTAAATGAACTGTTTGAAAAAAAATGATATTTGTTCAGGTGATCTAACAGCCGAGCAACATTTCACTTTCTTTTACTTTCAATCAAATTCTACCAGACTAAGAAAACACATGCATTCATATTATTATCTTAAACAAATTCACGCAGCACAAATCAAACCTGGGGCTGGAAACGTTTTCTCTAATCGTAAAGACACTCTTTTTCAGTGTCTCACGATAGAGTTGAAGATAATAAACATCTATTAGAAATGAAAGAAGTGTTATAGAAATCAAGTCCTAATAAAAGTTGCAAGGATCCAGTTCTGTGGCCTGATGGATTGCCACTGCGATTGATATTAAGGAATGAATACTATGGTTGAGATCACTGGAGAGAATTGAGAAACTCCAAAGAATGCAAGAATGGCTCTGATTAATAAATCCTTGATTCAAACAAAAGCTTACGTAAGAAGATCTGTCCTTCCCTGATTAAGTTATAAAGATGTTGAAAATTCTAAATACCTTAGCCGTCGATAAAGCATTTACCACTTAGAAAGCAAACAAATAGATAAAATTGGGCCCAAAATATTTTATTATTTAAAAAACAAAGGAAGAAGGTGAAACTAAACTAGGTGGGAAAATTTTGAATCACATCTCCCTTTTTTTTCTTTTCTTTTTAAAAAATAAAAAATAAAAAAATTAGAAAGATAAAGAACCATGCATTTTTTGGAAGCTGTGGAACTTGGGACCTCCCCACTAATAAGTGGGAGGCAAGTGCCAGTATAACAGTGGGTCATTGGTATTTTACTTAATTATAAAGTTTCCAAATTTATCCTTTTTTAAGTTGTCAAAGACTTTTGCAGCTCTGACACCAGATATAAGTTATTAATGTTTGAGTACCGGAAAACACAATTACATTTACAGGCATATAACAGATTAGATCCCTCAAAGTTCCAGATTCCCTTTATTCATTGAGATATTTTAGGAAACAAACAGAAAAACTCATCAATAAAACTATGAATACTACCCACTTCTGTGAAATACACTTTATGGGACCACAAACCTATTCTAATCCAAGGGGATGGTTGATATTAGCTAACCGGGGGTAGATAATGCAATAAAATAAATGATAGCACATCACTTTCTGGGAAACAAAACTGCAGAAGAGGAAGTAAAGAGGGGGAGCAGAAGGCACAAGATTCAGCATTTTATAATATCCCTAAGACTCACTAACCTTGATAAAATGAGATCGACTCCAGCTTCTAATTATAAGAAAAATATTTCTAAACCTGCCTTAACTATGATTTTAGAAGTAACACACAAACACAACCTGCCATCGAGAAACCAAAAAAGAAAGAAGTTTTTGTTTGTCTTCTAAAACAATCTTCAATTGCAGTGTCCCACTAAAAAGATACAAGAAAATTAACGAACAAAAATATAAATCTTATTTGAGCCCCAGATTTTCCATCATTACCTTAAAACATCATACCCAGAAAGAACAATATAAATAAAAAAAAGGGCAAATACTGTCAATGACTTGAATGCCTCAACAAAATATGAAAAATAACCAAACAAAATAAAAACTGGGATCACCTACAACATACCCACAAACAGAGAAGCCGAAATAGAGAGAGAGAAAAACTGACCCTTTGAGAATGCTGAAATGGGTTTGCAGCTGAGCTATTTCTCTTTATGGAGAAGTATATTACTGTTAAAGGTATTAGCTTTCTCAGCTGAAGCGAGCCTGTGTATGTAAAGTCACCTCGTGCGCTCTCTTTCTGTCCCCCTGTCCCAAACTTCTTCAATGGCTCAATTAGTTTCAACGTTCGCTTTCAGAAAAGTAAATTGGTGTGGCAATGTAATAAATGAATGAACAATCCCTTCAATCCGAGCAATCTGACCCCACCATATCTGCTGTATATGCATATTCCGCGGCCTTTGGATCGTACTTCCATATAAAAAGTTTTCTTTCTTCTTTTTTCTTTTTTCTTTTTCTTTTTCTTTTTTCTTTTCCTGTTGGGACTTTTTAATTATTATTAAGATTTAGAAACTGTATACTACTAAAATATGTTAGGTGCACAAATACACTATTTTTATAAAAAATTGTTTTTATATACTTTACTAGAGTTAGGCAATTTTGTGCACCTAGCAACTTTGTGCAGTATTCTTATCACTACTCTAAGATTTTGAGAGTTCTTTTTGCTTTGAAAACAATTGATAGAAGGTAAAGCACATAATTAAACATTTCATTTATTTATTGTGTTGGTCCCTAAAAATTATTTTATTTTTTATTTTAGTAATTGGTGAATTAATTTTTTTAATTAAATTTTCAAGACTCAATTTTTGTATTTTAGTGTTTCATGATTTAATTTTTTTTATTGGATTCTTAATCAAGTTGAAATTATTAAATTGAGGTAATATCTAATAAAATTAGTTTATAAATTTTTCAAGAGATGATGAAAAAATAAATTTTAATACAAGAAAAGAAAAAATTATATGAATATTGACTCAATCATTAAAAAAATATTTTCTCAATTTCAAATGTTACATATTATTCTTTTTCGAATAATTTTTTCTTTCAAAGATCGTAATTCTTTTGAGGTGTTAATAATCATATGAACTAATTTGGTTGTGTTACATTTACATTTAATAGTTTTGTGTTACATAAAAATAATGAAGAATTCAAATATTATTTATGAATTAATATGAAGTGTTTCGTTTCATAAAAAATAGTAAAAAAAAAAAATACATTAATAAAAATTTACAATAAAGGTAATTTAGACTTTTATGAATTAATTTGTTAGATTTAAGGATTTATTTAAATGATTAGGAATTAATCGTTAACTAAGAAATACGTGTCTAATTTAATAATTATGAGATTATTATAAAATAAGTGATAATTCATAAAAATAAAATATAATTAACTTAGATTATAATTTTCAAAATATCTACTTTTTTTTTATTAATAAATAAAAATAGTGGTAGAAATGGATTCTTGACACGACTTAATTCCCTAGGTGGTTGTTAGGTGTATCTAGTGGGAGCTAGGGAGGCATTTGACAGATCACAATTCACAAGTTCAAAGCAGCAACAGTCCTTGAAAAGGCAGTGTGCGTTCCATACTTATATTCCCTTCTGCGTGGACAAGGGTGCATGGTCGATCACTTGCTACGTCATTTATGGTCAATGTTGCATGGTCTCTGTCCAACGGGATAAAGATGTATAAAATTACATTTTTGGACAACAAGCTAAGGCAAACTTTTAGTCTAATATCGTTTATTTTTTTTATATAAGAAAAAAAAAATTAAATATTCATTCATTATATTGCTTGGTGTTTGAAGAAAATTTTAAACTTTGTACCTTTTGATTTTTAGCACATTTGTTTAAGTAATTGAACTAATATTTTATTAATAATATATAGTTATTTTGTATAAAATAAATTACATCATTTTCTCTTGTATTAATTAAGTTAATATTACATGTACAAATAGTGCCTCTATTTCTCGTATATGAAAAATTAACGAACTCAAATTAAAAATAAAAAAAATATAATACCTAAAATATTATTGTTATCTTCTTCTTCTTATTATTATATATATATGTGTGATTTAGTATCATCAAACTAATTTAATGATTGCATAATATTATTTAATATATATATATATTTTACTTATTTTGGTCCTTTACAAAATGTTTAAAATACATATTAGAATATTTCAATGATATGATTATTTTTTTTTCTAATTTTTTTTATTTTTCTATATTTGATGATATTATCTATCACGAAAAAAAAAATTTAAATATCTATTTTTGAGAATGAATTGTAAGTTAAGATCTAAAAATGATAGATAAGTCTATTATATATTAATGTCTAAGATAAGAGTTTTTTCATGCACTTGAACTAGTGATTGGAGGAAATAAATCATTGTGCAAATGATCATAATTCATAAAGATTCTAAACTTCAATCTTATCAAGCTTCATCCAACTATAATGTATTATCTTGAACCAAACCAGTACATCCTATTCAACACGCCACATTATTTAGTAAAATAGATCAAATCATGAACTACATTGTAAACCTAAAGTTGCTTCTGCTTCTGCTTCTTTTCTTTTTTTCTCTCTTTAATTTTGTGCTTTATATATTTATTTAACCTCTTTAATTGAATTGAGGAGACACATGTTTGCATTCTAAGTATACTTGCTAATTATTTGGAGATTCATACATGTCTTCTAGTAATTAATTTGGGGATTATTGTATGCCTTTGAATAATTGTGATAACTAGGCAATTCAAATATATAATCAACTTTAAAATAATGAATATGTACATAGATATATGACCTACACATTAGATCTTCTGCAATTTAATAAGCCCTCTTATTTAAAGGTTAGTGCACATTTCGTGCATTTCCAGTCCCAATGAGCATCTTTTATGTCCTACAAAATAACACACAAAATTGTATTTTAAATGAAAGGAATTGTAGATCTGAACTTCCTCACATAATACTTGTCTCAGAATCGAACTGTCTGGTATTTCACATTTCTAAGGTACCCTTTCCTCCAACTCCCATTAAGTCCATTAATTATTATTCAATGTAGTTCCTTAACCTAATTTTTGCTTCTTCTTTTCCAATTTCATTGTCTTTTCGAGAAACTAATTAAGTCACAAATCATTCAACTAATAATGATGGGTGAAAATTACTCTCAAACACTAATGAATGGTGGACGAATGATATCATGATTTTCTCAAATGAATTGGAGTGACTCTCTCTTATAATTATGAGTATACTTTACTCAAATATTGTATTTAATTCTATTTAAATTATTTCTATTCATATTATAATTTTCATCCTATATCACTAACAGAAAAAATCTATTTTGCAATGGACCAAATTCATCATTAAATCATTTTGTAACAGAGTTGTAATGGATTTGTTTTGTCGAAAATCTCTCGTCGCGAATTTGAGATTGAATCCAATTTGTCACAATTTATTTAGCGACTGAATTTTTTTTGCTATTCCATCGCTTCTGTCATGAATTTTGAATGGAATCCAATCTGTCACTATTGAAATATTAATCTCTTGAATCCGTCACTATTTCGTCATAAAACTGGGTTTTTTTCTTCTTCAAAATTCATTACTAATTTATAGTTAAATTGTTATTTTAAAAAAAAAAAAAAATCCGTAGCTAAATTTAATTATTTTTGAAATATTTGCTCATTTTAATTAATCTATTTCTTTTTTCTTTTTTTACAACATGCTTAGAACATTTAACATACAAATCATCTAGAAAACCAAATATCAACACATATCCAATATTTAACAAAACCAAATATGTAATAAAACAAATGTTAAAGATAGAAAATATTGTCCAAAAGATAAGCTAGAAACTATATCCTAATCATCGTTGCCAAGATCCTTATCTGATCCATCCTCATCATCTTCATCTTCACCTTCAACATTTTCATCCTAATAAGTAATTAAATAAGTTTGTAGAATCAAATTTGTATAATTTAAATACTTCCTACACCTATACTATTAGCTCAAAATATTTCAAAATATTATTTCTCTTAGCCAAATCGTTGATCAAAATATTGTGTCATTAGCTCAAAATATTATTTCTCTTAGCTCAAAATATTATTTCATGTCTAACATATTTCTTATTGCGTCATTAGCTCAAAATATTATTTCTCTTAGCCAAATCGTTGATCATAGTCATGAAATTAACCTTAACTCTTCTGGTTGCACTAGACGAACTAACATGGAAGATAATTAAGGCACGACGTAATGCAAATCGACTCTTGTTATCGTTCATATACTATTGTTGCTGCCTCTTCCATCTCTTCCAACAAAGCTCTCCAGCTTTGGCATTCTAACCTCGGTCATGCATCCCTGACTAAGCTTCGTCCTCTTGTTTCCAGTGGTAAATAAAAATCTGTTTCTATCTTTGATTTTCATTTTTTGTCACGTCAGATAAGTAAACAAATTGAAATTACCTTTTAATTTCATTATGATGTATGTGGACTTTCTCTCGTTCTTATTAAGGGGGTAGATATTTTGTGATTTTTGTTGATGGCTATTTTTGTATTAACTAGATTCATCTTTCAAAAAATATATTAGAAGTATAACTGATTGTTTAAAATTTTCTAAAATGATTCACACTTAATATTCATGCACTATTAAGATTTTTTGATTTCACAATGCAAAAGAATACATTTCAGCACTTTGTCTCAATTTGCTAGCACAAGAAGGTATTGTTGCTCAAATTACCTGCCTTATTCCCTCTGAACAAAATAATAAAGCTGATACAAGCACATTATTGAAACAACTAATGGTTTAATACTCTTTTTTTCAACCTAAGTCACTTAGGGTGATGCTTTTTTTTGCAATATACATTATTAATCGTACCCCTTCCACTACTTTGCAAAACAAGTCTTCATATTAGTTTTACATGGTGTTAGTGTACATTACAATATTTTACATGTTTTTGGTTGTGTCTATTTTATTCAATTACAATCATATAAGAGGCATAAGTTAGAGCTTTGATCTCGTATGTGTTTTTTTTTAGGGTACAGTATAGGACAAAAAAGGTATTGATGTAATGATCATATTTCAAACAACTCAGGGTTTCTCGTCTTGCATTTTAGGAAGATGTTTTCTTCACTTAAGTTTTCTCTTTCGACTCTTCTCATCCTTCAACTTCCTTATACGTGTCAGTTCAAAATCATGTATATCTGCTTCCAGGTACTCAAGCCCCAGAAAAAGCACAACATGACACTGCTTCACCACCAACTCTCTTGATTCCATTCTAGCTTTGTCATCCACATCCTCCAACAACTATTCTCGATGTGTATACTTCTTTTGGTAGAGTCAAAAAACCCAATACACTTTTAAATAAGTATCATTGTTACTATGTATTTGCCACCTTTCATGAACATCCTACCTTTTTTCAAAGAAGTTTCTCGTAACTATCTTTTGCAAAAAATTATGAATGATGGCTTAGATGCATTCATTAAAACTAACACTTGGAATTTAGTTGATCTCCCTCCAGGAAAATATGTTGTAAGTTGCAAGTGGATATAAGATCAAGACTCATGTAGATGGCAGTGTTGAATGTTATAAGACACGATTGGTTACCAATGGATACAAATATGAGTGTTATTGATTATTAGGAGACAATTTCTCTTGTTGCTCAACTCACTTTTGTCAAAGTCCTTATTGATGTTGCTTTCTCTCATAGATGACTCCTTTTCGGATGGATGTTAAAAATACATTTCTTAGTGGTGACCTTACTGATAAGTTATACATGAAAACTCCACTTGAGTATTCTCATTCTCCATATAAGATCTACTAACTTCGTAAGGCACTTTATGGTCTAAAAAATAGGCTTATCGGGCGTGGTTTTCTAAATTCAATTCACACTAGTTCATCTTGGGTTTTCATCTAGCAATTATTTTTCAACCTTATTCGTCGACACACTGGCTGCGACATTACATTGGTCTTATTATATGTTGCTGACATAAATATCATCGGTGATAACACTCAAGGTATTTTAGATCTTAAATTACTCTTGATGACACTTAAGGCATTTTAGATCTCAAATTATCTCTTGATCAATATTTTGAAGTGAAGGATCTTGGCATAATTAGCCATTTTCTAGTCTTGAGATTACTTACAATCAGGCTGGCTATTATCTTACGTAGGCCAAGCATGCTTCTAACTTGATTTCTAGATTTGATATCTTTTTAGAGACATTCTACATCACATATGAAAGAAAATTGGGATAACAATATGCTCACTGGTGAATCTCTTCTCAATCTTACTGTTTATCTTCAGTTGGTTGGTAGCTTAATCTACCGTTATTGTCATCTGACCATACATTGTCTTTAACAATAATCATGTTAGTAAGTTTATGTCCTCACCATCCTTTGTACATTATACTATACGTTTTTTTTTTTTCTTTTCTTCTTAGTGTTTCTTTGATTTCATGGCGTATTGAGAAACAACATATTGTCTCTTGTTTTACCACATAGTCTAAGTATCGAGCTCTTTCTTATACTACTACTGAGTTAATATGCTACAGTTACTAGGAGATATGAGTGTCACTTTTGATTCAACTTTGTTCTCTGCTACACCTATTCACTGTGATAGTTAGAGTGTCATGCATGTTACACATAATGTTGCCTTTCATGAGCACATAAAGCACATTGAGATTAATTAACATGTCATGTGGGATACTCTTCGGCTCATTCTCGTTCCATATAAGGGTCAGATTTCCAAATTTCTTTAGAAAGTCATTTTCTACAAAAGACTTACCACCATTGGTTTCCCATCTCAACTTGGTCTTGAAGCAACCACCTTGAATTTGAGAGGGGAATCAAAGCATATTAATCCCATGACTATAGGCCTAGACTTTAAGCTTGATATATTCCAATATATTATTATATTTGTCTAATTAATCTCATATTAAAATAGGTTCATTATGTTAGGTCAATTTATACAGCCTATTTAAACAGACTCTCATTTTGTATATTGAAATATCAGGCAGTACAACTAATTTACATAAACATTTTTCAGTTAACTACAAGGAAGTGAGGTGGAGCAGGCGGGATGCAAGGTGGGGCAGTGAGTATGGAGGCGAGGGAGTTGAGGCTATGAAGATGCAGTGGAAGGATATTGAGTTGTTTTTATGTCTTAAATTTTTTTTATATACTTTAAGAAATATTTTTAATTTTCTTAATCAATAATTTTTTTTTTTTCTAATAACATGTCAAATTTTATTTTTTTTTGCCACGTGGTATGATGTGATATTAAATTTTAGATAGCCACATCATCCTCTATCAGCTCTCATTAAGTTGAATTGGAAGGGAGGCGATGGCACGAATCACATTGTTGAATTTTTGAAATTATAGGTCTTATATTTTGATGTTTTGAAGTGTATATAGGGATGAAATTAGTTTTTCTATCAAATTATAAGGTCCAAAAGTATAATTTAGCCAAATATCTAAAATACAAATATGATTTTTGTTGTTATTTTATGAAAGTGACATATATATATATATATATATATTGAGTACATCGGAAACAAAGACTTGTAGATTTTATAATTGATAAAAATAACATACACCATCATAATATATTATATATTATTTTGGACTTTACTTTGATAAGTCTTTGTGATTAGCAATGAGCTAATTGCCTTCTTATCCAATTTTAAAATAAAAAACAATTTGCTCATTCCATCCACCGCTTTCAGTAGTTTCCCTTTCTTTTGGTGAATGTAAAGATAAAGAAAATCAAGTTGAGCAAAGAAAAATTTAGTAACATGAAAAAAAATCAACACTTGCTTATCAGGAATCAAACTTTTATATTAATGGATAAGATTGCGTTAGATTGTAATTGGCTAAATTAATTGTCTGCGTGATTTTTTTAATTTGGTTAATATAATTTTTTTTTTAAAAATAATTATACTATTATTTTTATTTTAATTTAGTCTAGCATCACGCATATTCGTCAAATTATAAATTATAAATTAAAAATCACGTTGATGTTATCTAATCTCTTGGGTTACTATTTTTAAATTTTTTTGTTTAGAATAAAGGGCAAGGTAAAACCCAAAGAACATTACCTCTTTTTTTCTCTAAGTTTTTTTTTTTTATTTGGTACCAATTGCATTATTTTTCAACCAAGCACATCCCTGCAGTCTTGCATAATTTTTGATTAAGTTATCTCTAATATCATGTACATAAAAAAAATAGTAAGCAAATTCGATTTATAAACAAATCAAAAATAAAAAATAAAAAATATCAGTTAGAAGCATAGTTCAATTGACATGGTACCACTTCTCTCTCTAGCCCAAGTTGTGGGTTCAAATTCTAACATCTTTATGTACCAAAATAAATAAAATAAAAATGAAATGAAATTGTAGCACTGAGAATGCCCAACTTGAATAGAACCAATACATTTAAATTTGTGGAACATGTTTGGCAACAAAAACATGTTGAAAAGTTCTTTTGTATGGACTTACAAGAATCCATTATTTTGGTGATGGATGTAATGAATCCATCAAAAAGTTTCACTTCAAACAGAAGTTGTGTGTATTTGGTCTTGAAATTCGAAAGGTTAGATATGGTTTCATTCAGGATCCAAGAAAAAAGGGGTAGATTTTGATCAAAAACGAAATTTGTATATGAATATTTGATGTTGAAAAAACAACAAAGTTTAGGTATTCCACTGGAATTGTTTGAAAGGAAATGAAGACAAGAATTTTGATTTGTTTGAAATGAATTTTTAAAAGAAATTGTTTGAGGGTGTAAGTGTGAGCTGGAAATCAAATTTAGGAATAAAGAAACTATAATTTTATCATTAAAATATTTTATTTGATTATTAGTAGGTATTGAACGCCCTGAATGCGTGTGCCATTGAGAAACTGATAAAGAATAAGTGGGCAGCAGAGTTACCTAACTATTTTGGTTGGGGGTCTTAGCCCAAGTACGATGCCGTCATTAATTGAGGCCCATGATGTGATCAACCTCAAAGATTTACAAAAGGTGTGAAATAAAGCCTAATTCTAAGGATGGAAATAGGTCAGACCCATTTTCATTCCTGTTTTGTATGGGTTACTCAAACCCGACCCACCCATTTGTGCTTTATTTATATATAAAAGTGCACCCAATAAAAATAAAAATTTAAATCAAGTTATTTATATGTACTTCTGTTTATTAATTAATTTCGTCATCAATTTCAATGAAATTTAAATTACAAAAATCGGGCAATTAAGAACATACAAGTCAAACAAATTTTATTTTTTTAAATATATATATAAACATAAATATAATACATCCAACATGATTTTTTAACATATTTATATTAGACGCAATATATGAAAAAATTATTTATAATTTATTATGATAGTTAATTATTTTTTAAGTATTGTAAAATTAGAATTAATAATTTTTAAAATTTTAATAATTATAATCTATTATCACTAAAAACATATATTTATACCACCGAAAGCTTAGTTTAAGCCATTAGTATTTGTTTCCCACCCCAGTGTCAAATTCGAACACTTCCAATGTATCAAAAAATAAAACATATATTTATCACATTCCAAAAAAGAAAAGAAAAACATATATCTATCACATTCCGAAAAAGAAAACATATATTTATGTTTTTTTAAAGTTTCTTTAATATATATATATATATATATTTTTTTTTTTTTTTTCAGTCAACAATTTTCGCAACATTTATCTAGATTGCAATTACAAAAAATAAATTTTTTTACAAAAGGTTGGATCCGTATTAGGTCAAATCCAGATCGAATCAATCTGCAAATGGGCTAGATAACAAGTATTATTCAGGTTCAGGTCTTACTTGTATCCAGTGGGCACAAAGTGTAAGAATCTATACCCAAACCCACGCTTGTTTGCATACACATTCAGGCAAAAATAGAAACTCATTTGAGTCTAGTCAACTACGGGCAAGTACCCAAAAAAAATGACATCCTTATCTGCTTATCTAACTTAAGCCAATCTTATGCTATGAAGTTTTTTTAAGCTAACTATCGTTTGAGAACTTTAATTTATATATCATTATCACTTTAATTTATATATCATTATCAAAGTAGACACTTACCTTTTTTTTTATATCGTTTTAGGCAATCCACCAAAAACTGATAAGTATAGTCACCGAAAAATATTGATATGTCAAATTTTTTTATATTTTTTTCTTAATTTATTTTTTGTTAGTATTTATCTGTTTATTCCACTAATTAAATGCCTAAGCTGAATATTAAAAAGTATCAATTAATAAGACATTTTATTTATTTTTATCTTTTCATTTATATTTTATTTTTATCATTACCTACTACAAGAACAAATTTACAAATTTTGTGAATAATTAATTATATATATAAAATTTTGTTTTGTGGTGAATAACATCAGAAAAATATAAAAAATTTAGGAAAAAGAAAAATAATTAATGTCATTGATGTTATTCAATATATATTTTAGTTTTTTTTAAAATAATAAAGCTATGGTAAAAGTAAAAACGTAATTTGATGTTCATCAACAATCAATTTTGAGAAATAACTAGAAAATATTAAAAAAAAAAACTAGCATGTCACAATTTTACAATGACTATACTCACCTTTTTGGTGAAATTGTCTCTAACCATCTAAAAAAAATTGAGTACCTCAAATAATATATATAAAAAAAAGAAGAATATCTATTTTGAAAATAATTTTTGAGTTAAGGTTTTCAGATGATAGTAAAAAGACAATTTTCTTCGCTAGTACAAATCTAAACCTCATTGGGTTTTGCTAAACCCCATTGCCAAACACACCCTTTCATCTGCTAAACCCTTTCAGAACCCTATCTTGTCATCTTCTGCTTCTCCGCGAAATGGCCAAAATATCACTTCCCCTTTCTCTGAAAATTCATTTTCCAATCAAAGCCACATCGCTCTCTCATTCCCTTCCTCAAACGTCAAACACCATGTCTCTCTCCAAGCTCACCTTCTTCACCCACCTCAAAACCCTTGCCAAATCCCACCACCATCACCGGCCACCACTCTCCACCGTCTCCCTCCGTTTTCTCTCCTTCGCATCTCCAGAAGAAGCAGCTGCCGAACGACGTCGTCGTAAACGCCGCCTCCGCATAGAACCCCCTCTATCCTCTCTCAATCGCTCACAACCCCAACAATCGAAACCTCAATCTCAAGGCCCACCCTACTACCAAAACCCCAACTCCCCCAAACTCCCTGAACATGTTTCAGCTCTCACCGGAAATCGCCTCAACCTTCATAATCGTATCCTCACCTTGATTCGTGAAAACGATCTCGAAGAAGCTGCTTTGTACACCCGCCACTCTATCTACTCCAATTGTCGACCTACCATCTTCACTATCAATGCCGTACTCACCGCTCTTATTCGCCAATCCAAATACTCAGAATTATTGTCCCTCCATCGATTCATAACCCAAGCTGGTGTTGTTCCCAATATCGTAACTCACAATCTCATTTTTCAGACGTATTTGGATTGCAGAAAGCCCGATACAGCATTGGAGCATTACAAGCAGTTCACCAATGATGCCCCTATGAACCCTTCACCCACTACCTATCGGATTTTGATCAAAGGGTTGGTAGATAACAACAAGCTGGAGAAAGCATTGGAGATAAAAGAGGAAATGGATACCAGAGGATTTGCGCCTGACCCGCTTGTGTATCATTATTTAATGCTAGGTTATGTGAGGAATTCGGATGCAGATGGGGTTTTTAAGCTTTATGAGGAATTGAATGAAAATTCAGGAAGGGTTGTGCTAGATGGGATTCTGTATGGGAACTTGATGAGTGCTTATTTCCTGAGGGGAATGGAGGGGGAGGCTATGAAGTGTTATGAGGAGGCTGTTGGAGAGAATTCGAAAGTGAAGATGGGTGCTGTTGCATATAACTGGGTGCTGGATGCATTGAGCAGGAATGACAAGTTTGATGAGGCCTTAAAGTTGTTTGATAGGATGCTGAAGGAGCATAACCCGCCAGAGCGTTTGGCAGTTAATTTAGGAAGCTTTAATGTGATGGTTGATGGGTATTGTGCCCAAGGAATGTTTAAGGAGGCCATTGAGGTTTTCAGGAAGATGGGTGAATATAGGTGCAGCCCAGACACCTTGTCATTTAATAATTTGATTGAACAGCTGTGTAATAATGGAATGTTGATTGAAGCTGAGGAGGTTTGTGGAGAAATGGGTGACAAGGCAGTGAATCCGGATGAGGTTACTTATGGTTTATTGATGGATACTTGCTTTAAAGAGAACAGGCCGGATGATGCAGCTGGATATTTCAGGAAAATGGTTGACTCTGGGCTGAGACCAAACCTGGCAGTTTACAATAGGTTAGTTGATGGGTTGGTTAAAGTTGGAAAGATTGATGATGCCAAGTCGTTCTTTGATATGATGGTGAAGAAGCTCAAGATGGATGTTGCCAGCTATCAGTTTGTGATGAAGGTGTTGAGTGAGGAAGGAAGATTGGATGAGGTGCTTCAAATAGTTGATGCCTTGTTGGATGACAATGGAATTGAATTCAATGACGAGTTCCAGGAGTTTGTAAAAGGTGAGTTGAGAAAGGAAGGGAGAGAAGACGAATTGATTAAGCTAATGGAGGAGAAGGAAATGCAGAAAGCTGAAGCCAAGGCTAAGGAGGCTGAAGCAGCAGAAGCAGCCAGGAGAAGTGTAAAAGTTGCCGTGTCTTCTTTGATGCCATCGAAGTTATTTGGGAATAAGGACAATGATTCAGAGTCTAAAGCTTCTACTGAGGCTGTCACTGAGGCTGAGGTTCAAGAAGAAATCACTCAGGAGACAGTTGTGCAGTCTATTGAGTCAGGGGCAGCAGGGACAGCAACCGAAGCTGGGAATCCTGGTGATACGGAAGCTAAAAGTGATGACATTACTCAGCAGGTAACAGCTTGAACGTGCAATTTCTTTGTGGCTTCACGAGAATTAGTAATGTTTCTGTTGTTTTTAATGTAGTTTCTAAGTCATGAACCTAATGTCAATCTCCTTTGTGCTAATTCTCTGTGTAATTAGATTGTTGGTTTACTTTCTTTCCTTTCACTTATTATTGGTGGATTAATGCATTGAACCTAATAGAAATTTACAGGAACATCTTCTCTGGAAGTATAGTGTTAATAGTAGATGTTTCCTTTCCAAAAGTTACTGGTGATCCTCGGACAATTATGTGATGGGATTCTTTTACATTACTTGGGAAGGCATCACTAACACACCAGAAAATATGTTCTTCTGAGAAGGAACCATGACAATGTAATGGATCATCATGATTTTCTGACCTTTAAACTCAATGATTGTCTAGGCAAATTGTAAAAAATAAAAGGTTTTGGAAAGTGTTTGTTATGGTGCTGGGGTAGGATCCCCTTTATAAACATTAAAACAATCACAAAAGAAAATGCGTAAATGAACCAGATTCTTTCTGAAAAGCATGAACACAGTAACTTTAAAAATTACCAATATGATTTCATATGTTTGCAATCCACCAAAACACATGATGGAATCTATCATAAAAACTTTTTAAACCCCTCTTGTGGAAGAAAGCTGACATGCCAATCGAAATGTTATTGTTAAAAAAATCTCTTGCAATTGCCTGATCAAGTATATGAAAGAAATCTGGAGCCAAAGGGTACAACAATCAGTATTATTGTGACATCATAAATAGTTGCATCTTCAGCAAACATGACCATTTTAGCCTTTTCAATTCACTAAGAAGCGCGTTTTATGATCAACAATGCTATCAGATCATTGAATCTAACTACTCAAAATGTAGGAAAAAATCTGAGATAACTTCTGTTTTTTGTCTTCGTCTCAAATGTTAGGCTTAATAATCAAAACATCATCAAGCAATGGTAAACGAAGAACCAATAATCTTATTACACAACTTTGAAAAAGTTGAAAAATTTTGAAAAATTTCGAAGCCACCTTAGTGCTTTCTAGTTTCAACCATTACGATATATCAGAACATGCTAGAACCGATACTGCATAATAGTGTTCCAAACACAAACGAAAACAAAAAAAAGGCTTTAATTGACAGATTAGCTACAAAGGTTTGGTATGCACACCCCAGCATCTGGGTTTTGTTGTTCCTTCCATATTCTGCCAGTAACTCTGAGCTTCAGCTCCTTCCTGTCACCACCAGAGAAGAAAAGGGCCATATTTCTTTGAATAATAAGACCGTCATGGCTGTCCCTGACTTTACGGTGGCTATCCCGGACACTTCTTGGAGTACCCTCCCAAATGAGTTTCCTGCCATTTGCCCCAACCTCTAGGCTGTAACTATAGTTCCGCGCCTCATTTTCATCACCCATGAAACGGAGGAATGCCATATATACAGGGGCCATGCCAAGCTGGAAGGCTTCAAAATGAAGGCAGAAGTATTGGCCGAAACAATGAAATACCTAACAAGAGAAAAGCAGCCAACGGAGTGAATAATATGGGATGAAGGAATATATGAGACAGGAAGAAAATATTACTGCAGAAATGTCAACCAAAATATGCAAATAAAGGTTGTTCGGCAGGGATGTAAATGATCCTTCTAAAAAGAGGCAACATCTCGCACACTTACTGTCAGCATCCAAGTTGCATTCTCTACTTCACGGGGATTTGACTTTACATATCGATGGTTGAATGTGCATCCTGTGTGCATGTCCACCTTATGGTCATCCCTCAGATGTGCAACCAGGAAAGGGATATCCCCGACAACAGAACAATCTGATCCAGCATAAGGGCAATTGTATGGTCTAAAATTGCAAACTGCCTCATGCTTAAGTTTACTGTAGTATGGAAATATCTCTGGGCATCCCAAGGAATGGTACTTACAAGGCAACTCAAGTGATTCCGCCACCTTCTCTAGTGCCAGACACCTAATATCTCCGAGCTCCTGTCTGCATGTGGGACATCGGTTGTGTACCCTTGTTTTACAAGTAGAACACAGGGTGTGCCCATTGTGACACTGCAAGAAAGCAAAGTTGTCAAATTAAAATAAATAAATTTATCCATTCTTTGAAATACTGTAATATAAACATCATTAACTTTTACACCTAAAAATAATTGATACATTGCTATATTTCTGTTTCAGGTATAACATGCAAATACATGGACTGATTACGATCCTTATAAGATCAACTTGAACATTTGAGATTGACTGATCAAAGATTGAGAACTGGGATTTCCTGCGTAATAAGAAAACTGGCTTAACACAATGTGCAATAGCCCATTTCAATTGCCCACCACATATACACCATAGATTCAGTGGAAAATTAACTTGGATGTATGATTTATAGTAGATAACTTGAACTAACAAAATTACTTTTTGATCAATACACTAATATTGAAGTAAACATTGAGGTCATGTGAATTATTAAAAGTTTCAATGATAGCATAGTTATATAACTGAAACCTTGATAATTATGCGATGAAACTTCGTAGCATACTCTATAAATGCCAAGAAGATCATGGTGAGGGATCAATGAGTACCAACCAATTATACTATTCAAGAATTAAATGATAGTTTGTCAGTAAGAACTCTCCAATTCTTTTAGGAGGACAAGTTACCCATGCTAAGAATAATGGTTTCAAGAAAAAAAGAAAATGGAAGAAATGGAGAATCAATAACAGAATTTCTTCTCAAAATGGAAAGGGAATTATGAAAGAGATTTAATACCCATTTGTGCATCCAAGAAAAAATGGATTTTAAAATGAAACATTCAGGGGAAAATAAGGACCGAAAAAAGAAAAAATTTCAACCATTGCACTAGACAATATAGCATTTCTGCTTTATCAACAAACATCCAAGCCTGTGACAAGCATTGGTGAGAAATAAATCATACCATTTCTCATACCACACATTCAATGAAGGCTAATAGCTACATAACACATCATTCTTAGTTGAAGTTTTAGAAGAACCCCTCATATCTTAGATATATCTAATTTACAAAAGCACTAGCTGTCTCCAAAAAATAAAGTTTACAACATTCTTTACTGTAGTTTCTTTCTCAGGACCAGAGGATTCACAAAGCACCCAGTAACACGGACCTCTCTAAATTATCTTAGAAAATCATCTTCAAGAATCAGCTGATCTTTTTGGGCCAAAATTAGAAGAAATAAAAGAAGAATAACAAATCACTCCACAATAGCCAGAAAGTTCCCTTTACACTATACTGGTTAAACTCATAACCCAATTATCTGACCGTTAAATTGTCACTGGATAGGCATATTATATACTTCACTAACGCAAATACTTCTAGTTGGCCAAAATTTGTTGCTATCCTTAGTTCAGAAACCTCTCAATAAAGTGACTCTAGCTTTATCTGTAACGCTTTAGCTGTTACTCTCTGTCCTCTCCCTCCCCATACCCTAAAGTCAAAAAATAGGCTTTAAAAACTTAATTAACAGATTTTGAAAAGGGTCAACTGGTAAAATATGAACAAATATGAACTGCATAGTACAAAATAATGCACACTGCACGAACTCCTGCTATGAGATACGCAAGGGGCCTACTCTCTAAGAAAGATACAGAATGGCATACATGGGAGAGCAAAACCACAAAATCCCATAAAATGAAAGCATTGAGGAAGTCCAATCCAGTAAGATAAACAAATAAGATTATAAGACTATATAATCAAGCTTCCTACACACCCTAAGAAATTAAGCAGTAGAATCCAGTTAACATAATCATATAACCAGCAAATATACTTTGCAGTCAGTCACCGTTTCAGGTTCCATACTCAATATTGGTGATGCTCATCATTAGCAAGACCATCAAGATATCCAATAAATTGAAGAATGTTTTAAGGCTTTAAATAATATGGATTCAAGGTATTTTGAATTTCAAAGGAATTCGTATATAATGGGAGGATATTGCTGCTCTTCGTGTTCAGGATCTTTTTCTTGTACTTAAAATTGTAGAGAATGGTCTTACCAAAAAAAAAAAAAAAAAAAGATTGTAGATAATGGAAGTTGGCTTCTTATGTGCTTTCGTTGACAACTGGACAACACTCAAAGGCATCCCACATTGAGAGAATACATTTGTCCATTTAGTTTGATGTTAAGGAACTTTTCATCTACTTAGGTTGTATATATAAGAAAGCAGGTTGATATCAGCTTTCACTGACAAGTCGATGAGACTCAGATGACAAGGATGAAAGCCCTCACATAGAACATACTAAGAACGAAACACACACAAATGATGTACAACTATTTTTCCTGAAAAATGATAATTTTTTGTTCTTTTTAGAATAGAAAGAAAACGATACTAGCCAATCTTGCTATTTTCACTAATCCTAAAGACAGAGGACAGTAACAATAACAATGCAAATTATAATAAAGTCCATTTTAAGGAATTCAAGTCAATACTCTTCTGTAAACTGCTATCAGGGGATTTAGATGGAGTCCCACCTTCCTTATCTAAAAAGAACTAGAAACACTGCTCTTTGGATAAGCCTTAAATGAACTTTGGCTCCTGCATAGCATCTTCAACGTTCCATCATCTTTAGGTAACACTATAGAAGAAAGATGTTCCATTCTACTGCTCTTCCTTTTTAATGCTACAGACTAAGGATTTCTATAAACAATTGTGGAGGATCAATCTTCCTTTAATATTAAGTTGGAAAAATTGCCATGATTTTAGGAGTTATGAACATTTCCAAAATGAAATTCAATTCATATTCAAGTGCCAATTACAAATAGTCACACTAGAATTACTGCAATAATCATTTCCAAATTCCAACACAGAAATGAACTTCAATCCAAAACTGCTTCACATACCTCAGTGAATAACAAAATGATAGAGGTCTACATAGCTGCTAAGAAGCAACTTTTCAGCAGTCACCCTTGTGAGTAACATGTAATCATTTTCTTTGTAGAAACATAAATGAATACTAACTGAATATTTCTACAGTCAAAATTACATATGCTTCTTCACATGTGATAGAAATACTACAGGGTAGACCAAATTTTTTTTTTTTTTTTTCATATCATTAGAAAGAAGACAGTTAAATTCCACCATTTCAACATCTCTTCTCTCTAATGCACACACTGGTGCAGGATTAAGATTTAGTACAACTAATCAATTTTCTTTATGAGTAATAGAGGAAACTGGTCATTTTGAAGCCACTACAAAAGAATAAATAAATAAAATGCTTTAAGAGTACCCGAACTTTGCCAACAAGGGAGTACTTTTGCAAATCGACAATAATGCTTATTCCCTCAGCAGACAATCAGATCTATTGCTTGATACAAAATGCTTCTCTTTACAGCAAACCGAAATTCTAACATCAAATGAAAGAGGAAAGCACTCAAACTCAATTTTTATTTTTATTTTTTCTCAAACTCCGTTCAGAAATTTATTCAATCCCATCCCAGAGCACTGAATTCATGAAGAAGAAAAGATCCTAAGAGACTGATTACTAGTAACAGAAAATGGAAAAAGGAAAATTGTTTTGTAATCAGTTATGTAAAAAGTAATACAAAATATTTACAACGAAATTGCAACTGACCTGATGAATTGGTGGATACATGGAATTGGTACAGACTGGGCATTCTAGCAACTCGTGGACACTGGTTGTCGGAGCAATGACCGTAGGACCCGCAATATTATTGTTGATGTTGCTAACATTTCGAGGCTTTGCAGAAGAAAAATCAGAGTTTTGACGGGGATGAGTATAAAGGGTATGGTGTTGTTGGATCTCATCCTCATCCATGCCATCCGAGGTTGAGACACACTCAATACTATCCAAGTCCATCCACACACCAAACTTTCCCAGAATGAAGACCCACTTATCAAAATTCAAAATTTAAACCTGGGTATTTCTTTTCTTCTCTTCTTCTTTCCTCTAGTTCTCAGAAAATTTATAAGGAAATATAAAAACAAGAAGATGGAAATAGGAGAGGGAGGGACGGGAATGGAAATGGATCAGTGAATGGATAACGGATAGATTCCGATGAACCAACTTTCTGGACCCAGAGGTTCCTTTCTTCCCTGGATCCTTTTTTTTTTTTTTTTCTTTTTCTTTTTCCCCTCCCCCTCTCTCTCTCTCTATTCGCTCTCTTCCGACGTTGTGTGAAATGAGATCGAGCAAGAGGGTTAGTGTTCAATTTCAGAAATTTAATTGTGGTTGGTTCGATCCAACGGTAGTTAAATTCCAACAATATTTTATGTTTTCTGGTCTGGTTGTCGGAGAAATTGTGTTTTTTTTTTTCTTTTTTCTTTTTTCTTTTTTCCTCGTTGGAATGTAATTAAAGCAAAAAATAGTACAATTTAGAGATAATGGGAATGTGACAACCGACAACATACAATTCATAACTCAGACACGTGGTTAATTACCTTTTAAATTATTTCGTTATCTTTTGATTTTTTTAATTAATTATTTTAAATAAGTCTGTGGATGTAAAAGATTTCTGTATAAATTCCCTGATGGTGGATTAGGCATTTTTGTCACTCGTATTGTTTAATTTAATATTCTCTTAAAGAATCAATTCTATTTTTACTTTTATTGATTGTTTATTTAATGATTGTATATCAATGCTCTCTTAAAATTCAGAGACCATACAGATGACACCATCTCTCGTTTATTATTACTAAGCACATGAAGTTTTTATTATCTTTTGCAGTTATTTTTGTTTATTTTGCAGCACAGTGCATTTGGAGGCATAAAACGTATCAAGCTCTTCTTTTCTACCATAACTGTTTTCTAGCAGAACTTGTTTTGGCAAGAATGATGAAGGTTCTAGAGGTTTTAATGACCACTTTTTCTCTAGGGTACATGTGATCTGGCCTGGAATTAATTATTTAATTATATTTGCAACCCCATGGTTTAGTCCAAGGATTAGAAAAGCAGAACAACTTTTGGAGTCAGCTCTAACGAATAATGATATTGATTGTGTTTGAATTTAGGAAGACTTTTGCACATAATTGTTCTGAAATGAGAGAAGGACTTTGTCAAGTCAAGTTGAACTATTTGGTGGCCTGCCAGAAAGTGGAAAGAACACCATTTTGGAAAGTTCAAAGGAATCCACATTCCACATCACTTCAATTGCAATAGTTGACGCGTTCTCCATGGACCATTTTGATGGTTAAAATGAATAATTAATTATAAAGAAATAATCTTGTCCGACAAATACTACAAGAATAATAATATGGATGGTCTTACTGCTGTTGAAGGACTTCTCAGAATGAGATTATCATGGTGATTTAACTTCAACACAACCACCATCTTCTGTAGAGATCTGAACAATAAAACATAAACTTTTCGTTTTTAAATTCCCGATGTACCCAAAAAAAAATATATTCGAATACTAAGCTGCATCCATGCACTTACAAGTGAACACGACAATGTGATGAATGTGATGATATATGGATAATAAGCCAAACACTATTCCTTAGACTAGCCATTTTGACAGCCGATTAATGTAAATTTCCCTACTTACATCAAGAGCAAGGCTACAAAAATTTATCAAGCACCGAACACCTGTTTATAACAATGATACATATTTGCACAATGGATTCTATTATTTGACAAATGTATTAACTAGTTATGTACAACGATGACTACAAATAAATAGCTGCAACCAGTTACATGCTGGCAACAACAGAGGGAAGCTCAGACACTGCTTCAGGATCTCCATCAGAAACCACAATGATCTATAGAAGAAATTAAGCATTATTAGATTTCTAATGTTATGGGATATGTCTGAAATCTGAATACAAAATTGAACCACTAGTGATATCATTCCAAATGTAACATGCACCTCTGAATCCTTTATTTTGTGTTCTGCAAGATATTGATCCAATGCACCCTGACCATAAATGATTTTGGCCCCACATCCACGCCCTTCATATCCAATAGCCTCTTCATCGACTACAACGGCATCTATAATCTTGTCACGTGTTCTAACATCCGGAATCTGCATAATGTTCAAAGTAACCGTTACTAATCTTTCATGAACCAATAATCAAATTCAGTCATAACAAAGGGGATTAGGACTTCATCAACTTCCTGGCTCTGATGATATGTCATTTTTTTCACAATAGTAGTTAACCTACCCATTCGCCCACCTCCTCCATGCACACAGGGAAGACAGTCCAAAACAACAAACTGATTTATGATATAACATGAAACTCCAACTCTCTGTCTCTCTCTCTCTATACAGTTTGATGGATCTTTTTTGCTGACCAGTTTGATGGACCTTACCATGCTCTAAATGCAATCCTTCACACACACACAGTAAAGTTTGATGAATCTTACCACGCTTTAAACACTCCTTCACATGTTTGATCTAAGTAGAACCAAAATAACAACGGAGAACCTATTTAATATACCGGGCAAGCATAGACCATGACTGATGGTTGAAAAGATACACATACACATACACATATTATAAGGGTGCAGACCTGGAAAACCTTATCTGTAGTGAAACCGTATCTAGCTATATTTGAAGGACATGCTCACAATCCACCAAAAGATACCTGACATTTTATTATAGGTTTATAGCTCTGCTTCTACACCAAAGTCCCAGATTTGAAACTGGGAAACTGGGTGCTCTCTTGAGCAAACTAATATCAACTGAGAAAAGTATTTGGGCCTACATAAATCCTAATCTTAACATTATCCAGCCATCTCAATCCTACAGCACTCCAGGTCATACAAATAAACTTATCTTAGGAGGAAGAGACAGCATACCTCATACATTGCATCTACCAATACATTCTCTAGTATTGCACGTAAGCCCCGAGCACCGGTATTTTTTGATATTGCTTTTCTAGCAATTAATCTCAAGGCACTATCTGTTAAATGCAGCTTCACCTGAGAAAAAATAAGTAGAACTTGTCAATATGGCTCTAATAAAATGATATTCCTGCAATGGAAAAGCTATAATAAAACATGTTAAGCCAAAACAAGGATAAACTCTTCATGTATACCATTAATAAGCAAGAAAATATTTAAGGGAAAGAACAATTTATACATACAGCATAAGTTCTACAAACCCTCACGAAAGAATAGCAAGGCTCAAATCAACTTACTTTGTTCATTTGGAACATCTTCTTGTATTGCTTTCCTAGGGCATTTTTAGGCTCTGTAAGGACCTAAAAGTATTGTAATTAGAGTAGCATTGAATGTTAATTAAGATGAAACTATTTAAGTCCTAAAAAGACATTTGAAAGCTAACAAAAAAGGCACTGAACAAAAATTAATTAAAAGAACCCAACTAATGACTGAGAAAGGAGAGAAGATATTCAAAATATCAGGAGAGATCAGTCAACAATATACTATTCTCAGGACAACAAGACAATGATTGTGACTCCAGCTATCTATCATCAAATTCTTTGTTTGATCACAGTTCAAAGATTATTTAATGTGCTAAAACAACCTGTTATGTTCACAGAATAACGAAAGTGAAAATAGTTTGAGCACATTGTCAAAATCAAAATTGTTTCTGACATTAAAATTGGCTTACCTGAATAAGTTGGCTTTCAGTTAAAGCCAACAAACTGACGAGGATAGGAAAGCGTCCAACAAATTCAGGTATTAAACCATATGCAATAAGATCACTACTTTCGACCTGCCAAAAAACAATTTTAAGTCATGTACTTATTGAAGATATTGCACCCAATTCATTGGCAAAAAACTCATATTGCCTGTAAAAAGGACCCTGTTTGTTTTTTTTTTTTCAAATTGAAGAACTTACAATATCCAATAGTGATGATGTAACAGCAGCATCAGTGACCCCACCAGTCCTCATGTTTGCGCGTACTGGAGCCCCAAACCCGATAGAAGAATCTTGTCGCCTGGAAGTGAATCAAAACTTTCTCTAGTTACAGAAAGGCAAATTTCTCCATGTAATTATTACAAGGAGGCAAATGATATAGTATCTGATTTTGTATAACCTTTCTGAGATAGTTTTCTCTAAGTCAATGAAGGCACCTCCACAAATGAAAAGTATGTCCTTTGTGTCAATCTGTAAAAACAAAGCAAACACAACAGTTAAAACCTAATTTTCAGCAGCACATGGCGCTTTGCAATATAAAGGATTCCAGAAATTCAAAAAATAAATGAGAACACACACACACATCACAAAAGAAAATAGAAAAGGCTTCCATCAATTCCCAACAATACAAATATCATAGTTAGATATCTAATGATATTTGCATTTCATGTATCATAAACACATATAACAATGTATACAATTGCATAGCCCATGGGACAATGAGGAGCATAAAGTAGATATACCTGAATATTGTCACCTCTAGGGTTCTTTCGTGCTCCCTTATCTGGAACGTTGACAACCTTGATCAGAAAGAACTCCACAGATCAACACATAGTAAATTACAGTAGATGTTTATAATCAGAAGCTTTATAAATATATGAAATTTATATACCACTATAATAATCAATGTTTATGTTGGTACATGGACTATAAAATCATTCCCATCGTAGATGAAACTGTGAAAATGCACTTACAGTTCCCTCCAGCATCTTCAGTAATGCCTGCTGAACACCTTCCCCAGAGACATCTCTACTGATAGTCAAACTTTCAGCCTGTAACATAAAAGGTGAGAGATGTAGACAGCAGAGGGAATCTTGATCTTGTCAACTTTACTCAAACTTTATCAGAAAACAACAAATAAAGAAAAAGAAGAAAAGAAAGAGTTAACAAGGTAACCTTCTTGGTGATCTTATCGACTTCATCAATGTAAACAATGCCTTGTTGTGCAGCCGCCACATTGTAGTCTGCAACCTGAGTAAAAACTATGTGTAATTAAGTATACAAACTAATGCCACTAAGTACAGAAGACGTATCCAAAATGAAAAGAAGAACTTTGGTAAAAACATTTTATATGATTTTCTGAGGAAATAAAGCATATATACAACTCTGAACCAGGGTCAAAAAGCCTCCATACAGTTCTTTGGGTAAATAAACCAAAACCAGGATAGAAGAATAAGTAAATTCATTGATAAACTGGTAAAGAAGCACTCAAATCTTTCCCCTCAACTGACAGCCAATAAGCAGCCAATATCTTCAATTTTCAGAAGTGACAAGATTAGAAGATTAGGATGATGTTGGAAATGAAAGAGTGGCAAGTTCTAGACATAAGCAAAATAAGAAGCTGAAATTGATTAAAAAAGGGAAAAAAAGAAGGAGCAATAATATGGAGAACAGGGACAACAATATACGTATATCAGTTTTAAACACATACAAATTACACTTGCAAACAAAGTTTAATAGCATCAAAAATCAATGGTCTAATTCCCACCTTTTTCTCTCTTTCTTTTTCAGTGAATATTGTTAAAGTATCTCCAATTGCAATTAGGACAGACTTCGGTTTGCATTATCTAATGGTTCATATTTTAACTTGGGACAAAGACAACCACCCCCTCATCTTATGGACTTATAGAATTAAGCTGTTGTAACATGAATTCAAAAAAATATATATAAAGAAGAACAGCTTTAGATGATCTGATCACCAGCTTACAGATATTCTGTTAGGCCATAAAGGAACAACATTTCAATTGAACCAATGGGCGTAGAAAGGAATAGCATCAAAGATGACCAAGAACATTCAATAATAACATTCAGATACTCCCTCCGTCCCAAAAAGGATGTCCCATTTGACTATGCACACAGATTAAGAGAGCCCAATATGCGTTAGTGTTCCAAATACACCCTCTCTTAAAGCACAAATTAATATGTGTTAGTGTTCCAAATACACCCTTTATTGGGATAATAAAAAATTAGGTACATGGAATAGATTGCACTGGCATTCTATCAAAATAAGGGACATTATACAAAAATATAACAATCACTGCTTTGACTGGACACGTACTTTGGGACATACATATACAGATGGATCTTTATATATATATATATCGTATAATGAAGTACCACAAAAAAAGGTGGACATCCTTTTGGGATTGAGTGATACATTATTAGCACTAACTCTAAGGCTATGTTAGATATCTAAGAGCACAGAATTGGAATAGACCATTACTCCCATGTTTACAATCATACAGATCAATAAAACAAGAAGTTATGATCCTTTTCCAACCAAGCTCATATTCCCACTACAAGTGAAGTATGCTTATAACTTTTCAAGAAGCTTGAATAGTATGGAACAACAGAGGTAAAATAGTACTTACCACAAGGAGCTTATATAGTATGGACTCCACATCTTCCCCAACATATCCAGCCTGTGGAAAAAAACCATGTAAATTAAAGGAACATTGATGGCATCAGAATTCTCAATAAATTAGTACTTAGACAGAATGATGCAGTAAAATCATATGATAATATTTTAATTAAAGAAAAGAAAAGAAAAAATAAATTTACTAAAAATGAAAAGTTGACATCAGCAAACTTACTTTAAAATTTTCTAATTTTCTTTAGGATGACAGGAATTGCTTCTCAAATTTGAATCCTGTCCAGGATAATTTAAAAGAGGATAGTCTTTGATAAACCTTGCGTGTTGAAACAAATGAAAATTTTAACCCACTTCATTTTGCATCTTTCCTATACTTTCTTTAGTTGACAGATTTCTAAAGAGAAAAGAAGGAGAGCAGCCATCCCTCTGAGAATATGATATCTCTAGTTTCTGGACAAAAACATGTTGCTTATGTTTCATCACATATATAATTATATATATCTGAATCAAGTGTTCATTTCAGTTAGTATATTCATGAAGCTAGGGAGATAATAAACCTCGCACAAAACACCTAACTGGAAGCAATTATAACTTCCCGCAAAACAATCAACAATGACAAGACATGCACTTATTAGGTAACCTCCCACGCTTGTTTCGTGAAGGTGCCTCTACACCCGGGAACAGTTTTTTTTGTCCTTTCATTTTTCCACCATGGGGGAGAGGGTGATGACTGATGAGTTATCTCACTGGGTAGCGGTGATCAATCAGAGAAAAACAATAAATTTTCACTATTTTACCTGAGTAAGTGTAGTTGCATCTGCAATAACAAATGGAACATTTGCAAACCGGGCCAAGGTTTTCGCAAGTAATGTCTTCCCTGTCCTTGAAATGACATCAAAGGAGAACAAGTGAGACTAGTATTCATTTAAATGGATACGTTCACTGTACAAACAGTATAACTAAAGAATACAACATTCTATCACAAAAACTTGCGGAACAAGACTGACCCTTGATTTTTGAGACTAACTTTTCAGATTCTGATACTAGAAGGTACCATTTAAAGTTAGTGCTCTAATAATTCAATATTCCAATATATAGTGAAAACGTAGAAAGCATCACCACTTTGAAAGTAAAAACAAATAAAAATTAAATAGTTTACCTGATCCTGTTGGCCCCATTAGGAGAATGTTGCTTTTCTCAAGTTCAACTCTATCATCATCTACGGCATCCTCTTTATTGTTACTTGAATCTCCTGCAGGCCTAACATCCAAAATGGTAAGAACGTGTCAAAATTTGATATAACAAGGTTAGGAGAAACAAAGATGCTTCCTTTATACTCCTTCCTGATAGCTAAATGTAGCAAAGAATAAAATTTGGAAAGGAAAAGATAAAATAAAAAGAAGAGGTATAAACTAAATAGACTAACCAGTTTTGTTGGGATTCATGATAGATCCTCTTATAGTGATTATAAACTGCTACAGAGAGCACCTGTAGTTGGTACAAATAAAACCAACTAATAAGTATTTAAAGAGGAGTAGGAGAAGAGCCACAGTGGAAAAGAAAAACAAAACCTTCTTGGCCCTCTCCTGTCCAATTACAAACTTATCAAGCCCCTTACAAATACCCTTTGGTGTTGGAAAGTTACTCCCCAGATTGGATCCACCCCAGCATCCATCCTTTGAATGCGAACCAAAATCACCTCCTGAACCAGGACTGTCACCGCCCTCACCACCCCCACGAATGTCATTAAAGCTCGAATTGCCTGCGCTATTCACAATCCCGTCCCCGGACCATATCTCTGGTGGTTCTCCATTGGAGGTCACGATAGTACACCCACTACTGCTCAATCTCTGGCTCCAGTTTCTATCAAAAAATTTGCCAGAATTCTGGCTTGTTTTCCTACTCTCGAAGAAATGAGTTCCCTTTTCAACAAAATCACCACGGAGCGAAACGGGTTTGAACGAAGTGAAGTAATAAGGAGTATTCATAAAGTGGTAGTCCCACTTGGTACGGTGCCTACCGTGTGAATTGTCCATGCCACCGGCATGCACATAGTTGGAGACAAAGCATCTGAATTTCGAGACACTGAGAGAGACTGTTTCCTTGGAGGGTTTGGCTCTAAGTGCAGCAGCCATGTCTGCAGAAAATTTTCCCGGAAAATTAGACTAGCAATGGCTCGCACATAACTGAACCAAAAATGATAGTAGAAAGATATTTATTAGAGAATCCACGAGGAATTCAAGTGGGTATTGGTTAAATTATGTGATTCTCATATCTCATATAGAAAGGGAGGATTTTTGGTAGATGGAGATGGGTCGGAACAAGACAGAGAACAGAGATAGCAGATTGTAAGAAAGGAGAAAAGTAGACGAGTTCTAGAAGATAACAATCTAATTGCTGGGATACCCCCAACACGGCATCGTTACTCTTCCCAAATCACAGTCTTTGGAAATGTAAATACCTTGTTGTCTTTTTATTTTTATTTTGATTTGTGCTTTTCTAAATTGTCTGAAGCTGATTTGTACATCAATTTGTCAAGTCAAAACAAGTCATCAGGCATTTTACAACCTCATAAAAAAATCCAATCTATGTAGTCAACGATACTTTTTGACCAAACACTACTAGCCTTGACTCTGCTGCAATTCTTTTTCTTTTTAAAGCAACTAATACACGCATTGTTCATCTTTATTGGAGAAATGAAAAAAATACAAACATTACTTTTGGCTTTTTGGGTTAAGTTTGAATTGTCAAATTGTTGTCCAAGACGTAATTTCATGGCATGGCCTAATTAGATTCCAAGATTCTCTAAGAATGGTGTCTCTCTCTAGTGGGAAAAAAATGAATTTTCTTGCCTATCATAGCAACAAAAATACAACAATGCATATACACGCAAGGACTTGTTATAGCAACTTTGTAAGTCTTCAACAACAATGTACTACAGGTGAGAGGTGATCCCTAAAACCATTCTTAGAAAGTATAGCATGGAGATTATACAACAACAACAACATATGTTATATTCTGTTGAGGTCCTGATAAAGAAGGTAAAAATTAACAGCAAATACTACCTTGATCAGCATGGGTAAAAATGTCATAAAACATGACAATGAAAATGATAATATATATATATATATATATATATATATCCTAAAGGAATGGAAACATATTTGATACTATCAAACAAGAATTCTTTGGAATTTATACGTCAAAAATTCATTCAGTGCAAAGATAAAGCCTAACATGGTTAGTAGCAAAGATGTGTAAAACAGACCTGTCACTCCTTTTCCATGCATTAACAAGGTAGGTATCTGATTAACAAAATGCCACAAATGTGCTTCTAGGGTTCTTGTGCATCAAAATGCTTTCAACAAAAAGATGATATCAAATATGGCAGCTAATTCTCAAGGCCTGGTATGCCATATTTTTTATTTATCATGTTAAAACAAGAAAAATCTAGAGAGAAAGTCATGACTTGTTCTTCTCTTCTTCCTTCATCTTTTTCTCCCACCTGCGTTTCTTGTAATCCAGTAACATATCTGGCATCTTTTCCATCAATCTTGCAGTGTTTTCCCTTTTCTCAGCAGATATCCTATCACACTTGTGCCCTTTCCTCTTGGTTCTCATTTCTTTCCTCTCTGGATCATATGGCCAATCTTCACCTGCAAGAAGAACTTCCTTGCGGAGCCTAGCTCTATGACGAGCACTAATCCCAAGTGGCTTCCATGCCCCTAGCTCCCAGTAACCCCATACACCCTTGGAGAGTTCATCCTTATATTTTACCAACTTCTCACGCCATGGGTACTGATATTCCCCAATTGCCTTCGCCATGGAACTTGCAGCTTTTCCTGCCATTACCTTTTCTCCTATCTTTCTCTTTTCCCTCCTTTTGTGCTAGGTGTTCATTAACTTATCTTCTAGATATTACCTGTCATACCATATACCAGAAGATAATTCTATCTTAACCAAAAATATCTGCAGTACACTCTCAGAAAAGATTACTTCCTTAGATTTTCATAAATAAATAAAATTACTATTCTGATCTTCTTTCTTACTTAACAGTACAGATGATTTAGTTTTTTTTTTTTTTTTTTTTTTTTTTTTTCTATTAAGGAATCTATGAATATTCAACAAACCTCCATTCAAAGTGCTTCCATTAATTTTCACTAAGTAAATAAAGTTACTGTTTTATATGATATTGTACTTGGTTAGCCAGTTCAAATATACACTGAAACACCCTTTAATTATGTGATTGCCTAGTACTTTTGCAAAATTTCAAAAAGGATAAGATACAAGAACTGTTAAGTTTTGCAATGTTTCAGCCTTTTATTGAACAGAAAATAATATGAATCACTAATAAACAATGACACAAGAGCTCTATCAATAAACAAATAATTACCGTGATCTAAAATTCTCAAGTCTGATTATCTAAGGTAAACAATTGAAGGCATAGCAGCTGGAGAATTACTACATCACAAAGTTGCTTCTCATGCTGGCAAGGAATGGAAAATGTTCTTTTAGCAAGTTTTACAGAAGAACTTCTAAACTATATAACTTGTTATGCATAGAGCCGAAAAATTGGTCGCAATTGAAGGCACAACTACATTCTCCTGGAAACAAACAAATATCCGATATTGCATATGGTTAGCCCGTTCCAGCATGCACCCAAACACCCTCTAATTATGTAATTGCCTAACACTTTTTACATATTGCCCAAATTTCATAATGGAAAAGATAAACAAGACTGAGCTACAAGGACTGTAAGTTTTGCAATGACAAAAATAACAACCATAGTATAAAACTCTTTTAAGTCTGATTATATAAGGTAAACAAAAGGTATACCAGCTAGAGAATTACTACATCAGAGAGTGCTTCACTCATGCTGGATCAAGGTATGGAAACTATTTTTTTAACTGGTTTTCACAGAAGAACATCTAAACTACGGACTTGTTCCTCGTAGCACTGAAATTTGGCTGCAAATTGCAATTATAGGCAAAACTACACTTTCAGCAGGAAATTCCTGTTTTTAATAAGAAAAAATATATCTCACCCGTCACTGAAAAATAAAAAAACCTTTCGTTAATCAAATAGGCGCAATTAGTAGAACATTTCAGCAGTGGAAAAACAAAAATCTAATTACTAACAGAAACCACCACGGCACCAACTACTTCTACCAATTATTCCACTAGTGTTTATCCATGATCTTCAAAATCCCGATCTCCATAAAAAATAACTTTCCATCCTACCAAACACCCAATACTAAAAATCCCAAGTCTTTTACACTTCATCAATTTGCAGCTCAAATAAATGAATGCCATTAATTTAGAGATCATATAAGCTACACAAAGCATAAATTTTTAGTAGGACTACTAGAATTCACTAACCCCTGCGGTTTGTAAACTGGAATAATCGTTCTCAGTCGTGGTGCGATCGCGTTTTGAAACGGGAAAATCAACTATCCGAAGGTGAATTGGACCAATAAGGTCCCTTCGGTGACCTGATTCGTGCCGGAGAAGACAGTACTATGTCAGAGATACGGTGTTAAAATCGCCGGACAAGTTGGAAAGACCGATTTGAAGATGTGGTCATAGAGCCGCTTCTGTACTATATGCCAGGGGTAGGAAGGAAATGACAGTGGAATTTGCGGAAAGTTAGACGGTGTCGTTTAGTTTTATAACCTAAATTGTATTTATGGCTGGCAATGGACTGGATCGGGTCCAACCCAACGCGATCCAGTATGTGATCCAAAGGGTCTTGGATTGGGCCCGATCCAATATTTTTGATCCATGAATCATGGGCCTTTTGACCCGAACATGATCCAGACCCGACCCATGCCTTTTTTTTTGCCCTGTACAAGTAATTGCTTATTGCTGACAAAAAAAAAAAAAAAATTTAAATCTGTATAAGTAATATGAATCTGTACAATAAAGAAAGGATATATATAATTTCATGGGTCAAAAAATATCTTATCAAAATGCTTTGGATCGG
Source organism: Quillaja saponaria (assembly GCA_029379385.1). Taxonomy (NCBI): domain Eukaryota; kingdom Viridiplantae; phylum Streptophyta; class Magnoliopsida; order Fabales; family Quillajaceae; genus Quillaja; species Quillaja saponaria. The sequence goes on from CM055612.1 coordinate 9,436,971, forward strand.
GTCAGATATCGAACCCGACCTGATCCATTGCCATCCTTAATTGTATTTATGTTTGGGCTGAATGTGATGGCTTTCCAACAAAATGTACGGAGTATCAACTTGGCCTACCCGAGTTGTCACAATAACTTTACAATATGTTTGGAACACTTAAAAAATAAAAAATTAAATACTTCAAATGAGTTTTATAATTTTTATATTTAAAACAATTTAAATAATTGTAATTGAAATTTATTTTTTATTCAATTATAAATTCTATATCTAAGTTGAAATTTCATTTTGTAGAATTCATTTTATAAAAGTTATTATTTTGTCCAACTCAAATGATATTTTTATCCTTAATATTACACATATTTCTCATTTAGATAAATCGATAAAGAACCACTACCACTTCATCTCAAATATTCATTTAACTAGGTATAAGTTTTTTCCTCTCAACTTATCTTTTATTCATTGGATAACAATTAATTTTGTTGTCTTTATATTTTAAATTAATTAATACTAATTTTAATTTAAAAAAATTTAGGGTAGTATTGCAAAAATACCTAAATTAAATGAATTCTTCATTTATTCTAAAAAAGAGAATTAGACTGAATTCTATAAGGATAGTTTGGTATACATAAATGGTTATTCCATTCCATATATAATTCTACATAATGAATATTCTTTCGTTTGATAAGTTTTTTAGTTTCAGAATACTCATTATATTCTAGCTATTTTATTCTATAAAAGTAGGAATCCTCAAACCCATCTAAAGGAGTAGGATTGCTTATTCATACTTCTATAGAATCGGTTTGATTTAGTTAAAGTACCAAAAAAAAAAAAAAAAAATCATTCTATCACATAAAATAAAAAGTTGAATATTAATAAAATAATAATATTATTCATAAATAAAAAATATTTTTTATTATTATTTAATTTAGTCAAATGACAAAAATACATTTCATATCACATTAAATAATATAAAATCATATAAAATATAAAAATAAAAATTTGTATATCAAAATAATAATAAATCTGTTCATTTTAGTCAAATGACAAAAATATCCTTCATATCATAGTGCATAAAATAATTTAAAAAATAATTAATGTTAAATAAATAAATTAGTTAAGTAATTTTAAACTAAGATATTCATATTAATAAATAATAATAATAGGAAGTAAGAAATAATAAATTAAATATAATTAATAATTAAATAAATATACGTAAAAATATTAATTAATAATAAATAATAAAAAATATAAATTTTCAAAAAAAATTAAGAAATAATTATATTTCATAAGTTATGTTACATTTTTATTACTTTATCTATAAAGGAATATTTTGGTTATTTTTGCATAATTTTTATATTATTTTATGTCTAAAAACAACATAGAAAATAAATAAATGGAATGGAATGTTTATTGCTCACTGGCGCTCTTAAACAATAGAATGTAATGATCATTTTATTCTATTTGTATTCCATTCTCATTTTCTTTCTCATTTCAATTTCATAAAAATCATTTATGCGTACCAAACAAACCATAAGTGTAGTTTTCATTCCAAATAAGAGATTTCATTTAAAATGAATTGAATTGTAGAATTTATTTAAAATGAAATGAATTCTATTTTTATCTTATTCCAAACACATTGTTAGGAAATAGCCCGAACTCGACAAAAGTTGGGTTCGGTCGGGTTTGTGGGTCGGGTAATATACTGACTACACATGCCTACCTTCCGGGCTTGATATTAGGTGCAGTCAACCAAACTAGTGATTGACTCAAAAAATTTATTAAGTATTTGGTTATTGGTTTAATTAAGGTCAAACTGATGGTCAGATTGAATGACATTATAAATATATTTAGTTATATATTTGTAATATTATATAATTTTTTATTAATTATATATACTAAATACACAAGAAAACAAAAATAATAATAATTTAATATTCGTTAAATAAGAAAATCAAATCACAAATAGTCAAATATAGTTATTAATAGTTAATACGTCACTGATTGATTTATTTTGTATCACAACATTCAAGTTCAATAAAGGTAATATCAATATAAAATATAATTATTTAACTAATCCTTAATATAAAATACAAATATTTCACTAATCTTTAATACAAATAATCATTTTGTTTTTTGTTATTTAAAAAATAATAATAAGTTTTTTCAATTCTTACGGTTTTGACCAGTCTAATCATCAAAAAGGTTGTTTGGTTCCACCCAATCTGATTTATCACCTGAATGACGGTCTAACCGGTCTAACTGACCGGGTCGGTCTAGTTTTCAAAACATTAGATGCAGTGTAGTTTACACCAATCCTTGCACTACTGGTTAGAAATTTTTATGGATTCATTAAAAACAATTTGTACTTTCTTCTTTCCAAAGTGAATTAAAAGATATAATAACATTTTTTATTTTTTATTTTTACATAAAGTAAGAGATAATTGATAAGATATTAGCGAGGCAAATCCTTGTCTGCTTCCAATTATTGAAATACTCCTATTACCCTAAATAAATATAAGAAATTTTGGACACTTTGTCTAACTAATCTATAAAAAAACATAATTGATACTTGAGAATCTTGAGCATTAGGAGAATATGGTGTTGGCACGTCATTGATATACATATTTAATATCTGACACATAATATTATCACATCATTCATTAATTCTCTCTCATTTCTTCTAAATTATATTATTTTGTTATATCACATAACCAGTGAGATTTTTAAAATATTTTTTTCTAAACAAAAAATTTGTAATTTATTCTCACTCTCTATATTTTACAAGCAATAATATAAATACTTGTACATGAATAAACTTAATTTAATTTCTTGACCAATTTTTTGAATAAGTTTTTCATTATTTATTAGAGTTGACCAATTGCAAAAAATATTAGAACAAATCTATGTTTAAATCAAGTCAACATTTAGTATTAATGCCAATTTTTTTAGGTCAATTACATTTTCTCTCCTTAAACTACGATATGAGTTGTAATGTTTCCATTTTTCTATTAAATTGAACACATTGTACCCATATTTTTAATCACAACTTGCAAATAACTCAATCCATGAAAATTAACATTAACTTCAACTTTTTTTTTTTTTAATGAATGAAAAATATAAAAAAATAACAATTGAAAAGACATAATTAACATTTTTAATTTATGAAATAAACAAAGTTGCAAAACACAGCCCCCACTTTTAAAGTTATGGTTTCTATTTATTTTTGGAATCCAAATCTAATCAATCCCACCTGGAATTTCATCAATCATAAAAAAATTAAGTTAAGAAAAATTCAATGCATTCAATATCTGTAAAAAATAAGAATAAAAATCTAATTGCAAATATGTAAATGCCTTTGAAATATCTATACTTATTGAGGCATGAATATGAATAAAATTATATATTTTGTCATATTCAGATTATATTCTTATTAATTTATATTGTCAGTAGTCGCACTCATGCTTAATAATAAATAAGATAATATATCATAATACATATAGATTGATTATTAAAAAGGTTAATTCTGTCTTTTCAACTGTAATTTTTTTTAAATTTTCTATTTGTTAAAAAAAATAATTAAACTTAACAGTGATTTTAACAGATTGTGTTTTTTGCAAGCTGTGATTAAAAATATGGGTATAATGTGTTCAATTTAATTAAAAAAAAAGGGGACATTACAATTCATATGGTAGTTCAAGGGAGAAAGTGCATTTGGCCCTTTTTTGTTTTTGATTAAATCGAAAAGATATCTAAATATTCAAAATTAAATATAAAAATATCATCGTTAGATTAGCTCAAACAGTTGGTGCATATTCCGCACCCCTTGTGTGTTTTGTGTGTGTGTGTGAGTGATAAATCTCATAAACAAAATATATATATATATAAATTTGAATGTTATTTGTGTAAACAAAAAATATTTATATAAATTTAAAAAAATAAATTTAAAATAATTCGTTCATTGCACAAAAATCGAATTAATCCAGTTTATTATATATAATTTCCCATTTAATAGATCTTCGTATAAAGTTATTAAGTACACAAATTTTAAAATGAAAATTAATTTACAAAATAATGATATGATACTATAATTTTATTTAGTTGACTCTTATATAATATTTGATAATAATATAATATTATAAACTTACATTATTATTCTTCTCTTGTACTATGTATGATAGTAAAAAATTATACAATAGAGAGATAAAGAATAAGGCAACAATATATTGCCTGATATGCTATATATAATGTTTTAAAAACTAGTGACTAAGCTTCACAAATTATCACTTATTGAGTTATTGATTCAACTGGAATCAAACTAATGAATAGACCAAATAAAGTCATAAATATAATTAATTACATATTTTAAATATTATATATTACATAAAAATTCTATTAATTATAAATGTTAAATACACATGAAAACAACAAATAATAATTCAATATTTATTAAATTAAAAAAAAAATCACATCACAAATAGTCAAATATAATTCTTAATGATTAATATAACAACTGATACATTTATTGTACATCACAACATTCAAGTTTCAACTTATACATCACAATAATAAAATAACATTAATATAAAATATAATTGTTTCACTAATCCTAAATATAAATAATAATTTTTTTTGTTGACAATAATTCAATTTAAGTCAAAACGCCACCGATTCTGTCGATATTTGTAATTTTGACCAGTCCAACTACTAAAATAATTCTGAGGTTTAACCCAATCCAATTTGTTATCCAAATATATGATCTAACTCGATTCTTAAAATATTATATAAACTTATACTACCTAATTCTATACGATGAGCCTAAGAATAAGAATCAAATCCTATACAATGCACCAAAGCCTAAAAGTAAGGGTTGAAGAGATGGGAAACAAGCAATTTGCCGTGTTGGGAAGACGGAAAAGAGGCTCATTGGCAAGAGAAAGTCGCCTTGTTTAGAAGCATACTATATCTTTTAGGCTCAGACATGACATATCACTTTTTTTTTTTTTTGTCAGATATATAAGTTCGTAATATTTTTTATCCTTATATCATCATGTCTGAGTCCGTGCTTCTTAGATTTGTATTCACCACTTTCTAGTATCATCTCTTATCAGTAAATAACAGGTTTCAAACTTGTAGAAACGATAATAAATTGGAAAAGGTATAAAAGAAAATATAAAGCATCAACAGCCTGTCCAGCTCAAATGACCCAACTGTACAAAATGATAAACAGAAAGACATCGACCAGATAGCCTGTCTACATGAGCAATGCACATAGTATATTTTCTCGGGTAAATGCTTTCTTTAAGGGGCAATGAGTAATCAATCATGCATTGCAGACTAACTACAAGCATACCTCAACAAAAGCCTCTAACATCCTTCAACAACATATGTACCCGTTCCTCTCCACAAAAGAATTTCATTCAAGGTATTGAATGAGGAGATTGGATTTCCTCCACAGACACAACTACATTTCAGTCACAATCTCCAGTACAAACTTCAACAAGCTTCTAGAGAAGGTCTCATTTTCTTCATTGCATGAGTATGCTTGATTTCTCGATATATCTCATCTTGGTACAAATCGATCTTGAGCTGTCTGAACCTGACACTGCCATTACACCATGATCAAAATATAAACTTCAAAACATTGAAACATACCATAATTAATTGAAACACTTTAGAGATATCACACGCAATGTTTAGCTCAATGGGCCTTTCCAACAGGAGGCACACGGGACCTTAGAACCAAATTAACATATATGCTTGCAAGTTAGAAAATCTCATAATCTTAACACATCTAAGATTTTGGTAGTAGTCTCAGACTGTTAAGAGAACATTGGCTGGCTCAGGGACGGTTCAAAGGGATTGATTTTAGGGTTCTTTGGCCACTAGGATTTTCTTGCAGATGGTGAAAAGAGATTGGGTAATGGATTCTGTTATGGAGGGTAAAAGAACGGGAAAAGAGAGCAGAACTGGATTCGTGAACAGGGGGGGTTTTCAATTAAGAGAATAGTAGAATAGAGAACAGAGATAACCTGGCCATCACACCTAGAGTTCCATAGAATCACAACTAAGAAGAAATTGGATCACACAATCCAAAGCTCTCCATGGCGGATGAAATTCTTTTCAACTCATTCATTATCCCTAATCACCAATTACAATACTTTCAATAGACTATTCATGATGTAGGGCCCAAGGTAGTGAATCCAACACTAACTTATAAAAAACTAATTAAATTGAAACAGCCTAAAGAAAGAGCCCACAATAATAAGGCCTTCAATAGACAGAACCAAATAGGCTGATGCCACCCAAAGAATACAAAATTATGAAAATACCTGGCAACTAAAATTTATGGAGAGTAACATAAAACTAGATACCGGGAAGATCTATGATGGAAGTTATTTTCTTACTTAGACAATTGATGGAGAAATTTAGAAAAAAGAAAAAGGATCTCAATACAGCCACAAAAATAGAGTATGATAGGATGTTGATGAGCATTTTAAGGTGGGCTCTTAAGAAAACAAAAGTACCAACTAAGTATGTAGAAGTAATTATGGATATATATAAGGGAGTAAGAACTAGTGCAAGGGCAGTAGATGGTATGACTGGAGAGTTATCAATTTCCATAAGACTTCACCAAGCTCAAACCCTGTATGCATGTGCTTTACTCATGGACGAACTTACATACGTCATCTAGGGATAAAGTTTCTGGTACATGCTCTTCGCCGATAAGACTTAAGCATGATTAAAGTTAGAACTATAGAGGACCATGGTCATCTTCTGCAATGAAGAAACAACACTTGCACAAGATGACCATGCTGAAATGTGAATGTTGAGATGAATGACCAAACATACAAGAAAAGATAGAATACAAAACGAAAAAAATATTTAGGAAAGTTGAGGTTGCACACTTGCACATTTGGAAAAGAGAATCGCTTACAGTGGTTTGAACATTTCCAACGTAAACCTTTAGATGTTGTTGTTAGAAAAAGTAACTCGATATAGCTGGAAGAGATTAGAAAAGGTAACGAGAGACCTAAAATTACATGGGGAGATATCTTTGAATATAGTATGATTGCTTTCGACATCACCAAAAATGACATCTTAGATTGATGCGAATAGAGAAAAATGATTCATGTAGACAATCGCAACTAGTTTGGGATTTAAGGCTCAATTGGGCTAAGTTAATAACATAAAACTCGATGCTATCTTCCTAGGGTCTTTAGCTCCATATACATATGGCATCAATTAGGGTCACATGAGCATTGTTGATGAGTCAATTCACCAACCAAGTTTAATTTTCAATGCATACGTAAAGACTCTAACTAAAAATACAGTAACAAAAACCTTTTGCAATCTAATTTTAAGAGGAAAGCCCATGCTATGCTTTAAGCAAAATAAGAATGTCTTAGAAAGTCAAACCTGAAATTTTTTGAACTTATCCAATTAGAACAATATGTATGCATGAAAAACACTTAACATATTGATATTCATCTTTTTTGGAAAGTGACTTTCTGATATCACTTTAAAGGCATATTCAGTTTTCTTTTGTAAATGAGGGTATTTTGATTGTTGGCTTACCACTTTTGAAGGTATCCACAAATTCAAGGAGGTAACTTGGTAGATCATATTCATTGCTAAACAACTTTTCAATTACCATGATTCATGACATAATGAAAATCAAACATCAAACAATTTTCATACCAATTCCCCCACCCCTCCTCCCCAAAAGACAAAAAGGAACACTCCTCGAACAAATAACATGGGCACAAAGCATTGATTGGCTCCCGCATGGAAAGCTCATTTATCAGCAGACAATTAGTTAAGTGTTAGTTAAAACATTTTTTGAAGCATTTACCTGTGATGCATATGATGAGCTTTCTGTTAGGAACGTAAGAAACTCATTCTTCTTTCTATCAAAATTGTACTTTGCAGCATTCAATAATCGTTGTTCTCTCTTTACATCGTCCACAATCTTATCTTTCTTCAAGCTCATCTCCTTAATCTGCCTCTCAGTTTCAATGTAGTTTTCAGGTTGTTTTGATCTTGCTGAAGCTATTGGAAATCTCACATCCACATCTTCCCTAGTATCCGTAGATCAATAGCCACAATTCAGGAGGAGAAAATAAGAAGCAATACTATCATTTTAGTGCAAGTAGTGACAATAACAAGGTCTGTTTCGCTGGGCTTTCTCAAAAGAAAACGAAAAAGAAAATTCAGATACAAATATAATTTATTTTTTTAGAAACAAGTTGTTCTCAAAAATTATTTTTTTCCCCTAAACTAAATCTGAAACAAAAGCAAACATTTTCATGTTAAAATTACGTCCATTTCTCCCAAAGAACTGATTGTGAGAATAAGAACAGTTCTTGACAATAAGAAAAACAAAAACAAAAAAACAGAAAACTCACTACAATGCAAAAAAGATTAAAGATTGAAACCCACAAGGTTCAAAATTTGATCTTTCAATGTTCAACAGTATGTGACACTATATTTAACAAATAATATATTTGATTTTTTTTTTTGGGTAGAGCGTTAATTAGATTAAAAACTGTAGCATTAGCCAGTTTATAACTGGTAGCATCTATTGACAAAAGAACCCTTCCTGCAAACTACATCCAAAGCAACAATGTATAACATTAAAGGAGAGATTTTCCATGTGGGAGCAACTTTCTGAGAAATGGTAAGTAACATTGTACGAGTACAATATACAGTAATATCTCTGTAACAGATTCAAACCAATCATATAATAGCATAAACAAGTACAGAAACAAATGAACTGTAATATATAACCAGTAAAAAGAATTGGCCATTCAATCTCTTACCTGCTTCCCATGGAAAACACACCAGTACTCCTTATTATCCCCCCGTCTAAAGAAACAGCTCCATCACTAATACATGGGAGAGCTTGAATCATGTCCGCCCTTGTCTTATATACTTGTAGACGAGAAAAGAGATTATAAAATAGAGTCTCTCTGAGGCCATGACCACTGGGTATTAGACAAAATAAGTTTGCAATATCCACTCTAATCATATTCACAGCAAAGCCAAGAAACCCAGCTGGACACTCCCCATTGGGTAATCTTGGCTTAAGAATGTCAAGTCTCCTCTGTGGGTCATCAGTCACAAACTCACCAGCATATGGTCTGCAAAAGGAGAAGACAAGAAAAAGAACAGTTTCTACAATTTTAATTTACATGTCCACATTAATCAAATGAAGACAATATTGTATCAAAAATAAATAAATAAATAAATAAATGAAGACAATATATAAGATTGCTGCAGTCATGCCTCAGAGATTCAAGACAGATGACTAGAAATTGACCATCCAAAGACCTCCCAATAGAAGCACCTAGCCCGTGAAGACCAGAATTTTTATTTATGCAACCTTCATTATCATACATTTCTAATGCTTTTACTCCTTCATAAGTCTTACAGATGATAGCCAGCATTGTCTCCACACCCAAATACTCACAGAAAATCCTGCATTCCGAAACAGTAGAGTTAAAACCTGCATGCCGCACATACAGCTCCAATCTTGAAGTTACCAATCAAACCTACAGTTAAGACTAGCTTCCCATATGATCAGTGTGTAAAATACATGCATTAATATATGAGCCATTTGAGTAAAATAACTAATTTACTAATTGTATTGAATTTATGAATGCAACGAAGTCAAGGTTCTTTTCTGAGCCCCCCCAAATCACCACATGTCAAGACTCAAGAAATATGTGTGTTAGTCAAAACAAACCTGCTAACATCATTGTTGTCAACTTTTCCCAATGTAGCAACAATGCCCACAACATCCTTGGTCAATGGAAGAAGAGAAGCTTGAGTTCCATGACGAGTTTTTAGCTGACACAAAATTCCTGCAGCAGATTTTTCATGGCGCAATATCTGTTCATTAATTTCCTCTTCATTTGTAAGTTGAGAATTGTCCTTGTTCTCAATTTTTAACGTACTTGAAGAATGATACGTCCCAATCACGACTACAAGGAAACTTGTCACTTATCAGTAGAAATATTAAGTATGAATATTGAAGTGCACTAATTATTAAAAGAATGTCCTAAGGTTTGAAAACTTATGAATTCATTATGCATCCTTCATAAAGTGAAGAACAGAAGCTGTTATAAGCACATAATGGTCATCTTAACATCCTATAAACTTCACAACTAAAGCATCTTTATAACAGATACAACATGACAACTTCTGCCACATTTAGAAACTTCTAGTGCACAACAACATTGCTGACACTAAACAACACTTTTAGCAACATCCATTTATAGATCCATTCAAAGGTTTCACATTTACAATAAGAGATTCATAATTACACTCATGATAAGCAGCTTATTATCCATATGGACCTCATTTATCAAAAATATTCCCCAATTTTGATTTTTTTGATAATCCTGTTCGTATGTGTTACAACAATAAACAAAATGTACCGAAAGTAAAAGCATATGTACCTTGCAAATCAAGTATGGTGTATTCTAATTTGTTTTTCTGAGACTTCAAAAATTTTAGGTTGTCTTCATGCTGTTTAATTTTCATCCCAAAAGTATGTAGATCTTGTTGAAGTTTCTGCAAGTAATTCCAAAATTAGTCTGCACAGGATAATCCTCACTCAATATTTATCATAAATGAAATAGAAAGCATATCCTCATAAAGTGACGATGAATGAAAATCCTTGCATTCACCTATTGTGACTATTGCAATAACAATTAGAAAATAAATGATTTTATCCTTTACTATTGAAAAAAAAATCAATAAAAATAAAAGCTCCAGCTATAGACTGTCACACCTGAGAAGCTTGAATGATTGATTCTGCCTGTGAAAACCCTCCATTTTGCATATTATCCCTTGCAGCTACAGACATTTCATTCGCGTTGGCTTGCATCAAGTCTGATGAATTTTGGGTAGATAATGTTTTTGCATGAATTGACAGCTGCATCTGTAGAGGGTTATTTCATGTTTCCATATGTCCTTTTGGAACAATTTAACAAGAGATAACAACCGCTCATAGTAAAATATTGATTCCTATAGTAAACACACAACTCACACCCATATACATGTGGACCAACTCAAACGAAAATGAAAATGCAAAACTAGAAAGCGATAAGATTACTCATTTGGTCATAAAAAAAAGAGCTTTCTTGCTTAATTTTTCTTTATTTGATATTGAAGGACAGTCCATGTGTGCTATATTCTGCCAAGAATTCCAAGAGCATTAGGTATTTGGAAGTGTAACCAGAACTTATTTCTGAATACCCAATAAGCTGAATCATTCATTCATTCACTAAAATCGCAATAAGAAGAAAAGAAAAGAAAAAACAATTGTAATAGATAACTGAGCCATAAGAATTGACCATGTACCACATTGGTATTACAGTTTGAACAACCTCAAAAGAAAGCATTCACAAAGGACTAAATTCAACATTTGCAGAATAAATACTTCTGCTCGTAACTCTTAAGTTTTCCAACGCATCAAACAACTACCGAAACGTAATTCCCCTTCCCGTCAAGTAAACCCCAAATGCAAATTAAAAATTTGAGAATACAGAACACACCCAAGAATTTCAATTTGAGAAATTGAAGCTTTAATTTGGTCTAAACGATGAAAAATGAGGCATGCATTAGAAGTACCAACGTTATCCATGGTTGGTCAGAAATGTGTGAGAAAGAAGTAAAACATCCACTGAATGTTTCAAGGCGAGCATCAAATTCATTCAAACCCTACGCAAGTACAAGATACTAGTGTTCTTTCCACGCATTTTCCCAGTAACCAACAAGTGAAAATTGTAAGAGCTCACCTCCTGGCCGCTGGGTTGAAACATTGCTGAGTTGGGTTTGACCGACTCACTTCGCCATCTCCCTCTGGAAATTTAAATGGGGAATGGCAATTTCAACCTCTCATATCTAATTAGGGCTTTTTTGATTTGTACAATCGGTTTAGTCTAATTAGGATTGAATTTTTTTTCTATCAGAACAAAATCTTATCTTCATTTATTTTAAGGACGAAAATCTTATCAGCATAAATTTTCTGAATTACTTAAATAAGATACCTTATAAACAGAAAATCTTATTTGTCGTTTTAATTTTTATAAAATTATAAATAAGGATGATATCACTAGTGAACGCATTTAAAAAATTTAATTATTATATTTTTGTGAGTGACAATAAGTTTAGAATATTTGTATCCATGGATAAGAAGTGTATTTTAGAAAATAAGTAAAACCCGTAGCTTATCGTTTGTATTGCTGCTATAATTATGTAAGTATATTTTTATTTAAATTTGTTTGTTTATTACTTTTGTTATATATATATATTACCTCTCATATAAATCTTTGTTTTAAATCTATCATTATATAAGATCCATAATTTATTATTTGGTATCAGAATTAAGTTTGCATATGATTGAATTTTATTTAATCATTTTAGACACGCTCATTGATGAAATCCAAGTTGAGATAATGTTTGCCTGTTTAGAAGTGGGGTGAAGGCATTTAGAGTATTGTAAGACTTTTGACAATGATCCAATTAAACTTTCTAGAATGACTAGATTTGTTAGATCTGTTTCTACTGCTTCTAGTTCTGGTGCTAAAGATAAGAATAAGGAAATTCTAATTTCCGAGAGCATAGAAAAGAATTTGTAAAACTAGAACCTACCATCTACCTTGCACAGAAGATTTATAAATTTTCTAGTTCCTTTGTTTTTAAATTAGATTATATAATTAAAACGGTTGAAGAAATTATTTCTCTACAAAAATGATATGAAAATTTCAAGCTTCTCTCTAAATCTCTAATTGAAACTCAGAAAAATATAAGTATTTGCATTTAGGTTTAATCCAAATTGCTTTAAAGCGTCTTACCTAATTAAGATTGAACACTTTGTTGTTATTTATATAAGGGATAAAAGACACAATACGCTTGTTAATTTATTACTAGGATATGTAAAACCTACATTATGTGATGGACCAATTTATTTTGGGTGCTTTTCAAATTTCACTCACTCTCCAAACATTTTTGCCTACTTTAACTTTAAACATAAAAACTCAAGGATTTGATATGATGTTTAGATTCAAAAACATTATCTTAATATACAAAATGTATTTATAAGGTAATGAACACTTTGGCCCCAAAGGTAAAGATCATGCCAAAACAGTTGTCTCAAAAAAAAGGAGAAACTACCTTCTTTCTCACTAACATAGCTAAATCTAATGTAACCATCCCAACAAATATTTCTTGGAATTAAATTATTCTTCCAGAATCTTGGAAATTGAAATTTGTCATAAATCCCACATAAATGGAAAACAAAACTTTAGAACAGATATTGGAATATGCAGAAAGAGATATGGAGATAAAAATCAAATTAGAAGGGATAAGAAAAATGGAAGAACAAGTTAGTAAACCTTAGTATATAGTAGAAATGCATTCCTCTACCAGGAAGCCAGATAACCAACAATATCTGAAATGGGTTATGAGGTTTTTGTTTGAACAAAAGAAAGCCCTTTGGTATCTTTCTTTTAATAAAAAAGATAAATTAAAGGAAAATTGATTTTTCTTAGTTTTAACAGAGAATGAGCGATATTATTAGCATATAATGTTTAATCAATATGTTTGGAAAAGAAATTTTTCACAGAAGATTAATTTCTTTGCATGGCTAGAAAAAGCTTTTCAATATAGAAACTTAGAATTCCCTAAGTATGAAGAAGCTTTATTTATAGATACCATTGAAGTTGTGTATCAAAATTATATGTCTGTCAATGACAAAACCATTAGAGCAGTACATCCTCCAAATGTTAATCTTTCAATTAAAATTAGAGAAAAAACAATAACAGCAGCTCGTTAAAAAATGAATAGTCCACTAAAAATACTTCAGTAATTCAACTAAATAATTACTTTAATTTGTATTTGCAATCACTTGAAAAAACAAATTAATAGAATGGAGAATGTGTTGAATCAGGAGAAAAAACAATAATTAATTCCTAAAAAGAATATAACTTTTGAAACATCTACCTTAGACTCAATAATGGTAAACCACCTCTTCAACCTAACATGATATTATATGTAAGAAAGTCTAGTAAGTCTTCAGGAGACTTTGTTGATGAAATTGTCAAAAGACTTAAAAATCTAGGATTAAATGAAAAGAGTCAATGCGCTAGAAAAATCTAAAAAAACAGAAGAAGATTATTATGATAATCTTCATAAGATGTTTATTAGTTCTCAAACCGGTATTCCTCAAATAAATAAAATACAATATAAGAAAATGACTCAAACTACTCCTACTAAAAATTATTATCCTAGATCTATTCATGTGGATTTGCAATTTTAAGCAAACTATTATCGTGATTATGTTCAATTTGATAGCTTTTCCATTGTAGAATGGAATATTGATGGGTTAGCTGAATATTACTTATTGAACATTATGAACTATATGATGATGTTTGTCATTGCGGCTAAATTGAAAGGAATAACAGATGATAATATAGCCAAGGCTATTGTCTCTGGGTTTGTAGGACAATTTAAAAGATGGTGAGACTTCTCGTTATCAAATGAAGCTAAAATAGAAAGTATTATTGCCATTAAAAATGAAAATGATCAACTCCAGCCAGATGCTGCTTTCACTCTAATCTTCACCATTACCCATCATTTTATAGGCACTAATATGCTTTAACTAGACAAAACACATGAATTTAAGATGTCTAGATCTTTCCCATTTTAAGTGGTATAAAGATTTTTTTTTCCTTTACTCGTGAATATTGTAATACTAACTTTTGGAAAGAAAATTTCCTATCTTACCGTTCTTGTTTGCAAATAAAATTTGCAATCAATTGAAAACAAAACATGAGGGATAATCCCATATAACCAATACACATATTAGAGAATTATCAACAAAAGTGGTTGATAAAGGAATTACTTTCTATAATGACATCAAACTTAAAAAGCATATAAATAGAGACAAGATGTTAGGAAAAATAGCTTTAAGAGATTTATGTGAGCAAGGTATGTTCGATAAATCTAAGGCTTCTCATCCTAAAATGAAAAAAAAGAAAAAATGTTAAAACTCATTTAAAGAATAAATCTTTTCAAAGAAGCTCTCATAACTATCTTCCTTCAAAATCTTCTTCTTAAAAAAAGAAAAAAAAAAGTCTAAACAATTGCCAAGACATTATGCTAATAAGTGCAGGGTAAAAGCAAGGATTCATGAGCTGTATATAAATAAAGGATTAAAAAGAACTCTGTGTTCTATTCTTTTACAAAAAACTGATTCTGAGAAGGAAGAGTTAACAATCAATGCTCTTACAAAGAAACTGTTTAATTCAAACATTTTTGAAAAATCTTATAACTTTGAATCTGAAAATTCAGATAAAGATAAATCAGGCAAGGAGGAAGAAGAAGAAAATAAGGGTGGATAGAATTGTCCTTGTAATAAATGTGATCCTAGGTTAGCTTTCCTTAGGATTAATAATCTAAGTATAAATATAATAACAAAAGAAGAAAATGTAATTTTAGACTTAGATTGATAGAATTGAAGATCCTCAAAAAAAAAAAAAAATAAAAAAATAAAAAATTAGATGGCATCTTCAAGAATCAAGAGATGTGAAAAGTAATTTTAGAAACAATAATAGTAATAATAAGAGTAATACTCTTGAAAACAAAATATCTTAAGAAGCGTATAGCTTTAAAATGTCCTTGATAGAATTAAATCTAACAACTCTAAAAGAGAACTTACAATAGTTGAACTAAAACCTTAAATCACATAAGTAAAAGGAGAAATAGTTCAATTGAGAAATAGAGCAATTACTCTAGAAACTATAGACATGTTAGACCTAATTTTCAATACTAGGGAGATGATGGCTTCGAAGCTGATTTGGGAGGCTTAATGTGGGAAGAAAATAAGGCACAATTAGAAATCCAAACTGATCAACCCAAGGATGACTCCTTAGATATCATAATTTTTGATATTGATAATGTCTTGATCTTCTCTACTTTCATATATCAGCATTTTAGACACTAAAGAATTTTTCTTAAGATTGTTATAAATGCTAGAAAACAAATTTTGTGCTGATATTCCTAATGTTTTTTGGCATAGAAAACAACATATAGTGAACCTGCCTTATAAAGACGACTTTGATGAAAAGAAAATTCCTAGCTTAGGCTAGACCAATTACTGATTTTTACATAAAATTTTCTAGCAAGCCAAGAAATTGATGAAGATAAACCAAGAGTAAGACTTATTAATAATTTCGTAATCTCATTTCATAATCCAAGGGATCTGATAATACAAAACAAAGAAAAGCCTTTCATCAAAATCGTTTAATGATTTGTTGACTTTAAAAAACTCAAAAAAAATTTCATTTATTATATAAACATAAATTTCTCTGTTATTCTCCATGAAAAAAAACCAAATTTTGAACCATTGAGATAAAGAGATTTCTTCTAAAAGTTGAAAAATGTAGAAACCAAGTATGCTTTTTAGCAGAAGTTTCATAAATGTGAACATTATCCCAATATCAAAATAATTATAATAAAAAGGGCTTTTTGTGAATTTCACAAATTGCTTCTTAATTTAAGGACTCGATCCCCATTGCTCTAGAGAGATAACCTTTATAATTATTATTTTTGAGTTAACACATTTTATCCAACCATCAACTTTAGAAATATCAACTCAATTCTAAAAATTAAGAAATAATTATAAAATATCATATTCAATTTTTATGAGTAAATCTTGAAAAAAAATAATACAATTTCAAATAAATTTTATTTTAGTATCCACCTACTTATGGTAGTATATCATATTATATTGTTAACCACTACCCACCCGCAACCTCCTCCACATGCCGCCAATCCTCAACACAACAACTCATTCACCTACACCATCAATCTAACGAGAGCCGTTATAGATGACAAACATTACTAGAGATGGCAATGGACCGGGTTCGGCCCGATCATGACACGACCCTTTATTTACCCATACCTATTATAAACCAGAAAAGGAGACTCATCTAAAATCCATTATTTACTAAGTATATCCAGATCCAATGGGTATGCCGATATACCCTGAATTTCTTTTCTTTTCTTTTTTTAAAAAAAAAACTGTTTTTCTATTTTTTTTCTTTTTAAAGAATGGGTTTACTTAAACCACATTGAATTTTTGGGCAATTAATATAATCTCATACTCTTATATTGAATTGAAATGAAAAACACACACACACACACAAAATTGGGTAACAAATAAATTATATTGTAGGGTCGATAGACTTTAAAATTTTAACTCATGTGGCATACATATACATAAAGAGATGTTAAGTTTAACCATAAATTTTAATATTTTGAATAAATTACAGATCATGCTTAATAATACCCGTGCAATATCTAGATTCGAATATTCGATAAAAAACTAAAGACATTAGAAATTGAATGGGTGAGAAATTATCATAGACCCATGATTTGTAAATTCTCATATCAAATCATGAATTTTCAAAATTAATCTTCCTCATTACATTTTTAAAACTTTTAAATTTAAAAATCAAATTCTCAAATCAAAACTATTAATACCAAATCATTTTTTCCATATGATTAAAATTTTGAAACTCAAAATTAAAATATAGTGTTACAATTATTATACACCCGTTTGATAACAACAATCATGAGTTCTCAAAATAAAAAATATAAAATTTGATTTTATTGAAAAATTTATCGTAGACCCAGTGGGTGTCTGGGTTTTGCCTATACCCGGCAAGTAAAATATAAAAATACTCAGACTTAGACCTACTAAGGACCCATTTAAAACCCATTAAGGTCGGGACAGCGCGCAGGAGCTTGACATGGACTGGCCAATTGCCACCTCTAAACATCACTGTCCAACATGTTAGAGACGCAACAAACATTAGTGCGATCAGTCAGAAACGACAACAACCATCATTGGAGTTACAAGATACTATTGCCACTGTTGAGACATGTCAAAGACAACAATAACGAGAAGAAAGTGCTTGAAATACAATCTCAATTGTAATTTTTTATATGATCTAAATTTATAAATTATAATTCTAACTAAATTTTAATTATAAAAGAATTAAAATTAATTTTATAATTTCTATTCCATTTCTACTTTTATTTTCATACATCCAGAACGCACCTAAGGAACATAACTCATATTGACATGGACTGAAGATCATGCCAGGTCCCAGTGATTGCCTTGTCTGGCATTACTCTGCCCAGCAATCCGCTTGTCCCAGCCTATGTGATATGGCCCATTCAGAGAGGGATAAGTTCTAATTATTCTATTTCATTGTTTTATTTTAAGAAAAACTTAGCCAATTAGAAAAGAAAAAGAAAAAGAAAAAAGAGAAAAGGGAATATATTAAAGAGAGAACCAATTAGCCAAATTTATTTGAGCGCTGCTTCACCAAACACAGAAAAAACAAACATTAGAAAGAACAGAAATGGTTGTTATTTGGTGGTATATTTAATTTAAAATTTATGATATGATTTTTCTGTGTGGCTGTGGCATGCCCTGCTTAAAGGAATGGGTGGATTTGAGAAAGCTCCAGTAGATATTTGATTGAAGATGAACTTGTTGGCTGCCTCTGTGAAGTGAACACCATCCCAATTCACTCGAATTGACGGTTTTCCACAAGAACCTATAAACTTCAGAGTGCCATTCACAACAACTCTTCTACCACAAGTAATTAGATTACCCGTGTAGTTGTATTTCCCTCCATTGCCACAACATGCCACAAGTGGCTCCTCAAATCCTGCACATTTTATATACACGTCTATGTTACTAATTTACTCACCTCGATCTATTCATCTCAAATAGAAACATATGACAAGATAAATGCATGTGAATAGAATAATCGTGTAAATCATAGGTGAGTAAAAAGATATTGTTCTACAATTATCTCGGAAAATAAGAATGTGATAAGTTTGGCTAACTTACCATATTTCTTTGGATTGGTGAAGATTGAATACTTAATGGAGTAGACGTCCACATAAGTGATTGCAGCCAGTGGAAGGTCCTTTTCTGAGTTGAACTACTGCCTCTTTCAATTTGTGATTGAAATATTGAGCAACTTCATTGTATGGCATTGCACAACCATAGCTATCGCTTGAAGCTAATGGAAAATTGGCCAAAATATAAGGTAGGCAGCCTATTGGTCCAGTATTGTGAATCCAAAATGTTCTTGCTCCCAAATTGTATACGTTCTGGATTATCAAAGCCAGTTAAATAATCATGAAAACCTAGCAAAGTATATATATATACGTAATCCAAAAATGGCATCATAAGCAAACCTTAACATTACTGAGAAAACAGTTTACTACATCTGGTACAGATGCATTAACTTCCTCTATAGTCTTGTTGCCAAAAAATCTGGCACCAAGATCATTCTGACCGATGTCGAATGTGTACAAGGCTTTACCAAAAATCTCCCTCTTTGGCAACAAATTTGCATGTGCACCTCCTAATAAGTAGAAGAAAAAACAAGCAATAAATCGGTGATACAAGAACAACCTCAAGATATTTAATTAAGAATCTGCATACTAAATATTTCCATTATGTCAAAATTTGCCTACCTCGTTTCCTAACAGCTTGTGATCTGGAAAGAAATTGTTGAAATTGAAGGTATTGAACAGAGAGATAAACTGGACTATATCCATCAGCAGCTTCAGGTATAATGCTATGTGGGAGTCTGACTGTCGAAGCTGCTGTTGCAAAATTTGCACCTTGTGTGAAGTTGGTCCCCAATGAATCAAGATAAGCACTGATATATGGTAGATGCAAACTGTTTGCTGAAACTCATAAATTCATTGATTATTGTTAGCATGAATCGAACTTTTCGTATGTGAATACTTGGACTTCTGAGTTGAGTAATTTTTTGACGTGGTATCAGAGTATACGATCAAGTTAGTGAGGAATGAGAAAACACATACCTATGAAATCGATGAGAAGGCGACCATCAGAGAACCTTCCTGCAGATTTGTGAAAATAGGTTTCCCCATTAGGTGGTGGTGGTGATTGTCCAAAGAGAGCAGCAAAGCCACCTGTGTCTGAGTTGGAGTCACCAAAGTTAAAGATTGCCCGAAAATCGCAATTTTTTAAAGCAAATACAGGGTTGAATGTGGCAGCTACAGATAATAAAAGTACACAAAAAGAAGAGAGTTTGATGTGAAAATTGTTAGAGCTAGGAAACCCCATAACGAGAAAGGAGGAGATCTATGAGATGAGCAACGAAATTGGTTGACTGGGAAAATATAGTGTGAGAAAACGTAGACTTTGTTCAATTTAATTAATGTAGTAGTTGATGTTAATGTTGATGTTTGGACCTACATATTTCTGACTAATAAAGGGCTCAATTAATAGGAAAAACTGAGAAAAGTGTAGTTTTCATTCGGCCGGCATGCATTATTTATTTTTCTCTCTATTTTTTTCTTTCCGAAGAATTGATTAGTCTGGCAAAAAAATTTTCGAGAATGTGTTGGATAATTTAATTAGTAAAGTTTTGTATATTTTGTCAATGGAGTGTTAATTCAGTAATAAATAATTATCAACTATACCATTCTTCATTGCTGAACGAAAGCTGTTTCTTTTGACTAAAGAAAACGAAACGAAACCCAACAATTTAACATATACTATTATATGTGGATATTATCAATATTATTTTTTAAATGGACATGAAACTCAATTTTTGTTTTAAGAAAACTCAAAAATTGAAGGTTATAATAGTTTGCTTTAGAAAGTTGCAAACTCAAAATTTTAATTTTCAATACAGCCCTACACACTCTCTACACTTGCACGGCAATGGCTTTTCTTTTTCATGTCTTTCTTTATGCAAGTTTGAAAACTAAAATCCATACTCTATTGTGATTTGGGGTGGAATTCAAATCAGATTATTTGAATATGGATTTGAGTTCGAATTAAAAAATTCAAATTCGATTCTGGATAATGTATTAGTTGATTCGATATTCAAAAATAATTCGACTTTAGATTCAGATTTGAATTCGAATTATTCAAAATAATGTGTATTTTATTAAATAATTTTTGTTATTACCAAAATTTAAATTCAAGTTCAAATTTAAAATTTTGTATGAATTCAAATTTGAACTCAATTTCAGTTTATGTTCGAATTTTTATTTGAATTCGAGTACAAGAGTTCAGTCCTAACTATGATGACCACCACCCTAAAAACCGAATGGAGCTCTCACTCACAATTCACAAGAAACACATACAGAAATTGATAGTACCACTTATAACACAATCCAATCACAATATGACATATGGCACCACTTATAACACTTATAACTGTCGATATAGTCAGCAAGTCACGTGGAGTCCTGTTATTGGTTGGACATACTATATAAATTGCTACACAATTCCTAAAAAGGTAACTTAAGAAACTTACTCCATTTACTCAAAAGAAATATTATTATAATCAAGCTCTAACATAAGCATTAGAGTGCTTCCAAGTATTACCCAATCACCTTATCTATTGTTTTACAGATCGATTGAATAGAAGATTTGACAACTGAGATGCCATATCAATATAGTTAGATTGTGATTTAACATTGGCGCCGTCCGTGAAAAAATAAAAATTTTCAATTTTAAGAATTTGAAGAACCTTAAATGATCTACTGAATGGTATGGCAAAGGATGGAATTGAAACTAGGACACCTGAATCGGACAGTGGGGATAAAGATACTAGGACGCTTGAAGACGAGCTGGGTGATGTAGTGGTAACCCTGGCTCGAAGGGAGGAAGAGGATATCTTGAGGGCGCTGGACGCCCCAATCACGCAGAGTTAGTTTGAAAAGGTTGATGGGGGCCATGGCAGCCTTATTTGAAAGAGTAGACAGTATTTCCCTGCAAGGTGGAAAAAAGTCTTGGGTGGACCAACCACTTACTGATACAGTTAACCTGTC
Organism: Quillaja saponaria; assembly: GCA_029379385.1. Lineage (NCBI taxonomy): Eukaryota > Viridiplantae > Streptophyta > Magnoliopsida > Fabales > Quillajaceae > Quillaja > Quillaja saponaria. Next base: position 9,458,877 of record CM055612.1, read on the forward strand.
TAGGGAGAGCTTTTTAGTTAAATGGATGGACTGGTAGAAACTTCAAAGGCTAAGAAGGGAAAGGAAGTCATGGTTTCACCTCATGAATCTCCACCGACCAATTGGGAGGAATAAGAAAAGTATGATCAAGATGTAATTGTCCTCAGACTTACTATTCATGAATGAGGTTCTAAGTTGTCCAATTCTACATGGGGTGCGGAATGCCCTCATTGGAATTTTATTACTGGTTGATTGACCTATATGATTTTGTTACTGATTTTACTTCCATCATTCACCTTCATGGGATACCAGACCAGGTGATGTGTAGAGCATTTTCTTCGGCCTTAAGGGATACAAATCAGAGATGGTTTACTCGACTCCCAATCCGATCAATCTCTAATTTCGACCAGTTGGCATATTCCTTTAGAAGATACTTTATGACAAACAAGAAGTAGAAAAAAGATGCCTCGAAAGCCGGTCATGAAGAGTTCACAATTCAAATACGAGCTCAGTAAGAGGACCCTACCACGGTGGAGGAGATGTTGCGAATGACAGATGAGTATATCAATGAAGAGGAGACAAAAAGGGTGTTAGCAGGTCAGTTCCAGTATGGGAGCAAGTGAATATATTCTTCTGATACCCTGCCTGACCTCTAGACACCATGATCCCTCGAGGTCGGGTAGAGGCCAAAAACACCTCTAAAACCCAAGTATGATAGTTATAAGGAGTTAAACAAGCCCCAGTTTGTGGTACTTATGGCCATTGAACGAAATGATTATGTTACTTGGCAGTCCAGCACGCAAATGGAAGAGATTGAAACTGAGCATTTCACAGGGGTAATCGACATACAACGGATGAATGCTGGAAATTGAAAGAAGAGATTAGGACTTTGATATAGCAGAGTTATTCAAGGATCACACCCAAGAGATGAAAGGAATGGAAGATAGGGCTATGGGAAGTAGAAATGGAAGAAAATGAGAAGACATGAGATGAAGGATCGGTCAGGGAGAAGATTAGAACCTAGAAGTGATGACCACAAAATTAGGAGTGGAAAATGGGACCTTATCATTGGTAGCATCTACACCATAACAGGTGGTCTGACAGGGAGGAGAACATCTGCAAATGCAAGGAAGAGATATGCCAAACGCCTAATTATGATAGCTGAGGTTTGGAAGCACAGTAAGGATACTAGTGCGAACGAGAGTATAATGTTCATTAATGACAATTTAAGCCCTGTGGAGACCTCTCATATGGACGCCCTAGTCATTTCTACAAACATAAGGGGGTTCAATGTGCAAAGAATACTAATTGATAATGGCAGTTTAGCAAATGTAATATATTCCAAGTGTTTAAAGTAGATGAGGTTACTTAAAGACAAATTGAAACCATCGAAGGTGACTTTAGTGAGTCTCAATAGGGAGCCAGTCCCAGTAGAAGGAATGATAGAATTACCAGTGATGTTAAAAGACATAGATAAGAGAAAGGTTGTGATGATGAATTTCTGTATGGTTAGTTTGAATTTGGCATAAAACATAATATTGGGTAAATTCATTTTTAAGTGAGGCTCAAGCCATTTTGTTAACATGACATGTGTGTATGAAATTTTTATCCTCGAGGGAGGTAGGAACAATAAAAAGGAGCCAAAAGACAGCACAACAATGTTATATGTCATGCATGCGGGCCTAAACATGCAAAGATTCTCTCTACGGATGACCTAAGAGATCCTCGATTGGATACCCAAGAGACAGGAGGAAAGAAAGGATATCAGTAAAGTCAGTCCAGTTGTTTGAGGATGCCTCGTCCAAGGTTGTATCAAAGGGTTAGATTTGGCTTTGGAATGAGGAGTTCGTGTTTTTAGAATGGTGGATGATTGGGGGTTTGAAAGAGAAGTGAGAAAAGGACCTGAGTTAGAGGAACATAAGGGACCGATTAGTCCTTGTGAAAATGTAAATATAATAGGTAATGGCCTTTTAAGTGCTTTTGGTTTATGTAAAAGTCTCGAAGCAAGGTTTGCAAGTCTGTTCGGACTTAAATTAGGTCATCTTTTACAGTCTAAGTCTCACATTTCTTGGACTATTTTTTGGGAGGCTAGTGATAGTATCGCTTATTTCATAGCCCAATCATAATATGACACGTGGCACCATATCTCTCATAATGACACAGTCAACAAGCCACGTGGAGTCCTGTTATTGGCTGGAGCACATTATATAAATGGCTACGCGGTTGCTAAAAATGTTACTTAAGAAACTTACTTCATTTACTTAAAAGAAACATTATAATAATCAAGCTCTGACATAAGCATCAGAGTGCTTTCGAGTATTACTCGGTCACCCTGTTTTTGTTTTACAGATCGATCCAATAGGAAATTTGACAATTGAGATGCCACGTCAATACAGTTAGATCGTGATTTAATAGAAATGAAAAACTCTATTGGTGCTTGAGTGAGAAAACTTCCCGAGTGATTACCTTTTGACTACTTTTTTTTTGTGTGTAAAACTCCCAATTTTCCTTTTTCACACAAACAATAAAAAGCTCCTATTGTGAAATGGACGTTGTTGCTTAAATTTTGATCAAATTAAAAAACATTTCATTCTTAGCTTCTCTTATCAATCAACCTGATACTTGAACCCATTCTAGCTTGCATAGAGAGAGATATGAAAAAGGGAAGCCATTGCTCTGCAAGTGTAGAGAGAGATCAAGAGAGACTGATTAGGAATTGAAATTTTTGGTTTACAACTTTTTAAAGGCAAATTACTATTATAACTTTCAATTTTGAGTATTAATTAAAATAAAGTATTGAGTTTCTTGTCCACTTAAAAAAATAGACATTGATAACATCCACTTACAATAGTATATGTTCAGATTGTCCATATATATATATATGTAGTTCATAGCTACATATTCGGTTCTTATATAGGGAGATTTAAGAGTTACGAATTTAACTTATTTTCATCATCTATAGTATTTTAAAAGTTACAACCTATGATCTCCTACTTCAAAATAATATAAATTAATTAATTTTAAATTAAATTAACTAAAAAATAATTTTCAAAAATTAGTTTTTCTCTTCTAATAGCCACTCATTACCCTAGTTATTCACATGTTAACTATAACTCATTCCTCTTTTATAGCGCAAAAAAAAAACTATACTAATTATTAATTTGAATTTATAAACGTTTATCTCTTATACAAATTTCCTTTTTAAAAAATAAAAGAAAAAAAATCTCATTTAGAAAGAAAAAAAATGTGTAAAGTAAAAACTACATACCCAGTTACAAATGAGAAGTTTCTTCTCATAATTCTCACAAATTGGATACTAATAAATTATATGCCACTCATTGGTAATCACCACTTGATGCCAAATTGTGGTCCATCGCCCACTCCGTCCACATATCACAAACCATTGATCTTGATAGCATCCACCATCGTTGCCGCCTCGACTTCATGGGTGGTTACTGTCATGCAGATATCGTCTAAGATTATCACATAACCGCCACCATACGAGACCTTTAAAGACCATCATTGTCGGAGGTTGTTAGAGATAGTGATCACCACTGCTGAACACGAACAAAAATGAGGATCTTAACCCTTGAAGGCCAGTAAAGAAAAAGACAAAGAAGAGACCTATGTAACAAAGACAACAATCATCACCATTAAGATCAGTCAAAGAAGAGACAATCATCGAGAGACCTTCAAAAACGATGACTTCTAACGTGGGAACCAATTGGGGACAATGACAACCACTACCAAGACTAGTCAAAAAAGATGATAACCATCATTAGGAACTAATGACAACCACTATTTTAGAAATCACCAAAAATGACAATCATTTTCACTGAAAATTGTTGGAGACGTAACCATCTTTTTCAAGAACTACTGAAGATGACTGACATCTTTTATCACAACTACCTTTTTCGTAAATATTAGAGATGACGACCAATTATACTCAATAATTTTTTTAATTTTTTATGTGATCTAAACTTATTGATTGAAATTTCAATTCCAATTTGATGTCTCTAATAGTCTTATTAACCGATTATGAGTTTGGAATCTCTTAGGTATTGGAGCGACCTACCCTAAACAATTAAACAATGTAGTGTCTCCTTTAGGGATGACAATTTTGCTCTGTCCCACAAAGCTCCGATCCTCCTCTATCTGAAAGGGCAAGTTTTTTAACCATTGATCGGAGAATATGGCAAATCTTACCTTGACCCAAAGAAATACAATCAGTGTTTGGAGCGGGGATGAGATCCACTTATACTGCCCCGCCCTGCCCCTTTTTATGTATACAATTTATCTATATTATGAATAATATATATATTTATACATAAGTATTTTCCATTATACATGAATATTTACACTAACACATGCATTATACGTACTACATATATATTTTTCAATTGTGAATATTAATATTTTTTCAAATTGAATCAAAAGTGAAGAAAATATCATATATTTTTTATATAAATCTTTATGAGACTAATACATATTATTAATTATTGTTGTATTTCTAATCAAGTGATGTTGTTTTCTTATGAACTTTTAATTTTTTTATGGATGGATTTATAAGTTTTGCTAATTGATTAAGATTTTTTATTCATTAATTGAGTATTTTTTTTAAAATTTTTAATTTGGGCAAAGCAAATCGAGCTCGGAGAATTTTCTAATTGGGGATGGGTTGAAATTCCTTACCCCTACAAGGTTCGGGATTGATCGTAGGACAATTTTGTGGGAGAAAGTCGGGGTCGAATTTACTCGCACTCTATCCCATTGCCATTCCTATTCTTCTTTCTCTCGAACAAAGAGGCAGTAGCTTCGACACTAGAATTTCAGTTCTGTACATTCAGACGTGTCGATCTTCTATGCCACCTCATTATAAACTAGAGAATTTATCGCGAAAAGTTGACGGAAATTGGTTGACTATATGATGACGTGGCGGTATGTGTGTGGATTACTGTCCATGCGGAGCTGCGAATGTTTGACTGTGGATCCATTTTGGGATTTCGCGGTTTCAAAGGATCTGACGCTGTCCTTCACTCAAAAATCTCAATAAAACAAGTAACAAGTGTCGAGGTTCCCTTTAACCACAAACTCTTCTTCTATTAGATTTTCTCTGCCTTTTCAACCGTTATTCACGATCCCTTTCGTATTATAGCGGACTTGTGTCTCTCTATCTGTGCTTCTCTCTCCTCCTCTGTGTGCTTGCTTGCTTACACGCACATGGAGTCTCTGCAACTCACTCGTTTATGTCTATGTAAATCATCTCTTAATTTAGCTCCAAGTAATCGAAATGTAGGTGTAATTAAGAAAGTGGGTTTTGCTTCTCTGTTGAGAAGAAATGGGAATGGCTCTCTGAGTGTTAGAAAATCAGGTTCGGGTAAAAGCGAAGGTGGGTTTGGTACTGCCCAAGATGGGCCTTCTGCTGTTGAAGAGAAAGATGATTCTGCTTCTCTAGTTGGGTTTCCATTGCTTCCTTATTCTGGTATGTTTATGGTATTTTGCCTAGTTTTTTACTTCTGATTTCTGGGTCGTTTCAAATATACTTGAATTGGGGATTGTAAAATTTGATTCTTCTCTCTGGCTCTGTCTTTTTTTTTCTTTTTTTTTACTGTTTGATGATTATCAAAGACTGAAAGTATGCCTTTTTTGCTTTTTATTTATTTATTTTATTACATAAAAACTATATATTTAATTAAGCCACTCGTAGCAGTTTTACATACACGCTCTAAAATCAAGGGCCACAACGTCAATTCCATTCTTTTCCATATGTGAGATTGTTGTTCTAATAGCATCATCATTCATCACTTTCCTGGAAATTCAAGTCTACTCCAAGCATGGAGCTGTAACATGGAAAAGATTAACATTCCACCCCCAATATTTATCCTTAGGGAATTTTGAGTAAACTATTTAAATTATTTTGAAAGAAAGATTAAATCTATAATCGATTCACATTCTGCATAGTCCCTTATGGGGAAAACATATCCATTGTTCCCACCCATGAGGTGATAGGAGATGATGATGCACTGAATTTGAGTTTCTATGTACATACATATGGTACTAGTAAACTCAGGATGTAACTTGTCACATATGTAAAAGGGAACGAATGGTAACTGAGCGCCTAGCCATTATTTGCTTTGCTTTAGAGGAAAAGTTACTCGTCATTATATCGTTCTATTATATTTATTAGGTTCTGATTATTTTTATTTATGGGAAGGCGTTGCTTTTGGACTATCCATATACATGTGCATGTAATCGTAGTACTTGGTGTTCCATGTGGTCTCTGAGTTACAGCAACAACCTGATCATACGTTTCTTTGTTTGGCTTGTAGAACTTTATCATATATATGTTGGACTCTAGATGAAGCATAATTTTCTTTTTTGCAACAAATATTGGACTGGATTTTTATGAGTTTTGATACTTGATCTTTCATCTCACTCGAAGACTGAATTATTCCTCTACCATTGTGCTTTTTTTCTTTTGAATTGGTCTTCAACTAAAATTATTGTAATATTCTAGATAATTTTTCACGGACAAAAGGTTTTGTATTTATTGTATTATTTATATCGTGGTAAGAGCTAACTGCAAATATCCTAACTTGACATGCAGGTGACGAAGTCATTGATAAAGATGTAATTTCTGATAAAGTAGAAGCAACTGAGGGCATAGAAGGAGAAGAGAAATCAAAGACTACAGTGTCCTACAATATTGTTTTTGTTACATCTGAAGCTGCACCATATTCGAAGACAGGAGGCTTGGGAGATGTTTGTGGCTCTTTGCCTATAGCACTGGCAGCTCGTGGACATCGTGTAATGGTTGTCTCTCCTAGATACCTACATGGTACTCCCAAGGATAAGAACTTTTCTAGTGCAGTTGATGTGGATCGCCGCATCAATGTATATTGCTTTGGGGGGGTCCAAGAAGTTTCATTCTTCCATGAGTACAGAGAAGGCGTTGATTGGGTAAGAAATTGTATATGCTTTTTAAAGTCATTATTGGAGTTTGGTTGTTCAAGATTATTGAATGCTCTAGTAAATTGTATAGCACTAACGGTGTTAATGGTACTCATTACCTCATTGTAATCTTGAATGCTCTAGTAAATTGTATAGCACTAACGGTGTTAATGGTACTCATTACCTCATTGTTTAGGTATTTGTAGACCACCCCTCGTACCATAGACCTGGAAACCCATATGGGGACAGTTATGGTGCTTTTGGTGATAATCAGGTATGTTTATTAAGTATGTGCATGTTAATAATATAATACTTTTCTTTTTATTGTGCATGAAAGTGATAAATTTCCTTCTCATTTGGTTTTACAGTTTCGTTTCACTTTACTTGGCTATGCAGCATGTGAAGCTCCGTTAGTGCTTCCCTTGGGAGGGTACACTTATGGAGAGAAATGTCTATTCCTTGTCAATGACTGGCATGCAAGCCTAGTGCCAGTGTATGTGGTTCTTTTTAGTTCCTACATTGATTTCATCATCTAATACAATGTCCATGTACTTCCTTTCATATTTTCCCACCTTCTTACAATATGGAACTACTTATCTAATAATGACATGTTATTTACAACTCTTTAGAAATCACAGTCACAGGTTTTTTTTTTTTTCCTAATCCTCTTGCTTGTTAAAACAATAAGCATTTAATTTTAGAAGTAGGGGTATCCATATACTTGCTGATAACCATCTCTAGAAGAATTTAATATATTTTGTGCTTTATGATTGGATTGCATGTTTAAAAATATCAATATATAAGGTCTTATTGTGAACACCCCTATTCTATTAAGACCAAATAGCCACTAACCTCCTGGAGTCGTTCCATTAGTTGTTTTGGACTATGCTTTATTAAGGTGTAGAGACTCTTTACATGTGAAGGTTCTCTGATTTTTCCATGGTTAACTTAGTGATATTGGGTGCTAATATTGACATAATTTATAATGCAGACTTTTAGCATCCAAGTATCGTCCTTATGGGGTATATAAGGACGCACGATGTATTCTAGTCATACATAATCTCGCACATCAGGTAAAGCATCTTTCTTCACCAACCCTCTTTGGTTTGTTGAAGTACAATTAAGACACCAGCAGCGACATGATGCATTGCTCACTAGTACTCCTCACAAAGATGAATTTTCTAGGTTATTGTCAAGATGGCAATGAGGGTCTTGCAGAAGATAGTTGACCTATAGATTCCTTTGTTTTTTTGCATTCTGCTCCCCCTTTTAGCAGACATGTTATTTACATTGATGGTGTGTTTTTGAAAATTAAGAGATAGAACTGCTCAAAACGTCAGAATACTAATAAAATGTAATGTTGGACAAAAACAAGTACTATAAACTATAAAGTATAAACAGCAAAGGGAAAAACTGAAGTTTCTATCTAAATGTATAGGCTTTTGCAAATGATGGACAGGCGGTGATAGGTTATCCTCTTTTTTTATCGGGAAGACATTCCCTGTTCTTTTGTATTGTAGTAAAAAAAACCATATATTCTTTTGTTAAATGCTCACATGCAAAATGCAAGCTCTGACATGGTTATGATTTTGTGTTCGAAAATGCTCATGTGCATTATTGTACAGTACATGAGATTGGAATTAATTATATTTGGACTACACCATACCTAGTGGAGTAGGTCATTGGTGCCTATCTAACTGTAGTTGATGCTAACTTTTGAAGTTTGTAATGTGAGGAAGGTTTCTGGATGAACTTGTGAGTTACGATAGGTGATGGTCTATTCAATGTCAATCTCAATTCTGTATCAGGGTTCTATACTTCATATCTTTTTAGACCTTTTTCAGTTAAACTAATCTAAGAAGCTTCTTTCATTGCAAATGGAAGGGAGTGGAACCTGCAATTACATACAATAATTTGGGCCTACCTTTAGAATGGCGTGGAGCAGTGGAATGGGTATTCCCTACTTGGGCAAGGACCCATGCTCTAGACACAGGTGAAGCTGTAAATCTTTTAAAAGGTGCAATTGTGACATCTGACCGGATACTGACAGTAAGCGAGGTAATAATGCTGCATATCATTCTTTTTCCTTTCTGGTATCTCGTACGATAATTTCAGGAACTAGTCCGGTCCTTACTTGTCTTACAAATTTTGATAAATAATCAGTGATAAATTTAGTTCTTGTTCCTAGAATACTACTTCATTTTTTGTAGCAATAAGTATATTATTGTAATAATAATTGTATCAGATGAGTTTCTTCTATTTTGTTTCCTAGTAGTACCCTTGTGCTAAAACATACCTTTTTGTTCCAGGGCTATTCCTGGGAGATAACAACTGCTGAAGGTGGATATGGTCTGGATGAGCTATTAGGCAGCCGAAGAAGTGTTCTTAATGGTGTGTATGTTGAATAGTTATCTCTTTCAGCATATGCTCATTAATTGCATGACGAAATAATTATTTATGATTAAGAAAGTAATGAACTGATAGTCATACAGACAATGTTGGCAAAAGATGTGACTTAAATCATTCAAAATTACTGTGTATTGCAACCCATGCTATCCAGAAAAAACTTTTGCATGTTTCTGAGTTGTACTCCCTTAGCAGATCTATCTGAGGATGACTTTTGCTCTTCTTTAGTTGTATCTTATGATTGACCGTTGTAGTTTTGGCATATATTTTCTAAGCAAACAATTCTCTTAAAATCTTTTGACTTTTAACCGTGACAATTGACCACGTTGATTGTCATACGTAACAGAGAAAAGTCATCCCTTTAGTTGGATTAACTATCATCACAAAAGAAATAGCTGGTAGGAAATGGGTGATTTATGTATTTTAGGCTTAACACATTAACACACAGTTGCGCCATTCGCATGTGGTTTTGACTTGGGAAACCGATACGACTGATCAATCATGGAAAAGGAGGTTATTCAGATTACAACCAGTGACCTTTGAACAGTCATCTATTACTCCAGTCTATCCAGATGTTTGTTGATGGCATCTATTATGATTATTTTTCCTTGATAATGGCTGATAGTCGGCTACTTGTATCTTTTCTCATGTGAGTCCACACACGAAGAATGTAGGTTTTTCCCTTTTTATTAAGAGATGTCTTTCAATCAATAGGGAGAAAAAAAGTCATGTCAGCCTCTCACTATTTTTTGTTTTGATCAGGAATCACAAATGGCATTGATGTAACTGAATGGGACCCATCTTCAGATGAGCACATTGCTTCCCATTATTCTGCTGATGACCTAAGCGGGAAGGTTGCTTACGGTGTTTTAGTCTTTCTCTTTTCTGTCCCTTCTCACCTGAAGCTTAATCATACTCCCGCTGCCTCAAATTGTCTGTCAATTGCAGGTCCAGTGCAAGATTTCTTTTCAGAAGGAATTAGGTCTCCCAGTTAGGCCCGATTGCCCGTTGGTAAGATTATTGCACGTGATTGATGAAAATTCTATGCCCATCTCCATGTCATTGATTTGAGTTGAGCTTTGTAGATTGGGTTCATTGGAAGGTTGGACTACCAGAAAGGCATTGACCTGATCCTCTCGGCAATCCCAGAACTAATCCAAGATGATGTACAGTTTGTAAGTTATTAAGTACTGACTTTCTTAAACTTCTTTTTTTTTTTTGCATAAAAGAAAAGATCTGTGCACTAAATCAGTACATGGACTGTGTTTTACTTGTAGACGTAACTTTTTACCCACCCAAAAAGGAAAGAAACTCCCTTCCAAGTTGTGCCTGTAAAGTTGGGAGACATTTAGATGCATATACTGTTTCTATGTGGGAAAGCATCCATAAGTCTATTATCTGGTATGAATATGAAAACAAGTAAATTCTCATTTTCAAAAGTTTTATTTTAATCTACTTATAAATGCTTCCTGGAATTGTAATTGATACATGTGAGTTGCAAGCCATTAAAGAAGTTAAAAGCTAGTGATTCAAGATTCATTTATTGGTTGGGTTTGATAAAAAAAGAAAGGAAGTATCTTGAGTAGCCAATCCATACGAGGTGATCTCTGGTGAGAATTACTGATGAATAAAAATTCAGCTGTTGTGGTGTTGTCTCCTTATCCTGTTGGCACAGTTTCCAGTTAATTTCTTTTCTGGATACAAGTGAAGATAGCTAATATGTTTCAGGTAATGCTTGGTTCGGGGAACCCACAATATGAAGGCTGGATGAGAGCAACAGAGTCAGCATATAAAGAAAAATTTCGGGGTTGGGTTGGATTTGATGTTCCAACTTCTCATAAGATAACTGCAGGGTAATGGAAAATTTGGGTCTTGCAGTTTAAATTTTTTTCATGGCACTTCTGACTCTTTCTTACTGTTGTCCTATGATAATCAGCTGCGACATATTTTTAATGCCCTCAAGATTTGAACCTTGTGGGCTAAATCAATTGTATGCCATGAGATATGGAACAGTACCAGTAGTTCATGACACTGGGGGACTCAGAGTAAGTCTGAAACTATAAGAAATTAAATGTAGTTCTTTTTTATATGGCTCATTATCCTTAATGTCTTTGTTGTGTTCCAGGATACTGTGGAAAGTTTCGATCCTTATGCTAAAGGAGGCAATGGTGAAGGTACAGGGTATGTTATTTTCAAGTTCCTTCCAATATGATTCTACTTCATCAACTCTTTGACAGTGATTATATTTAACACCCCCCCCCCCCCCCTCTTGCTTTGCTGCCTGCGCTGAAAATTGTAAAAACTTATTCAGCTAAGGGACTCCAATGCCATGGTGTCTACGGATGATACAACCTGTGCGAGAGTGGTATTAGAATAAACTCTTAAGAGATCTTCTGATGCTGATACACGAGAATTTGAACTTTCACACACAATGAAAAAAGGCAAAATCTGAAAGAACAAGGTTAGGGTCCTATTATATTTACCCAACCTAGTCCCAAGCTTGGGTAATTGGAATTAAGGGACTTTGTGGAAAGTTGACTGCCATAATAGGACTTGTCAAATTATTGGCGCTATGGCTTGTTTTTCATTATCTAGAATGGATCTATAAGTCATTATTTTTGAAGAAAAACGAACGAAAATAATTAAAAGGTAATCTTCTGTGCAATTTCCCGGGATGCGTTATTTGGATGGATAACAAATTGTGGCCATTAACCTACTCGAGAACTTCTTATGATAGTGAGAAGTGGGGTGTTCCTGTTGACTGCTTAGTTGTTATGACAATAGCTTATGCTCCCTAAAATTTGTTTCATGAGAGTTTGACCTCTGACTTCAATTGATAATAACTACTAAGCCAGTTTTTCATGGTTACCTTTTTTCTCTAGTCACTGGTGACATGACACTATAATACTTTGGAATCTTATGATGATGCTATTACAGCTTCTCCACATTCTTGATCTTAACATATTTGTGGACTTCACTTGCAGGTGGACCTTTTCCCCACTAACGAAAGAGAGTATGTTGGCGGTAAGTTCATTTTCTGTGTCCATGATATCTCTGTTTAGATAAAGTTCAATATGTTTAAATAAAAACTAAAATAATTAAGATATGTGTTAGAGAAATATTAGTCAATTGTATTGAAAGCATAAAAAAAACTCGGCTAGAGATTGTGGATGAAAATTAGTAATTTCCTAAGAATGATAGTCAATATCCCGTTAAAACAGTGTTTTGCCCTTGTGTACGTTAGCTAAATTTGAAATGTGTAATTCTCACTTGCTTAGTCTCTAAACCAGCTTATCTGACAAAAAAACTTCCTGCTATGAAGGACTCTATTAATTGATGAATTGACACCATAATGATAGATATAATCTTATCATTTATTTTTTATGAATCCCATCACATTTATAAACATGAAGCGAATCTTCCCAACTTTATTCTGTTTACCCACAGATTTTTCTATTGAAATGCTTCGCTGCACTTTCTTCCCTACTATCGTCTATGATCATAGTGATTGATATGATTTATGAAATTTACTACATTCTCAATATGTACGTACTTGTGCATGCCATTTGGGGGTTTAAGATTTTGTTTCCTATTGAGACAGGCACTGAGAATTGCCATTCAAACGTATAGAGAACACAAGACTTCTTGGGAGGGAATAATGAAGAGAGGTATGCAGAGAGACTGTACATGGGAAAATGCTGCCACTCAATACGAGCAGGTCTTCGAATGGGCTTTCATAGATCCACCATATGTTCAATAAATTTTTGGAAAAAGGAAAAAATAGAAGTAAGAAGATAGCAACATGAGGCCTTTACTGATCTACCTTCTATGGAGGAAGCATTTTTTTTCTTTCCCTCCTTTTCTCCTTCTCTTCATCTGTTGGTAGCATAGCTTATACCGTTGTTTGGAATATCGTCTGACTGCCTTTGTAAAATTTCTTTTAAATACCTCCTCCCTCCACTCCAAGAAAAAGAAAGGATGTTCAATCTTCTTGTGCTCAACAGCAGAATTATGCTTATGAATGATTATCAAGCTA